>BSBM01000767.1:23810000-25012500 GCA_027924585.1 Larix kaempferi | reverse complement strand
CCGGAGACCAGGTTTTGCCTTGGGTAGAGGGCGTGTTGGGGCTGAGGTTTACAGAAGGGCCCGGGGTTTTACGTGTTGAGTTCTCGGCCGGGGCTTCGACAGATTTTCCCCACAACGAGGTGCGCGGCCCGGGGTTAAAACGGACAAGATTAACGGCCTGCACCAACCGTCTCTACTCAAAAAAAAGTAATGTCAATGTTTAAACCAATGCCTATTTTATGACGAGACACGAATTCCATTTAACTGCGTCTGATGGGAAAAACATAGCCCTCGACGGGTGTTTTGCCCATCAAAATCCCACAAAAACCCATTGTTTTTCAAACCAAATACGACTCAATAGTGAAAATCAAGGTTAAAATCCTACCTGGCACCGTGGGGATCGCTTGAACGAGGTGGCCGCGAGCGCGGATGAGCGAGGTGAGCTGGAGCGATTTGCACGGCGTTCCACCTCGTTGGCCAATCGAAAACAATGGTGCATTGGTTCGAGCCTCTACCGTATATTTATAAAAAACGGGCACGTGCGAGCACTAAGGTTGGTGGTTGGCGCAATTAGAATGTGGCTTAAATACACCGCCCGCCGCGGTCATGTCAAAATACCTCGATTTCCGTGCGACCGCCATTCGCGGGAGCAGATTGCGAATCGTATCCGCCGTTGCGGAAGGGTTCAACGAAAGTTCCCGCCGTTTCGGGGCGCATCACGGAAAGGAAACTCGAAGCCTTCCGCGAAAGACCCCCGCATTGCGGACGGGTAATGCCAAGGCTTCCGCTCTTTCGGAAGGCTTTTGCGAAAGCTTCCGCCGTTTCGGAAGTAATTTGCGAAGGCTTCCGCAAAAAAATATTTTTTGAAGTTTTTTCTAAGTTTCCACTTCGGCTGTCTCTTCCGCGAAGTTTTCCCGGAATGATTTCGAAAGCTTCTTCCGAGCATTTAGGCGATTGGCTTCCACCGTTTCGGAAGAAAAATCTGAAGGCTTCCGCACAAGGCTTCTGCGGTTGTGGAAGGCCTTGGCGAATGCCTCCCGTGATTTTCGGAAAAGTCTCCGAGTTATTTTCACGGGTTTTACCCTAGCGACTTCTGCCACTGTGGGATGACACGGCGAACACTTCCGCTATTTCGGGAGCAAATGATGAACGATTCCGCTGTTTCGGAAGCAATTCCTCAGCGGCTTCCGCTGTTTCAGAACGGAATGTTGAAAGCTTCCGCGAAGTTTCCTCGGCTTGTTCTGAAAAGTTCTTTTAAGATATTCCAAGTCCTTTCACAATTCCGGAAGAAGTTGATGAATTTCTTCGTGTTATTTCGGTAAGCTTACGCGAATAGCTTCTGTCGTTTCGGGAGACAGAGTTGAATCGTTCCGCCGTTTCGGCAAGGTTTCGCCAACGGTTTCCGCAGCTTATGGCCAAAATCTGAGTTTCTTTTCAGGGAGATATCACGGCGGCTTCCGCCGTTTCGGGCGGTTTCGCTGAATTCCCCCGCCGTTTCGGGAGATCAGCTCGAATCTTCTCGCGGTTGCGGAAGGCTTGAGCTGAGCACTCCGCTGTTTCGAGAAGTATTGTCCCATTGTTCCCGCAGTTTTTTCTAATCGGAAGAAAATCTAAGTCCTTTTCGGGAGATTTAAGGTGAATGAGCCCCACCATTTCGGGAGGAAAACCGGAACCTTTCCGCGGTTGTGGAAGGCTTGAGCGAAGGGTTCCGCCGTTTCGGGAGTCATTACCCAATGGCCACCGCAGCTTTCAAAAAGATTCTAAGTCTTTCGGGCGTTTTTTCCCACGTTCTCCCGCCGTTTCGGGAGGAAAACTCCGAAGGTCTCCGTAACTTTTCTCACGGTTTACGCTTTTGACAAAGGAAATCTAAGTCTTTCCTCCGAGAAAGGTTGGACGTTTGGCTTTTCGGAGTCTCGGGGAGATAGCCCGAGGGATTCCAAAATGTTGGGAAAAGTTCTAAGTTCCTCTTTGGCTTTTTGGGGAAAACATGGAAGGATTGATGGCAAGATGTTCAGTAGGGAAATAAGATTTTATGTTGAAAACAGAGCTGACAGCTGGGATGGCTTCTCAGGCAGACTTTCTACAAAAAATACAGGAGGGGCCCCAACATGTACAAAATTTTGGGGAGGGGTGTTGCTGCAACAACAATGGCGAGTCGCTGGCGAACACAGATCTCTGAAAAATTTCTCTTCATGGTCCGAAACCTTATTAACAACATCCACCTCGGGTGTACTACTCAACCGAGCATTTTAGACTCATGCGGGGGGAAGGAGACACTTTCCATGCTAGCCATTGGGGAAAGGGGAGCTTTGACCGAGACATCTTCACCACTCTCAGAGGGCCAGCATATGAGATTCATTTTAGGAGGGTCATCTCTCGAATGGCCACTACTGCCGGACTCCACGGGATTTGCAACACTTTCTCATGGACATTATTGCTCTTATTCCTCATTCCCATGCTGCTGGCATCCTTTGGGATGCTTGTACTTTGGACAGCTTAGCTGTTTGAGCCTTCCAGGGATATTTTCTTTTGGACATGATCTTTGATTTAGGCTCCTCAATCCATAATGTCCTTTTGTGTGAGTTAGAATTTTATTGATTTGATTTGATCAAACTTCACGGACGGAGAGGAGCCCATTTTGAGCTGAGTCTTTTGGACATCCTTCTAGATTTTACATGTCTTTTGCTTTTGTCTCAGCGATGCTTTAATTGAGGCGAGAATCCCTGGAAAACAGACTCTTGAATGTAGGCCATTTTGGCTGTTAAATCTGCAGCATGGAGTCATCTCAATACCCTATGTCCTCGAGAGGTGCGACTTTCCATGGGTCCAACTTAGGTAACCTTCTCGAGATGCCTTTAAAGTGTGAGAGTGGGTGGAGCCCAACGATAGTAGTGAAAATGGTCATAGGTCTCTGCTATTAAACAGGATTAGTGCGGCTAGCAGGGTAGGCTTCCCCTCTTCTGAACATTTCAGCGAGAGCACACCAGACCGAATTTACTTGAGCATAGTTTCAGATTCATGGGTCGCAGGTTTTATTTGAGAGAGCTATCTTCAGCGGGAAACTCAACCAAAAGGGCATTCAGAAAACAAAACTTGTCGTAAAAGTTCAAATAATAACGAAAGAACAAAATGGCTCAAAATAAAGTGAATTAAGGCTAAAGCAAAACTAAAAGAAACTTTATTTATGTACAGGAAGTCTGGAGGAGACTATGCGAAGTATTGTTTCAGAGCGAGGCCATTGAGAGGAAGGGCTACTTCCTCTCCCTCGAGATTTGTCAATTTGTAAGTGGATGGGCCTAATTTTGCAGAAATTTGGTATGGGCCTACGCATAGATGTTGAAATTTCGTATGCATTCCTTTGCCTTCATGATTATGGTCCCATTTCAGGACTAAATCCCTGACTTCAAAGTCCCTCTTGCCGGATTTCCTCTTATCGAACCATCTCTTAACTATGTCCTGGTGTTGATGGAATCGGTCTTTAGCTTTGTGTCGGGCTTCTTCCAGATGAAGCAGGGTGTTGATCCTGGATTGTAAGGCTTGGCTACCAGAACCCCGAGAGGCTTGGGACAGTTGCAAGGATGGCAGTAAGATGTTTGGGGGAAGTATGGCTTCCTTGCCATAGACAAGAGTGAAAGGGGAGACACCTAAAGCATTCTTCGGGGTTACCCTATCTGCCCATAAGGCGTTTGGGAGAGCCACATGCCAACTTCTCTGGTTTTCTATCACAGTTTTCTTAAGGATTCGAATCAGATTCTTGTTCGAGGATTCAGCTAACCCGTTTCCCTGAGGGTAGTAATTGGCTGAATAATGCAACTTAATTCCCCATTCATAAACAAATTCATTTATCTTGCAAGACGAAAAATAAGTAGCATTATCAAAAACAAGGGAAATTGGAACTCCAAACCTGGTTATGATGTTCTCTTTTAAGAAGCTGATGACTGCGTCTTCATTGATCTTGCGCAACGGGATGGCCTCTGTCCACCTGGTGAAGTAATCGGTAGCCGTCAGGATGTATCGATGTTGCAATGAAGAATTTGGATTTATTTCTCCGATAACATCTATGCCCCATTGCTCAAAAGGCTCAGAGATGATGACCAGCTGCAATGGGCCTGCGGCCTTAGGTAACTTCCCAGCGCTTCTTTGACATACATCACAGTTCCGTGCGTATGTGTGGGCATCTCGGAACAAAGTGGGCCAATAATAACCAGCTCTCAGTATCTTGTGCGCTGTCGTCTCTCCTGAATAATGACCGCGTGCGGGGCCATCGTGCAATTCTTTGACAACTTTGTTTGCATCCTCCTTCTCCAAACATCTAAGAAGGATTCCATCATAATTCTTTCTGAAAAGAATCCCATTAATGATTTGATAGGGTGCCGATTTCAAGCGGAGTGCCCTTCTTTGCTTAGAGTTCCAGTGTTCGGGCAGATATCCTTGCTGCAAATAGTGCACCAGATCTCTATACCATGACTGGGGAGTTGTGAAGATATGACATACTTCAACCGAATTGAGCTCAGCTTCATTTTTCCAATGTTGCTCTTCATCAGTTGAGTTTCCAGTCAGTAACTTGCACAGACCTTGTCCTTTGATGATTGTAGCTGGTTTAAATTCCAAATCATACTCCTGCAGAGCTGTGACCCAGTTCCCTCTCCTCTCTCCCAATTCCTTTTGAACGAAAAGGGATCTAACAGCTGGATGGGGAACTATGACTTTAGTTCTGTTCTTCAAAATGTATGGCCTAAACTGCTTGACTGCTTTGAAGACTGCATACGCATGCTTGTCCACCATGGGATAGTTCAGCTCGGCCCCCTGCAGACCAGTGCTCATAAACGAAATTGGGTATTCGTCCCCCAACTCCACCTTTTGTGTCAGTACAGTTGCGAGAGAGTCATCCGAGGCAAAGGTATACAAGATGAAATCTTTATCGAAATCTGGGCTCCTTAAGGAAGGAGCTTTAGCTACAGCTACCTTAATATCTCTAAATGCGTCCTTCTCCAAATCTGTCCACTTGAATTGTATGCTTTGTTTAACCATTTGTTGCAATGGCTTAACAATTTGTGCAAAATCCGGAACAAATCTGCGGACAAAATTGATGGTGCCCATGAAAGACTGCATAGATTTTTTGTTGTGAGGCATTGGAATCTTATTAATAGCTTGGACTCTTTCCTGGTCGATTGATACTCCCCCTTTGGAGATGATATGACCCAGGAGCTTACCTTCGGGTACAGCAAACACGCTCTTCTTGGGATTCAAGGAAATACCATACTTCCGGCAACGATCAAAGATGTGCCTCAGATGAACAACATGATCTTCCCTTTTCTTCGAAAAGACTGTCACATCATCTAAGTAAACGACAACACATTGCCCACCCAATCCTCGGAAGGCAATATCCATCGCCCTTTGGAATGTAGCTCCTGCATTTATCAGACCAAATGGCATTCTTCTGTAAGCGAAAGTTCCCCACTTAGTTCTGAAAGTGGTCTTGAGACGATCCTCTTCGGCTACTAACACTTGATTATAGCCCGAGAAACCATCGAGGAGAGAAAACAATTCGGATCCTAACACCATTTGGAGGATTTGCTCCATTGAAGGTACGGGGTAGTTGTCTTTATCCGATGCTTTGTTTAAATTTCTGAAGTCTACCCATAGCCTAATCTCTCTCGACTTCTTCCTTACGGGGACCAAGTTTGCAACCCATTCGGAATGCCGAACTTTGAAGATTATCTTAGCGTCCAGGAGCTTCTTTAATTCCTTTTGGATCAGTGGTTCAAGAGTGGGATGCATCCTTCTTAACTGCTGCTGAAATGGTTTGACACCCGCTTTCATTGGTATAACATGCTGAATGATGCGGACGTCATATATTTTCAAATCTTCATAGGTCCATGCGAAAACATCCTTGTACTGTTTAAACAATTTAATGAACCTGTCTCTTTCTCCTGGTGAACAACATTTGCCAAGGTTGACAAATTTTGGTTCAGCCTCGGTACCCAAATTAACCAACTCATGTTGCATTGATGAGCTGTTAGTTTTGGTATTAGCTGGTCTTTTGAATTTATTTTGAAGATCGAAAAGCATTTCGAGGGACCTTACCCCCTTTGGTATGAAATTTCCTTTCTCGTCATCTTTCTTCATCAAATCAGCATCGTGTTCTTCCTCATCTATTGCAGCTCCTTGGAAGCAATCTTCGTTTGTCAGGAAGCTGATAATTTGTTCATCATCATTGAAGACTCTGAAGTTCGTGATGTTATCGGGAATGGAAGGCCTGAAAATCAATTCAATCGAGCATTTATTATTTGACGACACCAATCTAGAAGCAGATGTTGCTAATAAATCAGTAGCATAATTTTGCAATCGAGGAATTGATTTTATATTGAAAGCGTCAAACTGCATGATTAAATCCCATACCTCAGCCTGATAACTTTTCAAGTGTGGTGAGAGACAATGAATGGTGTCCCTTACCTGTCTGACAACTATCTCGGAGTCACCAAAAACCTTCAGGTACTTAATATTTAAGCCAATGGCCTTCCTTAAACCATGTACCAAAGCTTCATATTCAGCGGTATTATTAGTACAGTCGAATTCTAGTCTACAAGACAAAAAATACTTGTTTCTTTTTGGATCCATTAGAACACAACCGGCTCCGGATCCTTCCAGAGTTTTAGAGCCATCAAAGTATAATGTCCAAAATATATCTTTAGATTCAGCTGGGTTAGTTTCTTTGTGGTCTATGTTAGAAACTAAATTAACTATGTTACAATCAACATCACCAGTCCGAGAGAAATGAAGGAGATCGGACTGTTTATCTGCTTCATGGCTAATGGTTTCAGATTGATAATTACCCGGATCCATTTCCAAGAAATAATTCCCCAGAACCGAAGATGAGAAAGTTACGGCTTCATTTTTTTCTTCTAACTGGGTTATGTTTTGTTTCATATGAGGTTCCCTAAGAACTTTAATCTGATTTTGTCTGTTCTGATATGGCATCCATAGGTGAGACCAATCGGTAGCAAAGTAGCCACTCAGCTTGGTGGACCAATCCCTACTCAAAATCATCCCATAAGCTTCAGGAATATCGACCACCATTATGTCAATAAATTGACAGACTCTAGGATCTGCTGACAATCTAATTAGAACGTCCTTCATCTCCCCAATTACTTTAACAGCAGTCCTATCTAATTGGATAATTTGAGCTGGAGATGGCACGGGCTGCCCATTAATTTTCTTACAAATTGACAGTGGCATAACGTTTGAAGAAGCTCCAGAGTCTACCAAACAGTTATGAACATTGTGATTAAAACTTTCAACTGTCAACAAGAATGGCAATGTTCGGGATTTGGATTTCCCACCGATGCTAGCTTCGTTAATTTCGGGATTGTCTTGAGAATCTGTTAATGTAGTGCTGGGTTTTGGTTGTAAAACATGCAGCAGTTTGTCTCGTTGATGGGGCAAGCTACACATGTCAAATATTGATATGTTCGCCTTGACTTTCTTGATATCTTCGATAATATCATACCCTATGTCGGGTTCGTTCCCAATTCTAGTTGGCTGATCAGTTTTGTTTATGGTGACCTTTGGATGGACTGTGTTGTCAGCACTTGGCTGTTTGGCCGCTGTTTGGTTTACTTTGGGCTGTGGTGGGATGATTGGTATATGCCTCCTAGGTGGGTCTTTCGAAATTTTATGCTTATGGGGAACGGTGACTGGTATAGGATCCGCAATTGGGCCCTTGCTGCGAGTGGCAACATTTATGGTCGAGGGAGAGCTATCTATGTGATCTTCTTCTACTAATTCGGTCATAGGTACCCAATCCCACAACACCATAGTAGTTTCCGGGGGTTGGTTCCTCTAACTCAGGGCTCGACTCTTCTGGAGGATCATCCTGATCTGGGATCTGAGAATCTAACATTTGGTTCATGACTAAGCTCATGGAATTGATCCATTGCGGGCAGCTCTTTTCTGAATGTGGTTCTTGGTGAAAAGTGCAGAAATTTTCCATCCCTATCTCGTTCAAGTTTAAAATAGGGGCAGCGTTCATTGGTGGATGAGTCTGCTCCCCGTCCTCCCTTCTTTTATAAAATGGTTTGAAAGGTTTCCTAGATGTACTAGCAACCTTGTCTTTCTCAAGATCTACGATTTTGTTAGATAATTTCTGCATCATTTTAACTACATTTTCCATGTCCGTAGATGGTTCTTCTTTGCCTCTCGTGAGGAGCAAAGGTTTCTTGCTAGCTGCTGGTTTTATTTCTACATCTAAGGCATGTTTAGCAATGCTATCAGCCTCTTCTTCTACCTTTCTAGCTTCCTCAAAGTTCTCTATCAGGGTAGCTTTCTTGGACCTCTTTACGAACATTGCTATGGGTCCATCAAGAGCGGTGGTATAGTATTCAATTAGAGATTCCTCGGCTGGTTTATTAGCTTGACTGAAGTTATTCAACATCGTAGTGAATATTTGATTGAAATCTTGAACCTTTTCTTTCTTTTCCATCCTCATGGATAAGAGTTCTTTCATGAGTGTGGCCACAGTCTTTTGGTTTCCATATTTCTTTAGAAAACATTTTTCGAATTCATCCCAACTAGAGATTGAGCTGGGTTGTAAGCTAAAGTACCATGATGATACTTTTGGCTCGAATGTATATGGAAACAACCTGCAGACCACGTCTTCATGTTGTACGTTTAAAAGGTTCAGAGCCAAGTAAAAACTCTTGAGGTGATCTTCTTCCGAAATGGCTTTCCCTGGATCGTACTTAGGAAAGACCTTTTCTGGGTTTTTAGGGAGATTATGGAATGGTCCAGCTAGGTTCAGCGCTCCCCTTGCTCTCCAAGCAGGTACAACCATGTTTGGGTTTGGACGTGGAGACCCTGGAGGAGAATTGTAGGGTGAAACCTGTGGAGTACTTTTGGGAGTGGTAATTTCTTCAAGATTTTCTTGGTCTGTCTTGTTAAGAGTATCGGAAATTTCTTCCAAAGTCAGATTTACCAGTTCTTCAAAACTCTGAACGAGAATTGAATCACGGGTGTATTGTGGCTCCTTTCTAGGTGTAATTTTCTTAGGGAGGAATTTGACAGCATTTAAACCACCTAGCTGTCTAATGTAGGACCTGGTATGTCTTCTCAAATCCTCTATTTCTGCGAAAGGAATAGCGTACAAAGCTTCTTGAGGCTCAGGGTGAGAAATGAGGTGTTCTTGGTCTGTTAATCCAAGATCTGGGCTGTTTGAAATGTTTTCTTTAAGCGGGTTTTCAGCGTTGTCTATGACCGCGGAAGATTTTCCTCTATCAGCCATGCACTTTAGGCCCTCCTTCTAGCGCCAAAAACTGTTGATGCCTCGATTATCGTAGCATCAATCAGAAAGGGATTCTCCCCGAGAGATGGTCCCAATTAGACTATCTCCCGTTTGGTGTAGGGAATCCGTCCGGTTAGCGGTTCCGGCAACCGTGGTTATGGACTTTAAATCCGATTCTACCGGTTATGGCCCGATCCACCTTTCTTTTGGGTTTTATGTCTTTTATATGAGATGCAAGTGCCTAAATTATACTTAATCTAAATGCAATTAAAACAGATCTAAGCCTAGAAACTGGAATAAATCTATCTATCCCTGCAGGGAGCACGCTTAAGGGAGGAGCAATCAGCTGTAGCAAATATCGTAACAAAGAAAAGATAGCTATTATTTCTCACAACCAAAGCTACAGCAAGATGAAAATCTTTAGAAGATAGCTTCTAATTCAACATATAACGTATCTATTGCTCATAAAACAGAAGAAAGCAAAAGAATGAAGAATCAGATCTGAAATGAAACTTAAGGAACGCATCTATTGCTCATAAACAGAAGAAAGCAAAATTATTTAATCTACGTAACAAGAATAAAGAAATAGATCTAGATGTAACAAAACTGGAATTAAACTTAAAGATCCCTGCAAGGAGCAATTTAAAGGCATGAACAATGAGCCACATGATTTATCCGGAAAGAACAGTTAGCCATTCGATCTAGACAAAGAAATCTATAGCAATACATTTCATTGTTCACAAAATAGAGAAAAAACGCATGCACAGGGGGGAGCAAAATCATTAATGCAAAGAAATAGTTCTGATGTCAAGAATGATCTCACATTACAGAACCGCAGTCATAAGAATAGTCCAATATAGAGCAATCCAACGTCCCAGGCAAAACGTCCATCTCCCGTGGCTTCTATTAGAAAATTCAATTTTACAGGCCCGATACAAGATAGCTCGTATGGGTTTCCAAATTTCCTTCCCTGCCAAAAGTCCTTTCTAATCTTTCCTAGATGCTATTTATAGCTACAAATTTGCCCTTTGGGCTGACACCTAGCATTCTCCACCTGTCACTTACAGGAATTTACTACTATAATCAATCACCAAAATGGCCACTTCCTTTACAAAAAATATTTTGACAAAATTAGGGACAGCTGTCCCATGGCTTACGCCTTACATATTCAAAATATACATAACAGAAAATTTGCTAACATCAAAGCTTTCCCTGCTGGGCACGTTTCTGGCTGAAGAGAGTGGTTCGACTGAATTCAATTTGCTTCATTCCTGTGCGTGAGCTTCTGCTGGCAAAGGATCGCCCAAGTTAATTGCAACTGATGCTGCCTGGGAAGAGGCCCTCGAATCCCCTGCTGATGTTGCTCCTAATTGGGAACGGGGAATTGAACTGGCCAGACTTTCTGTTATTGCTGGGGAAGAGGCTGCTGGGAGAGAGGCTGCCGGACCTACTGATGCTCCTGCTTCTGCTGCGGCTTTCCTGTCCTCCTCTGTTATGTAGTTGTGCCACACACCAGTGTCCCTTATGATTATGTTTGCTGCAGCAGGAAACAGGATTTTCTGAGAAGTCACATTCTTCCCGAGCTCTGTTTTGATGCTTTGGACTTCTGCTTCAGCAGCTTGATGCACTTCCTTCAGCAGATGGTTGTGAAGTGTTGATGAACCGATATAATGCTGGAGATCATCCATGGCCAGGACATCAATCCTTTTCACATACTCCATCTGGACGCCTAGCTCTTCTTTCAGTTGAGACAACTGCTGCTCCTTTTCCGGGAAGTCTTCTAGGGTTTGAGGGAAACTCAACGTGCAGCTGTCATGAACTCCTTTGAGCTTTTGGTATAGGTTGTTGATTTTATCTATTGTCCTCTGCACACTGGTTATTAGCTTATTGGCACAGTTCCTGCCAAACTCCAACAAGGCTATATCTTCATTAAAATCGTCCACGGCCTTAAAAGGAAGATGCGGGGGGAAACCTCCTTTCCCTTCTCTCCATGCCATCTGACTTATGACATTTGCCTTGACACGGGTATTCTTAGCTTTGAGCCTGTGGGCCTCCGCATTAATTTCTTTTAATCTGACTGCCATGGCCTTGAGTTTGCAAACCTCGTCAGTGATCAGCTCCTGCGTGTCATTTATTTGCTTCAGAATGCCGCAGGACAGCTCATGAAAGGGAGCCAAGTCCATCGTTTTGTTCGGGCCTCCTCAGCTTCTTTCTCCTGCCGCTGACTGGTCTCCTGGATCTTGGATGAACTAGAGCTTGCTCCAGTGCCTTGGCGACAGATGCGTAGCTTAGTCATGTTGCTGATGCCTCTGAATGCTTCTTCCTCGGCATAAGGGTAATGCGAGTATTCAAAATGAGCGTAGATGTCCTTGCAATGCTCGGCCAATTTACCCTTTTTTTCGTTCCTGTGGAAGATGACCTCACCGAAGTGGAAGGCCTTCAACTCTTGAACAAGTTCGTCGGAAGAGGCCACCCCTGAAAACTTGTAAGCACCTATGCAGAAAGGTAGGGGGGGAAAGGAAGCCTTGTGTTGCTTGTGGAGGAATGCTCCGATCCCATCCAAGAAGAGTTGCCTTACTACTTCCTTGAGCACCACATAATCTGTGGCATACTGTGGTAATATGTATGGGGGCTTAGTCCCTCCAAACATTCTCAGGTAGGTACCTTGTTCTGAAAAGTAAAAGTCCCCATAATCCCCAAGGACTTCCAAAGTATTTTCTGACAGGCAATTTGGTTCTTCCTTGAACATTTTCTCATATAGGGGCATGATGAACCCCTCACAGATGAGTTTGTAGCTGGGCTTGTAATTCTGAGCCCACAACATCTTGAATGCGATGTAGACCGGGGCGGTGGCCCTATCCGATGTACAACCCAATTTGGGGAACTCTATCTTGGCCAAAATACAATCTATCAGATATGAAGACATGAAGAATTCAGCCTTCTTCAAGGCTAGCCTTGGCTTAGCAGCACTTATCATCGAGGCCAGACTATCCGATAGGATAGTGGCCCAGTCAAACACTGTTCCCTGAAATGCCACATAGTGAATGATAGGGACCCACTGAATCTTGTATACTGTGCCATCGGGCATGCCGAAGATTCTGCACAGCATTAAAGTGATCAATCTGAAAGGGGCTCTCAGGTTCTGTACGTCATATTCATCATTTCCTTTCTTTCTCAAATGCTTCCCCCCCCTCAATAGCTTCTTGGCCATCTCGATGTTATCCATTTGGCCCAACCATTCGTCAGTCAGAGCTTGTTGGACCCGGGGAAATCTGTAGGCCGCCGCAATATACGCGGGTTGAAACAAGGCGATAGCCACTTTCCCGCTATCATTTATCACTCTCCCTTCAGCATCTGCATGTTGGAGTATCCATCCGATCACTTCAGCACAGGGGAACAGCTCAGGGCGGGTAGCGGCTCTAGTTATGCCTGAGGCTCTGATGTTGAGATAGATTGGTGCTTCCTCTAGAAACATATCTGGGATTTCTTGGTCCCGGATCATTCTGTAGATGTCTCCCCATCTGATTTCTGGAGGGATACCAGTGGTGCACCTGGTGTCTTGGAGTGAAGTTTCAGTTTTAGGAGGGGCAGGTTTCTTTTCTGTCATCTTCACCTTCTTCTTACCAGTTTTCGGCATCTTGACTTATCCCTGATAGCATCCATATACAATTCATCATGATTTTGAGCAACATGCTGTAAGGTTTTAACAGAAAGCATCATTGTTTTGATAATATATCAAATAAGATAAGTACAATGAAGCTGTTACTATTTCAATACGAAACATAAATTGAAGCACTTGAATCTCTTAAAAGGATGGGATTGGGATGCTCCTGATGGGATAGGCTGTGTTGCGGAAGCCATTGGTTTTCGGCTCGATAGGCGAATTGCGGAAGCCATTGGTTTTTGGTTCCGCCCTGCGGAAGGAGGTGTCTTTCGTTATGGGTGCAGTCGGAAAGGTTAATGGCGGGGAGACGCGGGTTGGGAAGACTTTGTGATGACAAGGGAGCCCCTTTCGCATTTTCGGCTTGGTGAGGGATTTGAATGCCATCGTCACGCGCGGCACCCGCCGAGGTGCTCTATGGGAGACTCTAGTCCGAGCGAGGGTGACGGCGCCGGGGATATACTGACGGGAAGTGCTAGGGCGGCCATGGCTTCGGGTTTCGGCTCGCGTGGCTTGAACGTTCACGGGTTTTGAACGGGACAATGGCGCCGGAGACCAGGTTTTTCCTTGGGTAGAGGGTGTGTTGGGGCTGAGGTTTACGGAAGGGCCCAGGGTTTTACATCTTGAGTTCTCGGCCAGGGCTTCGACAGATTTTCCCCACAACGAGGTGCGCGGCCCGGGGTTAAAACGGACAAGATTAACGGCCTGCACCAACCGTCTCTACTCAAAAAAAAGTAATGTCAATGTTTAAACCAATGCCTATTTTATGACGAGACACGAATTCCATTTAACTGCGTCTGACGGGCAAAACATAGCCCTCGACGGGTGTTTTGCCCGTCAAAATCCCACAAAAACCCATTGTTTTTCAAACCAAAGACGACTCAATAGTGCAAATCAAGGTTAAAATCCTACCTGGCACCGTGGGGATCGCTTGAATGAGGTGGCCGCGAGCGCGGATGAGCGAGGTGAGCTAGAGCGATTTGCACGGTGTTCCACGTTGTTGGCCAATCGAAAAGAATGGTGCATTAGTTCGAGCCTCTACCGTATATTTATAAAAACAGGCACGTGCGAGCACTAAGGTTGGTGGTTGGCGCAATTAGAATGTGGCTTAAATACGCCGCCCGCCGCGGTCATGTCAAAATACCTCGATTTCCGTGCAACCGCCATTCGCGGGAGCAGATTGCGAATCGTATCCGCCATTGCGGAAGGGTTCAACGAAAGTTCCTGCCGTTTCGGGGCGCATCGCGGAAAGGAAACTCGAAGCCTTCCGCGAAAGACCCCCACATTGCGGACAGGTAACGCCAAGGCTTCCGCCCTTTCAGAAGGCTTTTGCGAAAGCTTCCGCCGTTTCGGAAGTAATTTGCGAAGGCTTCCACAAAAAAATATTTTTTGAAGTTTTTTCTAAGTTTCCGCTTCGGCTGTCTCTTCCGTGAAGTTTTCCCGGAATGATTTCGAAAGCTTCTTCCGAGCATTAGGCGATTGGCTTCTGCCGTTTCGGAAGAAAAATATGAAGGCTTCCGCACAAGGCTTCCGCGGTTGCGGAAGGCCTTGGCGAATGCCTCCCGCGATTTTCGGAAAAGTCTCCAAGTTATTTTCACGGGTTTTACCCTAGCGACTTCCGCCACTGCGGGATGACACGGCGAACACTTCCACTATTTCGGGAGCAAATGATGAACGATTCCGCTGTTTCGGAAGCAATTCCTCAGCGGCTTCCGCTGTTTCGGAACGGAATGTTGAAAGCTTCCGCGAAGTTTCCTCGGCTTGTTCTAAAAAGTTCTTTTAAGATATTCCAAGTCCTTTCACAATTCCGGAAGAAGTTGATGAATTTCTTCGTGTTATTTCGGTAAGCTTACGCGAATGGCTTCCACCGTTTCGGGAGACAGAGTTGAATCGTTCCGCCGTTTCGGCAAGGTTTCGCCAACGGTTTCCGCAGCTTATGGCCAAAATCTGAGTTTCTTTTCGGGGAGATATCACGGCAGCTTCCGCCGTTTCGGGCGGTTTCGCTGAATTCACCCGCCGTTTCGGGAGATCAGCTCGAATCTTCTCGCGGTTGCAGAAGGCTTGAGCTGAGCACTCCGCTGTTTCGGGAAGTATTGTCCCATTGTTCCCGCAGTTTTTTCTAATCGGAAGAAAATCTAAGTCCTTTTCGGGAGATTTAAGGTGAATGAGCCCCGCCATTTCGGGAGGAAAACCAGAACCTTTCCGCGGTTGTGGAAGGCTTGAGCGAAGGGTTCCGCCGTTTCGGGAGTCATTACCCAATGGCCACCGCAGCTTTCAAAAAGATTCTAAGTCTTTCGGGCGTTTTTTCCCACGTTCTCCCGCCGTTTCGGGAGGAAAACTCCGAAGGTCTCCGTAACTTTTCTCACGGTTTACGCTTTTGACAAAGGAAATCTAAGTCTTTCCTCCGGAAAGGTTGGACGTTTGGCTTTTCGGAGTCTCGGGGAGATAGCCTGAGGGATTCCAAAATGTTGGGAAAAGTTCTAAGTTCCTCTTTGGCTTTTTGGGGAAAACATGGAAGGATTGATGGCAAGATGTTCAGTAGGGAAATAAGATTTTATGTTGAAAACAGAGCTGACGGCTGGGATGGCTTCTCAGGCAGACTTTCTACAAAAAATACAGGAGGGGCCCCAACATGTACAAAATTTTGGGGAGGGGTGTTGCTGCAACAACACCACATAAAACCCACGGTTATGGGTCAACCACACAAAACCCATGGTTCTAAGTAAACCACACAAAACTCTTCTCTTCATTGGAATCAAGCTTGCCATTGACATCATGGTTATGGGTCATCCTTGCAAAACCCACGGTTATGGGTCAACCTCGCAAAACCCACAGTTATGGGTCAACCACACAAAACCCTTTTCTTCATTGGTAACTAGCACATTGTAATCATGGGTCTCTTTTTAGCATGAAATGATGAAGACCATCATTTTCTAAAGGGGGAGAAATGATCTGAATTTTAGGGGGCATATGGTCTATATTCAGATGTATAAGCCATAAAAGCATTAAATGGAGAGGCCACCCTCTTCCATTTATCATAAAAGCATTAAATGGAAAGGCCACCCTCCCATATCCATGGTATTTAGTAGCACATGGTTTTGGCCCATGGTATGGCCTCAAGACACATTGTAATAATGCTAGATAAAGGCCTAGCAAGCCTTCTCATGATAACAAGTTACTCATTTGGTTTCTATCGTACATTCCCCTTATTTTATTGAGTTACTATTGGGGTAATTGTTTTGAGTGTCTTTCTTAGTATAGTTTGACAGGTGAGGCTCAAAGAACCCTCTTTGAGCCTCACCCCTCCATGTGGCATATTTATTCTATGTTTGTCTATCTATGCTATTCATAGCCCAAATCTCACTACTTTGTTTTTCTCAAGCTGGTTCATTGTTCGCTTCAGTTTTGAAGCTATCTCTTCTCCTCCTCTCTCGACATTCAAGTCCTCCGAGTCTCAGGCCCCAAGATCCGGATCAGTGAACCTTAGGGATCAAATCAGCAAGCAGCAACGTGGTTAGCTATAAGGTCATGGCCAGTTGAGACATTTTCTTTTTTAAACAAATATAAATAAAAAGTGATTCCTTAATTATCCTTAACTGACAACTATTGTCGATATGTAAACATATAAAAATGCTAATCCCTTTTTTTTTAATAAAATATATAACAAGGTGTCAATTTCCATTATTGATACAAATGTATATAAACTTATATCACAATCAAATTCCTTTCTCAGAATATGTAAACATATAAAAGTGCTAATCCTTTTCTTTATTAATAAAATGTATAACAATAAAATATATAACAAGGTGTCAATTTCCATTATTGATACAAATGTATATAAGCTTATATCACAATCAAATTCCTTTGTGAGAATATGTAAACATATGAAAGTGCTAATCCCTTTTTTTATTAATAAAATATATAACAAAGTGTCGATTTCCATTATTGATACAACTGTATACAATCTTATATCACAATTAAATTCCTTTCTCAGAATATAAATAAACCTACGTAAAGTATCAATTTGATTGTGAATAAACATATATAACTTATAACTCACTTCCAAAGTTTGAAATTCTCAAGATTTAATAGTCATATATTATTCTAATATCAAGTTTCTAACTATTGATCTTAATGACCCACTTCCTCCCTTTTCTTAATTGAAGCAATAAGCCTAAAGTGTATTATTCAAGATATAATCTTTCTTACTAAACCATACATAATGTCAATAGAAATATCATAATCCATTATAATAACACATCTATAATTTTCCTATTTATTGGACAAAGATACCTATAATTCGAATGTAATACCTTTATACTTATTTAAGGTAGTATATATGTAATCGTAATGGTACTTCAATTACTTTACACTTTCCTATTTAATAAACAATTCCTATTTCATTTACAAGGCTCTTCTACTTAATTAATTAATAAAACGCTTTGTAATTACAATAACCTCCTCACTTTTCTACTTAAAGGCCAATTACCCATATTCCCTAACTTTAAGCTTGATTGGAAATAAAATCCATACGTTAAGTATAAAAGGGATGAATCCTTCACATATGCGATTCCAAGAAAACCTACTCTTTTTCGAAACTATAAGCTACATTCTTCCTCGGCAAACTAGAAAGATATTTTTATGTATGTAACAATGAAATCTCTCACTACTGAGTTCGACATCTATCTTTTTCAAGACATTATAATTAATACATATCAAATATGTAGGCAGTTTAATTGACGTGTCGGGATTATATACATACATGTAGTTGAATTTTAGAAATATATATATATATATATATATATATATATATATATATCACTGTATTTTACCCCACTACCATGATAATACAACCTTCAATTAAACAAGAATTCTACAATCGGTTTATACACCAGGAAGTACGAAAGTAGTTTTTAGACTTTAAACGCTAACTATTACATAACAGGACATAACTATTACATACACACGTCAATCATAAATTCACACCGCTACAATGTTGGATTTGATCAGTCTGTAAGTGGAATTTGACTCATTAAATATTAATTAAGTTGATCGATCTCTCCGGAGAGAATCACGCACAACGTTGGCTCGTATGGGAACGTTGGCTTAGTCTTGCTTATATCGATGGTATGTGCAGGTTAGTTTTCTTTTTAGTGTAGGAGAGTTCTACTCCTCTTTGGCTTCTCAAATAGTTTATTAAAACCTTTTTGGTAAAAATAAAAAGATTTGTTATTTTTATTTAATTGATAATGACATTTATAAAAGACAAATGTTTCTTTTATTAAATAACATCTAATAGATGAGTTTTATTGTTAATATAAAACACGAAAAAGTAGGAGCGCTATGAGGAGGAAGGCTGCACGGTGATTTGAAGGTTCACTATTCAGGTAATGGTGTGGGGTCTCTCTGGGACCTCTTTGGAAGGAGAGTCAGGAAGATGATGGGTACAGCCTCTGATGGGGTGACCCGGATTTCATTGGGAAACATGGATAAAGACAAGCAAGTAATACAAGGTACTATCCCGGGGTCAGGGAATGAAGGTGATAAGGAAGGTACCAGTTCGGAGGCTACCTTGATACAAACAACGACAGAATCAAGAAAACCAGGGCAATATCTTCCTAAAACTCTCAAAATCTTGAAACTCCTGATAAAATCAGAGAGAATCAGAATGGACATTCAACACATGAAAGATTATGCGCTCATTGGTAAATTTGTAGGGATCTGGCCTGCTGAGAAAGCCTTGGTATGGTGGATCAATACAACCTGGAAACGCCAGGGACACTACGATCTCCAATTGGGAGTGAAAGGGTTCTTTACTGTAATTTTGTTCAATATTGAGGATCGTACAAGGATCTTTGACAATGAAACGTATTTTTTTAACTCAACGAGTCTGTATTTAAGGCCATGGAAAGAAAGGTTTAACCCAGATAAAGAGAATTTAATGATTGCCCCGGTCTGGATAAGACTCTAATCCTTACCTTCGGAGTATTGGAAGGAATATATTCTGATGGACATAGGTAATGAGGTGGGCGTTTTTGTTAAAATCTCTGAACAAACCAAGAAGATGATGTACACATCTTATGCCCGTATATGTCTGTACCTAGATATATCCAAAGACTTGCTGGCTAGAATAGACCTAACATGGGAGGATGAAGACTGGTTCTAGGCCATTGACTATGAACATATCCCGTTTCATTGTAGGAGATGTCATGAGCATGGGCACCGTTTCAGGGATTGTCCATTGAACAAGCAGACAACAAGAAAAACCAAATCAGAAGGTAAAGATAAAGAAGGGTTCAAGAAAGTGATAAGAAAGAAAAGGCAAACCAGGAAGGTAGGAGGACCGGAGATCCATAAAAAGATGATGACCCATAACAGATTTGAGATCCTACAATCAGTAGAGGGAGGAAATGCAGATGAATGGAAAGGCACCAAAGAAAAGAAAGAGGAGACAAACAAAGAACCCAAAGAAGATCACGTGATCCAAGCAGGGGAAAATGAGGAGCAGGGTAATGATGGATCCTCGCAAGAGGAAGGAGGTGATGAAATGGAACTAGAGGATTTGGATCTGGAAGGGATGGAGGAGGCAATTAAGGTGCCAAACCCCAGTCCCATAACACCTTACCAAGTTTCCCTTCTTGAGAAAGCATTAAGTTAGTCCAAGAATCGTAAATCCCCGGGAGTAATCTCTGAATCCCTTAAAGAAAATGATGGGAAAAGGTTAACTAGAGGGGAGAAAAGAGGTAGATGAAGCAATATACAGAGAATACAGATGATTGGGAGGAACCTGGTGGCATCAGGCCAATACCCAACCATTGATGCGGTCTTAGCAAGTTCTACCTCAAATAGGTTATAATATGCGGATCACATCCTGGAACATAAGAGGGTGCAAGGGTACTCTAAAAATACGACTTCTACATCGGAAAATAGAGATAGAGAAACCAGATATCATCTTCCTTCAAGAAACTAAGTGTTCGGAATTGGAACTCCAAAGTATTGGACAAAAAGTATGGAAACATTGCAGTGCGGTTGCAATAGACGCAACTGGTGTGGCTGGTAGAGTAGGTATCCTTTGGAACCCTAATAAGGTTAGTATGTATGAATGGATGGCTTCCAAGTTTATCTTATCAGTGGATTTCCATATTTTAGGAACCAGAGTTAGAGGCTTCATCTCCAATGTTTATGGCCCTTCATTGGTTAATCATAAGAGTGCTTTCCTGAAATCCATAATGAATCTCAAAAATGAAGTAGGAGCCAGATCCTGGATCATAGGGGGAGATTTCAATCTTATTAGAAACCTTGCTGAGAAAAGAGGAGGTAGACATTGTCTACACCCCTGTAATGAGGAATTTTCTAAATTAATCGAGTATTTAGCATTGATTAACATTAAAACTTCCAATGGTATTTATACTTGGAACAATAAAAGAGGAGGAGAATTGCTTGTAGATTAGACAGGTTTCTGATCTCTGAATCTATCATGTTGGGAGGTGGGGATCTGACTGCTACTGTGTTACCCTCGGCAGGCTCGGATCGCTGTCCAGTTTGCTTGGATTGGCTCAGGATAGGAGAAGACCTTAGCAGACTGTTCAGGTTTGAACAATTTTGGCTTCTGCACCCTGACTTCTCTGACCAACTGAGGCAGTGGTGGCAGACCTATGACCCGATTATAGGAACCAAGATGTACCAATTTCAGCAAAAGTTAAAATACCTTAAAGGAAAAATTAAAAAATGGAATAAGGACACTTTTGGAAATATCTTTCAAGGCAAAAAGCTGTTGGACCTTAAACTTCAAGCGGTCCAGAAGGAGGCGATGGAACAAGGGTACTCCACTAACCTGAAAAGTTAGGAACTTACTCTAATTCAGGAACTCAATCTTAAAGACCACCAGGAGGAACTTCTTTTGAAGAAAAAATCCCGTAATCGATGGGTCAGAGAAGGTGAACGTAATACCAAGTTCTTTCATAAGACTGCCATCCAACACCAGCATGGGAACAAGGTGGTTAGACTCAAGAAGGAAGACGGAACTATTCTGGAAACTCAACCGGATTTAGAATAGACTCTAATCGAGCATTTTGAAGACCTGCTAAATGAACCTCTCATCAATAAACAAGCTGAAAGAGAAAAAGTTATAAGCCATATCTCGAGCTTAGTTATGGAGGATCATAACAAACTCCTTATGGGAACTATAAGAATGGAGGAATTGGGCGAAGCCATTAAGCAAATGGCGGATGACAAATCCCCTTGGCCAAATGGTTTTACCACAAATTTTTTCCATGCTTGCTGGGATTGGTTGAAGGATGAAGTGCTAGCCATTGTTGAAGATTCTCGCCATTCTAGAAACATCCTCAAAGCCCTGAATGCTACCTTCCTTACGCTCATCCCCAAGGAGACAAGGACGGAGGACCCAGGAAAGTTCAGACCTATAGCTTTATACAATGTAATCTACAAAATCATCTCTAAGGTAATTGCAAATCGGCTCCGACCCCTGTTGCCCCTAATTATCTCTCTTGAACAAGCGGGGGTTGTCAAAGGACGAAAAATTACTGACGACATTATCCTTGTTCATGAAGCAATTCATTCTCTCAAAACAAAGAAAATCCCTAGTATGCTCCTAAAACTTGATTTATCTAAAGCTTATGACAAACTCATTTGGACTTTCTTAGCAGAAATGTTAAAGGCCTTTGGCTTCAGTTCCTCATGGATTGATTGGATTATGAGTTTGGTCTCATCCCCACTTCTTGATTCTGGTCAATGGCACCCCCTCTCAACCATTTCCTACTTCCCGTGGAATTCGGCAGGGGGACCCCCTCTCCCCGTTCCTCTTCATTATTATGGCGGAAGGGCTAGGCAAAATGATATGGGTAGCCCAGGTGAACAATGTTATTCAGGGGTTGAATCTGGGAGAAGGACTAATCCCTCAAACCCACCAGCAGTTTGTGGATGACACAATGATGATGGGGCCAGCCTCGGTTCAGGAGGCCAGAAGCATCAAGGAAATTCTCAATACTTTTCTCAAAGGTAGTGGTCTTGAAATCAACAAACATAAATTGAAGGTATATTTTTTTAACACCCCCAGAATCCACCGTAGAAATATCCTTCGCATTCTGGAATTTTCTGAAGGATCCCTCCCCTCGAAATATCTAGGGGCACCCTTATATGAATCCAGCATTTGCCAAATTTCAAGGAAAGAGTTGTTGGACAAACTTAATTCAAAACTGGAGTTATGGACATTCTGGGCCTTGAACTTTCCTAGTCGTCTTATTTTGGTTAAATCGGTGTTACAGGCCATGCCGGTCTACATGTTCTCTGTGTTGGCAGCCCCCAAAGCTGTCCTGAAGAAAATCCTGAATCTTCAGAGGAAATTCTTGTGGGGTGGAACCCTCGAACAGAGTAAATGGGCCTTAGTGAAGTGGGAAACTCTCTGCACTCCGAAATGTTTAGGGGGTTTAAGTCTAAGGGATCTAGTCTGCATAAACAAAATTTTAGGAGCCAAAATTTGGTGGCGTTGGATTACACACAAGGAGGAACCTTGGGCAAAACTCTGGCACAAGAAGTATGCTCCAAGATGGCCTCACCAAGATTTAATTAGATTCGGAGAAGACCAACCTGGTTCCACCATTTGGAAGCTAGCCCAAGAGAACAGGGACCTGGTAAAAAATCATAGCTTTTGGGAAGTCAGAGACGGAAACTCAACATGCTTTATGTTCGATGTGTGGCAGCAAAGTTCTAAACTCTCGGAAGAGCATGACTATTAGGAGGTGATCGATTTCCTAAGAAGCAGCCTGTGGGAGAGAGTAAAGGACATTTGGGAAACAGGAAATGCGGAACAAAGATTCAGACAGTGGAAGTCCATTCAATGGTGGAAATCCCTAATCCATCATGAAAATATGGACAAATTCTACAAGGAACTTATCAAACGCCAAATTCCTTGGGCCACTGGACTGAAAAAAAATTAGATGGGGCTATACAAACTCGGGTAACTTCAATATTGCAGAAGCGGTGTGCTACCTAAATGCTCATGATAGGCTACCAAGGGAGGATAAGTGGAAGAAAGTCTGGGAGACGAACCAATGGCCCAAAATAGCCACCTTTAACTGGCTTCTTATCCATCGTCGCATCCTAACATGGGATAACCTCCTCAATAAAGGTTTCTGCGGGCCATCTCGCTGCAATATGTGCACTTCAGAGAAGGAGACCATTAACCATTTGTTGGACGAATGTCTGTTTGTCGCCTCTCTCTGGAACAAGGGAGAAGAAAGATTCAGGAAAACGTCCAGAGTCCCTCGTCTCCCAGACCTGACGCTGGTTAACTGGCATAAAGCACCTTTCATAAATGAATACCTTAACAGAATTTGGGAATTGTTTCCTGGTTTTGTGATATGGGAAATATGGAAGGAAAGGAACCAGAGAGTCTTTGAAGAAAAAAAAAGAAGCCTAGAGATTGTTTGGAAAACCATTGAAAAAAACATCAAGGAAACTCTAAATTCCAAAGCCCCTTCAGTGGAAAGTGGTAATCTAGACCTGGTCGAAAGAGTTATTTTGAATGATTGGGGAATCTATAATTTACCTCATGGCAACGCTGAAGCTCCGAACCGCAGAGCTGCTTCTTCCAGCCTAGACTTCTGGCAACCTCCTCTAGAAAATACCTAGAAGATCAACTTTGACGGAGCGGCGAAAGGAAACCCAGGTCCTGCTGGATATGGTGGAGTCATCAGAACCGCCGAGGGCTTGGTGGATGGTGTATATTGGGGTAATCTAGGAAAAATCACTAACAATGTTGCAGAACTAGAAGGAATGGTAAGCGACATCAAATGGGCAGTTAGTAAATGCTGGGTACCTCTCTTGGTGGAGGGGGATTCCAATATCCTTATTTCCATGGCTAGTCATATCCAAAGAGGTGCGGCGATTTCTAAGGTATCTCTAAACTGGAGATGGGAAGGCAGGCTGCTGGAGCTGCAAACCACTCTCAGAACCTATCTAGCTATCAACTTCATCCATGTTCGATGCAAAGGAAATAAGCTTGCAGATGAATTGGCTAACTTAGGGGTGAAGACTAGTGCAACTTTCGAAGCCGGCACCCTGCTCGAGATGGAAGATCACACAGGTCACGATAGATGCAGAATGATCGCAACCATTGATCCAAATTGTAATCACCTTACTACCTGGCCGGAGTTTCATGAATCACATGGACATGGGTTAGCAAGGACAAATGTGGAAGGTAATCAGACGCGTGTCACTCCTGAGTCATTATCCTGATGCAACGTATCTTGTTCATGTCCTTTCATAATAAGGGAGAAAAGGTGGCGGATAGTCGAGCACCTTTTATCACGTCTATTAGGTTTTTTCAAGATTGTTTACCAAAAAAACCGAAGTATTTTTGCAATCACTCCAGCATGAGTAAGGGAGGTCATGAAGCGAATAGTGACAGAAGTAGTTATTACTCCAGCCATAATGAAAGGAAGGGTAACAACATTATTTGCAGGTTCATCATACTTCGGGGTGGTGAGATCAGCAACCAGTACAGAATGGTTTATTTGTGCAATTATGAGAATTTATGGCAGGAGTTCCACCCCAACCCATGCCATAAGATCAGTGGTTATAAATTGATTACTGGTATCAACAAGAAGAATTACAATTTGCATGATAACTGCATTTTAGTGTGTGTAAATAGCAGATTGGAGGGAGTCAACAGAACTATTTGGTCACACAGATTGTTCAGAGCTTCGTTGTTGCTCGACTCCAAACCCCTGCGCATTATGCATCCGAGGACTAAGATGAGAAGCAGTCTTTTGAGGTAGCAGAAACTTGGGGTAAAGGGGGAGATAGATGGATGAAGCCTCCTCTTCTCATTCTTCGCCCCATCTGAATGCGAATACCCATCCCTTTAACTGGGCCAACTTCTATCTAGAGGAAACACCGACGGAGATTGTTAACCAGATTGCTTTCATGGAGGTAGCTTTGCTGGATGAGGTGGAGTCTCGTTATGGTCACCAGATTCAAGCCAACCCCTTCTGGGCTTGCCGCATTCTTCTGGCACGGGAACTTCAGATTAAAGAGAACATATCGAGGAACATGAAAGAATTCATTGCGAGAATGAAGAAAAACCAGCACATTGACAGGGAGAACACCAAGACTCTGGAAGCCATGATGGAAGATCTCAGTATTAATCCCTGGCAGGAGGCCAACTAGGAAGTCTCGGTGAATTCCAGCCAGGAGGAATAGGTTGGTTAGCTCTCAGGTTTTGTCGTTTCCAAGTGTTGTCTGGTTTTCGGTTCTTAGGCTGGTACAGCTTGTCTTAGCCTGGGCTCTTTGTCACCCTTTGGTTCTGTCTAGTCTTTTGTAATGATGCCTCGAACTGTGCGGTTTGATGACCCTGGGAGGTCTCTGGTGCTATTGGCTCATTTCTGTTATATGTATAATTGGTTCCAGTTTTTGGACTAGGTGGTAGGTTGGTTCCCCATTCTCCCTACTGGGATGGGTTGTTGCAGGTCCTGGACTTTCAGTTTATTTCTATTATATGTATAAATGGTTCCATACTATGGACTAGGTGGTAGGTTGGATCCCCATTCTCCCCAGTGGGATGGGTTTTTGCAGGTACTGGACTTTTCTTGGGCTTATGAATTTTGATGTAATCTTTGTACTTTACTTTTTAATAGAATGTTTCTCTCTCTTACCTACAAAAAAAAATAACATCTAATAAGATATTCTCTTTAGTTCTTTTTATCTTTTACTAGAATAATCTCACTTGAAGTTAACTCCTATTACTATTCAAATCTAAGAGAACTTTCATAGGAATTTCTAGTGTAGTTCTTATTCTATTCCTTCAATAGAGTAGATAAATAAAATAGTTTAGACTAAACTAAAAAGTTTTATTTTTAAACAAAAAGGGTAATGAATAAAGTTTTCTGGTATTTGTCTTCTTAATTTAAAGTCACCTGAATTTATTTATTTTTTGATGAGTTTTCAATTTCTTTATTTTAAATAACAATTATATTTCTCTTGTCCAGGTGCCTCCTCAGCGGGCCCTTCCGACAGTTTCATTTCTTCCATCTTGTGGGGAGTACTGTGTAGCGAATGAGAACCATTGCCACAATCTCTCAACTATGCTCCTTGGAGACTAAGGGATGTTCAGGGATAAGGCTCTCCTTATTGCGTGCCCCTCAACTCATCGTACACGACCAAATCATTATGGACTTGCCCGTATGGCATACGCTTCCCCGAGTGAGCTGAAACGGCTTCTCCCGTGTGTGGATTGCTAATTCAGGGTCGACAGTCAGTCGTCGTACCCCTAAGTGTTCTTTCCGTTCTTATGAACCCTATAATTCCATTGTGGTTCAGTCAGTAAATTGTCTTACCTGCCACAACACACACTCAAGCACACATTAGTAGCACTTGCACTATAAAACATTTGTATCATTCTTTTCAGTATCTCAGTCAGTCGAGTCTACTAAACATTCATCATTTTAACATTATGCCTCAGTCAGTCGAGCATACATATTTTTCATTTCAAGTAATTTCAACATTCATCATTTTTCATTTTCTCAGTCAGTCGAGTATATTCATCAATTATCATTTATCTAACCATTTTCATTTCACATATGAAATTTAAAGCAATCATTCATGGTCCAAGTTTTTATAAATCCGGGTTACTTCAAACTAGTGCCCTCAATAGTCAAATCAATCGTCGGTCTCAAAATAGTATGATCAATCACAAGTATCAAATAATCTAGTCAATCATGAGTCTAAAATAATCAAATCAACCATAAGTGTTGAGGCGGGCATTACATACAACCCTTCTTATTAAAAATTCATCCCGAAGTTCAAAACAAAAAAAGGAAAGTCCCGACGCATCTCAGTTGCGTCCTCCCAGGTCGCAGAACTAGAACTATAGCTATCCCACTGAACCTTGACCTGATCAATCACATGGTGCCTAAGCTACCATGTTCGATGGTCCAATATGCATATCGGCTCTACCGTCATGGCCCCTTCGTTTGTTATCTGTAAGTTACTCATGTCAATGATATGTGCTGAATCAGAAATGTAATGTCTAAGTGTCGATACATGAAAAACATTATGCATCCTATGCAAATGATGATGGTAGTGAAAGACGGTAGGCAATTGGTCCTATCCATTCTAATATATTGAAGGGTCCCACAAACCTAGGAGATAGCTTCGTCCCTTTCCCAAATCTGATAGTACTCTTTTGCGGCCTCACTCGCAAAAATACTCGATCTCCAACCTGATACTCTCTATTGAGTCTATGCGCATCGACATAACTCTTTTTTCGATCCTGTGCTTCTTTCAGTCAAGCACGGATATCTACCATCCGTTCTTCCATCTCTCGAACCACCTCAGGTCCAAGTAGAGTCCTATCCTCTAGTCTATTCCAACTCAAGGGTGTTTGACAAGGTCAGCCATACAAACACTTGAATGGCGCCATCTGTATCAAACTCTGATAGTTGTTTATTATTCGCGAACTCTACTAGAGGTAAAAACTCCTCACAATGGGTCTGCTGATCCATCACATACATCATCAGCATGTCCTCTAGTATTGGTTCACTCTCTCAGTCTGCCCATCGGTCTCTGGATGGTATGCAGTGATAAAGTTGATTCGGGTTCCCATGGCTTCCTGGAAGCTCGTGCAAAATCTACCAGTGAATACTAATCCCCGATTAGATATTATCTTCCTCGGCACTCCGTCCAGTTGTACAATCTCATCAATGAACACTTTAGTAATCTCTGGGGCCTGATAAGTGTTCTTGATGGGTATAAAATGTGCACTCTTCATGAGAGTGTCTACTACCACGAAGATGGTATCATGTCTCTTGCGGGTCAAAGGTAATCCCACAATGAAATCCATGGGGATGATCTCCCACTTTGACTCAGGAATGGCATGAGGCTAAAGTAGTCTAGCAGGATGTCTATGTTCAGCTTTGACTAGTTGACACTCCATGCATTTGGAGACAAAGTTTATCACGTCTCTCTTCATGCCATGATAGAATAATAGAGGAGAAAGGTCTGCAAACATCTTCTTCACGCCAGGATGTGCTCTTTAAATAGCTCGATGAGCTTCTCCTAGGACTAGGTTCCTAAGCTCATTGTTCTTTGGTACATAAATATGGTTGTTGTATCTCAACAAACCATCCTTTTCCAATGAATAACCCTTATACTTGGGTAGTTCCATCTATTCCTGTTCTATCTCGGCCTTTACCTCATTGTACCACTTGTCTTCTCGTTTTAGCCCAAGCACCTTTTCTCTTAGGTTGGTTTGCATCGGAATCATTGAGAAGATGCGCGGTCTTCGACTAAGTGTATTTGCTACTTTGTTCAAGGTTCCCTTCACATAGGTAATGTCAAAGTCATACTCGCTCAACTGTTCTGACCATCTCTTCTGGCTAGCATTTAGATCACTCTGAGTAAAGATATACTGCAATCCATGGTGATCCATCTTAAGTTCAAACTTCCTTCCTACCAGGTAGTGTCTCCATAAGCGTAGAGCATGCATTACTGCAGTCAGTTCAATGTCATGCTTTGCATAGTTTTCCTCATGCGGTTTGAGTCTTCGAGAGGAGTAGGCAATCACTCTACCTCCCTGCATTAGCACACATCCGACTTCGTCCTTGGATGCATCAGTGCATACCAAGAAATATTCCTCCATGTAAGGCACTTTTAGAACCAGTGCCATTGTCAATAGCTCTTTCAGTTTTGCAAAAGCCTTGGCACATTTATCCATCCAATTAAATGGCCTATCCTTCTTTTGCAACTTAGTGATCGGTCCTGCAATCCTAGAGAACCCTTCAACAAACCTTCTGTAATATCCCTCAAGTCCCATGAAGATTCTAACTTCATGTATGTTCGTCGACACTGGGCATTCCCAATGGCCTCAATCTTAGCACGGCCTACTGCTATACCGTTGCCAGAAATAATATGTCCCAAATAGTGGATTTCCTTCTGGAAGAAGGAGCATTTCAACAACTTTCCATAAAGTTGGTTTTCTCTAGGACACTGTAAAACTAATCGGATATGCTCTTCATGTTCCTCTGGTGTCCTGGAGTAGATAAGAATGTTGTCGAGGAATACCTGCATGAACTTGTCGAGATACTAGCAAACCATGACGTTCATCAAGTTCATGGAGACACTAGGTGCATTGGTCAACCCAAAAGGTACCACTACGAACTCGTAGTGTCCAAACCGTGTCTTAAAAGCAGTCTTCGGAATATCAACTTCTATGATTCTCAACTGATTGTAACCTGATCATAAATCAATCTTTCAAAAGATTGTGGCGCCTTTCATCTGATCGAACAAGTCATCAATCCTAGGAAAAGGATATTGATTCCTCATAGTAGCCTTGTTCAACTGGCGGTAGTCAATGCAGAGTCGCCATGACCCATCCTTCTTCTTAACAAAGAGCACTGGTGCTCCCCACGGAGAGACACTTGGTCTAATTAGCCCTAGATCCAAGAGCTCTTGTAACTGCATCTGTAGTTCCTTCAATTTCGGCACGGACATTCTGTATGGAGCTCTTCCGATCAGTTCAGTTCCCGGCTTTAGTTCTATGGTAAAAACTAGTTCTCTCTGAGGTGGTAATCCAGGTAAGGCTTCGGGAAATACATCCATGTATTCCGTGAATAAAGGATGCTCGACGATTTCATCTTTGTCCTTATCCTTGTTCATCACAAAATAGAGCTAACATCCCTTCCTCAGGATTCTCCTCACCTGTAAAATAGTCATAAGTACCCTCAGGGTTGAGGTGTAGTCCCTCGAAGCGAAGCATATTGCCATGTTCTCTAACCATGCTTCTGCCGCGGTTCCTTTAGTGGAACCCCAAAACTATGAAAATCTTACTCTTTTTTTTTTTAGTTCTCTATGTATGTTGGCAGACGGTGGGTTCTACGGTTCGATCATATGTACTAGGGTCGGTCTCCTATGCAGTTCAGTCTCTCCATCAGTGCTTCCGACATTCTCTAGAAGTTCCTCATCATACTCATGGTTTCTCCGCTGGGTAGGATTAATTGTCTATTTGGTTCTGCGTGGAGTAGCTTCTAGAGGGGTTGGTGGACGTGTTGCCCATTCTCATACCCTCCTTGTTCGAACACGATGACTTCGTTGGTCTATGGAAAAGTCTGATTTGTGGTAATAAAGTTTTGTTTATTCAAGCAGTTTTATCAAAGTATTGCAGACTTTTTTGGTCCGAACTAGGTTCGACCGTGCTCTGATACCAAATGTAAGGTCGTGGCCAGTTGAGACCAATTACCCATATTCCCTAACTTTAAGCTTGATTGGAAATACTTCCTTAAAAATCCATATGTTAAGTATAAAAGGGATGAATCCTTCACATATAAATTTGCGATTCCAACAAAACCTACTCTTTTTCGAAACTATAAGCTACATTCTTCCTCGGCAGCGAAAAATATTTTTATGTATGTAATTATATATATATATATGCGCATAAAGAACATTTTCCAAATTATGCATAAGTAACAATGAAATCTCTCACTACTGAGTTCGACATCTATCTTTTTCAAGACATTATAATTAATACATATCAAATATGTAGGCAGTTTAATTGACGTGTCGGGATTATATACATACATGTAGTTGACTTTTAGAATATATATATATTTATATATGACTGTATTTTACCCCACTACCATGATAATACAACTTTCAATTAAACAAGAATTCTACAATCGGTTTATACACCAGGAAGTAGGAAAGTAGTTTTTAGACTTTAAACGCTAACTATTACATAACAGGACATAACTATTACATACACACGTCAATGATAAATTCACAAGGGGTAACCTCTGCACACCGCTACAATGTCGGAGTTGATCAATCTGTAAGTGGAATTTGACTCATTAAATATTAATTAAGTTGATCGATCTCTCCGTAGAGAATCATGCACAACGTTGGATCGTATGGGAACGTTGGCTTAGTCTTGCTTACATCGAGGGTATGTGCAGGTTAGTTTTCTTCCCGGTGAGAGGTGGTTGATTAGTATCAAAAGAAATCTTAACACCTTGCTATTCTGGACAACGATTATCACTGTGTTCTGGAACGCAGTACTAATCTTAAATTAAACCACGGAGAATAAAGAAAAACGAGATACAGTCATAATTCCTATGCAGGGAACGTATTTTGGTTTCAGAACATACCCACAAAGGTTTTTTTTTTTTATCTAAATAAATTCATGAAACAAAAGAATTCTGGGATTATCTAACACATACAGAAATCGATGTACAGAAAAAAAATAAGGGCGGAGTCAAAGGTTTTTAAAGAATTCTGGAAACTCCATTAATCGTTCAACTTAGATTTTGTAGGACTCCAAATTCAAACGCCACCAGAGATTGGACTTGTAGATCGAATTAAAAATCCGAGAAATAAATTACAGAGGATGAAAGGGGCAAAATCAATTCGAAAGATGACTTCTGGAGACATCGAGCACGAATTCGATACAGAGATCGAAAGGCAAAATCATAGTATAATTCCGATCTTAAATATTTTTGACAGGGTTTTGAAGTAAATATAAAAATGCTCAAAGGTATGAGTTTGAAACTTATAGTAAAAACCAAGTCTTAAATTCAAAACCATGAATTTAAAATGGAAAACGCCAAGATTCGGCTGAGAATATTATGAGTTGAAATTATAAACAACGCTCAATCTGAATTTTAAATGCTGTGAATAGAAAAATGCCATGATGCAGATTTCGAAGCGCCATGAGTTGGGTTCGCAGAGTCAAGGAATAAATTAGGAATCGACTGTGGGATCAAATAAAAGCTTCGGATTGGATTCACCTCAGGAGACGCGATATGGTCCAACAAATTCAAATGCAATCCTAGATTAACGCAGAGATTAGGAAACATAGTGTAGATCTCAAATATTTCGAAATCAGAACTGAATTAATGCAGAGGGAAAAAGGGGCAGAGTTACAATCCTTGTTTACGAACTCTGAGACACATTGATTTCAGCTAACTCTTAATAGTCTAGAAAGTGAATTTCGATTCATTATGATACCGAGTTTACAGATCCATAATAAGTTAGATCGATTTAACTGTTTTTTTCTCTTTTTCTTTTTTGAGATATGGAAACATCTATCCCGGTCGAAAATTAGAGCATCGAGAACCTGAAATAATCACTGGGCCATATAAATTGGGATCTGAGGATGACCTTTTTAATTCAACAAATAAAACACAGGGATACAAAAAAAGTCAGATACAAATCGCTGGAGGGAATAAAACTCTGGAAATGTGGATCGATGTTAATAGGCAGGTAGGCATTGATACAACTCAGACAGAGCAAACAGAATTCAAAAATAATTTGAGACAAAGTATTGGCCATCGAGAATATGGAAATCAGTGTTGAAAATTCGAATTGGGAAATGATCTTAGAGTTTGAATTTCTTTCTGAAACTGAATCGATCTAATGAGATAACTTGGTAGGTGTGGATCTGATGAGATAACTTTGTAGATATGGATCGGAATTGACAAATAATTGTATGACTTTAATCAATCGACTTGGGTGGATTACATTCTGGAAGTACTCATAAAATAACAACAGAATTTGAAACTAAAGATACAATTTAACAGAGTGTATATTCAATTTAAATGGATCCATGTATATCCATGGGTCTGCCATCATTACCTCAATATACCTAGATCTATAATTATAATTAGATAAACAAGTGAAACAGTTTGCATACTAGAACTGAATTAAATCTTAATTTTTCTTGAAAACCATATTAGTATATCCATTTCAATATAAAAACAATTGCCGAACCTGATTTAGATCGTCGCATTCGAAGTCGAATATCCGTTGCAGTTGCAGTTGAATCCATGCTCCAGTCGATCCACTTGACGAAGATATCGACAACCCCTCGGTTGACCACCCTACCGTATCGAGGTTACTCTTCTTCACCTCGAACCCCCGAGCTAATGGGGTCGTAAGAACACACAAGATATCCTCCCGAAAGGATCTCCTAATCCCCGTTCCGACTAATCCCAACTCCAATGATCATAACATAATCCGAGATTATGATGACCATCCAGCATTAGGGAGCAATAGATGTCTTTCTCTCCTTCTCCTCCCTCATTATATAGCAAAAAGCCTATGTGCCATGTGTTTGTCCATGCACATATTTAATTTAATTTAATATTTTAATTTCCATTATTCTCAAATATATGTGTCTCAATGTCTTCAATGTGCACCTAATTTCTTAAATCAGTGGGAGTTATGTGTAGGAGAGTTCTACTCCTCTTTTGCTTCTTAGATAGTTTACTAAAAACATTTTTAGTAAAAATAAAAAGACTTGTTATTTTTATTTAATTGATAATGAAATTTATAAAAGACAAATGTTTCTTTTATTAAATAACATCTAATAAGATATTCTCTTTAGTTCTTTTTATCTTTTACTAGAATATTCTCACTTGAAGTTAACTCCTATTACTATTCAAATCTAAGAGAACTCCCATAGGAATTTCTAGTTTAGTTCCTATTCTATTCCTTCAATAGAGTAGATAAATAAAATAGTTTAGACTAAACAAAAAAGTATTGTTTTTAAACAAAAAGGGTAATGGATAAAACTTTTTGGTATTTGTCTTCCTAATTTAAAGTCACTTGATTTTATTTTTCTTTTATGAGTTTTCAATTTCTTTATTTTAAATAACAATTATCTTTCTCTTGTCTAGGTGCCTCTTTGGCGGGCCCTTCCGACAATTTCATTTCTTCCTTCATATGGGGAGTACTGCATAGCGACTAGGAACCGTTACCGTGATCTCTCAACTACGATCCTTGGAGACTAAGGGATGTTGAGGGATAAGGCTCTCCCTATTGCGCGCCCCTCAAATCATCGTACGCGACCAAATCATTATGACCTTGTTCGTATGGCATACGCTTCCCCGGGTGAGCTAAAACGGCTTCGCCTATGCGTGGGTTGCTAATTCAGGGTCGACAGTCAGTCGTCTTACCCCTAAGTGTTCTTTCCGTTCTTACGAACCCTATAATTCCATTGTGGGTCAATTGGTAAATCATCTTACCAGCCACTGCACACACTCAAGCGCACATTAGTAGCACTTGCACTATAAAATACTTTTTACATTCTTTTCAATATCTCAGTCAGTCGAGTCTACTAAACATTCATCATTTTAACATTATGCCTCAGTTAGTCAAGCATACATCATTTTCATTTCATGTAATTTCAACATTCATCATTTTTCATTCCAAAGCATTTTCATCATTTTTCATTTTCTCAGTCAGTTGAGTATATTCATCAATTATCATTTATCTAACCATTTTCATTTCACATATGAAATTTAAAGCAATCATTCATGGTCCAAGTCTTTATAAATCTGGGTTACTTCAAACTAGTCCCATCAATAGTCAAATCAGTCTTTGGTCTCAAAATAGTATGATCAATCATAAGTCTCAAATAATCTAGTCAATCATAAGTCTAAAATAATCAAATCAATCATAAGTGCTGAGGCGGGCATTACATTAGCTGAAACAATTTGGCTATGGATCGGTCATGGTCTCATTCCTCCTGGAGCGGGTTCCACATCTACACCCATAGGTAGAGATAGATGATTTGGATTTGATGGATCCACACATAGTTCGATGGTCCGAGGTGACGGACCTCCATACCGGTTGGGTTCCTATCATTAGCTACGGTCCTCCTTTTTTCAGGTGCTTGAGGGAACAACTCCTCATGGTGGAGGACTACCCCTATGAGGGTACTGATTTCAAGGGGGCATAGACTTGGTTCTTCTTGAGGACATGCATCACGAAGATATAGATAAGAATGAAAATTTTGTTTTATTTTTCATTTTATGGTTTTTATATGTTTTGGAGTAGTACTGACGATTGATGCATGTTTGGTGAAGATGTCGTCCCATCTTGTCCAGCTGACACTTCTCCAGTCGCGCGGAGAGGAGTGGTGAGAGAGATGGTAGCTGCAGAGCGCGATGCGATGGAGGAGTTAGATGAGATGGAGGAGAACCTCCAAAGGTTGACCCTGGATATCCCAGATCCAACCGTACATGATCTACCTCGCCGCTATTAATGGAAAACTGTGGGGCTATCCGTGCGCTTTGGTTCGATACTTCAGAAAGTAGCTAGGGCCATTGTATGTTACCATGAGCATCCTAGGGACTAGGATCATATATATATGTATATACTAAAATCCACAGGATTCGGATTTTTGTAGAGGATATTCTTATGGAAAGCTCATGTGCTTCAGATTTTGTACCAGTACCACATTTTTGTATTATACCGACATGACATATATACAAAACTCTATTTTTGACTCTATGTATTGTGTTCTATTTGTGACTATGGGATCTTGTACATGTTTTTCTTTTACATTATGGATGATTTAAATTTTGTTTTTGTTTTTGTATCTTTTAGATGTTTTATGTATGTGAAATGTACCAATCTAAGATAAAATTGGCCATGGAGACAACAAAAGTGTTCATGTCTCTTGAAATGTGTAGCTATTGAACAAATTCAAAGGACCTCTCTAAGAGACATACTCGTCAGAAAAGATTGATGTAACATCTAGAAATATCAAAAAAATTTAAAATTTTTCTCTGTAGCATAAAGTGCTACACATGCTATGTGGAAGTATAATAAAATGTTAATTTGTTTAATAGACGACAACCTAATAACGACACATCTACAAATTGGATATCCACATGTTGCGTTAATTTCTTATTATGTTTATCATAGAGGTTATAAGTATGGATTTATACTTGTTAAGTACTGTTGGATGTTTTAATACCAATTTGAAATATGATTGTGTATGGCTACTTTTTCAAAATGCATAAGTGTTGTTAATTACCTGTAGTACTATTTTAATTATATGTACTAACTGTTTGATTTTGCTGATGATGAAGGGGTCCTATGGGCACCCCGATGCTTACTTAGCTAAATAGCTAATGCTCTTGAAACTTATGTCACAAATCGCAGGTAAGCGTAATACTTCTTTCTGATGCATTACATATGCATGTAAAAAGAACTAGATTCACGTAGTGTCCAAAGTTAAAAGTATGGACATAATAGTTTGGATAAGGGTAAGACCTACCCTAGCTGTGGTCATGCATTAAACACAAAAGTCGTGACTATTTACTGGTGCTCTTCTCTTGAGCTTACCTTCTTGTTTAAACATCATGCTTATGCCATTTTATTTAAATTGTATTATGGTTAGTGTTTTTTTGTATTCGAGATATTGACTATAGCTTGTATAACTATGAGGATTCAACAACTTATGATACTTGATCTTTTTTGTACCACGAACCCTAACTCAAATGGTTTTAAGCTTAAAGGTATAACCTAATACTTTATGCATAACATACTATATGCGATGTTTTATAAGTTTCAAACACATTATTTCTATATGCTAAAGTTATAATACCTATATCTATTCTACCTTTTTCTAAAAGTGTTAACCTATTGCATATTATAACTATATGTTAGATATTATAAACTTAATGCATATTTTATTAAAACCTAGGTATTAATACCTTTGTACGCATTATGGTTTTTATGCAAAACTTGACTTATCAAGCACTCTACGTAAAACACCTGTGTTTAAAGGTTATAATGATATAGTTTGACTCTATGAATGTTTTACATAAGCAATAAATACTATAGCTATGATGAAATGCCATATGTAATGTTTCAGTCTCGTTGATTACCACATAAACCAAATTCGGTGGATGATGCGTTGGCAGGGATTTCTAACCTTGTAGCTATGGAATTCAAAGCTCATTAAATGTAATTTAGTGGATTTCCTGTTGGCGGCCCTGATGGCATGGCTCCACGTGATTTTTTCTTGGTTGGAGTGCTTACCCTAGCTTCCCGTTGAACTACTCACTAAGCCATAACCCGAAGCATTCATTTTTGCACTTTGTGAGAGTTGAGAGGCCATGAGGCTCTCAATTTTCCAGGGTCTATAACCCTTCTTGCAGTTTCCTCCCGAGATTTGATAGCGTGACCTTGCTTCCTGTATAATGGTGATAGTAGATTAAAATGTAGATGCATTCCTTGCAAAAATTTATAGAGTTAGAGTTCGGTGATGAATCGGTATGCCTTCAGGGTTTCCATGTTGAAAGTTTAAATGTTGCAGGATGGTTTAGGCATACTATGAGATACTACTTATAGGTAATCTCATCATTTCTCATCTTGTGCTTCGTTGATGGTTTTTAAGTAATGTTCTAAGTTTACATTTGAGCTATGTCCAAATTTTAACCACAATGTAATGTTGTCCTGACAGGTCCTTCCTCGGCGTTGGTTTTTAATTTAGAATGTTAGGGATGAGAGCTTGAAAAGCCTTGGTAAGCCTCAGTGACTCCCTTGTGGGCATCCATAGTACTCAGGAGATCTTTGGGTGAATCTTTGTCATAATGCCGGTATTTGTTGGTTTAATCGAGATGTCAATTTCTTTTTACGTTTTAGATTTTACAGTGGTTGTAATGTTTTTAAGCCGTGAGGCAAATTTTGATACATGGAGGTTTGAACCCTCGACCTGTCCTTCGTTGGTTTCTTAACGCTTACTGTAAAAGATCTGTGAATTTATATAATGAAAGCTTTGTTTGGAAAAGCTTCCAATGTGTGTACTATCATCATTTTGTTATCTTGGAAGGAAAAGTGTTGAAGAACTTCATGGTACTTAGGGCCTGGTTCTGTTTATGAAAGTTAGTAGTTGTGAGGGTTGAACCTTCGACCATGTCCTACATTACTTCCTTCGAAATGTTACAAGTATAACTTTAAGGTCTCTGTAATAATTTTAAATGATGCTTGGAAGTGCCGAGCTTGAGAGAAATTCTCTCAGTAGTCTTGGTTATTTTGCATTAAAGAAATTTTTTATGAATGTTATAACTTTTGGACAAAGCCCGTCGTTGTTTGAGAATTGTTGTAAAGTCTTAAAGAAAAAAATTATTTGTAAAGAAGGCCATAAGGGTGTAAGGTGACCCATACCACAACTGATTACTGAGTTTAGAGTTTTTCTTATGGGTTTCGAACCTTGCATAAAATTCTTAGATATAAACTCTTATAGGTTTGAAGTATTAAGAATATAAATATGTAAATTGACTGGGCAAACCCTTAGGGTATCGAACCCTGGTATTGTAACAATTCTTCATTTGGTTAGCTTAATTATAGTAATAAGTATATGTATCCAAAGAACAGAGTTTGAACCCTAGGATAGTCGTCGGTCTAAAATAGTTTGCTAAATATTTTCTTTTAGTTAATAAATTCGTACATGTATTAAAGCAATAATACTCCTTCTTACTAGTATTGTGCAATACATATATAAATGATTTCTATATATTTCCATGCAATATTTTTACTTTTTCTTTGTTTATAAAAACCTATACTACGTGCTTCAATATTATAAGGTTTTTCATAAACATTGTTTATACTTAATTTAACTTCTATAATGTTAAAGAATAATTTGGTAGAGTTAGTTATAAAGGCAATGTTTATAAAATGAGTTGCTTTACTTTAATTCTCTAAGTTTATGTGAGATTTGAATTATAATAAATTGCATGATTATGGTTTAACAGTCATAAAAGAAATACTAAGAATACTAAACTGTTATGAATGATGCTAGAGTTATATTGCTAAGCATGTGCAATAAAATATCTATGCTTCTTAGTTAAATTATGTGATGTTTACTGAAAAATAGATAGCATTAAAGTACTGAAATAAATTAGATTTATACATGTAACTCAATGATTCGAATCTATTTTAAAATACATCTTCCCTGTACTATAGTACGACACTGAAAACAATGTGTGGAAAAATGCAGGGAAGCATTTTTATTCTATCATTCAACTATCAAATTCAAACTATTCATTTATCAATTTAAGCTAACAATTGTATGGCTTTTCTAAAAGGATAAATTGCAGAAATGAAACATTTATTAATAGTTCAGAATATCTAAGATGACATAGAAAATTGATAACATAATAACGTGGAGATCCTTATTAATAACTTGACATAAAGTAAATAAGATAACATTATTGAACGTGATAATTGTAGAAGAGATAAACAGCCAAAGGATCCCGTTCCACCAAATGTTTTCCTAAATACAGCCAAGATTACTTTCCTTAGGACCCCCGAGCCTATTCACTGAACCACCAGGACGAAGATGCTATGTGGAGAAATGGAATAAATTCCTTTGCAACACATCAGTAGCACTTGATAGTAGTACTTCCTAGTTTTAGCAATATTGAACTCAGAAATATGGCTGCACTAGTTTAGAATGTAGTCTTAGTTCACTCAATCCCTTCTAACCTTCCCCTCATTGAATATCTTGTACTTTGAAATTATCACAAGGTAAGAATGACTAGCCTCGTACTGAATTCGATGGGTAGATAAGCATGCCTAGGTATTTTGGTCAGTTGTTTTTAGTAAATGAGCCACCTGCTCAGTTCCACTTTCTTGGGGAACATGACCTTAAAAATAGGGAAGTTGCCCTCTGCAAGAGTTAGAAGTGAGTTGAGGATGCTTCCAAGTGTCAGTTTGTTCTCCACCCCAGTCCATTCCTCCTAGTAGGTCAATGAACACTCATTCAACAGTATCCTTTGGATATTTGTCTCCTCTTTTATTTATTAATAATAAAATATTCAGAGTAATTAATTACAGTCATCCTTGACCCCACTTGGTCAATAACATAAAACTTTATAATAAAATAAAACATAATTTTTTTATGACAACATATAATGTTCAGAATTTGGGTATGTGACAAAAACACCCTCTTAAATTTAACATCGTCCTCGATGTTACTTTATTCATCATCCTCTAGTTCCTCCTGGAACAGATTTGGATATGCCACCCGCATATTACTTTCCAACTCCCAAATTGCTTCATCTGAACTAAGGTTCTTCCACTGCACCTTTACTTGTCCAATGGTATGATTACGAAGCAAAATTTCCCTCTTGTCGATGATACAATCAGGTTCCACCAGAAAATCTCCTTCTGGTTCCACCTGTACATCATTCCAATTAATCACATGAGTAGCATCATGCACATAGTTTTTCAAAAGAGAGATGTGAAATACATTATGTACTTTATGATTTGGTGGATAATCCAACTGATATGCCTCTGGTCCTACCCTGGACAATATTTCAAAAGGTCTGCAATACCTTGGTGCTAGTTTAGCACACCTTCCTAACTTTAAGGAACTCTTTTTTGGTTTTACCTTGAGGAACACATGTTCACCAACATGAAACTCTTTTTGAGTTCTTTTGAGATCTGCATGACTTTTCTGTCTATCTTGTGCAATTTTCAAATTGCCTTGAACATGTTTCACAGTTATTTCTATTTCTTTTAATAATGCAGGTCCTAACATTAACCTATCAACTCGATTACTCCATGAAATATAAGTATCACATTTTCAGCCATATAAAATTTCAAACGGACTCTGTTTTGTTGAAGCTTGATAATGGTTATTATAAGCAAACTCAGCAAGATGTAAATATTCCTCCCAATTATCTCGCTAATCTCTAATATACATTCTTAACATATCTTCAAGAATCTGATTAACTCTTTCAGTCTGTCCATTCGTTTGTGGATTAAATGATGTACTGAAGTTTAAAGTAGTATCTAAACCTTTAAATAAAGAATTCCAGAAATTTCTTGTAAACTTTGAGTCTTTGTGAAAAAATATAACTTTTGGAATCCCATGCAAACGAAATATTTGTTTCATAAAAATTTCAGCAATGTTAACAACCTTGTAGGTTGTCTTAACAGGTATAAAGTGGGCTGCTTTACGAAGCTTATCCACGACTACCATTATAGAATCATTTTGTTTCTAATTTTTAGGTAAACCAATAATAAAATCAATACTAATTATGTCCCACTTCCAATCTAGAATAGGCAATGCTTGCAACAATCCAACTAGGTGTTTGTAACATCTCTCAAATTTGACCCCTTATTATTATTATTATTATTTTGTAAAATGTAATTGTGTAAATGGCCATGGTGAGGAGCTCAAGTCCAAGGCCCCACCAGTGGACCTTGAAAGTATTAATTTAGTTATCTCCTAAATTATAAATACTATTCCACTGTCTTCAACGCTAAATTAGTTATGGATGCTGCTGTATAAAGGACTTGTCTTGAAGAGTTAGGGGGGGAGGCGATGGTGAGCGACGAGGGTTTGGTGGTTCGTGAAGGGCGGTGGGCGGCACCCTGCAGACGATTGCAGGTCGTCAGCAGGTACGAACAGTCGCATGCCACCCCAGATGGAATTCTACCTTGGTAAAACCGTTTGGGATTTTACTCCACCGGATCATTTTTCTCTTTCTGGCTCTCTCCCTCAGCGAAGGCTACTGTTCCGTTTAGGGTTCCGTTGGGGGTTACTATGGATGATGTAGACTATAGCAGTGATAACCTACGGCACCATGATATCTGGCGTTCACCACCTGGCGCTTTCCAGCATCATGAGGAGCTTGGCGGTTTAGGGTTTGGTGGTTTTACTGGTAACCGGCCTCCTGACGGACCTCTGTCCCCCCCGGTGAACGCCTGTCAACCCTTTCATTCCTGCTCGCCGTTCTGGGAGGGGTCTACTGCTCGTTTGTCACCTGAGACTCATGCCGTGAACATCTGGGGCGTCAGGGGTTTTCGCACTTCTCCATCACCGGAGCCGCTGAGTGCAGGCATTGGAGACCTGCCTGACTTCATTACTTCTGCGGATAGCGAAAACCATCCCTCTACTGCCCTGGACCGTCGAGCCGAGGTGGAGGGTTTTGAGGCGCGGCGCACAGAATCCCCGTTACAACCCTGTGGGTTTGTCGCAGCTAATTTGGACTTCGTTGAACAAAGAGGATTCTCTAGTCCTTCTGGGGACTCAGACCAGCGCGAATGTGGTCGTGAAGCGGGTACAGCTGGGGTTGCATCTAAGGTACCCATCGAGAAAAGCCGGAGAAAATGGATTAAGAACTCTGGGAAGGCACCTAACTACGCGTTCGGGGAGGACATTGGCATGCATCAGATTGTAGGGATGGTTAAGTCAGTTTTGGTTGGCAGGGTTTATGGGAAAGCTGTCAGCCTCAGGACTGTGATCTCGTGGGCCACGGGGGCTTGGCTGGGACACTGTGGTTATGTGCCTCGTATCGTTGGGCTCTCAGGTGGGTGGTATGCTTTTCATTTTTCCTCAGATGCACATGCACACTGGGCATTAAGCCTCGATTGGTCTATTCTTAAAGTCCCTCTTCTGTTAAAGCCGTGGAACCCCCTCTTCGGTGCCAGTCGTGAAAGACTGGATGTTATCCCTCTCTGGGTTCGTCTACCAGGACTCCCCCTTCACTACTGGACAGAGGAACACTTCAGAAGGATAGGGAACAATTTGGGATCCTATCTAGATGCTGACTTCTCCTTTGTGGCATCGGCGATGCAGAAAGTTGCTCGCATCCTGGTGAGCATTAACGTCAGAGATGGACTATTTGAGACTATGGACCTGAAATGGGGGCCTTATACCTTTGTTCAGACACTGGACTATGAGAATGTGCCTTTCAGGTGTAGGCGGTGCCATGAATATGGCCACCCGGCCGTCGAGTGCCGTGTTCCTGTTCGGGTGCGGTTCGGTAATACCCACAAGCGCAGGGTGGTGGCCAAGGAGGTTGGACTGGATTCGGCTGAGGATTCTGACGGTCAGCAGGGTTATGCAAATCCTACTCTGGAGACGCCGTTGGCAAGTCAGCCGGATGGTGAAGTACCCACGGGTGGCGAGGTGGTTGCTGAAAACGATGATGAGGATGGCTCGGTCCCTGTTGCTGGTAACACGGTCGCTGCTGAAGAACCGCACATTACACTATCTCGAGACTCGGCATAGGAGGGTACATTGTTACCGATTCTTCGATCACCGGACTTGGCTGCAGGCATGTATTTCGGGAAAACAACACAGAGGCGGACAAAGCCTCGAAGGAAGGCCTGACACTTGCTCCCGGTCTCTGGAAAGTTACTGAATTTTTGGATGGGGTCAGCAGGGAATTTTACCACAGGCCTTTTATCGACTGATCTATGCCTTCGAATCTATGTTATTACTGGGAGATCTTTTTTCTTACTGTTTTCACTATCTGTATATATTATCTAGCTCAATTTTGTATCTAAAAGATCCACACAGACTGCAACTTCTATGAAATTTTATCGCTTATTTTATCGGTTATTTACATACATGATGTAATGGATGTTATTGCTCATGTGGTGAGAACATCACATTTTTGCTCAGACATAGTACCACTGGTTTTTCAAAGACCTCTTCCACTCATTATGAGTGCTGAGTTTATATGTAATTTCGTACTCCTAAGGATGAAATGAAATTACGCTTTTTTTCGAGGAAAAAAAAAATAAATACTATTCCACTAAGGGAAAGTGGTCAACTTGCTAAGAAGCCATGAAACAAAATTTGAAGATATTGATGATGGTATATCATCTTGGTGCTGTAGGTACTTAGAGGAAAGTAACAACTTATTTAGTCAACTTAAGATGGGTCATCCTAAAAGATAAATAACCTACTCGTCGCAAGCTTTGAGGAACTCCTAAATAATGTAATCATTAGGTTAAAGTGAAAGTTCAAAACTTTCACTAGATAACCCTCAATATATATAAGCAATCATGTTAGGTTATTCATACTATTATTTTAGGTAAAACAATAGTGATTATTAATCACAAAATGAGCACTCTAGCTCTTATTTAGGATCAAAACTAGCTAATATATTATAAAACGAAGTAGTCTTTCTTATTTCTTGTTCATATCAAAATATACACTTAATATCTTGGAAGGGTAAAAGAGTTGTGTAATATTATAAATACGGGTATCCCTTGTATATATTAAACTCATGCTTAAATTTCCTTTTAAGTTTCATTATTAATGAGTTTAGCTAAGGGGATAAAATATTTAAAGTAAATATACACATAGTATATAGGTGCATATGGAATCTAAAAGTGTTCAATATAGTTAAGCTTTATTATTAAGGAAAATATTAAAAGAGAAGAAGAAAAGTAAAATCTTTTTAGAGAATATATATATATATATAAATGAATTATAAGTATTCAAATTCTTTCCCAAAAAGTATTTGTAAAGGTTGGATAAGAAGGAAGTCCGATCCTGCGAGGGGGGGAGAGCAGTAACCTTGTTGTTGTTATTATTAGAGTCTTGATGAATAGAATGGCAGCCTGCGACCTCCGCCTGTATAATATATCAGGAGAGAGGGAAAGGACGAGATACTTGCTTATGAGCATAAAGGATCCTCTGCGCAACTGGTGACCCAATCCTGGATTCATATATACTGTAATTAACAAGAAAATCCGATATTTTGATGCTGTCTACTTTAGATCTGTGGATCGGATAAAGAGTGGTCATGGTTCATATTAATCCCTCTGTTTCCTTATTTGATCTCTGCGATCAGTATGAGGATGGATGATCTTAGCCATCGAAATGGGATTAACTCTCATCGCGTTGGAAGGTTTGATAGTTATTTCACATTATGTGCAGGATTGAGGTTAGTCTCGTTTATCGCTGCATTATGTTTATGAAGGTGCTTATGATAAATGTTTTATTTTTTGAATTTCTAAACAGACCTTCTAAATTAAATTTCATAGCACATAGTGCACATGGACTTGCTAACCGACACTACCATGTGATTAGGTTTGAGTTCTTTTGATCACTCTACTTACACATTACCTCTACAAATAATAAGTTAACCGCTCTTGGTAGTCGATCTCACCTGGTTCCTTCTATTTTGATGTTGAGTAAGCCACCCTTTAATCTTTGCATTTTTTTTTAAACTCTAACTGGCATATTATTCCCTTGTTGCGTTGTCCATATGCTTTAGAGGATAGTTCTCCTCTCTTTGTTTGGGATGATTCAAAAAATTATACCTGGCGTGATTATTTTTCTGATTGTTTTGTTTCGATGGTTGTCCTCCTACAAATAGCGAAGTATAGAGGAATATTGTCATATCCAAATTTGTAATCCTGTAGATCCGCATTATATACATTTAGAACTGCATGGTATTTCCCAAGGAAGATCATGTGGAACCCGATAGGGAAGAACAACTCTTGAAGCTGATTCCGATTTGCTTGTTGTCTGCCTGCCTTGTCCTTTGTTAGATCTGAGTTGTATTCCATTAGGAAAACGCATGGTTTCCTTATGGAAGAATACATATAAACCCCGGGTACACACAGGAAGAACTCAGTGGCTTTTTCTGTAAATGAATACTGTAGTTCATAGCTTGGCGATAGCGTAGATCCATGGCATTAAGTTATGTTAATAAGGATGCAGTATAAAATATATATATATATATATTTTTTTGCGAAGGATAAACAAAATCCAGGTTGGACTCAAACTCTAGAACGGTTCCTATCACTTAAAAAACCGATCTCTATAGGAATTCGTGTGACTTCATACTCTCTTCGAGGTATGAAGAGACGCAGATTTCCTTTTTATACTCTAAATATACCCTGGACAAAGATAGTAATTTGAGACCAATAAGGGTGCACTCTTAGTGGTATCCTTTATTACATTCAACTGGATTTTATATTTTACTCTATAAAGAAAAAGAAGGAAACATTTCTTATATATTTTCTTAGAGTGTTTATTTAAATAATAATAAAAAGTCCTTAGGGTGCAACTCTATATTTGATTTATGTGACCTAGAGTTGGTTTATGTACTATGTTAGTGTTCATAGTAAATATATATATATATATATATATATATGGGGAAACGAGTTATTAGATGTGTAACACATGAATAATATTTACCTTTTCTAAATAGAAATAAGAATATAAGATACCTTTGTGATAACCTATCCTTGGCTTAAAAGCCTTGAACAAATATATCTCTAAAAATATACTTTAAAAATATACTTTAAAGTATATTTTAGAGTATGGTATGTTTTCCTTTAGTTTAATTATTGAAGAACATATATATATATTCTTAATGTAGGATTAAAGTATGGAGAGATGCCCCTTTTGGATTTAAACCTTGAAAGGAATGTATGTTTTTAACATAGGTTTAAAGTACGGGAAGATGCCCCTTAGTTAACATATTAAATTTATATATGTTTTCTCCTAGTAAAAATCTTGGTTGATACCTACTATTTTTGTATGTGACCTATGAAGAGGGGTAAAGCCTTAGTTGAATGAAGGAAACTTCAAGCTTAGTATTAAAATTAGGTATAAAACCATTTAAAGGTTCACAAGTTAAAATTTGAATAATAAATAGGTTATATGAATTAAGTATGATAGCAACAATTGTGTTGTGGGAATGTAATGCCTTTTGCAAATCATTAATACAAAACAACCTTTGGTGGACGCAGTCCAAGATCCGGGTGAACCACGTGAAAATGTTCTTCTGTTATGTTTTCCTTATGTGTATATCTCTATGGATAATGGTGGTTGTACTTATGCATATCTTTTGTATTTTGTGTCTTAGATATTAATTCAGTGTTGTTTACTTTGGTGTACCTTAGGCTTTTCACTAATATGATGATCTTTATTTATATCTTTGTCTCTTGTTACATACAATTAATCTTGGGAGAAATAAATTATAGATGTACTTTGTGGATTGCTTGATTTAAACATATATATATATATATTATATATATATTGGAAGCTTATATGAATAAATTATTTCCCTCGTGAATGCGCCTCTGGTTCGATAAGCAAGTGTATTCAAAGTAGTAATCTTCAAGGGTAACTAAGATCAATTAAGAATGTATTTTACTAAGGAAAGGTTGGGTACAACGTATTGTTCATTTTAATTTTGATATTTAAGTTAGTAGAAGAAATTGGTTAAGATAGGACAAGTGATAGAATATTACTAATTTTTGCTATTAGACTAAGAGATGATATTTATAGTTGAGATTGCATGTGAGAATATAGAAGACCCTTGTGTTGACAAGCAAAATTTTATTAATGTTTACAAGTAAAAATTTAATGATAAAAGTTATGAGATGTTATAATGATGCTTATATTAGAATGGTAAAATATAGATTTTGTACATGCATTTTATCTCCCGTAGCGGTAAATTAAGACGATTAGGTGCTTAGAAAATTTTTAAATTTTGGGTTCGTGATAGTGTTGACGTTCAGCCTTTATTAGCTGACACTCTATACACCTAGCAATATATTCAGCTACTTCACTTTTCATACATGACCAAAAATAATCTTTTCTCAGCATTGTTATCATCTTTTGGTAACGAGGATGTCCTGAGTATACACTTTTATGCAATTCATTTAAAATAAACAACTTAATTTCAACAACATTAGGCACATAAAGTCCATTTTTATACAGCAGTAACCCTCTTTCATCAATTCTGAAATCTGTTATTAAATTTTCTGCATTATCTTCAGCAACCCTTTTAAGTAATTTCTGATATTTTTCATCCATTCTGATTCCTTCCTTAATATGATTTTCTAGATTAGTTTTATAAGTGTTGATTGCTGAAATAAAATTTAGCCTATCATTAATGCTTAAGGCATCGACAACTTTATTCTCTTTACCTTTAATGTGTTGAATCTCGAAATCATATTCACTAAGAAAAGCTAGCCACCTAGCTTGCCTTGCATTCAGATTTGGTTGGTCTAGCAAATACTTTAACCTTTTATTATCTGTCATTAAAGTAAATTTTCTTCCAATTAAGTGATGGCGCCACATCTTTAATGCATGTATTACGGCATCCAACTCTAAGTCGTAAGTTGCATAATTATTTTCATGAATCGTTATATTCTTAGATTCATATGCAATCACGTGACCCTCTTGTGTTAAGACTCCACCAAGTCCATCATTGCACGAATCCATACATACAATGAAATCCTTGATTGGATCAACAATTTTTAGAATAGGTGTTGTTGTTAACAACTCTTTTAGTTTCTTAAAACTTTCTTCACATTTTTTATCCCACAAAAATTTCTTACTTCTCTTTTGTAAATATGTTATAGGATTCGCTATTCTAGAAAATCTCTCTATACATTTACAATAGTAACCTATAATTCCCATAAAGGATCATACAACAGTTACGTCTTTAGGGGCAGGCTATTAATTAATTGCTTTTATCTTGTCTGGCTCTACTGCGATTCCATACTTGGATATCACATGCCCTAGATACTGTATTTTATCTTTATAGAAATCACACTTACTGAACTTAGGGTGGAAACGCGAAGGTGGGTTACGCTTTGGTAAGAATCAGGCACCGAAGAGCCATAGTGAAAGTTATTTGGCCTAATAACTTCTACTTTATTCGGCCGAATAACAATTAACGGGCCACCATTAGACCTAATGCTGGCCTCGATGTGTGTGCGAGGTTTTAGCCGGACGGAGAAAACAGACAGCATTGTCCAATTATTCGGCCGAACAATTATTTGGTTGAACAATTATTCGATCGAATAACTATTCGGCCGAGTAATTGTTCGGCCGAATAATTGTTTGGTCGAACAATTATTCTGCATAAAAGCTTGGTCGCAGCCATTGTTTGTCACTTTCTGCAGGATTTCGTGGACCCCTTCTGGAGCTATTGCTGGCCTCGCCTCTACGCCACCCATTTCGTCTATGTTCTTTCCACCCACTTTCCCGTCTAATTGGTTGTCGTTGAACTCCACCACCTGCTTCCCTGCTCTCTGCGTGTCACTTCTCTACCACCTTGTGCGTCACGTTTTGCTCGTCGGTTGGTCGTTGCTTGGTTGGACGTTTCGAAGTCTATTTGTGCAGTTTTGTCCGACACCTTCTACCTCTCCCATCCGCTCGTCTGCCACCTTTTGCCTCTCCCATCCACTCGTCCACCACCTTCTGCCTCTGTTGTTGGTTCGTATGCACGTTTGGATGTCTGGACGCTTGTTGGTGGAGTGTGCATCTGGACGTCTGTAGGTTTAGCGTGCGGCTGGACTTCTGTTGGTGGAGGTTTGGTGTTGGAGTGTTCTCCTGCGGTCGGACGATCATAATTTGGAGAGTTTATGTTGGTGGATGATCGTTCTGGTGTTCGTTTTATTGGGGGATGTTTGCATAATAGTGGGGTGCTGTCGCTGTGGACCTGTTGACACGAGGTTGTCTGCAGAGGTAATATTTTTTGTTTATTTATGTTTTTTTTTAATTTATTATATTAATGTTTAATTGTTATCGCAGGTTCTGTTTTTTTTGGCTGCTTAGCTCGTTTCGTTTCGGCTGTGTCCAATTTTTCCTGGGTTCTATTTAGCTGGATCTAAATTCGCTTGCTTTCGTTTTGGCTAGGTATAAACAGGTAAGTCGAAAGTCCATTTTTTTTTAATTCAAGAATTAAGTATTAATTTAAAAGGTTTTCAATTTGTCCCTGTGAACTCTTCCCAATTGGATAGAGTTCATGAACTGTGTCCAGTTGGATAGAGTTCATGAACTCTGCCCAAATGGACAGAGTTGATGAACTCTGTCCAAAATTGGGCAGAGTTCATCAACTCTGTCCAATTGGGCAGAGTTCATCAACTCTGTCCAACTGGACACAGTTCATGAACTCTATCCAATTTGGCAGTTTATTACTCACAGATAGTATAATCATAGTAACCTAATATGGAAACTGTAACATAAGCAAATATTGTGGATTAGTACTAAGAGGTTTAACATGAACTCTGTCCAATTTGGAAGATTTCATGAACTCTATCCATTTGGGTAGATTTTATGAACTCTGTCCAATTGGGCAAAGTTCATGAACTCTGGCCAAATCATATGTTGAAAATGATTTAAATTTAAATATAAAAAGAGAAATATATGCAGTCTTTAGTTAGTTATTCTTGTTAAACTATTGATTTTGCTTATGTGTTTAGAAATGAAAATAAAAGTATGACTGTAATTGTATTTGCAAATGATATCTCCCTTTTATATATAGGCTTGTCTTATTGGCTGAACTCTGTCAACATGGACATGGATAGAGTTCATGAACTCTGTCAACATGGACATGGACAGAATTCATGAACTCTACCAACATGGACATAGAGTTTAGGAATTCTGTCCACATGCATAGAGCTCATGAATTATGTGTTGATGTATATGTAACTTCGGAATGTATTTCATCTATGTATTTCATATATATTTATTGTACCCTTACTAGAGATGTCTTATTCCTCTATAAGGAAGTGTCGTCATGTGGATTGACAAATATCGCAAGTGTGTGTACTTGCCGATGGGTTATTAGACCACCATGTGTGGGGTCGGCCCTGAAATATATATTATATTGTAGATGTATCTAGATAGACAAGTCAGCTCCATAGTGTAACTGGGAAAACATGTTAAGTATAAATAGAGATCGGGAGATCTCTATTTGGATCATTCGGAAAGACACACTTCTCTCACTCAGAAAGTGGCGCACTAGTGAGGAGGATCATCTACTCTAGGAGACTATATCAAGTGTATTTTGGTTGTACTTTGGTTGAGCCATTGCTCTCTCTATCTCTGAGGAAGTTGTGGGGATTTTCACCTTATGGTTTTCCCCACGAAAACTCTATGTCTCTTGTCTCTCATGCTTTTGATTCTTGTGATGCTTGTGATGCTTATTATGATTGTTATTCATTGATATACTGTATATGTTATTCTCTCAGTAAAGATCCTAGAGTATTGTGAATTAATTCTCAAAATTTAACATGGTATCAGAGCTAACCTAAGAAGAAGACATTTTGCAATGATGGAAACTTGAGTTTCTTGTTTATTGGGTTTCTCTCCATAGTTTTTGGAAAAGTAGTATAGTAGATTGACTCTACTCATCAAGGATAATCTATCTGTCCAATCAGAATTCAATTCTGAGCATTTTCAGATTTGGCCCTAAAACTTAGGGTTTCCACAAAAATAGGAATTCATGAAATCTGAAGACATAGCTGGAAGTGCCTTGCAAAAATAGAAGTTTAGAGCTTTGGATCGAGATTTTTGGCTGGGTAGATCTCCGGGAAACTCAAACCCTAATTCAGGGCTCTCCTTAGTGAACCCGGGAGGACAAAAAGGCAAATCTGAAGGGTAAAGCTTTGCTAATCTCAAATTCTGAATACACCAGGATGATCATCTCATCAAGGCGCATCTTTCTATCCTTTCATAAAGTTGAAATTCACATTTTGAATTTTTAGGGTTTTTTCGACAAACCCTAATCCGGGACCAAATATAGTTTTCAGCATTTCAAGTGGTAAGACCTAAATCTTTTCTATTTCCATTTGAAATACTCTTTAGGATGTCTCACCACACCAAGCTTGAGGGAGCTGATAACTTCCGAGCTTGGAAGTATAGGATTGGGTTAATCCTGGAAGAGAATGAGTTGGACTCATATGTAAAAGAAGACATCCCTATCCCAAAGGATGAAGAGGCTAAGGTATTTCATAAGAAGAACTTGGTCAAGGAAAAGACAATCATTGCTGATTCTATCAAAGACCATCTCATACCCCATGTGTCTTCTCTAAAGACACCCAAGGAGATGTTTGACTCTTTGACCAAGCTATTTGAAGGGAAGAACATAAATCAGAAGATGACCCTACGGAACCAATTGAAGGGAGTAAAGTTTCAGAATGGAGAAACCATTCAATCTTATTTTTCAAGGGTCTCCCAAATCAAGGAACAACTAGAAGTAGTGGATGAAATGGTGGAGAATGGTGAAGTGGTGATGACCACTCTAAATGGCCTACCGAGGTCATGGGATTCCTTTATTCAAGGAATTTGTGCAAGGAAGAAGTTGATCTCTTTCAACAAATTGCGGGAAGAATGCTCTCAAGAATAAGCTAGGCTTGTTGCCCAAGAAGAAAATATGGGAAATGAAGATCAAGCTCTCATAGCACATGCTAGGAAAGGCAAGTCGAAGAAGGAATCATCTCATAACAGGAAATTCTCACACCACCATTATCATAAAGATAAGAAAGATATCAGATGCTTCAATTGCAATGAGAAGGGACACTTTGCTTCAGATTGTCCCAAGAAGAAGAAAGACACCAACAACTTCAACAACAAGAAGAAGAATAACAAAAGAAGATATCATGCTCATGCTGCCGAAGATGATGAACCCCCAAAGAAGAAGGCTAGGGCAGAAAGTGATAGTGATGATGACTCATCAAGTGAAGAAGAGTATGTTATAATTTCCACTCTCATAGGTACTATCTCCCATGGTTGTAATGATTGGTTGATTGACAGTGGGGCTTCCAAACACATGATTGGCTTTAAAGAATCTTTTGAAAATCTGTCTGAACATGAATCACCCCATAAAGTGAAACTTGGGGATGATTATCAATACCCAATCAAATGAAGTGGTGAAGCCTCCTACAACCTAGATTCTGGAAAATCTTTGAAGATGAAAGAAGTCCTTTATGTACCTGGGCTCAATAAGAACTTACTCTCCATCTCTGTATTGGATGCAAAAGGTATGAGGGTTGCATTTGTGGATGGCCAAGTCCTAATGTGGCCAAAGGGAAAGACCATAGATGATGCAGTAGTGATTAGAGAGCAAGAGGGAAGTTTGTATAAATTGAAGGGACAACCTGAACATGCCATGGTACATGAATCCATGGAGCCAAGTGAACTTTAGCATAGAAGAATTGCTCATATGCACTATAGGGCACTTCCAATTGCAGGCAAGGCTGTAGAGGGTCTTCCTGAGATCAAGACCAAACATGAAGGTGTTTGCAAAGGATGTGCAAAAGGTAAGAACATTAAGAAGTCTTTCCCAAGCAGTGAAAGCAAGGAAAAAGACATCCTGGAAATCATCCACTCAGATGTATGTGGTCCTATGTCATCCAGTTCTCTGAGTGGGTATGTTTACTATGTCTCATTTATTGATGACTTCTCCAGGAAGACTTGGGTATAATTCTTGAAGAACAAAGATGAGGTGTTTGATAAGTTCAAGGAATTCAAAACCTTGATGGAGAATCAAACTGACAAGAAGATCAAAACATTCAGATCTGACAATGGTGGAGAATTCACCTCATGTGACTTCAAGAAGCTTTGCAGTGATTCAGGGATTAAGAGGGAGTTGACTGCTCCTTATAATCCTCAATAGAATGGAGTTGCAGAAAGGAAGAACTAAACAATCATGGAAGCAGAAAGGGCAATGCTGCATGACCAGGATCTACCTATGCATCTATGGGCAGAAGCAGCTAGAACAACTGTATATGTGCAGAATAGAACACCCCACAAGATATTGGACAACAAAACACCAGAAGAGGTCTTTTCTGGTAAGCAACCTGAAGTCAGCCATCTCAGAATATTCGGTTGTCCGGTATACACACATGTCCCAAAGGAAAAGAGGACCAAACTAGATCCTTAAGGAATGAAGGGTATCTGTTTGTTAGAATTTTTCCCTACGGATAAGTCAAAATTCTCTTAACTTTAAAGCAGATTTTCAACTAACTCCAAAGCAAGAAACAAGTCAAAACAAATGCTACCTTGAAATTCCTAAATTAACTTTTACAACAAGATTATATGCATTCAGAAACAATGAGAGATATGACACACCTTTCAATCTGATGTTCGTCCCGTTTCTAGCTCTTGATCCAAAGCTCCAATGTAGAACCTGTTAAGATCAACCAAAGAACAAACATGCAAGCTTCCAAATACCTTGAATGTAAAGATTAGATTCAAATCTAGATTAGATACATTCCATGCTAAGAACTTATGCTATACACATGAAATGGGAAAAAAAAGACAAGTTATCTTATTACAAACTTGAAGAATGCTTACAAAGGTTGCTTGATGTCCAAGCCAATCCTCTAGCTCCAAGTGCTTCCTCCTCTAGCTATCTCCACAAGGCTGCAAGATCATAGGTTTGATACTCTCAAGAGTCCTCCCCTTTTCCCATGGAATGCCTCTCTTTTATAGTGTATGGTAGGGATAACCAACAAGAGAGATGGGTGGATCTAAGGAGAGGTAAGTGGATCAAGGTTTCTAATCACAGAAAATGGGTTGAGATCGAATCAGGGATCCCAATCCTCCAATATCTCTCAAAAATTCAAAATCCCAAAAGCCATGGAAAAAAGACTATAAAAAGAGTACTGCGCCTTGTTGTCTAAGTATAACACAGTAGTACCGCGTGTATAGGACAAAGCATAGCGCTGTAGTGTGGACTACCGTGCACCTATAACTGAGCAAGGTGCGGTAGTGTGGGTAAATAAAGTCTCAGCTGGGTGAAAACTTGTCAGGGTGGATTTGCCTTCAAGGATTACACATCATCTGTCTCTTCTGGATGGTTTAAAGCAATAGGGGAAGTGTCATCAGCTCTTTTTTGTGGTGGAGATGCGACACTATGGAATACGGAGGTATAACAGATGCCCCCTAAAGTGTGAGGTCAGAAGGAACTGATGGCCGAAAGACTTTACGAATATTGTACAGAGATAGCATCGAGGAGAGCGACAAGGAGCTGAAACAGGAACAAAGTGTTAGATATACCACCGAGGCGGGCATCCCCATGCTCGGAAACAAATGACTCAAAGCATGGCTGTCGACCAATACATTGCAGATCCATGAGTACTGAGATGATATAGACCGTGGACAGATCATGGCTACTATGAACAAGCATAGATCCATGAGACAATAATGACACAGCCACGACCAATACAATAAGTGGATCTGTGTGAGAATACAAAGGACATCTCCATCGCAACCTGGATGCAATCAAGATACAAAGGTGCGCCCAGGGTCTTCTACCAGATCACAAACGATACGAATCTAGCCATGTGATTACAAAGTGTTGAAGTCGAACATGGTATAAACCATTTGATTACCGGTCAATGATGTGAACCGTTAACAAATGAGAGGGAGATCACCAATGATGACGATGATTCCCAAGGTATCAATAGTACATCTCAACGATATGCGAATGAATGAGTTGATGTCGAGCATCCGAAGGATTGCTTGATCAGAGGTCAATGATGTGAACCTACTATCAAACACGAGGAAACCTGCCATTGAGGCAGGCAGGTACCAAGGTACTAATGGTTGATTCCTAAGTCTAATTCCTGGATAGTGATTTGGAGTCGACGGGAATAGACTCGTCGAAGGTGGGCCATAATGATTCCCATATCATCGACACAAAATCGGCACGAACGATAAGATGGTGAAACAATAAGGTATGTACTGACACAGTGAAGGCCTGACACAATGAACGACTTTGAACAATGCAACCCTTTGAACATATAACGGCATGTAACAGGACTTGGCAGCATGGATTATTGATAACAGAGGATAGACATCGGATGAGTAGGCTCATGGCCAGGGAGACGACTCAGGATGATGACCATATCTCAGTGAAAAATGGATACCCAATATAGACAAGAGACAGACACATGCCATGTTCAAAGGTAACGACAGACAAGCTACCATAACAAACTTGACTTGTTCCCCATATTCCCTCGACAAGATAGATGAGTACCTCTTTGTTGTTTTTCGAGCTTGAAGAGGACAACTGATGCTCGGTGTAGCTCATCTCATAGATGAGTCCAATCTCACATGTTTTACGAACCTGAGAAAGGAGGGGTTCGTCCCAAAGTGGGTCCTTCGATGTTAAATTTTAACGAGCCCATGGAAGGAAAACTCGGTAGCTTTTCATATTTAGAGAGCCTGAAAAACTTAAAGGAAGCTCCGCAATGTACTTTTTCGTAAATTTAGTCGCTCGATCCCGAAAAAGTGTAAAACAATTCTTGAGAGAACTCTCCCAGCCGAGATTGACTGAGGTATACCTTTCTTGTAAATAGTCTAGACGGGCCGAAAAAGGGGTAACCTATCACCGAATAGACGACCTTTCAAATACTTTTACAAGTGTGAAAGAGTCAAGATCACTTGGCAATCTTTTCAATTTTAGGGAGTCTGAAAAGAGCTTAACTATGGACTCCAATGGTCTTTTTCGTAATTTTTAATTATTCCTGTCCGAAAAAAGAATAAAATACAACCAGGATAATACTTTCCTCATCGTTTAACGAGCATGAGTAAAGCTGACCGAACTCGACACCATTTACTTGGGTTTGACAAGCATGAGATGAGTGTGAAAACGCTTGGAATCTTTTTCAAGTTTTAATCCAAAGCACGAAAAAGATAAAGTGGGCTCAAAATGAAGGTCAATCAGTGAATAAACGCCAGTGTGAATATATCACTTTTTACGGGAGATCCTGTCAACAAAGTGCTCATGAAACCAGATATTAGTAATGTGAAATGGGCTTTATTTTAACCATTAAAAATAATAATTAAAAAATAGGTGAAAATGCTATATAAAGAATAGGTAAAAGGAGAAAGTTACCATTTCACTTTGTGTTTTTACCCAAAGAGGAGATTTTACCCACTTAAGGAGCAAAACTTCAAGGATCCATATCGGGAGTTTCAGGGCACCGTTTCAACAACCGTCTGCGTCAGGTAAGAGCTCTAGAGCTCCTCTTTCATTTTATGTAGGAATCATTTGCTTTTAGTAAGGAAAAATGATTTTTTGGGCGAGCCCTACTAGGAAAAAATTGCCCCTCACAGTACCGCGTGGGGACCATGTCGGAAAACACGGTACTGTCGAACAGTACCTCGCTGTGTATTTAAACCAAAAAGTGGCACTATGCAGTACCGCGTGGCAGTGTTTTCCCTAGGCACGATGAAGGCAATTTTTAGGATGAAAAAATCAAATTTTTTCAAATTTTTTGCTGAAACCAAGTTATTAAATAACCACTAAATGTTTCCCTTGACCTTTTGCAGGAATTTGCAATTCGTTTGAGTCAAAATGGTCAGTTGGAAAGAAAGAGAGCATGAAGTAGATGATTTGGCGGCCGAAAATCACTTACCGACCGTGACTGCATTGCGAGAATGTGGTTTGTTGAATTTCTTTAAGACCAAAGGGATTCGTCAGCAACCTAAGCTTCTCACCCATCTTATTCAATTGTGGCACCCTGACATTCAAGCTATCCGAGTGGGAGAGCATGTTCTCGAAATTCAACTCGAGGATATTTATTTCCTCACGGGCCTCTCGAAAAGAGGGGCCTGGGTGAACTTTACTGGATACACAGCCTCGGAAACGAGCACAGATGACTTGATTGCTCGGTATTGACGTCAGGGTTCGGGTAAGAAAAGCGGCAAAGTGGTCATAAAAGATGTTATAGAACTCCCTGTAAAAACCATACTGTTCACCATCACACATGCAACAGGGAGTGTGGGTCCGCATCATGCGTCCCATACACAAATGAATCTCGCAACGGAGTGTATGGTGGGGACAGTATTTAACTGGTGTGAGGCGGTGTTGGCCAATCTCAAAGAACAAGTGCACAAGTGTAGGGTTGGAATGAATTCCCAATTTGGCTATGGGAGCATCCTGGTCACCTTCTTTTTGGTGAGGGTGCCACTATTGCACCCGCAGATATATATGCACCGCCATCCACCAACCGAGCCATGGATGGCTCGATGGAGTGATTATGTAGGACGTCTCGGGGGACCTCAATGCTTAGCCTTTGGTGAGGATTTATTTTCCTGGCTCGAGGAGCAGATAGTTATGATCGATGACTACCCCTATGCCGGGGTGGACTTCCGCGAGGACATCGACTTGGCACTGCCAGATGATGAAGATTGGGACAACTCAGGTATGACATTAATGGATATATATATATATATATTGAATATATAATGTTTATCGCCTTTTTGGAATGTGTAAAAGACTTCTAATGTATGTTCATATGCATGTCGCAGACCGTGGACCACAGAAACCAGCTGGGTACTCACCATTACGTCGCGGTGGTGTTGATCGCCAAGCCGCTCCAGAAGAGGAGGAGGACGAAGATGAAGCAGGAGGAGTCCGAGATATAGAGAGGAACTTACAGGGGTTGACTCATGGTATCCCTACTATGAGGATGGATGACGTCCCTTTACATCTCCAGCGTCATGCTGTAGGTGTGCCTAGTCGTATTGGTCGACTTCTTCGTAGGGTGGCTCGAGCTGTGGTGTGTTATCACCATCAGCGTGAGGGATCTGACGAGGGACATGATAGGTCTCCCAGATCTTCGTAGATGGTCTTTTTAGTCTTTTTGCGGCATGTATACGATATGTAGGCTTTGAGAGCCAAATTTTTGTATGGGATGTGGTACCAAATTTTGTCTTTCACACAAACTCTTATGTATTTGGAAAACACTCTTATATACAGTGATATGGACCTATTTTCATGATGTATTTATTTACAGTGACTTGTGTATTTCATTTTTATGATGTATTCTTATGTGTGGGCAAGATGCCAATCCAAAATTTAATTAGCCAATGAATCAGCTATACAATTGAATTCTCTCAGTACGTGTTGATATGAAATGAAACTAAATGATTGCTCCAAGAGGCGTACTCTCCGAAATAAACGAAGTAGTATAGGATCGCGAACTGTGTAAACACGGTTCAGATGAGACACCACGAGCTGGGAGTCTAAAAAGACTGCTAGGGAGTCAATTCTGAGTGAAGCAACCTCCATCAAGAGACCGATGACCGCATGGTACTCTGCAATGTTGTTGGTTGCAGGACCTAAACAATTGGCTCTCGAAGATATCAACTCGCCAGTGGGAGAATAAACTACCCATGCTACGGCTGCGAGATTCCGGGTATGTCGGCTTGCACCGTCAGTGAATCCAAAGTAGGCAGACATTTGCGCATAAAGTCACGAGTCAAAGTAAGAGTCGATACATGAGGTCCACGCGCACACCAAAAAGAAAGTAAAAGCAAACTAAGTACATTATGTACAACAAGTAACCTGCGTAGGGAAAGCTTACGCGTAGAAGCATTTGAGGTATAGCCCATTGCGGGGCCGTGCCAATGGCGTACCATCACAATCGATTAGTTCATTGGCTCCTTTTTCTAAGACACGTTTTACAATAAAGGGGTCGTACCACATAGATTCTAATTTTCCTTTTCCAAGCTTATTATGTATTTGATCATATGTAAGTACGAGGTCACCTTCATTGAAGATCCGAGGTTGAACGGACTTGTCATATTGAGCTTTGACGCATTTTTTATGGGCTTCATTAGCTAAAGCGGCGTCGCGGCGGGTTTCATCTAGCTTGGCTAGGTATAGAAACCGTTCCTCTTTGGAAGTGGTGTGTGGAAGTAGCTCTATGGCTATCTTGAGTGATGGTATTTCACATTCAATCGGAAAAATGGCTTCTAGGCCATACACCAATTGGAACGGTGTAAACCCAGTAGCACTTTTCACTGAGGTTCGGTATGCCCACAGTGCTGAGAATAGAGCCGAGTGCCAGTTGGATTTCTGGGTACCCACAATACGCTGAATCATTCTTTTCAGGACTTTGTTAATGGCTTCAACTTGACCATTAGCTTGTGGGTAATACGGGGTTGAGTTTTCATGGCGAAAACCCAAATTGACACTTAGTTCTTCGATCATATGGTTCTGGAAGTGGGAGCCATGATCATTCACAATATATTGTGGGACACCGAATCTAGCTATGATATGATTGAATATGAACTGCGCTGTTGTTTTGCCGTCCTCAGCATACCTAGGCATCGCTTCAGCCCATTTCGTGAAATAGTCGACAGCTACTATGAAATATCTATTCCCCCCGGCTGAAGTGGGCTTACAGTGCATGAAATCTATGCCCCATTTGGAAAAAGGGCCAATGGAAATAACAGGATGGAGTGGAGCAGGATGCGAGCGTGCTTTACTATGAAAGAATTGACATGGCGGACACTTCTTGACTGTTTCAATGCAGTCTTTGAAAATTGAGGGCTAGAAGTATCCTGCTCGTAGTATTCTCTGGGCCGTAGCCATCCCAGAGAGATGACCACCACATGCTCCAATGTGGCAGTCATTAAGAACGCGTTCCGCCTCATCTAAGGTCAAACAACGTCGAAGAACGGTGTCGACACCACGTCGATACAAAGTATCGTTGACTATGATGTAGTAATTAGCATGATGTCGGATGCGTCGCCGTTCATCGCGAGTGAGGTCAGGACGGAAGCGTTGGGTCTGGAGATATAAAAGAATATCCCCGTACCACAGATCAGACGTGCTAATGAGGAACAATGATTCATCAGGAAGAGAATCAATGGGCTCGGATTGCTCAGTAGCACGGGGCAAGTTACAAATCAACTCTGCGAAGACCAAAGACTTCTTGGAATTAGCCTTGACAAACTCCAAGTCAAACTCTTGAAGGATGACAATCCAACGAGAGTATTTTCCCCCAAGCACCTGACGTGTGAGGATATAATACATTGGGTTGAAGTCGGTTATAACGGTGGTCCGGCGGAGTAAGATGTAATGACGGAATCTCTGGACAGCAAATACTGTTGCCAGAGCTAGTTTTTAACATGTGAATAGCGAGTTTCGGAGTTGAGAAGACTCTTACTAAGATAGTATACGACATGTTCTCACGGGGGGTTCATTAGTGAGGCAATATCATATCATGTCCATTCATATTGGGGGCTTGAATACTCTTAAAAACCTCAAAAATATATTGCCCCGTATTAAGGGGTCAAGGGGGGTTTTTAATTTGACATAGTAATATAAATATTGGGGGTTATTTTATTTGGGTGGGCTGAGGAATAACCTCCAAGTCATGGGATGGATTCATATCTCCAAATCATGGGCTCAATTCATACCCACCTAAAACTTAAGGACCCTCCATTTTTATTTGATATTGCTTATGATCCTAAGTTTTGCATAAATCTGATAATATTGTACCAATGATAATATCGATGGAAGTCTCTTCAGATTACTGGCCATGATCCACACTCATTTAATAACTTATTTAGGATTGGTTTGAATTGATACATTATATTGTTTTTCATCTTTAAGTTAAGAGATGTAGCTAATTGGGAGTTTCATAGTTGAACAATTGTATTTTATTTTTTGTAGGCATTCGAGTAAAAGATCTAACTTTTCATTTTCTAGGTTGGGGTTTAGGTGGGTATTGAGATTCAATCAAAACTTGCTCCATGAAAACTAAGAAAATTGAGATCAATATTTCTTGGCTCACTCGAACCAAGAAAAGTTAGATCAATCTTTCTTGACCAATTATTTCTTTCAACTTTTTGTATTCTTCTTTAACATATTCACATTGCCAATTATGTAACACCCCAAAAATCACTAAAATTTAAAACTTTTTAGAAATGGCATTGAATGCTATAAACACTGCTTGTGGAATTAATGAACATTGACAACTACTGAACCTGGTATTACACATAAAACAAAATGTATAAATTAACATGTGCGGACTGCAGATTACAAATTGACATAGATAAAAGATAAATGCTTTCTCATGTTTGATGATTGGATAACTAAATGCTGATGACTTCGTTGTATGTTTTCTAAAGGTGTTCCTATTGAGTGCCCTTGGTTTACTTAGCTTAACAACTAAAGCATTGGAACTGTTCTTTCTTTCGCAGATCTGCAGGTAAGAGTTAAAAATATTTCCAGTCATTCAAGAACTATATATGCTTCAGCTAGTCGTCTTTAAAATAGAACAGATTTGTGTAAAACCATGCATGAAGGTGATGCTGGTAAGATTTCCAGTTTTGTTTTTAACAACTCAGTTATTTTTATTTTGCTGTAAGAAAGTAAGGATGAAGGTACTTAGTACAAATGCTTAATTGTAAATGAATTGAAATAGTAAAATCACTTCCTACTCTCTAAAAACAACATTTGAAATGATATAAGTACATGATAGTTCTCTTGTCTGCACAAGTTGGTGATAGCTGGAAACATAAAGAGTATAGACGAGCTTTTAAGATAAAATACTATCGAGCATGTCATAATCATTGATGAGGTGACAGGATTAATAAAAAAATATAGCTTTAGTGGTTTTAAAGAACCTCATCCTATCTCATCTTGTTAGCGCAATACAAATAATAGTATTCTTGTAAAGATAAGAGGTACTATGTAAGACAAGTACCAAGTCATGCTAGCATTGTGTTACTTCTATAATGCAAAAATTGCTGATCTTCTAAGCCTAGGTGACAAGAGTCAATGCATCCTATACTACCATCAGACCCTTTGCAATTAAAAATATTCCATCTAATCTTAGCGATAATATGTCAAAATCCAAAGATAAGTGAGACCATGTCAGACCCTACCTATATTGTGTTTGAACACAATTAAATTTAAAAATGATTAAATATTAACATAACACTATGCAATTTAAACATACTACTTCAACAATTGAATGTTGATGTCATATAGTTCACAATGTATTATTTAAATAGAATTAATCGAAATACAAACTAAAAACTTTACATAATACAATTATTATGAACATAGTAAATTCTAATGTCCTCAAATTATATAAAATAATTATCAATTCTTCGTGTACCTAGAGGTTTAACAAACCTTGGATTACCCTAAGCATACAAAACACGACCATGTTCTATAATACACGTTGGAATATAAACTAATAATATTAAAACATAACCAAGGTCTATGTTATCCATGTGAATGTAATACAATACGACGTTTAACATAAACTATATAACTATGTGATTAATGAAATATGACGCTAACTATTATAACCAACGATTGATTGCAGGTTTGAGCCTTGGGCTTATATATATATAAATGCGACATTGACATGTTATAAATGCTCCTGCAGGTGAATGTTATCGAAGTGATACGACATCCCTTTGCATTTATGTGTAGCTGCAACTATTAATGGATTGCTCCGCTAGCTCCTTCGTGGTTGACTCCACATGATGGCCATTGGTTGAAGGTGTAAGAATACTGCCGAACTATAGCATGTTTCTGTTGATGTGGCCTCCAACTAGTTTTTGTAGTTGGATAAGCAATTAATGTAGTCGTTGTTCTACACCCCGCTTTGGTAGTTGTGTTGATTGTTTGGCACAATCTTCGTCGTTGATCTTCCAATGAAAACAACCCTAAGGGTTTTTGCTATACTACCATTCGTCCTTTGTCTTTACGCTCATTTGGAGCCTGGTTCTTCGGAGGGAAAGGCCGACAGGCCGCTGCAAAGTAGGGTTTGGCCATTGGTAACTCTGCGACTCGGCTTTGTTATTTTAATGGTGAAAAACCTACGTGAAGGAGGTAGTAGGGTTCGTCGTTGTAAGGTTTTACTGCTCTGTGTTTGGATACCATTCGATTTGAGCGTTGAAGATAGTAATCCTTGAGTTCTTATGAGGGTTGCCCGGATTTGAGCGTTGACGATGATGAGCTCTACGTTGTGAGATTGACCCTTTTGCTCCGTGCCAGAAATGAAAATGTGGTTATGACTGTTCTTGTGTGGCGACACCATCTTTCATTCGAAGGTAAGCCTTTGTAACCCACATTTTCCTGTCACATTGAGTTCTGATTTACTTTTTAAAAAAAATGTTTCTAATCATCGAGTTTTAACCTCGTTTTCCATGTCTTGGCAAGTATCCATCCACGCCATGCGAGTTTAAATTATCGTCGATGGATAGCATGCGTTTAACCGGTAAGCCCTGTGGCAGATCCTTCGTAGGACCTTTGTCAGTTGCAGACAATGAAGAAGTTATGACTAAGTAGTTTTTCGGTTCGGTAGTTGGTCTCTTAGGAGACATGCGTCTATTCTTGAGTCTGTATAAAGGTGCCTTTGGCTACCTGTTTAACAGTTGTGTTTGAAATGTCTGTGGTCTTGTTTTTAGTTTCGTGTTAAAACTGGCAAGGTGGCTCCGTCGAGGGTTTCAGCTCTCAGATGAGTTTTTTGGAAATGAAATGTCATTGTTCTTCCAAGCTTCCGAAACAATGTTTATGTTTCACTTTTGATGTCTTGATTTCGAATCTTGATTCATTCTGGGAAATGTGATTTTGCCGAAGAGAGTTTAATCCTTAGTCAGGTTTGGAAATAGTAATACGACTTCTGGAAAACAAATGGTTGATGTGCTCTCTTAATGGGGTTTCGACCCAGATTAGAGTTTGTGACTAAAATAGTTAAAAACCTATGCATGAAATAAATATGAAAGTTCTCTATTATCATCTTCTTCGTTTCAAAGAAAATATAAGTGAAAAATATGGAATAATTCTTGACTGTCGCTTTGTTTAGAAGAAAATTTAAACTTCAGATCAATAGTAATTATTTGTATTGTGATGTGTCAGAAATTTAGAAGATGAAGTGTAATTCTATTTCTGTATATTCGACGAAAAACAAAACGATAATGCTATGAAATGACACTTGAATGAAATGTGAAATATTTTATAAAAAGGGTTTTACTCTTTGCCTCTTGACTATAAAGATCAGAACGATGACTGTAAATCAAATATTATCATAGATGAAGAAATGAAATAATGCTCTGTATTAGGAGGGTTTGTAAATAACAGTTTTAGGTTTTAGGGTTTGTTTTACTATATGTTGTAAGATGAAAACCATAACTTCATTCGTCAAGAAAAGAATGCATTTCTTTTTCTATATGATAGTGAATGAATTTCATTTATTACTATGCATTATTTCTAAAAGAAATTGATATCGATATGCTGTATGTTGGGATCTACTCTACAACTGTATGATATAGAAAATAATTCATATGATTTTCAGAAATGAAAATTAATTATTTCGAAACAAACTGATATTTATAAAATGTAGAAAACACCACTGTAATTTTCTGGAAGTAAATGTCTGCAGAATTTATAAAGAAAGCACTGATACATATAATCACAGGAAATTAACACATCAATTTTTTGAATCAGGCTCAAGCGGTTGAATGGTGGGGAATGAAGATCGATGATGAAAATCTCCCCATGGTGGCTCATCACTGCACATAACCTCCATAATTGATTCGTCAGTGGGAAAAATCAAATTGAGAGGATCGAAAAGTGGTGGGTTTGGATGAGTTTCAGTCGAGAGCTGTGCCACGGTGCGATCAGTAGAATAGTCGACCCAATCGGTGGCTGATTGGATCGCGTCATAAGCTGCGAGGTTTCTGTTTAAGGGCATGGAGTTTCCATAGCTTTCACTCTGAGTGGGACTCGGAATCACCCATGAATCATTAGAAGGGTTGATATTCAATGAAATCATGTTAACTGGTTGAAGATGGGTTCCCAGCTCTAGAAAAGCTCCAGTGAGGGAGGAATCCTTCATGAGACCAACACCTATGTCTTGGAACCAGTACCGAGGTTGATCCAATAACGGAATGGTGTTGGTGGAGTTCGGATGGGATTCTGGGATACAGTAATCCAGTTGATCAATAGTGACAATTTTCCCTTCATGAGGAAATTGCACAATCCGAAAGACTGTAGATGCAATGGCAGTCATGGCATAGAACCAGTTCCGTCCAAGCAGGAGATTGTAGTCCAATGGTGCATCTACGACTTCAATGTGTACAGATACTGTTTTACCCCCCAGTTCAACACCAATTGAGGGAATGAGTCCGTATGGTTGAAAGCCATGTCCATCAAATGCCCTGAGAGTAGTAGGAGAAGTGGTGACTTCGGGTGAGCCTAGGGCTCTCCAGCAATTCAAAGACATAATCGACGCGGAAGCACCTTCATCTAACACAGTGCGAGGGATGATATTTCCATGGATTTTTGTATGCACCTAGAAGGCTAACTGGTGGGAAAGCCTAGGTTTGGCGTGCTCCAAGTTAAACATGATAGAGTTTGAAGTATCTGGGTCCATTGTCCCCAGTGCTGAAAGTAAGGTTCTATGTTACGTGGGGCAGTGTTGGAGAACCTTGAGAGTCGACATGGCGCAAGGTGCTTGAGCCAAATCTTCAACAATGTTGTAGTTTTGGGCAGCTCGCGCATTCAAATTAAATGTCTCCTTTCGTATGGTGCCCTTGGGTGGGCGTAGCACTGTGTCCGTCAGTGGTCTCTCGATATGGAGATGGCCGGTAGGGGGGGGAATAGGAATCGAATCTTCAACAGGAGATTTGCCTTTGGCTATCTCGGGTTGTTTGTTTGAACTTGGAAGGTTGCCGTATGTCTTTGAATGAGTGGTGATATTAACCTCTTCATTACTCGTCATCAGGATTTCACAGTTTGTGGATGTTTCTCCGTGGGTTGGATTGGTTGGGTTGCCCCCTTGTGGGGTTTCTTGGGCAACCATCTGCTATTGCTGTTGAGGGAAAGGGTCAGTTAACACTGTCGGGCAAGAGGATCCTTTAACAAATTTGTTGACTTCGTCCTTGTAGGGACAGTCACGCGTGTAGTGATCATCTTGACAAATCAGGCAGGGAAACTTAGCCTTTTGACGTGGTTTCTGGTCATTTTGGGTGGGTTGTGGCTTGGGGTTCTCCTGTTGGTTCTTCTTGGTTTTACCATGATTGTTTTTCTTCTTTCCCCCGGATGGTTGTGATGTATATTGAACTGCATTCACTTCGGAGGAAAGGGCAGGAGAAGTAGTTGTTTTTGAAGCAGCCTGGTGTAGAGCGGGGGAAGCAGAAACTTGTTGTCCCATTGAGTTGGTAATAGGCTGAGGCTTGACTGAACCGACAATACCATCAATGGGAGGTTCAGTGGTAGGCTTCGTTGGATCAGTGTTAACGTGGGAGGCATGTGGAAGAAGTTCATGTAAAGTACCGGATTGAGTGTATACCAAATCCATGTACTAGGCTGCCGAGATGGCTTGTTCTTCTGTAACCGGCCCGCGCATAGCGATATCTCTGGATATGGGAGGCAAAAGGGATTTTGTAAACCAATCAGCAAGTAGCTAATCCGGAATAGGTGCCTTTATTAGCCTACGGCATCGTCGCCACTCATGGATGTGATCCGAAATATGTGTAGAAGTGGTTTGACGCAGTGAGGTTAACAGTTCTGTTCTAGTCTCATACCGGATGGGGAGCTGGAAATGAGTCAGAAACTGCATAGCCAAGGTTTTGAAATCATGAAAAGAGTGTTGCGGCAGCTCGATGTACCATTTTGCTATCGTGCCGGTAAGTGTACGTTGGAAGAGCCGAAGTCAGATGGAATCATCCATCAAGGAGTTGGATGAACACCAAAGATGGAAGGTCATCACATGGTTCTTGGGGTCTTCCCTGGGCTTGGCATTGAACTTAGGAATGTATGATGGTAGTTTGGTTGGGATAGGTGGCCAGTGAGGTTCATGCCATATTGGATCGTTAATAAGCCTCGACAAATCAGGTAAGTCTAGTGTGGCCAAAAAGGGAAGTTGACGGTTAGTCTACGGGTATGAGTAATAACCATGTGGTGCAGAGAAACCATGAGGGCCCTGCATAGTATACTGCTGTGTGTTATACCCATATGTGTTTCCCGAAGGATACTGCTAGAAGTTCCATGAGTAATAAGCCATCTGGTTAACCGGTTGATTGTAGGCAACCAATTGGTGAGTGTTCTGCTGAGTGGGTATGGTACCCTGGGGTTGCTGATACCCAGGAATGGTTGCTGCTCCTTGTTGGGGAATAGTTCCTTGGAATTGTTGTCTTCCAGGAATGTTACCACTGTATTGAGTTAGTGGAGGATTTCCCATAGCAGGGTTGGGGGGTGGCTGCAACGATGGTGTCCATGGAAGACTTGTTCCTCCTTGAGGAGCAAGTGGAAATTGAAGTGATGGGTTCCATGGGGTTGTAGTAGCTGAAGGGTAAGGGAAGCCAGAATTCAAGTTGGGGGGAATCTGAGATTGCCCCCCAGCTTGGTTCCAGTTTCCAAAAAGTGAGTACCCCCCACTCTATGGGATTTGAGATTCCCAAGAAGGAAGCATACCTGACGGGGGAGGTTGAGAGTGAGGTCCGGTTGGAACACCGGAATAGGATTGCCCGCTGCCAGGTGTGTTGTACATACCATACTGAGTAGATGTTGCTGGTTGAAAGAGTTGTTGGATAGAACCAATGGGTTGTCCGCCAGCAGATGGGTTGGATGGCCCTGTAGGAGGAGGCTGTTGGCTAGGAAGGGGGTTCCCAACAAAAGGTTTTCCTCCACCTAGTTGGGTTGATGGCCCTATAGGAGGAGGTTGTTGACTAACAATGGGATTCCCAACAAAATGTTGTCCCCCAGCTGGTTGGGTTGATGGCCCACCAAGGGGGATTTGCATGTTGGAGTTAGGGACCACTGCAGTCGGTTGTCCACCTCCTGAGATAGTGTAAATGGTGGCTGAAGGTGATCCTCCGGTCAAAATGGAAGATCCAGCAGTATGACTAAGTGTTCTTACGCCACTAGCCAAATATGATAGTGTGGATTGGCCAACGGTGCCAAAAGTACCAATTTGCGGAGGGGGTCTTCCATATCTGACAGGTGAGGATGGGGAAAAAACTGGGTTATCTCTCATAGAATGTGTGCCAAAAATAGGTGATGGCAGCAAATGTGGGGAGTTTAACCCAGGGGTATCGGCGTCGTCCATAGCGTGTTCAATGATAGGAGGACCATCGAAAACTGGGTCCGAGTTCATGCCCTGAAAAGGGTTTTGGGGATCCGATGGGAACCTAGGTATAGTAACATCCGAAGGTCCGGAGCCGTATGCAAAGGAGTGATGAAAATCTGTGCTAGATGGTATGTTGGGATCCCTATAGTCAGAGGGACGAGTAACGGGGGGACATCTAGACGCTGTCGAGAGCATTTGCTCTGTGTCGTGTCTAAACCGTGCCGATGCTAACGGGGAGTTCGCTAGACTAACCATACTAGACTGGATGGAAGCCATGATTTCATGTCTCGGAGGGAGGTTGGGTAAAGATATAGTACGAGGTACGTTGTTAGAAGAACTAGGTTCCTGAGGATGAACACTGGGTGACTTAGTGATAACGGGCCGAAGTTCTGCCTAGGAAGTGATGAAGCCATAATCAGGTTCAAAAGGTGTGTCAGGAAGTCGAGTATCTTCAATGATTTCTACATACCCGCCTGGGACTGAAATCAAGCCAGGTATATCCTGGTCGGACCCTTCAGTGGTGCCAACAGATCTGTATGTATCATCGTGAAAAGTGTCTGACGGACCTGAAGTGTTGACATCAGGTAAGAGGATGACCTCTGGTCTAGTAATTTGGGCTATACTAGACTCAGCCACTGTAACGGTGTCCACTGTGACAGATAAATCTGGAATGACAGTGGGTGAAGTGATAGTGGAAGTCTCAGATATGCTAGTGGTTGCAGAAGCTACAATAGATTTTGGGACTATGTTGCGAGTAACAATTACAGGTGAAATTGATGATGTCATATGGATCGACGGTGGAATGTTCCCTCGACCAGCACCGCGGCCAAGAGGAGCGGGAATGCGTGATGCAGGTGGACCAGAGGTCCGTGGCAGTGGTGGTGGTGGAAGGCTCTTTCCCTGTACTCGTCGTGATCTTCGTGGTTGTTCTGACATGATGACAGGAAAATGAAAATCGGGCGTAGTGTCGTATACAAAGAACTCAAAAACTCTAATGCAGCCGAGTGTGCAGAAGAGGAGCTAGAAAAAGCAAGGCTCGCAGGCCAAAAAAGCAAGCTCTAAAATCTATAATGAGATTGGCGTCTCAATAAGCGAGCTGATAAAAAGAATGGCCAGAATGCCAACAAGCAGTCCCTAAAAAGAGAAAATGACCCTCTACAAAGATGAGATAACAAGCAAACTCCTAACTAAGAGCTGGAGACCTCAACAAGCTGTATCCTTCGCAAGGTGATGAAATCCAAGTCGAACAATACAACATGAGAGACCGATATAAGAAGGATATCCCTCTACTGAAAGGGATCCTGGGTAAAAGAGCCCTAGTAGAATAGATACTAAGCTACCTCGTTCATGTCACGTTGGAAAAGGTTTTGGGCACTTCAGCCTTCCGAAGAAGACAACGATCGATGTTGCCTTAGGGCTAAGTGGAGTGCGGCATTCCACAGAGTCCGTCCGGTTCTCAATCTCGCAACCGTTTAACCCCTGAAAGTTAGAAACAGTCAGGAGGCCCCTCCACCAACTGGCTGTGACCGTGTCAATAAATACTAGAGAATTTTAGTTCCCTAGAAGACAACTACTATGTTTCAGATGAAAATGACAAGGGGGAATTATTTTGATGCCTATCCCCGGTGTCCTACCTAACTACCAAATTCTTTTGATTTCCTCAAGTGAGGTTAATGTTGGTTTAATTAGGGAGATTAATTTTAGTGGCTATCTTACTCAATCAGGTAGTGGACGTGAAACTTGATGGTGTTATAACTACTCAAACCATGCAAATGAGAATGAATCAAAAAATAATCCTTTGTCTTCGATGAAATCTAGCTAAGGAAGGGAGAGAGTTCTTCGATCAAACATGCATGAAATTTTTCACAAGCAAAAATTGAAGCAAAATATTTTTTATTTTCTTTTTGTAAACAAAGCCAAACTGAAATAAACACTCTTTTTAAATTCACTGATCCTACTATCTACAATGCTTCAAATATGAGAATTTCTGTGGCAAAATCAATGGTTCATTTCCTAATACAAAATAATGCTACTAGACTTTTTCAATTCAAACAACAAAATTGCTCTCAAATGATAATATTTTAATTACTGAAAATGATGGAAATAATGTGACTGTAAAAGCTACAGGGTTCAGTAAAAGAGAACAGTGGTGTTGAGTGGGTTATGGTGAAAAAATCAAGCTAATGCAATCAAACTGGAAAAATGACCCAATATGTCGAAAATGCCACTAATTCAAGCAAATCAAGCTCACAACAAGGAAATAATCACGCCACACAAACTGTAAAATGACCAGGATGCTAACAGGCAACAGTAAAACACTACCTAAGGCAGAGAAAGGTTCAGGAAACCAAGCAAGGATAAAAATTTTTAAAAATTGCAGAGACTACCGCGTGTCAGGGTTTGACTGGAGCGCGGCACTATGACAGTACTGCTCTGGTACTAAAGCAGAGAACGCGGTACTACCACGCTGTAATCAGTTCAGAGGGTGCGGTACTGTGGCAAGGTAAGAAAAAAACACAACTTGAGAAAAGAAAATGGAGTTTTCAGGGTTGTTGCTAACCCAGGGGACTCAGTGATCATACAGGGAGAAAAAATACAGCGAGGAGGGGTGAATAAAGGTCAAAAAGGGCCAAGATTCAAACTGGTTTGAAGTGCAACAAAAAATCACAATCAAAAGATGAATGACAGTGAACTGAATCAATCAAGCAGAAATCAAAACCAGCGGAGTCGCCATTCTTGTTTGTTAGAATTTTTCCCTATGGATAAGTCAAAATTCGCTTAACTTTAAAGTAGATTTTCAACTAACTCTAAAGCAAGAAACAAGTCAAAACAAATGCTACCTTGAAATTCCTAAATTAACTTTTACAACAAGATTATATGCATTCAGAAACAATGAGAGATATGACACACCTTTCAATCTGACGTTCGTCCCACTTCTAGCTCTTGATCCAAAGCTCCAATGTAGAACCTGTTAAGATCAACCAAAGAACAAACATGCAAGCTTCCAAATACCTTGAATGTAAAGATTAGATACATTCCATGCTAAGAACTTATGCTATACACATGAAATGGGAAAAACAAGACAAGTTATCTTATTACAAACTTGAAGAATGCTTACAAAGGTTGCTTGATGTCCAAGCCAATCCTCTAGGTCCAAGTGCTTCCTCCTCTAGCTATCTCCACAAGGCTGCAAGATCATAGGTTTGATACTCTCAAGAGTCCTCCCCTTTTCCCATGGAATGCCTCTCTTTTATAGTGTATGGTAGGGCTAACCAACAAGAGAGATGGGTGGATCTAAGAAGAGGTAAGTGGATCAAGGTTTCTAATCACAAAAAATGGGTTGAGATTGAATCAGGGATCCCAATTCTCCAATATCTCTCGAAAATCCAAAATCCCAAAAGCCATGGAAAAAAGACTATAAAAAGAGTACCACACCCTGTTGTCTAAGCATAACGAGGTAGTACCGCGTGTCTAGGACAAAGCATAGCGCGGTAGTGTGGACTACCGCGCACCTATAACTGAGCAAGGCGCAGTAGTGTGGGTAAATAAAGTCTCAGTTGGGTGAAAACTTGTTAGGGTGGATTTGCCTTCAAGGATTACACATCATCTGTCTCTTCTGGATGGTTTAAAGCAATAGGGGAAGTGTTTTCAGCTCTTTTTTGTGGTGGAGATGCGACACTGTGGAATATGGAGGTATAACAGTATCTTTGTGGGTTACACTAAAAGCTCGAAGGATTACAGAATATACTTTTCAGGGTTCAAGAAGATTAATGTCAGCAGGGATGTAACATTTGATGAAAAGTCAGCATTCATCAAATCAAGGAAGGCACCTATCGAAGTTTATGAAAAACCTAAGGAAACTAGATTTAAAGACACTACCATGACTGAAGCAATTCTAGAAGTTGTTCATGAGTTTGAAGATCCGCAAGAACCTATAGATCCACCCCGTGAGGATAACTCTCACAAGAGGAAACCTGCATGGGCTAGAGAGCTCATTCAAGATGCAGAAAGATTTGGCATTCCAGAAGAAGAACACAAAGCAAAGAAGAGAACCAGATCACATACGATCTACGTTGCTTTACTCTGTGACATTATGAACAAAGAGCCTTCCAGTTATGAAGAAGCGGCGGAAAAGAAAGAATGGAAGGATGCCATGGTTGAGGAATACCAATCAATAATGAAGAATGATGTTTGGGATGTTGTCCCAAGACCTAAAGAGAAGTCTGTTGTGACTTCCAAATGGATCTACAAAATCAAGTATGCTGCAGATGGCAGTGTAGAAAAATACAAAGCAAGATTCGTAGCTCGTGGCTTCTCTCAGAAAGGGGGAATAGATTATGAAGAAACTTTTGCACCTGTAGCCAGGTATACTTCCATCATAAAAGTACTTCCCTAGCTGTAGCAATGAAATGGAAAATACACCAGATGGATGTCAAGGTTGCCTTCTTGAATGGTGTAGTTGAAGAGGAAGTATATGTGGATCAGCCACTCGATTTCAAAATACATGACAGGGAGTCATATGTGTGCAGATTGAAGAAAACCTTGTATGGCTTGAAGCGAGCTCCCAGAACTTGGTATGGTAGGATGGACAGTTTCCTATCTTGTTTGGGCTTTACCAAGAGTAAAGCAGATGCCAACCTTTACTACAAGGTTGAGGAAGGGAATCCTGTGATTCTACTCCTGTATGTGGATGACTTATTTGTAACAGGAGATGACAAATTGATTGTAGATACTAAGAGGAAGCTTGCTGCTGAGTTCGATATGAAAGATTTGGGAATGATGCATTATTTCCTAGGTATGGAGGTGTGGCAGAATACAGGTGCGATCTTCCTTGGTCAAGGGAAGTACACAGTAGATATCCTGAAGAGATTCGGGTTGATGGATTGCAAGGCCATGGCCACACCTATGGCATTGAATTTGAAGGTTCTATGTGATGCTTCATCTGAGCCAGTTGATGTTTCTATGTATCGTCAGATGATTAGGTCCTTGATGCACCTGATGAACACGAGACCAAATATTTGCTTTGCAGTGAACACATTGAGCTAGTTCCCGACGGATCCGAGGAGTGTTCACCTGGTTGCTGTAAAGCATGTTCTAAGGTACCTAAAGGGTATAGTGGATTATGGGCTCGAGTATGAAGCGAATCAAAAGTTTAACCTGCAGGGTTATGTTGATTCAGCTTGGGCTGGCAGTGCTACAGATAGGAAGAGCACGTCTAGATGCTGCTTCAGTATGGGATCAGGTGTGATCTCTTGGTTTAGTAGGAAGCAGTCCTATGTAGCACTGAGTACAGCTGAGGCAGAGTATGTTGCAACCTGTTCAACTAGTTGTGAGGCCGTATGGATACGGAAGCTACCGTCTGAGTTATTTGATCTCCCATTGGATGCTACTGGTATCTTTTCTGATAACCAGAGTTGTGTGAAGCTGTCTGAGAACCCAGTGTTTCATGACAGATTGAAACACATAGAGATCAAATATCACTATATCAGGGATATGGTGTAGAGAGGAGCTATGAAGCTCTTGTATGTTGCAACGGACGAGCAGATTGCAGATGTGCTGACGAATCCACTAGCTAGGGTGAAGTTCGAGTACTTCGGGGAGAGGCTTGGCGTTGTTTAGATTGATGACACTTCAAGGAAGAAGTGATGGTCACATTTGCTGAAGCCATTCCAAGCATGTTGGAAGGAGGATCCTTCACATGGCTATGGATGTAAGCGCTGGATGATGAGCATCAAGATGATGTTCTGGTTTCTGCTTTGTATGATCGGTTGGATCATTTGTATGTATATGTATCTACACATCATGTTGGATGTTGGATATGATCAGTTTGATCATATATATGTATGTACGCATCATGTTGGATGCAGGATATCATCAGGTAGATCATGTATGTTGATATGTATCATGTATTTATATTTGTGTCAGGTGGATACACTGTGTGATCAGGTGGATCATGTATGATGATATGTATCAGGTAGATACTTGGTATGCATCAGGTAGATCTATTGTATGATCAGGATGATCATTTGTACATCAGGATGATGTATGGTGAGTGTCAGGTTGATACTCTATGGCCATGGAACAGGTTGTGTAGATAAGCATGCAATTTGTGCCCTGGGAGATTTGCAGATAGTCTTTCAAGGTTTTGCCCATGGCATGTAATTTGTACCCTGGGATATCTGGCAAATGCTCTTTCGAGGTTTTGCTTGGGAGGACATATAATTTGTGCCGTGGGAGATCTGTAGATAGTCTTTCAAGGTTTTTCCTATCACATGTAATTTGTGCCCTGGGATATCTGGCAGATGCTCTTTCGAGGTTTTGTCCTATGACATGTAATTTGTGCCCTGGGAGATCTGATAGGTTGAACCGTGTGCTCGTAATCAGTCCTGGGATGCTCTTTCGAGGTTTTGCCATGACCACATGTAATTTGTTCCCTGGGATATCCGATAGGTTGATCCTTGTGCTCCTAATCAGTCCTAGGATTCTCTTTCGAGGTTTTGTGGTGGGGTCACATGTAATAAGTCCTGGAGATCTAGACAGGATGAAAAAGTCCTCAGATGCACTTTAGGGTTCTTGCTAGTCAAGAGACTCTTTTAAGATTTTGTGACGCACGTAATAAGTCTTGAGATTTCCATAGTATGGCCAGTGATGATGAAGACTTGTAGGTCATGGGCCTACATCCAGTATGAAAAAGGACTGGCTCTGTAGAACTTTCTATGATGAGTAGAGTCAGAGATTAGTTGAGATAGCAGCAACAGTGACGATGATGATGACGATAATCCCGAGAAGAAGACTTGTCTAGCAGATCTGTGTCGAGAAATACCTTCCTAATTAAGAGGGAGTGTTGATCTATATGTAACTTCGGAATGTATTTCATCTATGTATTTCATATATATTTATTGTGCCCTTATTAGAGATGTGTTATTCCTCTATAAGGAAGTGTCATCATGTGGATTGACAAGTGTTGCAAGTGTGTGTACTTGCCGATGGGTTGTTAGACCACCATGTGTGGGGTCGGCCCTGAAATATATATTATATTGTGGATGTATCTAGATAGACAAGTCGACCCCATAGTGTAACTGGGCAAACAAGTTAAGTATAAATAGATATCGGGAGATCTCTATTTGGATCATTCGGAAAGACACACTTATCTCACTCAGAAAGTTGCGCACTAGTGAGGAGGAGGATCATCTGCTCTAGGCGACTGTCTCAAGTGTATTTTGGTTGTACTTTGGTTGAGCCATTGCTCTCTCTATCTCTGAGGAAGTCGTGGGGTTTTTCACCTTAGGGTTTTCCCCACGGAAACTCTGTGTCTCTTGTCTCTCATGCTTTTGATTCTTGTGATGCTTGTCATGCTTATTGTGATTGTTATGCATTGATATACTGTATATGTTATTCTCTCAGTAAAGATCCTAGAGTATTGTGAATTAATGTTCAAAATTTAACATTATGTCCTTGGATAGAGTTCATGAACTCTGTCTACATTGACAGAGTTCATAGATCAATATATTAATTTTATTACAAACTGTGTTAATGCATAGCTATGGATACAACAAAACTTTAGACACAATTAAACTCTACTTTGGATACAACAAAACTTTAAAATTTATTTTAGGGAATAAACTTTACTTTACATGTAATATGAAAGAACAAAAGTCAATTCTATTATGTACCAAACTGAAGACCATTTTGCAAGATGAAAAATTTCTAAAATGTAGCCAAACTTGTGAAAAATAATACCATGCATTGTTAATATTTTAAGATTGTATGGAATAATGAAAATACTTGTAGATATAATTTATGTTTAAATATTATTAAAATAGAAATTAAGTAATTTAAGATTTTAATTAAAAGTTAAAATGTTCATGAACTCATTCTTTGACATAAAGAAAAGTAACCCTTCATTTTGTATTTAATTATATTGGTTCTATTTATTTTAAACAACAAAAACACTTAGAAGATTGACACATTAATTCCTTATTAGTTATAGTCATTTTAAGAATTACTAGATGATATTAGGTATATTTAGGTCTTTATTACATTTAACTTAGTTTCTTTAGCAACTAGGTTTTAGAATTTCTATAAATACTACATAGATGTAACACTAAACTTAGTATTTAACTATATTTTCTCTATTCATTTTAAACGCCAAAAACACTTAGAAGATTGGTACAGTAATTCCTTATACATCCCAGCAATATTAGTCATAGTCATTTTAAAAACTATTAGATGATATTAGGTATATATAGGAACTTTTTTTACAGAACTTCCTTTTCTAGTAGCTAGGTTTTAGAATTTGTAGAATTAACATGTAGAATCTGAATATGTAATTAGTTGATATTTGTGCAAGTGTAGACATTATATCAAATGGAAAGAGAGGAGTCTGAGGCGAAAGCGTAGGAGGTCTTCACAGTCTTCTTGGGTTGCTGTTACAAGTGATAGTCGGAGGTTGTCAACTTCGCCTCGAGATTCTAGTTTATTGTATAGTTCACAATTAGTTGATCATCGACGATGCGAAAGCGGTACAAATGATTCCCCTATATCTTTTGTGGGAGAACGCAGAACTTGACTCTCTGTTGGTATATGAATATCGATATTTTAATGTGTACATACAAATTGTTTTTTTGTGTACACGCAAAGTTTGTACTTGTGTTTAAACAAAGCTTTGTTTTTATTTGAAGTAGAGCATGGTTAAGAAAATGCTTGTAATTCTATAGAGAGGGAGGCAGAACGAGCAAGGGAGACAGATGAGGGTGCAGAGCAAGGTTCTCAAGAGGCTCATCATTCTACACAAGGTGATGATAGTCGAGCCAAGATGCAATATGTTGAATTAACTGAGGGTTGTACACCCGTTACAACATATCCATCTGATCTACCTCGGGATCTTCCATGGGAAAGTGGTGATCATAAAATGACTCTTGAAAGATGTAGATCCCACTATGGAAAGTTGGAAAATGATTTGTTTACTATGGATATTCCTCCAGAGAGTAAACAAAGTTTGGAGATTGTTTTGGGATCATTGCAAAAATTCATTCAGGCATATGAGAATCTCGAACCAACTACAAATGGTTTTGTTGATTTGATGCGAAGACGAAGGGAACAAGTGATGGGTCCAAACAAGTGGGTTGTTGTGAAGGAGAGAGTGACAAAAGAACAGGCCAAATCAATGTTTAACTTCAAAGAAGGTCTAAAGCGAGAAATGTTGAAAGTGAAATATTTCAAGCATCCTAATCTTGCACATCTACTCTATGATCGGTTTCCATGGAACGATGAGGTTTCTCAATATTTTGCTAGATTTTTTTATGCTGAGTTTTTTTTAAATATGAAGCTAGACTATACTGATGTTGATTCAGAATTTTATGGAGTTGGAAAGGGTCGAATATATAATCGAAAATGTTCTCTTAGAGACCCTACAACTCTTTGACCTCCACCGCAGATATTTCGCCCGCCCAAGTTGGTGGCATTAAGATCAGAGATAGAGCCCACATCTCAACTTGGGACGGCTGTAAAGAATTTTGTTGGCGATGGTTTATCGTCAACATTAGTTGGAGTAGATGTGGGATTGGTTCGAGAAAGGGCTCGTTCGACTATTCGTCAAAAGTTTGTTTACAAAACTAATGATGAGATAGATAGAATGAGCATTGATGATCTCAGGGTGTATGCCAAGGTTTGTCATGACCTAGTGGCAAATGTTATATCCAATGACACATCGAGTTTGGGAGAGGTTTGTTGATTATGATACGACTTGATCTTAATTTAATCTTTTATACACTTTGAATTGAATTTTTTGTTACATTATATGAATGATAAATTATGTTTTGTGATGTAAAGTAATAGGTACATTATGTAAATATTTATTGGTTGCAGTTTTCAAGAATGATGAATGAACATTCTTTCCATGTTTCCGCTAGAGAAAATATAGAGCATATTCGGGAGGTATATTTATTATTTACATATTTATAATTATGTTTGAACTTGATATATATATATATATATATATATATATATATATTTTGAATTTTAATTTAACTATGCATCTTATTGTTAATTTGACTTATCCATGCAGGTTTCTTTAGATACGAACTTTATAAATGATTTACCATCTATTGTGAGCTAATGTTTTTAATCTTTGTGTTTTAGTTTTAAGTTAATTGGAACTTAATTTTTTTGGTTTGCATTATGTTTTATTTATTAACACAATTTAAATTTTAGGGGGGAGAGATACATTCCCTGCTTCATGCAGTAGATATTAGCACGAAGGTAATTTGTTCACACTTGAATTGATCTTTGATATAAGTTTAATATTTTAATTTTTATGGATTTAGTTAAAATTTGTTCAAGTAATTTATGAGATTCATAAATTTATTTTATACATGTTACAGCTTGGGTCTTTTAAATCTTGGGGAGGCAAAGGGAAAACTCCTTTGGAGGATGGTGGTGGAAAAATATTTGAAGAATTTGATGTAATTTGGTTAATAACTGAATTGTTTTTTGATATATAAGTTTAATATTTTAATTTTTTGAATTTAGTTTAAATAATTTAAATGATATTCATAATCTGCTTTTATACATGTTGCAGGGTGGGTTGAGTCCAAGAGGAGGCCCTAGTGGAGGATAACATAGTGGACATTTTCTTTTTATAGCATGGTGGACATTTTTATTTTTGTTGATATGCATAGATTGCAAAGATTTGTTTTAGACATTGAGGAGATTTATTTTTGGACTAGATACATATATGTACATTGAACTCACATGTTCATGAACATTTTTTTGAGGATTATATACATGTCCTCTCAACTTACATATTTTGTGTTTGCTTTAAATGATCTACTTATTTTTGTTTATTTAGCATATTTGGTGTGATTTAAAGGTTTAGAATATGTCTTTGCATATTTAAATGAATCAATGAATATGTAAGAATGAATGTTAACGATGTTATAATCTAGGTGTGCAATGAATAAATGTTATGTTTTTATAGGAATTTTATGTTAGATTTAAACCAAATAGACAAACAAGATCTCTGAAAGAAACACAATCACAAGATAGACACACAATATACCCTGGGAAACCCTCATGGGGTAGAAAACCCAGCAAAGCTTTCCTCAATAAGATGATCAACCAAAATACAAGATGTGCTCCTTCTCCTTGACTCCTTAGCAGATCTCCTCAACTAGTGCGCACTCTTCCACAAGTGAGTGAATGAACTAATGAGGAGTTCACCTCCTCTATTTATACTTGACTTCCAACTGACTAAAAGACTTATGGGGCCGACCTCACCTGGAGAAGTCTAATAACCCCTAAAATATAACTACAGGGCCGACCCACACATGGTGGGTCTAATAACCCTAGTTAATACAATCCCTTGGAGGAATAACCATCTCCAGATACATGATAGGGTTACCTCGGAGGAATGAAACATCTCCGGAATAATAAAGTACAAATATAATATTCTTTGAAGTTACAATATTCAACACTCCCCCTTAACGAGAAGGATATTATAACAACATCTGCAAGGGCAAGGAGTCATCATACATGATACATCTATAAATCATCGGAAGCTTTCTTCAATTCATCTTCGTCAGTAACTCAACCAGTTACTGGAACATCAATGTCAATAGTGTCGATATCAATCCGATCATCGGCATCGTCATCAGCATCGTCATCATACGATCATCAGCATCGTCATCACACGATCATCAGCATCGTCATCACACGATCATCAGCATCGTCATTAGCATCGTCATCACACGATCATCAGCATCGTCATCACACGATCATCAGCATCGTCATCAGCATCGTCATCACACGATCATCAGCATCGTCATTACACGATCATCAGCATCGTCATCACACGATCATCAGCATCGTCATCAGCATCGTCATCACACGATCATCAGCATCGTCATCACACGATCATCAGCATCGTCATCACACGATCATCAGCATCGTCATCATACGATCATCAGCATCGTCATCACATGATCATATTCCTAGGATGATCAATCCTGCTCCTTTTAGGACATAGGTCCAAGGATGATACAATCCAATCTTTAGTTCTCGGAGACTTCAGTCTACGGATCAATTCTGGGACCTCAGTCCGGGGACGATGCAATCCCCTGCCTGTTCATTCAGGACTTCAATTTTTGAAGACCCAGTCTACGGTTCTATTCTGGGACCTCAGTCCGGGGATGATACAATCCCCTGCCTGTTCATTCAGGACTTCATTATCGGAGACCCAGTCTACGGTTCTATTCTGGGACCTCAGTCCGGGGACGATACAATCCCCTACCTGTTCATTCAGGACTTCATTATCGGAGACCCAGTCTACGGTTCTATTCTGGGACCTCAGTCCGGGGACGATACAATCCCCTACCTGTTCATTCAGGACTTCATTATCGGAGACCCAGTCTACGGTTCTATTCTGGGACGTCAGTCCGGGGACGATACAATCCCCTACCTGTTCATTCAGGACTTCATTATCGGAGACCCAGTCTACGGTTCTATTCTGGGACCTCAGTCCGGGGATGATACAATCCCCTACCTGTTCATTCAGGACTTCATTATCGGAGACCCAGTCTACGGTTCTATTCTGGGACCTCAGTCCGGGGACGATACAATCCCCTACCTGTTCATTCAGGACTTCATTATCGGAGACCCAGTCTACGGTTCTATTCTGGGACCTCAGTCCGGGGACGATACAATCCCCTACCTGTTCATTCAGGACTTCATTATCGGAGACCCAGTCTACGGTTCTATTCTGGGACCTCAGTCCGGGGACGATACAATCCCCTACCTGTTCATTCAGGACTTCATTATCGGAGACCTTACGTCTACGGCTCTCTTCAGGACTGAAAGTCCAGGGATGATCCAATCCCCTCAACTGTCCACTAAGGACTTCATTCTCGGAGACCTTACGTCTACGGCTCTCTTCAGGACTGAAAGTGCAGGGATGATCCAATCCCCTCAACTGTCCACTAAGGACTTCATTCTCGGAGACCTTACGTCTACGGCTCTCTTTAGGACTGAAAGTCCAGGGATGATTCAATCCCCTCAACTGTCCACTAAGGACTTCATTCTCGGAGACCTTACGTCTACGGCTCTCTTCAGGACTGAAAGTCCAGGGATGATCCAATCCCCTCAACTGTCCACTAAGGACTTCATTCTCGGAGACCTTACGTCTACGGCTCTCTTTAGGACTGAAAGTCCAGGGATGATTCAATCCCCTCAATCTGTATTCTCATCAATACAAGTACAAGTATCTTCATCCATACAAGTACATAATCAGCATCAACAGCATGTATACATCATACAGTCATAAGCATGTATTCTTACTAATACATCTAAAAGCATGTATACATCTGTCATCAAAAGCATGTATTCTCACTAATACATCTATCATCAAATCATGTATACATCTAACATCAAAAGCATGTATACATCTAGCATGTATTCTCACTAATACATCTATCATCAAAATCATGTATACATCTAACATCAAAAGCATGTATACATCTGTCATCAAAAGCATGTATTCTCACTAATACATCTATCATCAAAATCATGTATACATCTAACATCAAAAGCATGTATACATCTGTCATCAAAAGCATGTATTCTCACTAATACATCTATCATCAAATCATGTATCCAACTAACATCAAAAGCATGTATACATCTAGCATGTATTCTCACTAATACATCTATCATCAAAATCATGTATACATCTAACATCAAAAGCATGTATACATCTAGCATGTATTCTCACTAATACATCTATCATCAAAATCATGTATACATCTAACATCAAAAGCATGTATACATCTAGCATGTATTCTCACTAATACATCTATCATCAAAGTCATGTATACATCTAACATCAAAAGCATGTATACATCTAGCATGTATTCTCACTAATACATCTATCATCAAAATCATGTATACATCTAACATCAAAAGCATGTATACATCTAGCATGTATTCTTACTAATGCATCCATCATCAAAGTCATGTATAAGTAAAAGTGAATGAAAATAAAATAGTCCTAAATCTAACTATTTCTAAGTGATTAGGTGAAGTCTCATTTTTTATGAGACTTGCTTGCCATCAGGAATCATCCTACTCCCCCTTTCTAGGAGAGTCCTTCTGAACTACACCAAGCTTGTCTCGAAAGTATTTGAATTTCACACGAGACAGTGGTTTGGTCAGGATATCAGCAATTTGATCTTCAGTGCTCACGTATTCAAGCTTGATAGCTCCTTTCTGCACCATATCTCGAATATAGAAGTATCGGATCTCTATGTGTTTTGACTTATCATGGAACACAGGATTTTCTGTCATCTTGATGCAGCTTTGATTATCACACATAATCATAGTGGGATCCATTTCTAAGTTAAACACTCCAGATAACAGTTTCCGAAGCCATACAGCTTCACAGCTAGCAGAGCAAGCAGCTATGTATTCTGCCTCAGCAGAGCTGAGGGCCACACTGGATTGTTTCTTACTGAACCAAGAGATCATGGCAGATCCAAGGCTATAACATCCACCTGAAGTACTTTTTCTGTCTGAGACACTGCCTGCCCAATCAGAGTCTAAGTAACCATGCAACTTGAGTTCATGACTTCCATCATAGAGTAGACCAAAATCTAATGTACCTTTTAAGTACCTCATTACATGCTTTGCAGCTATTAGATGAACCTTTCTGGGTTCTACTAGATACTGACTTAGGGTATTTATAGCAAAGCATATATCTGGCCTAGTATTTGTCAAGTACATTAGTGATCCAATGATCTGTCTATATAAGGTTAGGTCCACTAATTCTGATGAGTCATTAACCAAAATCTTTAAGTTGGAGTCCATGGGAGTGGCCATGGGTTTACATTCCAACATATCAAATCTTTTCAGAATTTCCACAGTATACTTACCTTGATTCAGAAAGATTCCTTTTGGTTCTTGCCACACTTCTAGGCCTAGGAAGTAGTGCATCAATCCGAGATCTTTCATCTCGAATTCTGAAGAAAGCTTCTTCTTGCTTTCAATAATTTGTTTCTCATTTCCAGTTAGAAACAGATCATCTACATATAGTAAAAGTATAACTGGTTCATCATCCAATACCTTGAGATAAAGGTTTGGGTCAGCTTTACTTTTGGTAAAGCCCATGCTAGTTAAGAAATTGTCAATCCTTCCGTACCAAGCTCTGGGAGCTTGTTTCAACCCATATAATGCCTTCTTCAGTTTGCATACATGAGTCCTTCCGTCATTTACCTCAAATCCTTGTGGTTGCTCTATGTATACTTCTTCTTCAATTACACCATTCAGAAAAGCTGTCTTAACATCCATTTGATGTAGTTTCCACTTCATCATGGATGCAAGAGCCATGATAGTTCTAATTGAAGTATACCTAGCAACTGGTGCAAATGTTTCTTCATAGTCAATTCCCTCCTTCTGAGAGAACCCTCTGGCTACAAATCTTGCTTTGTATTTTTCAATACTTCCATCCGCAGCATGTTTTATTTTAAAGATCCATTTGGAAGAAACCACACTTTTGTCTTTTGGTTTGGGAACTATATCCCAAACATCATTTTTCATTATTGACTGATATTCTTCAGTCATTGCTTCTACCCATTCTTTCTTTTGAGCTGCCTCTTCATAGCTGGTAGGTAGTTGATCCACAAGATCACATATCAGGGCCATATAGTTGGATACTAGCTTTGGTTTCTTCCTTTCTCTAGTGGAGCCTTCAGGAGCACCATATCTTTCTGCTCCTTGAATAATATCTCTAGCCCATGCTGGTCTTCTTTTCCTGGATAATTCTGCAACAGGAGGTTCTTGTGGTTCCAGCATGTCATGATCCTCTGGTATGTCTTCTTCAGGAATGTGAGCATTCTCTGAGATTCTGGGAGATGTATCTTCTTCATAAACTTCTTCAAGTTGACACTTTCTGGATTTCTTGAGGGCTGCTTCCTCATCGAAGGTAACATCTCTACTTATTTCTATATGATGGAAACCGTGTATGTAGATTCTGAAGGCTTTGGAAGTTTCACAATAACCAACAAATATTCCCTTCTTACCTAAGGGATCCAATTTGGATCTCTTCTCTTTTGGAATATGGATGTACACAGGACACCCAAATATTTTGAGATGACTTACCTCAGGCTTCTTTCCTGTAAAGACTTCCTCTGGAGTTTTGAAGTCAAGAGCACTATGAGATAGTCTATTTTGAACATATACTGCTGTCTTGGCTGCTTCAGCCCACAGATACATGGGAAGGTCTTGATCATGTATCATAGTCTTTACAGCTTCCATGATGGTTCTATTTTTCCTCTCAGCTACCCCATTCTGTTGGGGGTTGTAAGGAGTGGTTAGCTCCCTTTTGATTCCAGCTTCTTTACAGAATTCTTCAAATTCCTTTGAAGTATATTCTCCACCATTATCTGTTCTGAGAATCTTGATTTTCTTGTCTGAGAGGTTTTCTATTAGAGCCTTGAACTCTTTGAATTTTCCAAAGACTTCATTCTTACCCTTTAGGAAGTATATCCAAGTTTTTCTTGAATGATCATCAATTAAGGAGAGATAGTATTCAAACCCACTTAGAGATGTGGTAGGCATGGGTCCACATACATCTGAGTGTATTAGTTCTAGAGAACTCTTAGTCTTTGTTTCACTTTTCGGAAAGGGATTCTTGATATTCTTCCCTTTCTTACATCCTTTACATGAGCCATCATGATCAACCTTCAAGTTTGGCAAGCCTATAACCATCTTACTCACATATGGTAAAGCTTTATAGTTAATGTGGGCTAGTCTTCTGTGCCATAGCTCATTGGGACTAGAGACTTCATGAGCAAGGGCAGATTCTGGGTGACCCTTGAGTTTATAAAGTCCTCCTTCTTCTTCACCAATGACAATTGCATCTTTGATTGATTTTCCTTTGGTCCACATGAGTACTTGACCATCTATGAAGGCTACTCTAAAGCCTTTCTTGTCTAGAGCTGAGATAGAGAGTAGATTCTTCTTTAACCCTGGAACATATAATATTTCTTTCATCTTCAAAGGTGTTCCTGAGTCAAGCTTGTAGCTTGCATCACCAATTCCCTTGATGGGATATTGATAATCATCTCCTAGTGATACCTTCTGGGGTGAAGACTTCTCTTCAATCTTGGAGAGAGTTTCCTTGTGACCTGTCATGTGCTTTGAAGCACCACTGTCAATGAGCCAAGTGTCTTCACCAGGAGACACAGATCCAGAGAGAGCAGAAAATAGTACATATTCTTCTGGTTCTTCTTTCTTTACTTTAGATCTTTTCTTTTGAGGCCTTTCCTCTACTTCTTCTTCTTCTTCTTCTTCTTCTTCTTCTTCACTGTCATCTTCTGCCATATGAGCATGATGTCTTTTGTGAACAAATCTTTTCTTCTTCTTCTCTGGTAGGGTACAGTCTCTGGCATAGTGTCCTAGCTTGAGACAATTGAAGCATTGGACTGTGGAGATGTCTCCCCCTTTCTTTTTGAATCTATGAGAGGGTTGAGGCCTTTTGTGGTTTACCTTCTTGAAGTAGCCTCTCTTTCCTCTTTTGGTGTGGGTGGCCAAAGCTTGGTCATCCTCTTTGAGAAGTGCTTATCTGTTGGCAACCCTAGCCTCCTCTTGAACACAATCTTCCCATACTACATCAAACTTCATACTTTCTTTTCTGGCACACATAGTTTGAATGAATGACTCTCATGGTCTAGTGAGACCATTTAGAGCTGTCATCACAAGTTCATCTTCATCAAGAGTATCACCAATGGCATCTAGTTGTTCTTTGATTAGAGAGACTCTTGAGAAGTAGTCTTGAATGGATTCTCCTTTGTGCATCTTGGTACTTTTCAATTGAGTCCTTAGATTCATCTTTCTGTTGATGTTCTTTCCTTCATACATTCTTCCTAGGGCATCATACATTTCCTTTGGAGTCTTCTTGGAAGACACTTGGGGAATCAAGTGATCTTTAATGGAATCAGCTATGATTCTCTTTGCCCTAATAAGATCCTTCCTGTGTTTTTCTTTGGCTTCCTCTTCTTCTGGTTCTGCAACTTCCTCCTTGATATAATGAGCAAGATCATTCTCCTCAAGAATGAGACCAATTCTGTATTTCCATGCTCGGAAATTCTCTATGCCTTCTAGCTTGTCTTCAAGCTTAGTATTTGGAGCCATCTTCTCTTGGGGGAGTCCAAGAGACAGAGTAGACTTACCTGGGAAGTTACTTTTCACTTTTCCGGAAACTGGAACAGAAATTTATTGCACTTTTGGTAGATTTAGGGTTTGACTTTCCCGGAGTTCTACCCAACCAAAAAGTTCGATCTATAGCTCAAAAGAATGCTCTTGAGAAGGGCTATCCAGTCATGTAATCAGAAATAAAAAAATTACAACTTTTTTCTGAAACCAAAATCTGACGTATCGCACTTTTGGTAGAATTAGGGTTTGACTTTCCCGAAGTTCTACCCAACCAAAAAGTTCGATCTATAGCTCAAAAGAAAGCTCTTGAAGAGGGCTATCCAGCCATGCAACCAAAAATCAAAAATACCAACTTTGGGCTGAAAACCCTAACTTCACCAAAGAGAGAGAAAGAGGTATTCTTACCTTGTGAAAGATGTCCTATTCAGTCTAGCTCTGATACCATGTTAGATTTAAACCAAATAGACAAACAAGATCTCTGAAAGAAACACAATCACAAGATAGACACACAATATACCCTGGGAAACCCTCATGGGGTAGAAAACCCAGCAAAGCTTTCCTCAATAAGATGATCAACCAAAATACAAGATGTGCTCCTTCTCCTTGACTCCTTAGCAGATCTCCTCAACTAGTACGCACTCTTCCACAAGTGAGTGAATGAACTAATGAGGAGTTCACCTCCTCTATTTATACTTGACTTCCAACTGACTAAAAGACTTATGGGGCCGACCTCACCTGGAGAAGTCTAATAACCCCTAAAATATAACTACAGGGCCGACCCACACATGGTGGGTCTAATAACCCTAGTTAATACAATCCCTTGGAGGAATAACCATCTCCAGATACATGATAGGGTTACCTCGGAGGAATGAAACATCTCCGGAATAATAAAGTACAAATATAATATTCTTTGAAATTACAATATTCAACATTTTAAGAATGAATGAATGTTAAGAATGATTTATCTTTGAATGTTAGGAAGTTTTGATAGAAAAATGAATGCTAGGTTTAAAGTTTTGGAATGTTAGGAAGTTGTGATTGAAATATCAATGTTAGGAAGCCTTAAAATGAATGTTATGTTCAAATTTTGATATATGTATGTAACTACTTGAAAATGTTAAGAATGAATGTTACATGGTAAGAATGAATGTTAACGAAGTTATGATAGGTGCAATGAATGAATGAATGTTAGGTTTTTATATGGATTTTAAGAATAAATGAATGTTAAGATTGAATGTTAGGAAGTTTAGGAATGTTAGAAGTTTTGATAGAAATATGGATGAACTAGGAAGCTTAAAAATGAACATCTTAAGTTCAAATTTTAGGAATGTTAGGAAGTTTTGATTGAAATATGAATGTTAGGTTCAAATTTTGATAGGAATGTTAAGAATATGTTAAGAATGAATGTGATGGTAAGAATGGATGCTAAGGAATTTATGATAGGTGCAATGAATGAATGAATGTTAAGATTGAATGTTAAGAACATGACTGTTATCTTTGAATGTTAGGAAGTTTAGGAATGTGAAGAAGTTTTGATAGAAATATGAATGTTAGGAAGTTTAAAAATGAATGTTAGGATCAAAGTTCAGGAATTTGTTAAGAAGTTTTGATTGAAATATGAATGTTAGGAAGTTAAAAAATGAACTATATTAGGTTCAAATTTTGATATGAATTTTTAATTAATAATTTGTATTTTCAATGTCCAGGTACATTTGATGCGGCTGAAATCATGGCAAATGGGGACAACGATTATTTGTTTTTTAATCATAAGCGAAGATTACAGGATTGTGAAGCTTGTGCTAAATTAGAGCAATGATTTTAGACAACAATTTGATAAATTTTCATTGATTTATTGTAAATAATCATTCCTCTAATTTAGCATAAGCTTCACAATCCTGGAATCTTTTCTTGTGATTAAAAATCAAATGATCGTTGCCTCCATTTGCCATGATTTCAGTTATGTGGACTTACACAAGTGATACTTTAAAGTAAAGATTCCGTGTGGAGAGTGGCGATAGCCACAGATCCGTTATCTCATCCATTAAGTGGTCTAATAGACATATGGGGACCTAAATAAAGTATTTTATATAGAATCAAGACAAAAATTTTACACATTGAGGTTTTCCTTACCAAATAATTTTTGAATTCAAATTTCAGCATACTAGAATACGATCATTTAAACTCTTATATTCCAGTTCATTTGAAGATTATAGACATAGAAAGAAAAAAATATATTGTACACAACATTTGATAATGACATGGAAAAAACCATTGATCTATTAATTTTTTTTATAGTTAAAAACATCGCAGTGGAATGCCGTCTTCAATTATCCGTTTATGGTCATATTTGGACATTTTCCATTTTTTATTTTTTAATTGTTTTTTCGATAGAACTTGAACCAATTTTATTCGAGATGCACATACTAAATGACTATATTGACAACATATAACATCAGGTTCATAATCCTGAAAGTAGACATAATTTTGAGTCATATGGGTCTGCTGAAAAAAATAGCACTTTAAAATGATGGATCCTCTCTCGTATGTATATCCGTTGTCATTGTAGTCTTCCAATAACTTCATTTTTCCTTCAGTGCATCGCATCAAATAATAATTTACATTTGCATTATTGTCTACAGGTGCAATCACAGCAAAAACATCTCCTGTGCAAATTACAATTGACGTTAGGATTTTAAAATCTATTAAATTGACTAATATACATGTGTATAAGGTGATGGACAAGAATGAACAATCGACAAAACAATGGTATTTGATCATTACCTTCTTTAACAAGATATGAAATTTTGTCACCATCAGATGATATTGCTATTTCTTCTGATTCTAATTCTTATATGCTTGCTAGTGGCATTTTTCCTTTAAGATTAATCTCTGTGTGTTTCCAATGTTTTACGTAGTTTTTGGTTATGCTTTCACAAACTTCTGTAGATTCAATATTTTCAATGCAAATATGACAAAAGCATGATTGCTTTCTACTGTCAAATGCATATACATTTTGGAAGGATTTTGTTTGAATAGAGTGAAAATATCTAGTCCCATGTATGGTGTTAGCGTCGTATGGTATTGATCTATTTATATCTTGGACCCCAACAAGCCAGAAAAACCTAGTACACAAATGACAAATTTTGATGTTAGGTACATAATTTTTTTTAAATTGACAATAAAATATAAATTAAAACATTTGTGTGTACGTACCTGCACACATTTTTTGACTGTTGATTATAATCATGGTTTAGATGTGATTTACACCATTGGAAAACCTCTGCAGCTGAATGGAATCATGCAGAACTATGGTTCATTTTCCATCTTCGAAGTGCTCTTTTTACGCATGCTCCTGCACCATCATGTTCACCTTTTCCATGACCAGTTTCAAAGAAATTCTAGCGATGTTTAATGTTCAATGCTTTATGAAGTTGACACAACCAATAAAATGATCACAAAGATTTAAATTGTTCGACACATCCATCCGACCATAGCCAATGCTCATTGAATTTAACGTTACGTCCCTTTAGTGAATTGTAGAAAATATTTTCAATACAATGCTGCACAAAATGTGTATAATGTGTACGATCATCGCTGATATAAAAGTGATATTCTTTAATCACATTTCGATTGTCACACATGCTTTCAATGCCATCAACATCCTGTTGAGAATGTCTATATAAAACATGGACAAATATAGAAACTTGGTCACAATGATAGTACCACTTACTCTATATCTCTTTTTGTGCAACAAATGTGTAATTTTCTACAAAATCAACCACTGACAAAATTGTCCCTGGTGGAAAAATTTCATGAGACTATTTGAATTGAAGGTCTTGCCATCATTCTCTATGTGAATGCTTGGTGTATTTATAAATTTCACTTTCAAATTTCTTGAGAAAATCTGTCACACCTATTTTATCTTCTCAAAAATCAATCCTTTTGGAATGTACATCACTACTACTTGTAATGTATTCATATCTTCTCCAATCAACGGTGACATTTGACAACGAGTGATCAGTATTGATAGGATATTTATTGTGGAATAAAACCAAATTTTCACAATGATTACAATGTTTTCCATTGACACGTTTCTTATTCTAAAATAATTCATCGTGATTTCTCTCACATAAGGTTTGAGATATGAATTCACGTATTGTGGGCGAAGGTGGTGAATTTGTCCAAAACATTTTACCAAATTCAAGAAATGTGTCGTAATATAATTGAAATTGCACATGATAAAGGAAACAACATGTGTCACGGATAGTAATAGGTCTAACATACCATGGTTTTAGTTGCACAAATGTAGTGATTGACACATTAATTCCACGATGATCTTCCTTGAATTTATTGAACAATTGTACTTGTGTCATATCCATTATATATTTTGGACTGCTTACATATACTCCTTGTGATACTCTTTGTCATAGTACATCTCTTGAATTTGGTGAAACTCGAGCATGTGTCAACCAATATTCCCATACAATATCTTTAACACCTGCTCCCATTCTATCTTTGTAAGGCTATCTACAAATAATTGCCCAGCAAGTAAGTTCATCATTTTCATCTATTTGCATTCTGAATTTGCTATGTTTGTATAATGTCTTTCTTGAGGTTCCAACTGCTTTTGCTAACTGTGTTGTCAAATGTTTTTGTTTAGTACTAGTCGAAATAATTGATGTATGAATTGCTCTTCGTGCAGTACTGATTTCTTTCTTCCTAGATTTTCCAAACTTTTATATTGCATCAGCTATATTTTCTATCACATTATGTTTTAATTTTGACTCTTTGGTTGCCTTGTGAATACCTAATAATGACGTAACATCTTTTAACTTCTCAGTCACTAATAAACATCTCAAAATTTGTGCTTGTCCTGTTGCTGAATAATTCTTCAGAACATCATCATAAATTTTTTGAGCCCGATATCGTGTAGCATGTATGAGTATTTTTTTTCCATATTTGTTGCAATCAATGTTTTCTAACATTTCATCTTCAATGGTGAAAGTACCTATACATCAAGTTACATTTAATTTAACATGTATCCAAAAATACAATTCATTATAAAAAATGAATTTAGAAAATATATGATATATACATACCTGGTCCAATTTCTAGTTCTTGAACTTGATCTTCAATATTGACTTCATCAACATTAGTATGTAAATCACTATTTACATCTTCAACAATGGTTCCTTCAACTTCAATTTGTTCTCCTTGTACTCTATTTTCAATTTCCATTTCATCAACATTATCATGTAAAACTGTATTTGTATCTTCAATAATCGTTGCTTGCGTTTCTACAAGGCTTGCTTTGTTGGCATGATATTTAAGTTTTTTTTTTCTCAATTATCATCATCATCAACATGTTTACAATCATATCTTCTTTGACGGTTTCTCTTATTGCCCATGATTGTTTAATCTATAAATGATAAATTAAAGAATCATCATTTTATAGTAAAAAAACAAAATGAAGATTTAAAAACAGTTACGAAATTTATAAACACGTGAACTGAAATTTACTTCACCTTATCAAAATTTTGTAAGAGTCTTTTAAAGAAAAAATCCTTGGAAACAAATTTCCTTTGAAAAGAACCTTCTTTGAAAGAAATAAGAACTCCTTGACAAGAAATCACCTTTGAAAAAACCCATTGGAAAAGAATAAGAACACTTTCTAAATAAATCTTCTTTGTAAAACTACTGGAAAAAAAAAACTTCTTTAAACAAATACCTAGGAAAAATATTTCTTTGTAAAAACCCTTGCAAAGAAATAACTTTTTTGCAAAAATAACTTGGGAGACTTTGAAAAAAACCATTTTCAAAGAAATAAGAAGGAAGAATACATCTCCTTTGTAAAAATAACTTGAAATAAAATCTTATTTGCAAAAATGCCTTGGAATAAAAACTCTGTAAATGTACCATTTGGAAAGAAACATTTTCTGAAAAAAGCCACTTGTAAAATACTTTGTAAAAAAAATATCTTTTGCAAAAATATCTAGAAAAAAAAAACTTTGAAAAAACTCATTTTCAAATAAGTAAGAAGGAGAAATACAACTCCTTTGAAAAAATAACTTGGAATAAAAACTCTTTAAAATCATCATTTTAGAAAAAAAAAACCCATTGCAAAGAAATAAGAAGTGCAAAAAGCTTGGAATAAAAACTCATTTTGCAAAAATACCTTAGAAAAACATTCTTTCAATGTATTCCTTAGAAAGAAATAAGAAAAAAAATACCTTATAAAAATAAATCCCTTTGCAAAAAAAGCTCCTTAGAAAATCCCTTCAAAAATATTCTTACCAGAAGTATGCAAAACTAAAATATGCGAAATTAATTAAAGTGTTTAGTTTTATTTATATAAGTTTAGACACGATCGTTTTTTGTTTTTTTTCTCAGTCGACGAGTTCTTTTTACATTTGGTTATTCTGCCTAATAACCTTTGCTCTAATTGATGTCGCCATTACGGAAAACAGTTATTCGGCCGAATAACCTCTGAAACCTGAAAATCTGATTTTCCTCACAGTTTTCAGGTTTCTCCATTTTCGAAAGGTAAAAAGGATCTCTTACACTACAAAGCGACTGTTGGACTTGATACCATTAGTTTCGTTATTGAATCTACTTTCCGAATATATAGATTTTGTTGTGTATAGGTAAGATTTGATATTTGTAATTATTTGTTTTCTTAACATGTGTCGAGTTTGGTTTCATCTCTTTCAAAATGTGGTGAAATGAAAAATCCATAACTTTAAAAATACACCATGAAAAAAATTGAGAAAACTATGGTGCAGTTAATTTGCGTGTCTACTTCAAAAGGGTATTCATAGAATTTTTAGTTTTATATTCAATTGAGAGAAAAGTTTTGCGACAAAAAATATGTTGAAAATCGACAAGGTTTCCCCATTGATCAAATTCAAAAAAATATAATAATTATTATATAGATCCATTGGTTACAAACTTATAGTCATGCAGTAGTATATTGTGTGTAGATTGTCATAGCATATTTGCTTTTTGCAAAAAACAAGTTTAACAATGATTTTATTTGTGTGACAAAACATGGCTATTTTGTAGTCCTTTCATTTTATAAGAACACACTGTCAAACATTTGCCGAATCGACATATCAAATCTCAATATAAAAAATTGAAAAAAATATGGATAGCAAGCTAACATAATTCTCTAAAAGTTTGATTTTTAGTGAAAAGTGAAATTCCAAACAAAAATATAACTTTTATTCTCCAAAAGATGGAAAACATGAAAAACTCAGATTTATTTTCTCACGGGACCCCCCCAAAATAGACACCCATCTTCATGGATTCACCCCTTAGCATAAAGTTGGTGTTCTCTTAAAACTTGTAAAATTATTTTTAAGTGTTTGTCATGCTCTTCTTTAGTCTCAGAGTAAATTAGAATGTCATCAATAAAAACAATTACAAACTTTTCTAAGTATTAATGTAAAACATTATTCATAAGACACATGAAAAATGCTAGAGTGTTAGTCAGCCCAAAAGGCATAACCACGAACTCATAGTGCCCCTAACGGGTTCTAAAAGCAGTTTTAAAGATGTCCTCATCTTTAATTTTGACTTGATCGTACCCCGACCTCAAGTCTATTTTAGAAAGTATCTTTGCATCGCATAGTTGATCAAACAGATCATCAATGCGAGGCAAAGGATATATGTTCTTTATGGTCATTTTATTTAACTGACGGTAATCTATACATAAGCGCATAGTTCTGTCTTTCTTTTTAACAAAAATTGCAGGTGCTCCCCATGGAGACACACTGGGCCTTATATAATTTTTATCAATCAACTCTTTAAGCTGTGATTTAAGTTCATTAAGCTCCAAAATGTTCATTCTGTGAGGAGCCTTTGAGTTTGGTACCGCTCCTGGTACTAACTCAATGGTGAAATCAAGTTCCCTTTTCAGAGGTAGTCCTGGAATTTCTTCTGGGAATACATCCGAAAATATTCCAACTTTAACATATCATCCTTAGTGTATTGTTCATCATTAATTACATTTACAACAAACAACTTATACCCTTTACGAACAACCTTTTTAACTTGTAAAGCAAAAATTTGTCTAACATATGTCCTTCTAGGAATTCCTTTTACTGTTACAGTTTCACCTTTTTCATTCAAACAAGTAAAAGACTTTTCAAAGCAATTTAATACTACTCTATGATTTTCTAACTAGTTGTAATATCCCAACTTTTTAAATAACTATGTTATGAGGTTATATCGGGCCACGGCCCCAGCATATTTGATTTATGATTTTAGCATAACATTAGTATGTTTTGATTTATGCTTTCATGAGTTGATATATTGGGCATGGACCCTGATAGTTTCATTGTTGGATGTATATACTGGGCAGGAAATCCTGAACAAATAAACTATGTTGTATTATGAGAATTTGTTACAAATTATGATATATTGAGTTTTCCTCTTTTGTTACATTATACTGTGCAGAGCATGATTCATATGGCTGATTTTGTAGTGTGTTGAGCGTGGATTCAGAAACACATGAATGACCTATATATTGGGCCTAAGACCCAATGTATCTAGAGGACTCTTATTACATATTGGGCTTAAGCCCTGAGGTACGTTGAGTGTTGGACATAAGCCCTGGAGAACTCCAAGATTGAAAGAAATGACTATCGGATCTGAGGCCACTTAAAAATCCTAGATGTGCCTCACAACCACATTCTAGCTCTAGTGTTGAGTAGAGGCTATGGAATTGCACTAACGTAATGCCCATGTGAGATTGTGGAGTTAAAATGATCTGAAGAACGCTCAGGGTTACTAGATCTCAATTGTTGAGTCAAGAGGACTCTGAATAACACTTACGTGTCTTATCACAACTATTTCGAATTGATTAAATAAATCTTATTATCATCACCTACTGCGGGAACTACCATGTTAAAATGAGGGAATCTGACATGTAAAGGGAAAGACTAGAGGTGCCTTTACCAGCTTACCGAAACCGTCCAAAGAAATGGACCCTTTCCATAAAAATAATTAAAAGAAGCATCATGTGAAACAAAATGATTAAGGACCACAAAGCTAAGTATTATTATTTAGGAGTTTCAATATATAATATTGTTATTTATTAGATGTATACTTATACATAAGTGGGCTTCCACTTACCAATTATTAGTTATTAATATTTAGATAGAATTGTAATTTTTTTATTATTATTATTATACAAAGGTTAAATATCAAAAACACTTTAATCAAACAAAGTGAGAAGTCCTAGTTCCAAAATAACTAGCAGTTAAGTACACAAATACTATTTTATAATTTAAATTATTTTTAAAGAAACCAATAAATTCCAACAACCCTAATTCAAGATTTGTCCTACTTAAGGAGGACAGACCCCAAAGTTTGGGGGATCTTTTTCTTTTGATATTATTATGTCAAGAAGGGCTCTCTATTCCAAGAAGGAAACTCTTCCCATCAATTTTCCAGATCTGAACTAGCTACACATCTAAGGCCTCTACCTCTTAGTTTGCATGTCAGAACCAGCTCAAGGGGATTCATACTGAACCAGGAATGGTTGTAGAATCATGGTTGGGAGGAACGTGTAGTCCCAACGTCATCCATTCCAGGATCAATTATCAGGTCAGCTAAGATTTCAGTAGTTTTCCATTAACCAATTGGCTAAGTGTGCAGGCCATTATCAGTAGGCACAAGCTACAAGGATCAGCATGACATTATCAGCAGGAACAAGCTACAGGGGTCAGCAAGTATGAAATTCTTATAAGGTCCTCTTGCAAATCATATCTCTTTTTATAAATGCAATGTTAAAATAGTAATGTCCTAGATATCAATTTTAATTTCAAGAATTGCCCAGAATCCAATGGCATTTCCTGGCAGGACTAGCCAGCTAGTCTTTGCTAGTAAATCGCATTTCTTAGATTTCTAAATATGTAAATCGTTAAGAATTGTTTTAACTCAGTGAAATATATGGTACCTATTTTCTCCTATCTAAACTTTGTATTAAATTTCAACAAAATCGTTTAGCTACTGAGATCAGACTTCTAACAAGAAATAGTTAGTCACCTTGCTAACCATTCGATTACCTAGTTATACATTTTATAGCAAAACAAAATGCATACATCACTCTGTAGGTATTTTCCCATACATTCCAATTAAAACAAAGACTGACATTTTGTCCATTTCCCGATCTATCTTAGTTTTTTTTTTTTAAACCATGCATAACACATTTGAAACGAAGACATCAGATAGGATAGAGATCGTTTACACTGTTCTTTTCCAATTACACACTTATACACACTTTCCAATCAAAATAACACGCATCATATTTAGCTATCATTATCAATCCTAGACCCTAGTATTCTATCAAGTCAAAATTTAATACCATTAGGTATGCAAAACAACAAGACAGTGATTTAAAGTGCTGGGAAGTTACAAACACAGACCCCCATTGAAGACAGAGGTCGAGGATCGAATCCCCTGGACTCCCTTAAATCAAAACTTATAGTGGCCTCCTACAGGACTAACATTTAAAACAAACATATGGCCAACATTTCAAAGCAAACCTCCCATCGAAACAGTGCTCCATTCATTCAATGCAAACAACACATAAAATCGAGATTTGTCTACTCAAACCCTAGTTGCGTTAACATAATAGAAGTACAAAAAATCCCATATTAATATCCTACATTTTCACAAGCATTTAGTTAAGTGCACAGAAGCACCATAAAAATATCCAACACAGTTAGCAAGCGAAAATGAAATCAATACTTGAATCATAGCTACGTTTCCAAAGACCTTTCATCATTTAGACAATTTTTTTTGTACAACAGTTTACAAAAATACCTAGAAACCCCATAATATTAAAACTAATAAGTTCCAGCTTAAATGCTTGTATTCACACAAGAAAAATAGAAATGTACCATTTGGAACCATTACCACTGTATAGGAGTCATATCCAAAACGAAATGGCATTACATTTTTATAGGAATTCGCAGAGATGAGTAACAAGTAAGACCTAGCTGCTACATAAGTTCTTTTACATCACAGTCCCAGTTACTTATTCAACTATTAAATTTACATTGAAACCCCATTCTTTCTGGTCTAGCCAGTAGGAAACTAACAAACTTCCCAAGGTGAATCAGTAAGCCGAGGGCTTATGGGAGTCTCCACTCTAAACTAGGCCAAAACGCATACACACAACACCAGGGGTGTGAGAGGTAGGGTACGAGTGGGTAAGCCAGACTTACCAATACCCTAGCCACTCCTACAGCACCATGAACCATCACAGCTCCATACCAAAGCATTTATCACCTTCCATTATGACATGCAACTATCAGTTAGTCAACCTTGAGTTCTCAAATCGATGAAGAAAGATAAAATGACAATTGCAAATAGAGATTTCTTCCTTACCTATGAGAAGCATGACCTCCCTACGCCATAGACGAGCTCAACATTTAACAAGTGTGCTGACCACGAGCAGAGCTCAGGTCATTACCCAACACAGTCATCATACAAGCGAAGTGCAAAGCCAGAAATGAGGAACAAGTCGAATACAGGAATGACGGGAAAAAAACCCCAAATCAATTTCCAAACCCTCGTTCACAGGCTGTCCCCCATACTCAATTAAAGCGCAGTAAATAGTATACCAACCTCACTCTAGTGGAGGTTCAATTAGTTTTACAAAGTCTATAGTGAAGTCATGGACTCATGCCACATTTGTTTAAATCACAAAAGGTTCAATTCTTGTACAAAGTCTATAGTGAAATCGTGACCCAACCCACACTTGTTTAAATTACAAGAAGCTCATAGTCATAAACCTCACCTTGGAAAACACATTATGAGATGAGCTCCCATGGTAATGGGACACCCATTATTAATATTTATCATCCACCCTAGTAAAACGTAGTCAATAACTAAAGTATGGGCGAACCCTTTTGGGATGGCACATTCAAATTTGATATACCTGCAACCATAGAAGTATGGAATGGCATCAGCAATATGCTAAGTAAGTCCGGTAACCACTATACTCATCCATACCTCCTGACAACCCTGCTTAGGTATGTAATTACCTTTCCTGCAGTATTATAGTAACCACCATGTGAACCACATACCGTCATAAAAGGAGCTCATCACCTGAAGGTGCATTAGACATATACAATTCAATTACAGGATTTTTTTAAAACAGTAAAGAGTGTTATTTATGCCTTTATATTAGTATTTACGAACGTAACAAAAACATGGCATCATATATTTCCACATCGCTTCCGCAGTTCTAGACTCACACAGGAAAAAGACCATGTTAAATAAAAGTCTTAGACTTACATTTGTTTTCGTGCAAAGTATGGATGTTTTTAATGATATTAGATTTAATGTATGAAGTTGTCTACTGTAAATTAATGACAATTGCAGGTAGGAATTTTTTTTAAATTTTCGCTATTTTTGGGACATTACAAGTGGTATCAGAGTAAGTTACAAACACTAAGTGACCTATTGGGATCACTACCAAACACCGCTGCAGATACAGAAAACTTTGTTTAAAATATTGTATTATGTTTATGTAAAGGATTAGCTAACAATTTGTTTTTCCATCCAGTAGATACTTATATAACGTTCAGGTACAGGCAGTATCAGAAAAATGAATGCAGAACAGGGCAGGAGTATACAAGGAAATTTAAACTCCCCACCACGAGAGCAAGAGATCGTGGTGGAACTCAACTCAGATTTAGAGAAATCCATGCAGGAACTACAGGCAGAATTCCAAAGTTTCAGGGATGAGAATATGCAAGAAAGAAGAGAACAACGGGCTATAAATGAAGCCTTACTCCAAAACCTAACAGGGGCAAAACCCCATGAAAAACCTACTCTTTCTGTCAACACTCTTAACAAAAGGAAAGCAGCCAGCTGCCGGATAGGAGAGCAAGAAGAAGATAAATCAGAGCAATTGGAAGAGGACTGTAAAATCTCTTCCAATGACAATGGCTCCCCACCTCCTTGCAAGAGAAGGAGGAAGAGTGATGACAGCTTACAAGGAGAGTTCCGAAAGATAAGAGCCCCAACTTATGATGGGGAAGTTAACTCAGGAGAAAAGGCTGAAGAATGGTTGTTAGGAATGAATAAATACTTTAAAGTTCATAATTATTCCAGTGAGATGCAAGCCTGACTAGCCATATACAACCTAAACGGTAAAGCTACCAGATGGAGGTGGGACTTGAAACACACTAAGGGATAACAGCTACGAGACATAAGCTGGGATACATTCGGCAGAATATTCCAGGACAAGTATATGTCTGAAAGATTCTTTAACAAGAAAATAAAAGAATTTCATGAGTTGAAAATGGTCTCCCTGACTATGGAAGCTTTCATAAATCGGTTCTTAGACTTGTTACACTATGTGCCTTATATTAAGGACAAGAAGGTGAAAATTCAGCAATTCTTGGGTGGGTTGCCACCAAACTTTAGAGAGAAGATAGAATTCGACATGCCCAAAACCCTTGACATAACCCTACATAAAGCCAGGCTGTGCTATGAGCACGGTCAGCCCAGGAACGACAACATCAACAAAAATAGAGACACATTCAGGACCTTCTCAGACAATCGCATACCGAGTTTTAGACCCCCACCTTTTCGGAAACATAACAACAGTTTCCCACCCAACAAAAGTTTCAGTCGACCCCAAGCTCGACCAAGTGCACCCCCACCACCAGCCAATAGGCCATCCTTCAACAAAGTGATAAAGGTGGTCCCACCAACCATTTCTTGTTGGAAATTATAGGGACCACATTACTACAGAGACTATCCCAACAAAACAGATGGGACTTTACACAACATACAGACAGCGCCTACTGTGGGAGACATGGCAAAGACACCTAGGATTTTTGCCGCCCTAGATGGCCGATAGGCAAATCGTCAAGCCACCATGGTGGAAATTGACGGTAAGATATATAATACCATCATTTCAGTTCTAATAGACCTCGGTGCTTGCTGAAGCTACATCGCACCTAGAATAGTAGAAACATGCAAGTTAAACCAAGAAAGCCACAAGGTACCATGGCTGGTACAACTGGCTATGGGTACCAAGCGAAAGGTTTCCGAACTAATTAAGGGATGTGAGTTAGATTTGAATGGATACCAGACTAGAGTAGATTTAAACCTCTTACCGTTAGTGTCTTATGACATAATAATAGGCATGGATTGGTTAGAAGGACATCATGCCTTGCTAGATTGTTTAAACAAATCCTTCTTATGCACAGATAGTCAAGGGAACCAAACACTACTACATATGGCTCAAAAGTCGCACGAAAGTTTGCCACGAAACAGTTAAAATTGATGTTTTAGTGCAAAAACAATTTAAAATTTTGGAAAAAATTGAAAATTTCCCCGACGATCGTGGCTATAGCCACGGATGGAATTTTCGTGGCTATAGCCACGAACGTTCATGGCTATAGCAACGAAAATTCCATCTGTCTCTATAGCCACAAAAAGCCGAAAAGAAAACTTTTTTTTATCAGATGAAGAATCCAATCAAGAAGTGGATCATCCAAATGATGTAGCAGACAATGAAATTGACATTGATGATGAATATCTAACCGAAAATGACATTGATCATGATCCCGCTGAGAGTGATCTTTTCAACGATAGCGATTCTGAACCATATGACAATACAGATGATGAGTTAGATGAAGAAGAATATGAATGACATTGTAGCAATGTTGGAATCTAGAAGGTATGTCAGAACATCTTTTTGCATAATGTATTATGTTTACTACTATGTAGTAATGTTTAAACCATCGTTATCATCATCAATATCGTAATCACCATCATCACAATCTCCATCGACGTCATCATTATCTTCATCAATTGAGCACTCCTTAATATCTCACTAATATCTACATAAAAAAATGGTATCTTTTCAATAAAACTTAATTTGAACACATTAATTTCACATATGTATACATTAATTTTACAGTTCATTAAAAGAACAACTATTCTTTTGTATTTTTTTGTTTTGGCTCCACTTCATTATACAGAAAAACTACTTAGACTATGCAATAACCATATTAGGGCATCCACATCATCTTATGCATAGTGCAGGAAGTCGTAACTAGATATAGTCTTAAAATAAAACTAGAACTATAAGAAAATTACTCATCGTTAATTGTGTACAAAAGCAAGCCACTATCAAAACGAGGCTATAATAAACCTACAACCAAAAAATGCATATAAAACCAACCAAATACTTAATTCAAACCAGAGAGAGGGAAGCCATTCCAAGCCTGAGAGATGTAATAATGATGGGCATTGGGTGCCTAAGAAAAAATAATATATAGCTCAGAAAGCATTAAAAAAATGATCCATACGAAGCAAGTTAGCAAAGCTAGAATCATGGGGGCTGGGGCATAAAATTTTGTTGTTCAAAATTTGTCATGACAACATACATATATAGGATGGAGGGGAAATGGAATCAAGCCTAAGTGAACTGGAGTCTTGCAACTCGATGCATGTTTGAGTCTCAACAATCTGCCTTTTAAAATTAAACCAAAACACCAAAGGAAGTTTGTTAATGGCTCGATTTGAGAAAATTCTAAATTTGAGTAATTAAGTGCTTGAAGTTCTAAAATTTGTTTTTTTTTGTACCAATCCATGATTCGACGAATTTGCTATCGCTGGAATGAGATTTAATTTATTTAATGAAAATAATTAATGTATCTACCTCTATGTGGAAACCATTTTCAATGTTGATGCAAGCCACTACCCTCCTTATTGTCTTACCAAAATGCACGATAATGAGGAAGAATACTTAAAATTATGGACTTCACCTTCGAAGAGTGCCTTATAATCACATTAATAATGAGTGGTCACAAGATCACAACAATCCAATGTGTCAAAACTCAGTTGATAGTGTCAATTAAAGACTTATATGGTAAATTTAATATAATACTTCCTTATAGTTGTATCTTACTCTTTGCGTCTTGACACATTTGATATTTTATGGTTGTCTCTATGCCTTGACCCAATTGATATTATAAGGTGAGGATGTGCATGCATAATAATCCTTAGTTATGACTATGATATGAGGATTTAAAGAGACGAGGATGTAAAGAAAGGTATTTTTTATACGTATTTTGGTGGCGAAGACAAATGTGGTGAGAAACCACATATGTTTAGAAGGAGAGAGGGAGATTACATCATGATCATGTCACCCATAAAATTGAAGACTATTCCTAAGCCAAAAAATGTTTTATTTTTTTAAATTTTATTACTAACCATTGTGGTGATTTGGTCCAAATGTATTTTCATGCCACCCATAAAATTGAAGACTATTCCTAAGCCAAAAATTGTTTTATTTTTTTAAATTTTATTACTAACCATAGTGGCTCTAATACCACTTGTCTAATACAACTTGGAGTAAAACCAATGATACTTTATATCTAAATTTATTATTCCATTATTACAATAATGAATGACTTACATTATATGGGCCCTTAGTGAAGAGACACAACTCTTAACAACCCTCATTACATGAAATAATGATAATATTTTTATTAAAATTAGTTATATTACAATCATATTTAAAGTATTGTTGGACATTTTCACATTGGAATAATAGTAACAAATTTACAAAGGTTTGGTCCGAATGTATTTTCTAACTCCCGCGTGCATATGCAAAGAGATTTGGTCCAAATGTATTTTCTAACTCCTGCGTGCACATGCAAAGCTCCAGCCAAGAGAGCCAAGTGAGCAGAGACAAGTGTAGAGGAGGGAGTCGAAGACCACCAAGAACATTGCAAAGGAGGGAGTCGAGACTGTTGAGAGAGCCAGTTCCGTTGAGACCATTGTAGAGGAGGGATCCAAGACCACCGAGAGAGACTATACCATTTCATAGGAGGGAGCCGAGACCACCAGGAACATTGCAGAGGAGGCCATTGAGACTAGGATATCAACACCATTGCAGAGGAGGTAGTCAAGATGTCTTCGGTAAGTCTAAAATGCACATTTTGTACACCAGGGTTGGGGTTTTGGAAATGAATTGTTTGTTAATGGGGGTTTGACTGTTTGTTAATAGGGGTTTGGAAATGAACAAGTATTAGCTAGCCTTTGTCATGCGCAGGAGGATAGATAATGCAAGCTTCAACAAGAATACAAAAAAAAAAACCTTTTGGTGAATGTATACTACCATACTGAGACATAAAATTTCTTTCCACACTAGAATCTACAAATTTCACCATAAATTGTGCATTCCAGATATTAGACGGAAACCAAGGCGCCTTAGGCTATGGGTGGAGTTTATTTGTTAACTCCTTCCAGGATTAAAGTTGTACTCGTTAGGGTTTTCATATTAGCACACTATGATGGATCTTTTGGAATGAAAACAAAAACGATCTGCAGTCTTTTCCAATACACTTCGAGGTTAACTCCACCACCAACCCTGTTTGCTAACTCTCCAACCGATTTCTCTGCAAAATGAATACAAACAAATTTTATTGCTTTGAGTATGAAACAGTTACCTTTCCAGATGCGTGACTAAGTTAGTGAAGTTGATTTCTCTGCACTTGAATTTCGTGTACCGATCTATTTAGGAATTCATTGCTTCAGCTTGAGGAAAACACCCTTTACATAGTCTAGATTCATCAAAACATGAATCAGATAGTTTTAAGCCTTCTGCAATTATTTAGCCATGTAGAGGCTAACAGATTCAGGTGTGCATGCAAAGCATAAATGCCATCCCCAAATGGATATTGGTGACGGTGATTTCAATAAATGACATTTAATGGAGGGCCTTATTTGCAGGATATCACATGCACAAGAGATGGTTAATTTAAAGGAGTGTCAAGGCTCATCTAAGGAATTTTGTACTCGATCCTTCTAGTAGTGTACTGGGACCTTGCTTCAGGTTGATGAGAAAAGTTTTAACAATGGGAAGGTGCCCATATTTCTTATCCATGCGAATATCACTATCTCTCTTGCTCAACTTCTATCCCTCATGGATTTGTGTTTGGGCTTGTTTTTGTGTTCCTCATGGCCCACTTGAGATGTAGAGGCCATCCTCGCAGAGTTGGTGGAGCTCGTACCTCCTTTGTTTCCAATTCGAGACAATGCACGATGATTTTTTGGACTCCCCACCATTTTTTAGGGACACATGAGGATAGTTCGATGAAGAATTATGTCTCGTTAGTCATTTGGTCAGGGCCAAAGGTTTGGAGATGCAAGGTTGAGTGCTTCAATGGGAACATAATTTCTTTGGGGTTTGGGGAAAACCTGATCCACGACATTCGCAACTCAAACAAAACGCCCGTAAGCAAAATATCTGGCGAGACATGCAACCTTAGTTATGGTCAGAATCATGTCACAGACTTTGAGGGTCTCTCTAGCATCAACAATTTGTTGGAGGCCCTCCTTACTTTGGTTTTTAAAACTTGCAAATAGTTGGAAGATCTCAATTTCAACACGGAGCAGCTGAACCAATGAATCTCTCCACATAGTCAAAGTAATCCTTCAGTCCTATACTATACAAATTAGATCAAGATAAATTGATTCAAGAGAAGCCTTGTGCAAGAGGGGCCTTTGATAGACTCTAGACATTTCCGTGGTGATTCAATGTGACATGTATGACTATAAAATGGACCAAGTGCTAAGAAGCACCTCGACTAGGGTAGGTGTACTGAGAATGTGTTCATGGATTTAGAGGATTTTTCTGAGTGAAAAACATTTGAAAAATTTAGATCAGAAGGATCTAAATCTATCTTAGTAAAAACAAACACTAATGATTCACTTGTATTAGTATAATTGTCATAGTTAGGCTATAGATATACTTTCTAAACTTGTGGATCTAAATCTATATCAATAAAAAAATCATGCATGCGTCACTTGTCTTAGTACAACTATTATAGTTGGGCGGTAGATATACATTATAAACTTGCCCTTTACACGTACCATTTTACAACATGGCCATGGAAAAAATGGTACAATTATGGCCAGAAGAATTATGGAGTAGTTTCTTGAAGCACCCCCATACATGGTGTAAACACTTTCATAGTAACCTGAAAATCTAAAAGGCCTACTCCTTGATAGTTATCTAGACACCCTTGAGTTATTTGGTTCAAAGACGTTTTCAAGTTATAACATTTTGGTGCCATTACCGGGTATTGCATCCCAAACATCCTTGATGAGTTGCCCCACTTAGGATACACTTGAATGTTTAGAGACAACTGCAATTCTTTATGGAATATAATTCAATTTATTGTAATCGACTTTTTGTGAAAGAAATGGTGTAAAAATACTTTCAATGTATAACCATGTCCCCTTGGCATAGTGTAATGTCCCCATTCATGGGTTCCCTAATCATCTTTTGACAAGGTCGTTGCATTTGGGCAAATTGTGGCACTTGGAAGACAAGGTGTGTGAAATTTAGACAATAACTTTTATATAAATATGTAATCATCATGTAGCTTTTTAGTGTTCCTAGTGAGTTCGAGGTCAATCACATTTACAATAAAACCATAATGATCCCACACATCGATTTGATTCCTATCATTCTTTGCAACTCGCTCCTTTGCATTGAGAATAAAAATACACTTATATCAAATCTTAAATGATATCTTTATATGTTAAGTTCTTGTCTCTAACCCATTAATCTTATTATTATGTAAGTAACATGAAACATGTAAGTAAGCAATATGAAACTTAATCTTTATATGTTTTCTTCTATCAAAACATATTTTGATATCCACAACCCATTACCTCACGGTCCTGTAAATCGATGATTACCACCCACTTCTTTACCATATGCACTTTGATGATTACCACCAATTTATTTGCCCAGAATTTGAAAATTCTATAAAACCAACCATCATAACTTTTGAATAGTCTACACGGCCATAAACCTCATCTTAACGTTGAAGATAAATCCGCAAGATTGATAACCAAAGTTTCCTCATGATAAAAGCACCCAAATTACAACATAACCAATCAGCTGGGACAATAGAGTGAAAATGTAAAAAATTAATAAGCATGGAGTTATATTCGATATATGCGCTTTGTTGGGTGTTCATCCATGGCCGAATGAGAAGCTCTAGGTGCATATGTAGAAAGCAGAGAGGTATAGTGTTTGGCGCCAATCTAGTTAAATTCAAACTACGTTTGAAGAAAAGTTGAATTAATTTGTGCACTGCATTTTTCCAATCCACGAGTTCTAATGGTTGATTTTGAAGCGCCTACATTTTCCCTTGGCCTCAATCTCGAATTGCAGCGCCCATCATTTGCCCTTGGCTTCGACAATGATGAAGACATGAAAACCCAGCCTCCACTTCTAACCAAGATCATCAGATCAAACTCCACCCAGATATCATTGACATACCGGAATCGAAACCCGAACCTTGGGGTTTTGAATGGCAGGGGTTGAGCCCGGGACCTAAGGTTTTCCCAGATAAAGATGATGAAGAGTCGTATTGTTGCAACGAAGAGCCACTTCCGAAACTCAAGAGACTAAGACGAGGATCCCCTGCGAATGATGACCAGATCCCTGCTGCTAAAGCTCACTGTCAAACTTCACGTCAAGGGTTCGAAATTGGCAAAACCATGATCGATTGTGATGACATTGAATATTTTTCCAGTGATGACGATTTTTTAGAGGTTAGTTGAAATCAACCCTCAAGTAAGAGAATTTTTCTCTGTTTCGACTATCTTGAACCTCTGGACTGAGACACCAATCAACGAAAATAGTCGCCTCTGTCAACCTCACGCAGTTGGGTATGTCTCCATTTAATCCCCACAAGTAACTAACTAATCATCCCATAATGTCTTATATTACCAAAATCACTTTATTACATCCAATAGAATAACTATATTTGTGTCATTAACAATCATAATATGTATACTAAATTATTAATATAAGGCACCTCATTAAGTGAAGATCAAAGCCAATGTCCTTTATTAAACTTCATTCACAACAAGGGAGATCGAAGATTTTAAGAAAATGTGAGCATAATATCTTCTTACCAATAAAATCGGCGGTTGTGTGGCATGTGTAATATCTTCTGCCAAATTCACTAAATTAAGAGACAAAAACTCTTTTCTGTAAGAATCAAATTTTTGGATAATAATTTTGCTTCTAGCATTATTATAGCACTTTATTATAAACTTCAAACATCAAGGTCATCAGAATTTTCTTACGGCTAACAAACTATGTGTAAATCATGAAACAATCGATAAATGGTTTAACTTACCATCGTAATGATCATAGAGGTCAACCCACCAGAGTCCCAAAAAAAATGAGCAATGTGTTAAATGAATTTGCAGGCAGCGAGTAACCTAATAGTGGCTACCAAAGGGTCGCAGATCTACTGTATGAACATTTATACGAACCCCACGCCAATCTAAGACAAATATTTAAAGTAGAAAGACTCGAGAGGAGATAAGAGGTATTTCTTCTGAGATCGATGTAATGAATAAAATCGGGCAAACAGAAGATAACACATTGCAAGTGTTGGGATATATATACTTCATACAGGCGCTACCATCTATTAGTTAAGCAGAGATTGAAAAGTAACAAACATACCCACTTTGGCAGACCTTGCAAAATACCGAGATCAAAATCGGTTTACTTGCTACATGCCCTATAACAAAGATTTAACGCTGAAACGCGATGCAACAAACAATAGTATAATGCAAAATTTTAAGTTGAAAATAATCGGATTCTTGCCGAACGGAGTACCAAAAATAAAACTAGGAAATTTATTGAAAACGTTTCGACATATAATAAGAGATCTTGCAGAGGTCTAACAAGATCTTGTGACAAGATCTTTAAAATGTAAATGCAATTGAAACTACTAAATTTTGGAGTAGATGTTAATGCATATTAGTACTCTATATTCAAAAATCTGAAAAATATATGCAAATAAAATACAAACTCTAACAGCATATCAATACACTAAACTAAGCACAAGATACAGGGTTATACCAGAGATGAATTTTTAGTAGTATTAAAAAACAATCTAGCATACAGCAGGTTTCATAAACCGAAAAACTCCAACGATTCGTACTTAGCATACAAGCAAAAATAAAATAGGTGAAGATCGATCCCATACCTTTTGGGAAGAATAGGATCAACGCGGGTACTGACTATTATTAATAACACAAATCCTAGATCAGGCATCATGCGCTCTCCTCCCCGGGTAACCATCGTAGAAAATACTTATATGGAGAACAACCAATCCGTTCCCCAACCAAAAAAAAATAGCGCCCCCTACTGTAAAGAGTTCAAAATCTTAAATAGGCGAGATTCAATTATTCCTGGAGGCAGCTGGCGATCTTGCGCGTTCTAGTTTTCTCCATTAGGGAGACAAGAAGAAACGGTGAGCAGAAGTGGAGAGCTCCACGACTTCAAAAGGGGGACAAATGGCAATACTTTGTTTCTTCCACCAACTAAGCGGCAAACATACACTAAATTCTCCCTAAGATCCTCCGCCACTCCTTAGTTAGTTTAAGATTTTTCCTTTTTAAGTGATATTTACCTCGGGAGTGCCTCACACATAAGGTTCCCACTATATTTTTATATATCAACCTATATTCGAGTAAATATATATATAAATGGTGTTTTTCACTTAACTTTAAGATTTTTCCTTTGTAAGTGATATTTACCTCGGGAGTGCCTCACACATAAGGTTCCCACTATATTTTTATGTATCAACCTATATTCGAGTAAATATATATATAAATGGTGTTTTTCACTTAACTTTAATGTTTTGAAGTTCCTATAGTGAAACATTTCTTTTTAATAGAACGTTGGTTTACATATTAGGATGTTTATCAAATTCCATTTTACTATATAGTCATATATATACATGTACTATATAGTATTTAGAATAATTTGATAAACCTTTACCATTTGGGGTGTATCATTGTAACATTATATGTCATCAATAATAATATATATACTAATCACTTTATTGTATTTATTTGTTTATAATAATTATTTATATAAATGATATCCTTCTATTTACATATATATATATATATATATATATAATAAATATCCACATGGTTTCTTTATAGCTATTTGTAAATGTATATAATATGCATCAAATAGTTCCTACTACATCATTTGATCTTTCACATAATATAATATCCACATTTACTTATATGTCTAAATATATATAATGTCTATCTAGTCTTTACTTAGGTAGATTCTTGAAGGAAACATGACTAGTTTCCTCACCTTTAAATGTTTATGTCTTAATATAGAAATCTCATGGTTTCCTAGTCCTCTTCAACTTCCTCCTTGGGAGGATTCAGTTACTTATCGATTAGTCGCATCACTATTCTTTAGTTTCTAGGATTAACATAATGCTAACTCGCGGTCCACTGGTGGGGCCTTGGCCTTGTGGTCCTCACCATGGCCATTTTACAAAATTCATAATTACTTTTACAAGAATAAATAACAATAGGGGTTGAATTTGAGGGATGTTACACTCACAACTAGCCGAACAAGTTGCAACATACTCTGATTCAGCTACTCAGTGCTACACAGGGTTGCTTCCTGCTAAACCAAGAGATCACACCTGATCCCATACTAAAGCAGCACCCAGAAGTGCTCTTCCTATCTGCAGCATTGCCTGCCCAATCTGAATCAACATAACCCTGTAGGTTAAACTTTTGATTCACATCATACTTGAGTCCATAATCAACTGTACCCTGCAGGCACCTTAGAATATGCTTTATAGCAACTAGGTGAACACTCCTCGGATCCATCAGGAATTGGATCAATGTGTTTACCACAAAGGAAATATCTGGTCTTGTGTTCATCAGGTACATCAAGGACCCAATCATCTGACGATACGCTGTGACATCAACCGGATCAGATGAAGCATCACATAGAAGCTTCAGGTTCGATGCCATAGGTGTGGCCATGGCGTTGCAGTCCATCATCCTGAACCTCTTCTGGATCTCTACTGCATACTTCCCTTATCCAAGGAAGATCCCATCTGCCCTCTACCACACCTCCATGCCTAGAAAAGAGTGCATCATCCCCAAGTCCTTCATCTCGAACTTGGAAGCAAGCTTTCGCTGTGTGTCGAAAATCAATCTATCCTCACCTATAACAACTAGGTCATCCATATACAATAGCAGTATCACTATATTGCCTTCCTAAACCTTGTAGTAAAGGTTGGAATCCACTTTACTTTTGGTAAAGCCCAAACTGGATAGAAAGTTGTCTATCCTACCATACCAAGTTCTGCACATATATGACTTCCCGTCATGTGTCTCAAAACCAAGTGGCTACTCCACATACACTTCCTCTTTGACTACACCATTCAAGAAAGATGTCTTGACATCCATCTCGTGTATCTTCCATTTCATCACTGCAGCCAGAGCAAGTACTGATTTGATGGAAGTGTGCCTGGCTATAGGTGTAGAAGTCTCTTCATACTCAATCCCTTTTTCTGGGAGAAGCCACGAACTACAAACCTCGCTTTGTATTTCTCCATGCTACCATCTGCAACATGCTTGATCTTATAGATCCATTTGGAAGTCACAACAGAATTCCCTTCAGGTCTTGGGACTGCATCCAAAACATCATTCTTCATGATCGACTGGTACTCCTCGATCATGGCATTCTTCCCGAATCCTGGGAACTTCAATATATTCAATATCTTCAATAGACAACTTTGTTGCTGAAACAAATGTTGTAGTCCTTCTTTTGTAGGTGCTTGTATATGATCTTTCCTACAAAACAAGTTAAATTGCATGATTAGAAACTTCTCATAGTTTTCGGAACAAATTCTTACACATAAGGAAATATGTCATATAGTCATGCAATTATTTTAGTCAATGCTTCAATACAACATTCATCCATATCCTGTAACTTTCTAGACGTCTTCCAGTCTCTACCAGAACATTGTTAAGAGTGTGCACAACTCCCAACATGTCAGGAAAGAGGTTTCACTCTAGATAAGTAGCAGTGGAATGTTGTACAGTGCCATAGACCACTTACCCATCACATGCATACTAGTAGTATACTGTTCATTAATGCAATTATTCTAATATGCATAATACACAACCTAAGTCTAGGAACATAAGCATATACATCATTGAACAACATTATTTAAACAAACAAATATGTAAGAAATGACAATTCAAATACTTATCTTTGTTTGGTTATTGTGTGGACTCCTCTGAATCTTTGTAACTCCATCCTGATGTGGATTGTGAGAAGTGGTTGACTCCCTCTGAATGTCTGCATCCTTGCAGAAACTACTGGAGTGTGCTCCCTCTTGATCTTTGCTTCCTGGATTACTTGTCCTTGAACTTATATCCATCCTCGATCACTATGCATGCTTACAAGTATCATTATTGTGATATCCTCGAGATCTCATACTTAATCATACATTTATTAATATATTCTCAATGCTATCAAAACAGAATAATCTTAAGCATGTATAGTCATGATCATTTGAAATAGAAATAATAAGCATTAGTATTCAAGGACTCTTATGGTTAGTCATATCATAAATTAAAGTAAGAAACATAATATGCCTAAACCCGTGATTACTCAAACTTATACTTTTATGATCATTCTGGTCAGGCATATCATCAATTAAGGTAAGAAACGTAATATGCATACACCCATGATTATTCAAACCTATGAATAATCATTATCAATCATGCCATGTATACTTATATAAGAGACCCTATCACAAGGTAGGATTCTAACTTGATATAGGAAAAACATACTTGGATTAGTATGTTAGCTAGTTATGTCTAACATACCCACATGATGTCTTCTTGTTCTCTTCAATGACTTGTGCTAGTAACCTTCATATCTCATAAGTTAACCATTATAGAAACAAGTTATACATACCTTGTAAATAGATCTTCTATGTGATCCATGACAATGGATGAATCTTTGTCTTCATGTCACCATGATCATATGTTCTTGAACAAGAACATGATTTGTCTTTCTTGGTGTACCTTCCATGTTAGCGGACAACATAAACCTCATACAACACCATAATGCATTAGTACAATCATAAGTGTCAACACCCTAATCAATGAATATCTCCTATCATGCATTCATAATTTTATCAAGGTCATACGACAAGTATAAATTTAATCAAGATTGTACTAACCGTAATAATATGAAAACAAACATACCATAAACTTAATCATGAACAAATCTCGAAACATACCTGGATAAGTCATACCTATCGAGATTGCTTGTAATCTTCTTATGTAAGGCCTTAGCCTCATCTCCCTCTGAAATAGGAACTTCTTCACTTATGCAGGTGACCAATCCATTCTCTTCTAGGATTAACCCAATCCACTTGATTTGCAGAAACTGGATTTGGAGCTAGATTAGGGTTTGTCAGGAAAACCCTAAAAATTCAAACTTTAAATTTCAAACTTCTGAAAGGATAGAAAGATGCACCTTGATGAGTTGATCAAGCCAGTATACTCAGAATTTGAAAACTGCAAAGTTTCACCCCTCAAAATTGCCTTTGAAACTTCCGGATCTTATGGACAAGATCCCAAACTAGGGTTTGATAAATCCCACCCTTCTTCCCAATAAAAAGGTTTGATCCAAAGCTCTAAGCTTCTATTTTTCTGAGGACCTTCCAGCTGTGGTCAGAGATTTAAAAAATTCTCATTTTTGCAGAAGCCCTAATTTTCTACTTTTTCGATCAAAGTCCCGAACTAGGGTCTGATCAAGCCCAACTTTCTTCCTTACCAAAAATTTTGATCTTGGTCTCTAAATTTAGATTTTTATGAGTAGCATTTTTTCGTGGTCTTCGATTACAAAATTCCATCTTTCTTCGAAACCCTAAATTCCCGAAGCCATGAATGAAGGTGCTCAAAAATAATTATGTTTTGATAGAAAGATGTACCTGATTGTTTCTGGGGTAACTCTGAACCTTCCAATCCATAGGGTCTAAAACTTCTACCTTTGGTATCCCAACCTGTCATCTTTCCAACCCCACAGGTTTGACCTCAATTGGATTCTCTGAGAGAGATTTATTCCAATTATCGCAACGTGACCTGTTTATGCGATAAAACAGGAGAGAAAACTTGTGCGGCGTGCCACGTGTCACTGGTTCTGTTTCGGACTTTGAAAACGTTACCTGAGAAATTACTGTCCGTGAAATACCTTTCATGTTTTACGAAATTTCATTTGGAGCTTCCTAGCCCAAGTTATGACCTTTTTTCCTAGGTCACATGTTTATGACTTAGGTCTGGAAGAGGCAGAAGCCCTAGATTGTATAGATCATAAAACACAGAGTACAACGAATTAGAAGTTGTCATTTGGACAAAAGGTACATGGGGATTTGATCTTCTCCCTGTAAACGTTTTGATCCGAAAACTTCTCCAAAATGGATTTATAGCGAAAGTGCTACGATAACTGGTTTTTTCTATATCAATCCCTAGCATCGCAAGTGCAACAAGTGACATACATGCCATACCATGCCTTCTTTCAGGCTAGCTCTAATACCATGTTAGTTTTTCAGAATTTACTTCAATATGATCTAGGATTTTAACTGAGAGAACAGCATGTACATCATATCTACAGCATATCAATCATGGACACAATAATGCAAGCACATAATAGACACAGAGTTTAATTGGGGAAAACCATAAAGGTGAAAAACCCCAATAACTTCCTCAGACATAGATAGAGCAATGATACAAACCAAGCATAAGAGATAGAAATTTCCTAGCAGCAGCTTCTCCTCATCCACAAGTGCGCCACTCTCCAAAGAGTGTGTATGAGAATATAATGATCAAATAGAGTGCCTCCCGCACTCTATTTATACTTGACTTGACTTGCCTAATAACCTTTACTATGTCGGCCTTAACTTAACCACATAACATAATGCTGATTGTTCTGACACCCAATAGGGTGGTTTAATAACCCTTTGACCCACATGGCCGACCCCCAATAGGGTGGTCTAATAACCCTTCGACCCACATGACTTATACAGGGCTGACCCCAACAAGGTGGTCTAATAAGCCATCAAGTATAAGTTACTACACTTACAATATAAATGACGAAACTTCCGTATAGAGGAATAATAACATCTCTATAGGAATACAAACACTTCCGTGTATAGTAATAATACCATCTCTATAGGAGTACAATATACATATATGAAATACATTCCGAAGTTAAATATACATCAACAGAGCTTATCCTCTGGAATTGCATCATTGGGGAGGTAAAGGTGCAATAGATGCACCTTGGCACAAAAGAAGCTACTTGGGAATTGGAAAGTAATATGCAAGTGGCATATCCAATTATGTTCCAAGAAGAAACAATGGAATATTGAATAACACCGAGGATAGTGTTATCTTTAACAAGGGGTGTATGCAATACCCCTAAGACAATGATTAAAGTTTAATACTTTGTAATATTGTTTTAATTATTGTTGAACAATTATTTGACCAAGTGTGGTCAAAGGCACTTGTGTGAGGATTTTGAATTATTATTTTTATTAAATAAATATAAACAACAAAATCCAATCTGAAGTAACTGTTGAAAGAGTGTTTGTTGGCCCACAAGGAGAAATGACAAGTGTTGGATAAAAATCCCTTAGTTGTGAAAACATATATTTAATACCTCAACAGGTGCAGGAGGCATCTTCGCTATTTTTCAGGTCAGAACTCCATATGTATGCTCTAGAGCATGAGGCTCATGATAGAACTAAGTCCTAGGAAAAATTAAATATACATTCCCATCAGATAAATAGGAGGCTTGGATGGAAGAGGGAAAATATCATTGTTGAGAAGAGAAGTGGAACTAAGAGTGAGTTCATAATTATTTTCCAACAGTCTTTTTCCTTGTGGTCTAGGAAACAGGCTCGGGGGTTTTAGAGCAAGTAATCTTGCTTGTTCTGGAAGATTGGTTGGGAGGAACGATGAAATTTAGATTGGATTCAGTCTGTAAATTGTTTACAAGTTACTTATACTTTATTTGTGTTCACCATTCTATTGTAGAATATTTGTCTTATCTACAGATTGATTGAACTATGTTTATGCATTGAATGACTGAATATTGAGTAGTAGATGTAGTTTAGAATGTACTACTTCCATGATTGTTTACATAATATGTATTTATTCTCTTCATATTTTATGCATATAATTGATTGGGTTCAGCTTTTGTTATTTCACAGTTGAATAAATTTTAATTTATGTACTATAATAGCAATATTAATGATTATTACAAGTTTATAGAATAGAATTTATTTTATATATAAACCTAGGGTTTATATTGAATACATAATATATTAATTTGCTAAATAGATATAGGTAATATTTCTAATGTTTATATAGATTTAAATGACCTGTTGTGAAACACACAATATCAAAGAAGTAACATAACAGATTATCCTAAATATATTAACGCTTAGGAATTTCTATACAAATCCAAATGGCTTGAATAATCTTCACAATTATAATCAAACAAACATTAAATATCCAGTCAAAAAAGCTTCATTTGAGATTAAGGCTTTAAGAGCCGAAAGGATTTCACCTTATAACACAGCTTGTAGAGCCAAATGGCTTATTACTCATATAACAAAGTATTATATAGATGAAGCCGTAAGGCTCAAATGTGGTTTTATTTCTATTTCAAAAGTATAAAAATCAAACATTATTGTAGAACTGAGAGGGTGAGAAAGAAATCGTGGAATCATCTAAAAACCAACGTCATCGCTCATCCACTAGAATAGAACAAGATAAATGCATCCAACCAAAACAAGCTTCATTAAGAAGTAAAAAATGTATAAGATCTGAAAGAATTTCTAATTTATTTTGAAACAGAGTGCGAAATGCCGAAAGGCTTCATACATTATATAAAAATGTTAAAACGACTTTGAGGGAAGTCGTATGGCTTCCCTCATCCTACGTGAAACATCTAATAAGTAAACAACGGAAAAACATTTCTCATTCCATGGAAAATATTTGAGTATCGAGTATTCACTGGTATTTTCGCCATGGCAGAAACAAGAAGCAAGTGCCTACCTGTTTCCAAAACCGATGTCATTACGTCTATGTGACCACATGCAAAACAACCGAAACATATACTGTTAGGGTTATTGACCAATAATGTAATAACCAAACAATAATCTTAATGTCCATAATCACTTACAAGATTTATGTTAATACAGTAATGTTTGGCGAGCATCGCAATTCCAATGCATAGGCGTGTTCCCGTGACTTACACTACATATACATAATAGACAAGCTCAAACTTCTAAATATATATACATAAACTCTAAAAGAAATATATTTCAAACCCTTACAAAAGGAAGCATGGATTTTACCTATGGAAGTCACAGTCGACGGTGAAGATAATGAACAAAATCTCATTCCATTTTGTGTATCCTCTGTTTCGTGTCGAATACCAGAAATATAGATAGCAGCACTTTAAACATTTCAAACCCTACATGATTCATAGGAATGTGTGCACAAATGATTTAGGGAATTTGTTAAAATCAATATGTATACATTATATAAACGTTGCTAATATGATTTTTCAACTATCAACATAGGGCCTAAAAAGGGAAGGACAGCCCATTAACATCTTATCCAGGAATCATGCGAAACAAAGTCATCATTGAAAGAACAAATGCAAACCCTGGTGGTACCCAAGGCCTTCGTAACTATACTGGGTTCACATAAAAACGATAACAAGACCCAGTGAGTGAGTACGAAGTTTATGAGAGATTCATTGGTGTTAAATTTTGAGCATTAATTCACAATACTCTAGGATCGTACTGAGAGAATAACATGTATAGTATATCAATGCATATCAATCATAACAAGCATGTCAATCATCACAAGAATCAAAAGCATGAGAAACAAGAGACATAGAGTTTTCGTGGGGAAAACCCTAAGGTGAAAAACCCCACAACTTCCTCAGAGATAGAGAGAGCAATGGCTCAACAAAAGTACAACCAAAATACACAGAGATAGTGTCATAGTAGTAGATGATCCTCCTCCTCACTAGTGCGCCACTTTCTGAGTGAGAGAAGTGTGAGTTTCTAAATGATCCAAATAGAGATCTCCTTATCTCTATTTATACTTAACCTGTTTTCCAAATATCCTTATGGGGCCGACTTGTCTAGCTAGGTACATTAATTACATATTACATAAAATAGGGCCGACCCCACACATGGTTTTCTAATAACCCATCGGCAAGTTAACATGCTGGCGACACTTGTCAATACACATGAAGACACTTCCTTATAGAGGAATAACACATCTTTTATAAGGGTACAATAAATATATATGAAATACATAGATGAAATACATTCCAAAGTTACATATACATCAACACTCCCTCTTAACTAGGAAGGTATTTATTAACACAGATCTGCTAGCACAAGTCTTCTTCTCTGGATCATCGTCATCGATGCATCGTCCTTGAATCATCATCATCATCACTGCTGCTACTATCTCAAACAATATCTACATCTACTTGTCATAGGAAGTTCTATAGAGCCAGTCCTTTTTCATACTAGATGCAGGCCCACCACCTTCAGGTCTTCATCATCACTGGCCATACTGTGGAATCCTTAGGACTTATTACGTGTGTCACAAAGCCTTGCAAGATCATCCCAGGCTATTACGAGCACACGACTCTACCTGTAGGATCTCCTAGGGCCATATTATATGTGACGTCACCACAAAACCTTGCAAGAGCATCCCAGGCTATTACAAGCACACACCTCTACCTATAGGATCTCCCAGGGACAGATTACATGTGGTCATGGAAAAACCTTGCAAGAGCATTCCAAGACTTATTATGAGCACACAGCTCAACCTATCGGATCTCTGAGGGCCGAATTATATGCCATAGGACAAAACCTCGAAAGAGCATCTTCCTGATATCCCAGGGAAAAAATTATATGCCATAGAAAAAGCCTTGCAAGACTATCTGCAGATCTCCCAGGGCCAAATTATATGCCCTCCCAGAGCAAAACCTCGAAAGAGCATTTGCTAGATATCCCAGGGCCAGATTACATGCCATAGCTGAAACCTTGAAGGACTATCTGCAAGTCTCCCAGGGCCAAATTATATGCTCATCTGCACAAAATGGTCCACAACCATAGAGTATCAACTTGATACTGACCATACATCATCCTAATGCATACATGATCATCCTGATCATTATCACTGCAACATCCTGCTACATGTCATATGGAGAAACATCCTGAAGCTCATCATTTATGATCATCCTAATCATACACTGCATCCACCTGATGCATACCAAGTATCTAACTGATACATATCATCATACATGATCCACCTGATCATACAATGTATCCACTTGATACATACATAGATACACAATGCATCTAACTGATATATATCAACATACATGATCTACCTGATCATACACAGTATCCACCTGATACATATACAGATACATGGTCCAAGCATCCAACATGATGCATATACAAAATACATATAAATGATCCAACTAATCATATCCATCATCAACCTGATGCATACATACATATACATATAAATGATCCAACTGATCATATCCAGCATCATCCTGATGCATATACAAAGCAGTAACTGGAGCATCGTCTTGATGATCATCACCTAGTGCTTACATCCACAGCCATGTGAAGGATCCTCCTTCCAACATGGTTGGAATGGCTTCAGCAAATGTCTCCATCACTTCTTCCTCGAAGTGTCGTCGATTAGAAGAACACCGAGCCTCTCTCTGAAGTACTCGAACTTCACTCTGGCTAGTGGCTTCGTCAACACATCTGCAATCTGCTCGTTTGTCGCAACATATAGGAGCTTCATTGCTCCTCTCTGCACCATATCCCAGATATAGTGATATTTGATCTCTATGTGTTTCAACCTATCGTGAAACACTGGGTTCTCAGATAGCTTCACACAACTCTGGTTATCACAGAAGATACCAGTAGCATCCAACAGGAGATCAAATAACTCAGATAGTAGCTTTCGAAGCCATACTGCCTCACAACTAGCCGAACAGGCTGCAACATACTCTTCCTCAGCTGTACTCAATGCTACGCAGGACTGCTTCCTACTAAACCAAGAGATCACACCTGATCCCATACTGAAGCAACACCCAGATGTGCTCTTCCTATCTGCAGCACTGCCTGCCCAATCTGAATCAACATAACCTTGCAGGTTAAACTTTTGATTCGCTTCATACCTGAGCCCATAGTCAACTGTACCCTTCAGGTACCTCAAAATATGCTTTACAACAACTAGGTGAACCCTCCTCGGATCCGTCAAGAACTGGCTCAATGTGTTCACCGCAAAGCAAATATCTAGTCTCGTGTTCGTCACGTACATCAAGGACCCAATCATCTGACGATACATAGAGACATCAATCGGCTCAGATGAATCATCACATAGAAGCTTCAGATTCGATGCCATAGGTGTGGCCATGGTCTTGCAATCCATCATCTCGAACCTCTTCAGGATATCTATAGTATACTTCCCTTGTCCAAGGAAGATCCCATCTGTACTCTGCCACACCTCCATACCTAGGAACTAGTGCATCATCCCCAGGTCCTTCATATTGAACTCATCAGCAAGCTTCCTCTTTGTATCTGCAATCAATCTGTCATCTCCTGTTACAAATAAGTCATCCACATACACGAGCGGAATCACAGGATTCCCTTCCTCAACCTTGTAGTAAACGTTGGAATCCGCTTTACTCTTGGTAAAGCCCAAACTAGATAGGAAACTGTCCATCCTACCATACCAAGTTCTGGGAGCTTACTTCAAGCCATACAAGGATTTCTTCAATCTACACACATATGATTCCCTGTCATGTGTTTCAAAACCGAGTGGCTACTCCACATACACTTCCTCTTCGACTACACCATTCAAGAAGGCAATCTTGACATCCATCTTGTGTATCTTCCATTTCATCATTGCAGCCAGGGTAAGTATTCATCTGATGGAAGTATACCTGGATACAGGAGCAAAAGTTTCTTCGTAGGCTATTCCCTCTTTCTGAGAGAAGCCACGAGCTATGAATCTTGCCTAGTATTTTTCTTACTATCATCTGCAGCATGCTTGATTTTGTAGATCCATTTGGAAGTCACAACGGACTTCCCTTCAGGTCTTGGGAAAACATCACAAACATCATTTTTCATTATTAATTGGTATTCCTCGACCATGGCATCCTTCCATTCTTTCCTTTCCGCTGCTTCTTCATAACTGGAAGGTTCTTTGTTCATGATATCACAGAGTAAAGCAATATAGGTGGTATGTGATCTAGTTCTTTTCTTTGCTCTGTGTTCTTCTTCTGGAATGCCAAATCTTTTTACATCTAGAATGAGCTCTCTAGCCCATGCAGGTTTCCTCTTCTGAGAATTATCTTCGTGGGGTGGATCTATGGGTTCTTGCGTATCTTCAAACTCATGAACAATATTTGGAATTGCTTCAGTCATGGTAGTGTCTTGAAATCTAGTTTCCTTAGGTTCCTCATAATCTTCAATAGGTGTCTTTCTTGATTTGATAAATGCTGAGTTTTCGTCTAATGTCACATCTCTGCTGACATCAATCTTCTTGAACCCTAGAAAGTATATTCTGTAAGCCTTCGAGCTTTCACTGTAACCCACAAAGATACCCTTCTTTCCTGAAGGATCTAGTTTGGTCCACTTTTCCTTTGGGACATGAGTGTATACTGGACAATAAAATATTATGAGATGGATGAATTCAGGTTTCTTACTAGAGAAGACCTCTTCTAGTGTCTTGTTGTCCAATATCTTGTGGGGTGTTTTGTTCTGTACATATACAGTTGTTGTAGCTGCTTCTTCCCATAGGTGCATAGGTAGATCCTGGTCATGCAGCATTGCCCTTGCTGCTTCCATGATCATTCTGTTCTTTCTTTCTGCAACTCAATTATGTTGTGGATTGTAAGGAGCGGTCAACTCCGTCTTAATCCTTGAATCACTGCAAAGCTTCTTGAAGTCACCCGAGGTGAATTCTCCACCATTTTCGGATCTGAATGTTTTGATTTTCTTATCAGTTTGATTTTCCATCAAGGTTTTGAATTCCTTGAACTTATCAAACACCTCATCTTTGTTCTTCAAGAAGTAGACCCAAGTTTTCCTGGAGAAGTCATCAATGAAAGAGACATAGTAGACATACCCACTTAGAGAACTAGATGACATAGGACCACATACATCTAAGTGGATGATTTCCAAGATACCTTTTTCCTTGCTTTCACTTCTTGGGATTGCCTTCTTAATGTTCTTTCCTTTTGCACATCCTTTGCAAACACGTTCATGCTTGGTCTTGATTTCAGGAAGACCTTCTACATCCTTACTTGCAATTGGTAATGCCCTGTAGTGCATATGTGCAAGTCTTCTATGCCAAAGTTCACTTGGCTCGATGGAGTCATGCACCATGGCATGTTCAGGTTTTCCTTTCAATTTATACAAACCTCCCTCTTGCTCTCCAATCACTACTGCATCATCGAATGTTTTACCCTTTGGACACATTAGGACTTGACCATCTACAAATGCAACCCTCATACCTTTTGCATCCAAAGCAGAGATGGAGAGTAGGTTCTTCTTGAGCCCAGGTACATAAAGGACTTCTTCCATCTTCAAATATTTTCTAGAATCTAGGTTGTAGGAGGCTTCACCACTTCCTTTGATAGGGTATTGATAATCATCCCCAACTTTCACTTTATGGGGTGATTCATGTTCAGATAGATTTACAAAAGATTCTTTAAACCTAGTCATGTGTTTGGAAGGCCCACTGTCAATTAACCAATCATTACAAGCATGAGAGATAGTACCTGTGAGAACAGAGATTAGAACATACTCTTCTTCACTTGATGAGTCATCATCACTTTTTGCCCTAGCCTTCTTCTTTGGAGGTTCATCATCTTCGGCAGCATGAGCATGGAAATTTCTTTTGTTGCCCTTTTTCTTCTTGCTGGAGTTGATGTTATCCCTTTTGTTCTTGGGACATTCTGAAGCAAAGTGACCCTTCTCATTGCATGTGAAACATCTTATATCCTTCTTATTCTTTTGTTGGTTGTGATAAGATCTCTTGTAGTGAGAGTGCTCCTTCTTGGGCTTGCTTCTTTTGGTGTGGGATGCGAGAGCTTGATCTTCACCTCCCATCTTTTCTTCACGAGCTACAAGACTAGCTTCTTCTTGAGAGCATTCCTCCCATAGTTTACTAAAAGAGATTAATTTCTTTCTTGCACAAATTCCTTGAATAAAGGAGTCCCATGACCTAGGAAGGCCATTCAAAGTGGTCATAACAACTTTACCATTATCCACTACTTCATCCACAGCTTCAAGTTGTTCCTTGATCTGAGAGACCTTGGAGAAGTAAGATTGAATGGTTTATCCATTCAACATCTTGACCCCTTTCAATTGATTCCATAGAGTCATCTTCTAATTTATGTTCTTCCCTTCAAATAACTTGGTCAGAGAGTCAAACATTTCCTTGGGTGTCTCTAGAGAAGACACATGAGGTATGAGATGGTCTTTGATAGAATTGGCAATGATTCTCTTTGCCTTAACCAAGTTTTTCTCATGCAATATCTTAGCTTCTTCATCCTCTGGGATAGGGATGTCTTCTTTTATATATGAGTCCAACTCATTCTCTTCGAGGATTAACCCAATCTTATACTTCCAGGCTCGAAAGTTATCAGCCCCTTCAAGCTTATCCTCAAGCTTGGTGTGGTGAGACATCTTTATAGTGTAATTCAAATGGAAATAGAAAACATTTAGGCCTTACCACTTATTTTTCTGAAAACTGGATCTCGTCCTCGATTAGGGTTTGTCGAAAAAACCCTAAAAATTCAAAATATGAATTTCAACTTTTTGAAAGGATAGAAATATGCGCCTTGATGAGCTGACCAGCCTAGTGTATTCATAATTTGAGATCTGCAAAGATACACCCTTCAAAAACTGCCTTTATGTCTTCGTGGATTCACTGAGGGGGACCCTGAATTAGGGTTTGAGTTTCCCAGAGACCTACCCATCCAAAAATCTCGATCCAAAGCTCTAAAATTGGATTGTTGCAAGGAGCTTCCAGTTATGTCTTCAGATTCCAGAAATCCCCATTTTGGAGGAAACCCTAAGTTTTAGGGCCAAATCTGAAAATGCTCAGAATTGAATTTTGATTGGACAGATAGATTATCCTTGATGAGTAGAGTCAATCTACTATATTGCTTTTCCAAAATCTGTGGAGAGAAACCCAATAAACAAGAAACCCTAGTTTCCGTCACTGCACAATGTCTTCTTCTCAGGTAAGCTCTGATACCATGTTAAATTTTGAGCATTAATTCACAATACTCTAGGATATTACTGAGAGAATAACATGTACAGTATATCAATGCATATCAATCATAACAAGCATGTCAATCATCACAAGAATAAAAAACATGAGAGACAAGAGACACAAATTTTCCGTGGGGAAAATCCTAAGGTGAAAAAACACACAACTTCCTGAGAGACAGAGAGAGAAATGGCTCAACCAAGGTACAACCAAAATACACAGAGATAGTCTCCTAGTAGCAGATGATCCTCCTCCTCACTAGTGCACCACTTTTTGAGTGAGAGAAGTGTGAGTTTCTGAATGATCCAAATAGAGATCTCCCGATCTCTATTTATACTTAATCTATTTGCCCAATATCCTTATGGGGGTGACTTGTCTAGCTAGGTACATTAATTACATATTACATAAAATAGGGCCGACCCCACACATGGTGGTCTAATAACCCATCAGCAAGTTAACATACTGGCGACACTTGTCAATACACATGACAACACTTCCTTATAGAGGAATAACACATCTCTTATAAGGGTACAATAAATATATATGAAATACATTCTGAAGTTACATATACATCAATAATCGGTAGAACCAAGATGCTTCAAAACTCTTTAACGATAAATAGAACTTCATAGTCAAACTCTAAGCGTTAATATTCTAAGGATGTAAAATGCAGAGTCAAGATTTTACACATTACAAAGCTAAATAAAAATACAGAGTCAAACTGAAACGAAATCATACTGCAAATCAAAGGGAAAAACCCTCATGAAGCATTATGAACACTCCATGAGGAGGTCGTAGATGCTCACCATTGCTATCATTGTCATCAAGCAATATGCTATCACTGTATCACGATTGAAAATAATATTTTAACGATAGAAAGATCTATGCAAAGCCAAGATCTCCGCAGCAACATAACCCCAGTGTCGTGAAGGAACAAATGGAGTATCGATCAACCTTGCTCGATAATACCTTGGGAGATCGGTTATAGTATAAAGAAAGGAATTCCATGGTGCATAGCAAAGTACATGAAGGGGCAAGTTGGTACCACCAACCTGTAGGGACCCCCTTTTCGAGGGACCCCCAAAAAAAAAACTTCCAGTATGATTTTTCATAAAAAGATATAGAAGCCACAGTTCTAGTTCTATCTATTGTAGTACATGGATGTCAATATATAAAACTATATACTCATATTTATTCATTCTCAAAAAGATTTAGCAAAATAATTAAAATAAAAATACTTCAAACCTGTTTTCGATGGTTGGTCCAGGGAATCGATGGAGTCCTCGAAGTGGTTTCCGCACGATCCAATCCAATCTCCTAAGGAAGTACTCAGTGACCCCTTCGTTGAACACCCTACCGTATCGAGGCTAATCTTCTTCACCTCGAACCTCGAGCTAATAGGGTCGTAAGAACACACTTAGCTAGCCTCCCGAAAGGATCTCCCAATCCCCATTTTGGCTATTCCCAACTCCAAGGATCATAAAATAATCCGAGATTATGATGACCATCCAGCATTAGGGAGAAAGATATGTCTTTCTCTCCTTCTCCTCCCTCATTATATAGCAAAATCTTGTGTGCCATGTGTCTGTCCATGCACATATTTAATTTAATTCAATAATTTAATTTACAATATTCTCAAATAGATGTGTCTCAATGTCTTCAAGGTGCACCTAATTCGCTAAATCAGTGGGAGTTAGGTGTAGAAGAGTCATACTCTTCCCTTGGTTCTCTTTTAGTTTACTTCATATCTTTTGTAAACTAAATGTTTTTATTTATTTAATTTCTCTTAATAGAAAAAGAATTATAAAGAGATTGTTTATCTTTTTTTTATTAAAAACTAAATCTACACCAAGTTGAAAAGTTGTTTTTATTATTATTATATATATATATAATATATGTATATGTTTTTCTTATAATATATATATATATATATATAGATATAAACATATATATATTAATTTAAATTCTTTATAAAAGATATTTGCAAACTTTAAAATCTACACTTCTAAAAGGATTTCACTTACAGTGCCCTTAGTTAACTTTGGTTTTTCTTATTTTTATAAAGTAGGTAAGTGAGGTATTTCAAATTAAACAAATTGTTTTTGTTTAGTTCTCTTTCAAATTTTTCTTTTTATAAATCTTCTTTTCTCCAAATAAAATAAGGGATAATATAACCATCCTGATAATAAAAATAAAATATTAATTCTTTTAATATTAAATTCTAGAATCTCCACACATATTTTTTATTTTCTAATTGTGCGTGCATGAATAATTTTTATTTTTCAACTTTTCTTTGTCTAGGTACCTCTTCGGCGGGCCCTTCCGACAGTATCTTTCTTTCTTCTTATGGGGAGTACTGCGTAGCGATCGGGACTCGTTACCGCGATCTCAACTACGCTCCTTGGAGACTAAGGGATGTCGAGGAATAAGGCTCTCCTTATTGTGTGCCCCTCAACTCATCGTATGCAACCAAATCATTTAGGCCTTGCTTGTACGGCATACACTTCCCGAGGTGAGTTGAAACGGCTTCAACCGTGCGTGGATTACTAATCCAGGGTCGACAATCAGTCGTCATACCTCTATGTGTTCTTTTTGTTCTTACGACCCCTATAATTCCATTGTGGGTTAGTCGGTAAATCATCTTACCTGCCACTGCACACACACACACACACACTCAAGCGCACATTAGTAGCGCTGCACTATGAAATATTTCATCATCCATCATAATATCTCAGTCAGTCGAGCATATATTTCATTCATCCTTTTCTCTCTATCAGTAAATCATACCTATCATTCATCATTCTATCTCAATCAGTCGAGCATATGTAACACTGAGTCATCCTATCTCAATCAATCTAGCATATCTAACATTTAGTCATTCTATCTCAATCAGTCGAGCATATCTAACATTCAGTCGAGCATTCATTTATTAAGTAAAGTAATAGTTTCTATAACTATCATTCAAGCATTTTCAAAATAAATTCAAATGGTTCGTGTTTTACTTAGCCAATTCATTTCAAAACTAGTACCTAATTATTCTAAACAGTTAAGGTACCGGGGCAGGCATTACATACACCCCCTCTTATTAAAACTTCGTCCCGAATTTGAGTCTCATGTGCTTCCACGGTGAGTTTTCACTTCCTTTTCACATTCATTTCTTCAATATATCCACAATTGATAATAAAATTTCATTTCTTCTTTTCTACCCTCATATAATTATAAACCGCATAATTGGTAATATAACTAAATCGTACCTTTCGTAGTGTTGCAATCCCCATAACAGTTCTCCCTTGACATCGCTAATTGTAATCGGGATTGAAATCGTCTACGGAAAATTCATTTCATTCAACAAAACTATTAAGTACATCATTTACGAAAATTCTTAAAGCACTGACACATTTCAACATAAGGGATAAACTATTCAATCCCAATTTCTTCATTTTCTATAGTTATGTATAACTATCATATATTTTAAATAGTATCTGAATTTCAAAATAAGAGTTAACTCTTCCAAATTCTATTCTGCAATACATAACTTAGCCATTCATAAACTAATCTTACATACAACCTCTCTCTTCTCATAACCCAAGGTACAATTAAATACTGGAGGGCGATTTAAAAATTATAATCTCAAATTTTATAAACAAAATTATGTAAGGATTTCCTCTCTTCGTTATTCAAGATCCTATAATTCAACGTAAGTATAACTTCTCTCTTTAAATTCATATTGTCTTTTAAAGTAATTTGAGAAAAACCATCCTTATTATTGGAATTAGATATAGGAGGTACTTTTACCATATACATGTATTATGTATAATAATATCTTATATTATTTGAATGTCTTTTAATCGTTGAATTAGATATTGTCTTTTAAAAAGTTATTTGAGGAATATTATTGGAATTATATATATTAGGTTCAGATATCATGTCCCTTAATTATTGAATTGGAGAGGTACTTTTATCATATATATGTATTATGTATCAATAATGTGTTGATATTATTTGAATGTTCTTTTTTATGGTTGAATTACATATTGTCTTTTAAAAAGTTATTTGAGAAATGTCATCCTTATTTTTGGAATTAGATGTATTATGTATTGATAAATGTTTTCATTAATATTGAAATGCCCTTGTCATTATGGAAATAGATATAGTATGTTTCAATATATGTCTTCCAAACATTATTTGGGGAATGATCTCTATACTATTGAGATATATGGATTATGTTCAACTGAGATGTTAAACATAGATATTGTAGATGCAATAGTAGAGTAGATAATGGGTAATGACCATTTATGAATTTGAGGAAGAAGTGCTTAGATAAACTTAGAGTGAAATACTTATGAATCTATTATCAAGAATGACTACATGCGAATTGCTTCTTAATGTCCATCTCAAGGAAAACATAGTTAAATGACCTTACTTCCCTTAGGTCGACAGATTAATTCACTCCTGTGTCGATGCATTACAAATTTGAGATTAAGGTCTACTTATGAATAAAATGTTATGAATTGGTGACATGAAACATTTAGTGAAAGAAAAAAAATCACTTGCTGATTTTGATAGACACTACACAACCTGCATAAATACCATCACATGGATCTACCAGTTGACCCAATCTGCATTGGCACCGCGTTGTGGTCATGCAATAACTAATGCAAATCACTATATTAAATAATGAAATCATAACATATAATTTGTAGATCTTCTTTTATTACACCTTATGATATATCATAACTATAGTATAACATTCGCCAAAGAATAAGGCTCTCTATCAAGCAAATTCAACTTGATATAGTCATGAGCATGAGAACTACAATAGATTTAAATCAGTACTAAAATGTAAAAATCCTATGGTTGCTCACGTTGATATATATTTATGATTTACAAGGTGAGATTGATAACCATATCGTGAACCTAGTGAAGGGTCTCTTATGGCATTATAATTATATTGCTATATATTATTCATGCATAGGATTAATAATCTAGGAATTCATAGTATGAAGACTATGGCAACAAATGAAGACACACACACACACACATATATATAGAGGGACTCTTGGTCCATTTAATTATATTGTTGCATAAGACGACTAGATCAAAAGACTATCTAGACATCAGCATGATAATATTATGCAACGAGAGAATAAATCAGAGTTTAAATTATAAATACAAGTAGGTCGAGGTTAGATATTGGTCCTTGAAGTTTTAGTCAAACATAACCTATCTTTATTCCGCAAGAATGACTTTAAACTTTGTAATGATTTCACAACATGATTTATACTTGTGGACGCTGCAATGCCGAGATGTGCATTCTCCTCATTGCACTTGTATACCAGCGACAAAGGAATATTGTCATTATATGATACTTAGATAAAAAAAAATATTTAGTAAAATTGGGGTTGTGACGTAGAGGGTAGATTAAAAATGGGAGGCTTCGAAAATAATCTAATTGGGAATTCATACACTATATTAAAGTTTAGGGTCTCGATAAGAGTCCATTTTGTAATAATGGTTCATGGGTGCTATAATCACTCCACACTATAAAGTGTTCAAATATATCAGTTTGTGGGTCGGTCAAGATTTGGGTTCCCATATGTACGTTGAACCAAAAGGTGGAGTCCCCACTTGCCTTGAATCTAGTTAGTGCAGTTGTGTTTCACCAACACATTTAGTCGTGAGTGACCAAATACTACTTCCAAAATGTATAAATAAATCCTTCATATCCTCATTCATGCATTTGTTCATTCGAGAGTCTAGGAGTTGAGAGAGTCTAGATTTTTGTAACATCCCTAAAAATAGTAAAATAAAAAAAAAAACTTTCTAAAACTGTAATTCACTAAACAAGAATGGATGATAAGCAAATTAACTTCAGTACTGATAACAACTTGCTAAACTGGAAATTAAGATGTGGCAGTCAAAGGCCTCGAGTTCAGAATTTACAAGTTCCTACTATTTTACATTCCTACTATTTGTGAAAGTGTAAGGAAAAGGGTAATGGCGAAACTCTATTACAACAATACAAATACTTTGAATGTTATAATGCAAATCCCTTCCTATTGGTTCAATAGTTTATCAGCACATTTATGAATAATTTAACTGACACTTCATGTATGATGGACCCCTATTGGTGACTATTGCGGCCTATGATGAGATGCTTGGTTTCTTGAGGGGAAGAATTACCCTAGCAGAGCTACCGAGAGGTAGGGTGAAAGAAATGGAGACTCTAGGGTTACTTAGCGTTGTCACTAATGCACTTGCTTAATTGTGGTTTGCAGGTGTATCTATCATACATCTACCAGAATGTCTACTCCATCTACTTAGCCAATATCTAAGTCTTGAGTATAAGCACTTTGAAGATTGTCACTCTTTTGTTGATACGCCTTGGTTGAGGTATAAGGAAAATGTGGTACTTATACTACTCGTTCACCTTTGTAAATATGTGTTGACTCTAGGTAGAGTTCATGGTCCTTGTAATAATTAAAAGGTGAAGTTGCAAACATTTGAATGGTCCTAAACTATGGAGCGATCGGTGAAATAATGGTGGTAGGTCTTCGACTTGAATGCACCTCTACATATGCACATGGCTATGCTACCATCTATGGTAGGGGTTTTAGTCTAGGGTACTTCACCAACGAACGGAAAAATCATGGTTCATTTCCCTGGTCTGCTGTAGGTGTGAAGAGGGTTTCGTTGATGTCCTGGCAGAGGCTCATTGAGGGTAATCCATATGGGGAAAACAATGGCGAATGTAAAAATTTGAAGGTAATTCTTCTCTGGTTTGTTTCCCTCACTACTGCAATTACCAAGTAGATAATCTGATACATATATATTTTAGTATCTAACTTTGTCTATCGTGGTTGGTTGTAGGTGATTACTGGTGTTTCTCTTCTGCATGGCCAGTACTCCACGATGGCGATTTTATAGCTGGTCAGTCTAGATATTACCATCTATGAGCTCCTCCTCTCGTCTTTGTGGGGGTTTACTGTCAGTATTTAATTATGAAGGACCTGGCGAGCCCGATTTGGGTTCCCTGTCATGTGTTGTTGGGTCCATTGGGTCGTCGTTGGTTGGACCACTACGAAGATGTGTCTTTTGGTTTCTATGATACTAGAGGGTTTTGGTCCATCAGTTAATGTGGAACCCTGGTAGAGATTATGACGATTCTTGGACATAGAAATGGTATTCTGACTTGTGAAGGAAAGAAATGATAATTTGTATGAACTATGGTTATTTTGGATAAAGCCTAGTCTCTGCGGTTTTTTTTTCTCTTATGGCATTGTAGTTTGTTGATGCCACTATAACCTCTCAATGGGGGTGTGAGGATTTTGTACCTGTAATATCACTCATTGGTTTAAAACACAGTTTGATTTTGATATGGTTTATTACTGCTTCTATCGTGACTTAGTCTCTACGTTAGTTTGCTAGTGGCTTTGAAATCTGGGCTAAATCTTTATTCCTTCATTCTAAAAGAAATACTGTATGGCTGCTTTTCATTTTGCCTAGCTATCGTGGCTCTTTAAGTGTTAGGGTCTAAAGTTCTTAGTTTTGGTTTTCGTTGAATGGGTCAGAATACTCATCTAAATCTTTTAAAAACTTTCTGGTTTAAATTACTGCGTTTTCTTAGTAGACTGAATGTATAAGGGGAAAAGAGGGATTCGATCCCTGGTTTGCAAAAGGTGTCATGGTTGTTGTCTACAGGTGGTAGAAACGCCTGGGTATGAAAGTGAATGTTCCTGTAGCTACTGTTTTGTTTAAAGAATACGACTTCTATGAGTTTTGAGCTTGTAACCACTTCTTGAAGAACAGAAAAGTACTGAGAAAAAAAATGTATGATGAGCGCTTGTTTTGTTTGTAAATCTTGATTTGGGTAGAAAACTTCTGTGTTTCGATTTGATATAATGTTTTAGCTAATGACATGCAATCATGGTTTTATGTTGATGTGGAAAATATATCCTAGTTTCGAAGGATCAACTATTTTTGTTTTATGTTTAATGTTTGAATACCATGGTAAAAGAAATATGATAAGTTTAAGATAGTCGATGTCTGAAAATACTACTATTGACATTCTAACTGATACTCCCTATACATGATAAAAGAATTAGAAATCCAATAGGAAATAATTATACTCTATTGACAAACGATTCAAGCAAATACCAAATTTACTTTCAAAAGAAAACGAAAGATATTTAACATTGAAGCTAGTATAGGTTTTCTAGCAAAGACTAGATTCAGGTAGGCCTGCTAGATCTTCCTCTGGTCCTGGGGAAAAAATCGAATTTGATAATAAGAAAAATAATGACTAAATTTACTATAACAGGAATCTGGAAACATTAAATAAGTCATACCTGGCAACTTGAATGCTTGGCCCCTTCCTGTAGAAAAACCTAGCTGCTTGGCCCTTGATTCCTTCTTGTAGCAATCTGCACACTCAACAATTATTAATGCAAAATTTGTGAGGATGAATGCCCCTGACTGGATGACTTTGGGGTTCCTCCCAAAAATGATCCTACAACCATCCTTGGTTCTGTATGGATCTCCCCGAGCTGGATTCCAACATGCAAAAAGAGTTAGAGGTGCTTTAGCTACAACTAGTTTAGTTCTGAAATGTTTGGGCTAGATTGCCTCAGTTTCTTGGAGCAAAAAAACTCTCTTTGATTACCATAAGAAAATGATAATGAAAAAGATAGGTGATCCCCCAAAACTTGGGATCTTCCCTCTTAAGTAGGAAAATCTTGAATTAGGGCTATTGAAGTAACCAGTTTCTTTAAATTCCATAATTTAAGAATTAAAAGATATTATTAATTAAATGTTTCGTCCTTTTGAGTTAGGAATTTCTCCACTGTTTGACCATAAGTCAAAATTATTTATGTTCTTAATAAAAATCAATAATGGTATTAATAATTATTCTCATATTAATTATATTTAATTTATTAATTCATCATTTTAAAATATAATTAATAAAGCAAAATCAGATGTTCTAACTATATTCCATACTTAAATAATAACACCAATTTATTAATTTAAAGCCCCTAACAAAATCATAATAACTACAAATAATAGTAGCTTGGAGGTTTTTAATCATGTTAGTCATGGAAGATGACCGGTAATTATCTTTTATTAGATTTTGTATCTTCTGAGTGATACTTCTTTTAATCTATTTAGGATAGGTCCAAAACTTAGGACGGTCTCGGTAAGCTTGGCTAGGAACCTCTAGTCTCCCTCTTTGCATGTCGAATTCCCTCATTCAACACGGTAGTTCCCGCAGTATTTGATGATGGATAGAAAGATGAATCGTTTAGTTAATTTAAATAGTTGTGATGAAGGTGCTCTTCAGAGTCTTTCCAACTCAACACTTTGAAACTCCGTAACCCCGAGTGCTCTTCAGAGCCATTTAACTCAACACTCCCACATGGGCATTACTCTAGTGCAATTCTAGAGTCTTTGTTCAACACTAGTGCTAAAATGTGGTTGTGAGGCACATCTAGAATCTTTAAGCTGCCTCGGATCCAGTATTCATTTTATCAAGCTTGGAGTGCTCCAGGGTTTATGCCCAACACTCAATGTACATCAAGGCTTACTCCCAATACATCATATTTCCTCTAGGTACATCGGGGCTTTTGCCCAGTATGTAGGTAATATGTGTGTTTCTGAGTCCACTCTCAACACACTATATAAGTCAATTATGTCATTCACATCACTGTACAGTATGTAAGAAAAGAGTAATTTCAGTATATTAGGGCTCTGTTCCCACATCAAAACATAATCAAAAACATTGGGGCTTCCTTGCCCAATGTATAAACAAATAAAGAAATTTAGTCAGGGTCCATGCCCAATCTGTCAGTCTACTAAAGAATAAATCATATGTACCAGGGCTTATGCCTAATAATCAGAATAAATCACATGTACTGGAGTCATGGCCCAATATAACATCATAACATAATCAGTCCAAAAGTTGGGATATTACATCCCTCCCCGCTTAGAACAACACTGTCCTAGTGTTTCTAGGGACTAGGAATGGTGTCATGAAACAAGGCGGGGTATGCCTCTCTCATGGTAGCCTCGTCTGATCCAAAGTGCCTCCATTGCACTTTCAACTGAGTAATGGTCCTCCTCCTAAGCTGGACCGCTCTCTTGTCTAGAATGTGGAGTGGTTCTGGTGTGAATTCCCCTTCGGGCTCCACCTGTAATAAGGACCAATAAATAACATGTTTAGTAGCATATATTTATTTCTTTAATAATGAAGCATGAAAAACATTATGAACTTTTATATGCACTGGTAAGGCTAACTCATAAGCTACTGGACCCTTCTTGGCGAGTATTTCAAAAGGTCCACAAAATATTGGGGCTAGTTTACTGCAACGTCCCAAGCTCAACGAGCTTCGTTTCGCTTTTATTTTTAGAAACACATGTTCTCCGATTTTCTAGTCTTTGTCCTTTCTTTTCTTGTGCACATAACTCTTTTGGCAATCTTGTGCTTCCTTTAAGTTCAGTTGCACCTTGGAGACTAATTGTTCCAAGTCTTTTAATAAATCTGGTCCTAGCATAAATCTATCCACCAGACTGTCCTAAGTCACCAGGGTTTGACACTTTCATTTGTAGAGCACCTCGAAAGCAGGGTATTTTTTAAGGATTCTAATATTATACTTAAGTGTAGTATCCTTGGCGAATATTTTGGATTGAAAAAAACATGTATATAGATAGGTAGGCGAATATTAAATATGAAACATACAATTTACTACTGAAATGTGTAAATTTTGCCGAATATTATGATAAAAAAACATATTTTATGTAAATATAGGCGATATTAGAGACTAAAAATGACCAAATAGCGAATTTATTTTTTGAAAAAAAACCCAAAAAATAGCCAATTGGCGAAATTTCGCCCCTAAAAATTACCCTGCTCGAAAGGGATCATTTTGGCTGAGGTTTGATAATCGTTGTTGTACGCAAATTCTGCGAGGTGTAAATAGTATTCCCACTTAGTGGGATTGTTCATGACATAGATTCTCAGCATATCCTTGAGAATTTGGTTTAATCATTCCGTCTGTCTGTTGGTTTGGGGGTGGTATGTGGTACTGAATTGTAACTGAGTCTCTAAACCGAAGAATAAGGCTCTCTAGAATTTGTAGTGAACTTCGTATCTTGATCGGAAATAATTGCCTTGGGTATACCGTGCAATCGGAAGATCTCTTTCAAGAATATTTTCGCTATGTGAACTGCTTTGTAGGTGGACTTTACTAGTATGAAGTGGAATGCTTTAGACAGCGTGTCTACCACCACAAAGATGGAGTCGTTCAATTTCTTACTCTTGGGTAGGCCTATAATGAATTCCATACCTATTACCTCCCATTTCCATTTTGGAATGGGTAAGGACTGAAGTAATCCATAGGGGTGTTGGTGTTCCGCTTTGACCAACTGGCATTCCTGACATTTCACTATGAACAAGGCAATGTCAGCTTTCAACTTAGGCCAAAAGTAATGTTTCTTTACGGCCGATATCATATTTTGATATCCGGGGTGCCCTGAATAGGGTTTCTGGTGGAATTCGGTAAGGATGTTTAATCTAATGTCTCCACTCTCAGGGACGTAAAGTCTCTCTTTCGACCATAGTATTCCTGACTCATCTATCTTATACTCTTTCTGTTGTTGAAAGAGCCAGTCTTCCTGAATATTTGTGAGGATTTCCATATAATAACGGTCACTCTTACATGCCATTCAAATTCTGTGGTGTAGGTCCGAGTCGGTTTGGCTCACCATGACCTTGTAAAGCATATGTGCTCTACGGCTTAAGGCATCCATGATTTTGTGTTGCTTGCCTTTTATATGCTTTAGTTCAACATGATACTCACTAAGGAAGGCCAACAACCTGGCCTTCCTGGTATTTAGGTCGGGTTTAACAAAAAGGTACTTTAAGCTCATGTTATCAGTCATCAATATGAATTTCTTTCCCATGAGATAATGACACCACATTTTCAGAGCATGGATGATGGTGGCTAGTTCGAGGTCATGAGTAGGGTAGTTTTGCTCATGCTCCTTTAATTTCCTCGATTCGTAGCATATGGAAAAATTATCTTACATAAGGACTCCCCCGAGTCCTTCCTTGCTTGCATCCGTGCAAATGACGAAATCTCCTTTGGGATCCACGATATGCAGAATCAATGCACTAATCAGTAGTTGCTTTAGCATCTAAAAGCTTTCTTCACACTTAGCTGTCCAAATAAATTTGTTTTCCTTCCTTTGTAAGGTAGGCATGGGACATGTGATACGTGAGAAGTTCTCAATGAACTTCCGGTAGTAACCGGCCAGACCTAAGAATGTTCTTATGTCAAAAACACACGTAGGTGTGGGCCATTCCTTGATAGCCTTGATCTTTTCGGGGTCGACGGTTATTCCCTTCTCGGAAATGATGTGTCCTAAGTATTGGATCTGGGGTTTGTAGAAATTGCACTTACTAAACTTGGCATAAATTTGGTGTTCCCATAGTATACATAACACAATACGAAGGTGTTCCTCATGTTCTACTTCATTCTTGGAGTAGATCAGAATGTCGTCAATAAAGACTAAGATGAATTTATTGAGGTAGTTACTAAAGATACTATTCATCATGCACATAAAGTTGGCCGGTGTGTTTTTCAACCCAAAGGGCATCCTTACGAACTCATAGTGGCCGTAACGAGTTCGAAACGCGGTCTTGTTGATATCCTCATCACGGATACTCACTTGGTGATATCCAGATCGTAAGTTGATCTTTGAGAAGATCTTTGCTCCTCCTACTTGGTCAAACAAGTCATCGATTCTAGGGAGTGGATAGCTGTTCTTAATGGTCATCTTGTTGAGTTGGTGATAATCGATGCACATTCGCATCATTCCGTCTTTCTTCTTGATGAAGAGTATCGGTGAGCCAGAAGGGGATACACTTGGTCAAATGTATCCTTTATCTATTAACTCTTGTAATTGAATCTTGAGCTCCACCAATTCTGGCGTGCTCATGCGGTACGGGGATTTGGAAGCTGGTACTGACCCGGTTTTTAGTTCAATGGAGAAATCTAAGTCTCGCTTGGGTGGTAATCCTGGTATTTCTTCGAGAAATACATCCTTGAACTCTACGAGGACTGGGAAGTCTTCGATTCTTTGTTCAGTTTCAGTTTCTAAGTTTCGAATGTTAACAGGGAAGAGCTTACACCCCTTCCTGATGCACTTCTTTGCTTGTAAGGAAAATATATATCTTACGGACACTTTCCTAGGGATACCCTGAATCGTCTCCTGATTCCCTTGGTTGTCCTTGCAGAATAGGGTCTTGTTTGCGCAGTCTAGTAGGACATGGTGTTTTCTAGCCAATCCATGCCTATAAGTACATTGTACGATCCTAGGGGTAGAATATTTAATTCTATCCTAGTTGGAAAACCGTTTAAGTCTAACTCACAAGTTTTAACTAACTCAGAGACCCTTCATTTAGTACCAGTGGCTAGTTGTACCAGCCACAATTTCTCGTGATTCTCTCGGTTCAACTTACAGGTGTCTACTATCTTAGGGGAGATATAACTTCGGCAAGCGCCAGGGTCTATTAGAACTGAAACGACAGTGTTAGATATCTTACCCTCAATTTCCACCATTGTGGCTTGGTGGTCTGCCTGTCGGCCATCAAGAGTGGCATAAATCCTAGGTGTCTTTGCCATGTCCCCTACAGTTGACTCTATTTGGATGTTGTGTAACACTCCTTCTATTTTGTTGGGGTAGTCTCTATAGTAGTGTGGCCCTTGGCACTTCCAACACGATATTGTTGGTGGGACTACTTTTGTCCCTTTCTTTAAAGTTGTCCTGTTGGATGGTGGTGGGGGTCCACTTTGTCGGGTCTGAGGTTGGTTGAAGCCTCTATTGAGCGGAAAATTGTTGTTATGTTTTCGATAAGGTGGAGGTCTAACACCCGGTCTGTGGTTGTCTGAGAAGGCTCTAAACCTATCTATATTTATGTTGATGTTGTCGTTCCCTAGCTATCCATGTTCATAGCACAACCTTTCTTTATGTAGGGTTATATCAAGGGTTTTGGGCATGTCAAATTCTATCTTCTCTCTAAAGTTTGGTGGCAACCCACCCAAGAACTGCTGAATATTTACCTTCTCTTCCTTAATATAAGGCATATAGTGCATCAAGTCTAAGAACTAGTTTATGAATGCTTCCATAGTCAAGGAGCCCATTTTTAACTCATGGAATTCTTTTATTTTCTTGTCAAAGAACCTTTCAAACATATCCTTGTCCTAGAATATTCTGCTGAAGATATCCCAGGTTATGTCTCTCATCTCTTGTCCTTTGGTGTGTTTCTAGTCCCGCCACCATCTACCAACTTTACCATTTAGGTTGTATATGGCTAGTCGGGCTTGCATTTCACTAGAGTAATTATGAACTTTGAAGTATTTATTCATCCATAACAACCATTATTCAACCTTTTCCCCTGAGTTGATTTCTCCATCATATGTTGGGGATTTTATCTTTCTAAACTCTCCTTGCAAACTGTCATCACTCTTCCTCCTTTTCTTGCAAGGAGGTGGGGAACCATTTTCATTGGAAGATCTCTTACAGTCCTCTTCCATTGATTCTGGTTTGTGTCCTTCCTTCTCTTCTATCTTGTAACTGGCTGCTTTCCTTGTGTGATAGTTTCCTGTTTTAAGAGTGTTGACTGAAAGAGTAGGCTATTCATGGGGTTTTGCCGCTGTTAAGATTTGGAGTAAGGCTTCATTTATAGCTTGTTGTTCTATTCTTTCTTGCATATTCTCGTCTTTGAAACTCTGGAATTCTTCCTATAGATTCTGCATGGATTTCATTAAATATGAGTTGAGTTCCACCACAATTTCTTGCTCTCATGGTGGAGAATTTAGATTTCCCTATATACTACTGCCCTATTCTACATTCATTTCTTAGACAGTGACTATTCCTGATGTTGAATATTGTAACTTCTAAGAATATTATATTTGTACTTTATTATTCTGGAGATGTTTCATCCCTCCGAAGTAATCCTATTATGTATCCGGAGATGTTTATTCCCCTGATGAAGTGTGGTAACCAGGGTTATTAGATACACCATGTGGGGGTCGGCCCTGAGTTAATAAATTAGGAGTTATTAGACTTCATTGGGAGAGGTCGGCCCCATAAGGGAAATAGTCAGTTGGGAAACTAGTATAAGTAGAGGAGAGTGCTCCTCACTTATCTCACACTTGCTCAGCTCAGAAAGTAGCGCACTTGTGCTTGAGAGGTCTGCATAGGAGGTAGAGAAGGAGGTCAAGTCTTAGAGCACATCTTGTATTTCGGTTGATCATCTTATTGAGGAAAGCTTTGCTGGGTTTTCTACCCCATGAGGGTTTCCCACAATAATATCTTTGTCTATCTTATGATTATGTTTCTTTCAGTGATCTTGCTAGTCAAATTAGTTTAAACTTAGCATGGTATGACAGCTAGCCTGAATAGAACATCTTTCACAAGGTGAAATTATCTTTCTCTCTCTCTCTCCCAAAATTAGGGTTTCTGCAAAAGTTAGTATCGTTTGGTTTCTGGTTGCATGGCTGAATAGACCTTCTCAAAATCAATCTTTTGAGCCCTAGATTGAATTTTTTGGTTGGGTAGAACTTCAGGAAAGTCAAACCCTAGTTTGACCAAAAGTGCGATAAACCAGAAATTCTGTTGCAGATCCGGAAAAGTGAAAAGGTAAAGTTTTCTGGTAAGTACTACTCTATCTCTTATCTCTTGGACTCCCCTAAGAGAAGATGTCTCCAAGCATTAAGCTTGAAGACAAGCTAGAAGGTATAGAGAATTTTCGAGCATGGAAATACATTGGTCTCATTCTTGAAGAGAATGATCTTGCTCAATATATCAAGGATGAAGTTGCAGAACCTACTGAAGATGAATCCAAAGAGAAGCATAGGAAGGATCTAATTAGTGCAAAGAGAATCATTGCTAATTCTATCAAGTACCACTTGATTCCCCAAGTGGCATCCAAGAAGACCCCAAAGGAAATGTGTGACGCCCTAGGAAGAATGTATGAAGGGAGGAACATCAATAGGAAGATGAACCTAAGAACTCAGTTAAAGAGTACCAAGATGCACAAAGGAGAATCCATTCAAGACTACTTCTCATGGGTTTCCCAAATCAAGGAACAACTAGATTCCATTGGAGATACTCTTGATGAAGATGAACTTGTGATGACTGCTCTGAATGGTCTCACTAGACCTTGGGAGTCATTTATACAAACTATGTGTGCGAGAAAAGAAAGTATGAAATTTGATGTAGTATGGGAGGATTGTGTTCAAGAAGAAGCTAGGGTAGCCAATAGAGAACCCCTTCTCAAGGAGGATGACCAAGCCTTGGCTACACACACCAAAAGAGAAAGAAAGGGTCACTTCAAGAAAGTGGACCACAAGAAGTCTCAACCCTCTCATAGATTCAAAAGGAGAGGAGGAACAAACTCAGAAAGAGACCTTTCCACAGTCCAATGTTACAATTGTCTTAAACTAGGACACATTGCTAGAAATTGTACTTTACCATCAAAGAAGAAGAAGTTTGTTCACAAAAGACATCATGGACATATGGCAGAAGATGATAGTGGAGAAGAAGAAGAAGAAGAAGAAGAAGAAGAGGAAATACCTCGAAGGAAAAGATCTAAAGTAAAGAAAGAAGATCCAGAAGAATATGTCCTATTTTCTGCACTCTCTGGATCTCCGTCTCCTAGAAAAGATACATGGCTTATTGATAGTGGTGCTTCAAAGCACCTGACAGGTCACAAGAAAACTCTCTCAAGACTTGAAGAAAAGTCTTCTCCACAAAAGGTATCTCTAGGAGATGATTATCAATATCCCATCAAGAGAATTGGTGAAGCAAGCTACAAGCTTGATTCTAGAACACCTTTAAAGATGAAAGAAATTTTATATGTACCAGGTTTAAAGAAGAACCTTCTTTCCATCTCAACTCTAGATAAGAGACGCTTTAGAATTGCATTTATTAATGGAAAAGCACTTATGTAACCCAAAGGAAAATCAATTGAGGATGCAATTGTTATAGGTGAAGAAGAAGGAGGTCTTTACAAAATCAAGGGTCACCTAGAAGCTGCCCTTTTCCATGAAACCACTAGCCCCAGTGAGCTATGGCATAGAAGGCTTGCTCACATTAACTACAAGGCCCTACCCTATGTGAGCAAGGTGGTCATAGGATTACTAGACTTGAAGGTTGATCAGAATGGCATATGCAAAGGATGTGAAAAGGGGAAGAATGTCAAGAACCCTTTTCCAAAGAGTGAAACAAAGACTAAGGACATTCTGGAGTTAATACATTCAAATGTATGTGGACCAATGCCCACCACATCCCTAAGTGGGTTTGAATACTACCTCACATTCATTGATGATTATTCAAGGAAGACTTGGATATACTTTCTAAAAGGAAAGAATGAAGTCCTTGGAAAATTCAAAGAGTTGAAGGCCTTAATAGAAAATCACTCAGAAAGAAAATCAAGATTCTCAGAACAGATAATGGCAGAGAATATACTTCAAAGGGCTTTGAAGACTTTTGTAAAGAAGCTAGAATCAAGAGAGAACTAACCACTCCCTACAATCCCCAACAAAATGGGGTTGCTGAAAGAAAGAATAGAACCATCATGGAAGCTGTAAAGACTATGATACATGACCAAGATCTAGCCATGTATCTATGGGTTGAAGCAGCTAGGACAACAGTCTATGTACAAAATAGACTATCCCATAGTGCTCTTGAATTCAAGACTCCAAAAGAAGTAAAGAAGCCTGAGGTAAGTCATCTCAAAATATTTGGATGTCCAGTGTACATTCACATTCCAAAAGAAAAGAGAACGAAGTTGGATCCTTCTGGTAAGAAGGGAATATTTGTTGGATATTGTGAATCATCCAAATCTTTCAGAATTTACATACCAGGTTTTCATAAGATGGAAATAAGTAGAGATGTAACATTTGATGAAGAAGCAACTCTCAAGAAATCTAGGAAGTGTCAACTTGAAGAAGTCTATGAAGAAGAGACACCTCCTAGAATCACAGAAGCTGTACCCGTCCCTAAAGATGATACACCAGAGAACCATGACATGTTAGATCCACAAGAACCCCCCATTACAAAATTATCTAGAAAAAGAAGGCCAGCATGGGCTAGAGACATTATTTAAGGAGTTGAAAAATATGGAGCTCCTGAAGGCTCCACCAGAGAAAGAAAGAAACCAAAGCTAATATCCAACTATGTGGCTTTGATGTGTGATCTTGTGGATCAACAACCTACTAGCTATGAAGAGGCAGCTCATAAGAAAGAGTGGGTAGAAGCAATGACAGAAGAATACCAATCAATAATGAAAAATGATGTTTGGGATATAGTTCTCAAACCCAAAGATAAAAGTGTGGTATCTTTCAAATGGATATTCAAGATAAAACATGCTGCAGATGGTATCATTGAAAAATATAAGGCAAGATTTGTAGCCATAGGATTCTCTCAGAAAGAGGGAATTGACTATGAAGAAACATTTGCACCCATTGCTAGGTACACTTCAATTAAGACTATCATGGCACTTGCATCCATGATGACGTGGAAATTACACCAGATGGATGTTAAGACAGCCTTCCTGAATGGTGTAATTGAAGAAGAAGTGTACATAGAACAACCACAAGGGTTTGAGGTTAAAGATGGGAGAACACATGTATGCAAGCTGAAAAAGGCCTTATATGGATTGAAGCAAGCTCCCAGAGCTTGGTACAGAAGGATTGACAATTTCTTAACAAGCATGGGCTTTACTAAGAGTAAAGTTGACCCTAATCTTTATCTCAAGGTTATGGATGATGAACCAGTTATACTATTGTTGTATGTAGATGATCTATTTCTGACTGGAAATGAGAATCAAATTATCGAATGCAAGAAGAAGCTTTCTTCAGAATTCAAGATGAAAGATCTTGGATTAATGCACTACTTCCTAGGTCTAGAAGTATGGCAAGAACCAAAAGGAATCTTTCTAAATCAAGGTAAGTATGTTGTGGGGATTCCGAAAAGATTCAATATGTTGGAGTGTAAAGCCATGGCTACTCCCATGGACCCCAACCTGAAGTTATTAGTTGATGACTCATTAGAATTAGTAGATGTGACCCTATATAGACAAATCATTGGGTCATTGATGTATTTAACAAATACCAGACCAGACATATGCTTTACTGTAAATACCTTGAGTCAGTATCTAGTAGAACCTAGAAAGGTTCACTTAATAGCTGCAAAGCATGTGATGAGGTATCTAAAGGGTACATTAGATTTTGGTATACATTATCTTGGAAGTCATGAACTTAGATTACATGGCTACTCAGATTCTGATTGGGTAGGAAGTGTTTTAGATAGGAAGAGTACATCAGGTGGATGTTATGGTCTTGGATCTGCCATGATCTCATGGTTCAGCAAGAAACAATTTGGTGTGGCCCTCAGTACTGCTGAAGCAGTACATATAGTTGCTGGCTCTGCTAGTTGTGAAGCAGTGTGGCTTCGGAAACTATTATCTAGAGTATTTGACTTAGAGATGGATCCCACTATGATCATGTGTGACAATCAAAGTTGTATTAAGATGACAGAAAATCCAATATTCTACGATAAGTCAAAACACATAGAGATACGATATTTTATATATGAGATATGGTGCAGAGAGGAGCTATTAAGCTCGAGTATGTGAGCACTGAGGAACAAATTGCTGATATATTGACCAAACCTCTGCCTCGAGTGAAATTTGAGTATTTCTGAGGCAAGCTTGGTGTGGTTCAAAAGAACCGTCCTCGAAAGGGGGAGTGATATAATCACTAATGATGAGATTGCCCACATCGACAGCAAGGTTGATGATGAGGATACGTTCTTATTACACCTAGATATTTATATATATGCTTAGGATACTTATATGTATATTTAGAATATTTATATTACTTGTATTTCTGATAAATGCACTTATATTGATGAGGATACTTGTATTGATGATGAGTATACATGTATTGATGATGAGGATACTTGTATTGATGTTATGTATACATGTATTGATGAGGATATTTGTATTGTTATGTATACATGTATTGATGATATATATACATGTATTGATGAGGACACTCGTATTGATGATATATGTACTTGTACTAATGATGTACTAATGATACTTCTGTTGATGAGGATACTATGGGGATCCCATCATCCTTGAACATATGTTCTAAAACAATCCGTAGACAGATGTCTCCGAGAATGAAGTCCTTGGTGGACAGATGGGGATTGTATCGTCCCTGGACTTCGGTCGCTTGAATTAATCCGTAGACAGATGTCTCCGAAAATTGATGATCAGACTGCATCGTCCCTAGACCTCAGTTCAAAATGTACGTGATAGGACTGCATCATCCCTGGACCTCAATTAAAAAGGTATGTAATAGGACTGCATCGTCCCTGGACCTCGGTTCAAAAGGTATGTGATAGGACTGCATCGTCCCTGGACCTCAGTTTAAAAGGTACGTGAGAAGACTGCATCATCCGTGAACATTGGTTCAAAAGGTACGTGAGAGGACTGCATTGTCTGTGAACATTGGTTCAAAAGGTACGTGAGAGGACTGCATCATCCATGTACATTGGTTCAAAAGGTACGTGAGAGGACTGCATTGTCCATGAACATTGGTTCAAAAGGTACATCAGAGGACTGCATCGTCCATGAATATTAGTTCAAAAGGTACATGAGAGGACTGCATTGTCCGTGAACACTGGCTCAAAAGGTACGTAAGAGGACTGCATCGTCCGTGAACTTTTTGTTCAAAAGGTATGTGAGAGGACTGCATCATCCATGAATCTTTGGTTCAAAAGGTACGTGAGAGGACTGCATCGTCCGTGAGCCTTTGATTCAAAATGTACATGATGGGATTGCATCGTCCCTAGACATGAGACTTGTCTTAAAGTGATAAGGATTGATCATCCTAGAACTTGATCCGGATTGTATCATCCATGGACCTATGTCCTAAAGAGACTGGGATTGATCATCCTGTAACATGATCATATGTATTGCAGAATATGCTATGATGATCCAGATGCTGTAGATCGAGATGATGATCCAGATGCTGTAGATCAAGATGATGATCCACATGCTGTATATTGAGATGATGATCCAGATGCTATAGATTGAGATGATGATCTAGATGCTTTAGATCGAGATGATGATCCAGATGCTGTAGATCGAGATGATGATCTAGATGTTGTAGATCGAGATGATGATCTAGATGCTACAGAAGATGAAGACTCAATATTGATGATGCTGATGTTCCAATATTGACTATGTTCCAGTAACTGCTTGAGTTACTGATAATGATGTATTGAAGAAAGCTTCCAGTGACTTATAGATGTATCATGTATGATGTAGTCGATGACTCCTTACTCCTGTAGTTGTTGTTATAATATCCTTCTCGTTAAGGTGGAGTGTTGAATATTGTAACTTCTAAGAATATTATATTTGTACTTTATTATTCCGGAGATGTTTCATCCCTCCGAATTAATCCTATTATGTATCCAGAGATGTTTATTCCTCCGATGAAGTGTGGTAACTAGGGTTATTAGATCCACCATGTGCGGGTCGGCCCTGAGTTAGTAAATTAGGGGTTATTAGACTTCATTGGGAGAGGTCAGCCTCATAAGGGAAATAGTCAGTCGGGAAACTAGTATAAGTAGAGGAGAGTGCTCCTCACTTATCTCACACTTACTCAGCTCAGAAAGTAGCACACTTGTGCTTGAGAGGTCTGCAGAGGAGGTAGAGAAGGAGGTCAAGTCTTGGAGCACATCTTGTATTTTGGTTGATCATATTATTGAGGAAAGCTTTGCTGGGTTTTCTACCCCATGAGGGTTTCCCAGGGTAATATCTTTGTCTATCTTGTGATTATGTTTCTTTTAGTGATCTTGCTACTCAAATTAGTTTAAACTTAAAACCTGAAATGTTATATAAGCATAGAGAACATAAATTTATGTTAGTTTATTCATAAAACAAAATAGAATGTAAATGTATGTTTTCTTCCTGTTGAGTATCTATGATGGATGTTTGTAATGAACCCAATAGGTCACTTAGTTTTTGTAATTGGGCTCTGATACCACTTGTAACGTCCCTAAAAATAGTAAAATAAAAAAAAACTTTCTAAAACTGTAATTCACTAAACAAGAATGGATGATAAGCAAATTAACTTAAGTACTGATAACAACTTGGTAAACTGGAAATTAAGATGTGGCAGTCAAAGGCCTCGAGTTCCAAATTTACAAGTTCCTATTGTTTGACATTCCTACTGTTTGTGAAAGTGTAAAGAAAAGGGTAATGGAGAAACTATATTACAACAATACAAATACATTGAATGTTATAGTAAAAATCCTTTCCCATTGCTTCAATAGTTTATGAGCACATTTATGAATAATTTAACTAACACTTCAGGTATGATGAACCCCTGTTAGGGACTGTTGTGGCTTATGATGAGATGTTTGGTTTCTTGAGGGGAAGAATTACCCTGGCAGAGCTACTGAGAGGTAGGGTGAAAGAAATGGAGACTCTAGGCTTACTTAGCTTTGTCGCTAATGCACTTTCCTACTTATGGATTGCAGGTGTATCTATCATACATCTACCAGAATGTCTACTCCATCTACTTAGCCAATATATAAGTCTTGAGTATAAGCACTTTGAAGATTGTCACTCTGTTGATACGCCTTGGTCAAGATATAAGGAAAATCCGATACTTATACTACTCGTTCACCTTTGTAAATATGTGTTGACTCTAGGCAAAGTTCATGGTCCTTGTAATAATTAAAAGGGGAAGTTGAAAACATTTGAATGGTCCTAAACTATGGAGCAATGGGTGAAATAATGGTGGTAGGTCTTTGACTTGAATGCACCCCTACATATGCACATGGCTATGCTGCCAGCTGTGGCAGGGGTTTTACTCTAGGGTACTTCACCAACGAAGGGAAAAATTGTCGTTCATTTCCCTGGTCTGTTGTAGGTGTGAAGAGGGTTTCGTTGATGTTCTGGAAGAGGATCATGGAGGGCAATCCATATGAGGAAAACGATGGCAACTGTCAAACCTTGAAGGTAATTCTTCTCTGGTTTGTTTCCCTCACTACTGCAATTACCAAGTAGATAATTTGATACATATATATTTCAGTATCTAACTTTTTCTATCGTGGTTGGTTGCAGGTGATTACTGGTGTTTCTCTTCTGCGTGGCCAGTACTCCACGATGGCGAGTTTATAGCTGTTCAGTCCAGATATTACCATCTATGAGCTCCTCCTCTCATCTTTGTGGGGGTTTATTGTTAGTATTTAATTATGAAGGACCTGGCGAGCCCGATTTGGGTTCCCTGTCATGTGTTGTTGGGTCCCTTGGGTCGTCGTTGGCTGGACCACTGCGAAGATGTGTCTTTTGGTTGCTATGATACTAGAGAGTTTTGGTCCATCAGTTAATGTGGAACCCTGGTAGATATTGTGACGATTCTTGGATAGAGAAATGGTATTCTGACTTGTGAAGCAAAGAAATGATAATTTGTATGAACTATGGTTATTTTGGATAAAGGCTAGTCTCTACGTTTTTTTTTTCTCTTATGGAATTATAGTTTGTTGATGCCACTGTAACCTCTCAATGGGGGTGTGAGGATTTTGTACTTGTAATATCACTCCTTGGTTTAAAATGTAGTTTTCTTTTGATATGGTTTATTATTGCTTCTATCGTGACTTAGTCTCTGTGTTAGTTTGCTAGTGGCATTGAAATCTAGGCTAAATCTCTGTTCCTTCATTCTAAAATAAATAATGTATGGTTGCTTTTCGTTTTTCCTAGCTATTGTGGCGCTTTAAGTGTTAGGATCTGAACTTCTCAGTTTTGGTTTTTGTTGAATGTGTCAAAATACTCATCTAAATCTTTTAAAAAATTTCTGGTTTAAATTACTGCGTTTTCTTAGTAGACTGAATGTATAAGGGGAAAAGAGGGATTCGATCCCTAGTTTGCAAAAGGTATCATGGGTGTTGTCTACAGGTGGTAAAAATGCCTGGGTATGAAAGTGAATGTTCCTGTAGCTACTGTTTTGTTTAAAGAATATGACTTCTGTGAGATTTGGTCTTGTATCCACTTCTTGAATAACCGAAAAGTAATGAGAAATAAAATGTATGAGTAGCGCTTGTTTTGTTTGTAAATCTTGATTTGGGTAGAAAGCTTTTCTGTTTCGATTTGATATAATGGTTTAGCTAATGAGATGCAATCGTGGTTTTATGTTGATGTGGAAAATATATCCTAGTTCCGAAGGATCAACTATTCTTGTTTTCTGTTTAATGTTTGAAGACCACGGTAAAAGAAATATGATAAGTTTAAGATAGTCGATGTCTAAAAATACTACTGTTGAAATTCTAACTGATACTCCCTATACATGATAAAATAATTAGAAATCAAATAGGAAAAAATTATCCTCTATTGACAAACGGTTCAAACAAATACCAAATTTAATTTCAAAAGAAAATGAAAGATCTTTAATTTAGAAGCTAGTATAGGTTTTCTAGCAAAGAGTAGCTTCAGCTAGGCCTGGTAGATCTTCCTCTGGTTCTGGGGTAGAACTCGAATTTGATAATAAGAGAAATAATTACTAACTTTACTATAACAGGAATCTGGAAACATTAAATAACTCCAACCTAGCAGCTTGAATACTTGGCCCCTTCCTGCAGAAAAACCTAGCTGCTTGGCTCTTGATTCCTTCTTGTAGTAATCTGCACACTCAACAATTATTAATGTAAAATCTGTGAGGATGAGTGCCCCTGTTATGTAGAATTTTGTCCTACGGATAAGCCAAAACTCTCTTAACTTTAAAGCAGACTTTAAACTAACTCTAAAGCAAGAAACAAGTCAAAACAAATGCTACCTTGAATCCCTAGATCTAACAAACATCTCAGGATTAAAATGCTAAAGAGAGTAGAAGGAATTTAACTGACCTTCTATCCGGACGCTTGTTTTTGGTATTTGCTCCAAGCTCCAAACCCTCACGAGTGAACCTGTTAAGATGGAACCAAAACACAAGAATGCACTATTCTCTAGCAACCTTAAACATGAGTTAGGATCTAAATCTATGAAAGATACAAATCATATCATTAAAACAAGATTAATACAAATGATTTGGGAAAACAAGACAAGTTATTCCATTACAACTTGAAGAATACTTACAAAAGGTGCTTGATGCCCAAGCCAATCCTTCAACTCCAAGTGTCTTCTCCTCTAGCTATCTCCACAATGCTGCAAGACCATAAGTTTGGTACTCTCAAGAGTCCTCCCCTTTTCCAATGGCATGCCTCTCTTTTATAGTGAATGGTGAGGTTAACCAACAAGAGAGATGGGTGGATCTAAGGAGAGATAAGTGGATCAGGGTTTCTAATCGAAGGAGATGAGTTGAGATCGAATCAAGGACCCCAATCTTCCATTATCTTCGAAAATCCAAAATCCCACAAGCCAAGGGAAAAAAGCTATTAAAAAAGTACCGCGTTTTGCAAAGACCGCAGAACGCGGCACTGCCACGCTTTGGGGAAAAAGCAGAACGCGGCAGTGTCTAGTACCGCGTTTTGGAAAACTAGCAAGGCCCGGTAGTGTGTGTAAATAAAGTCTAAGGTGGGTCAAAACTTGCCAGGGTGGATTCACCTTCAAGGTTGACTCATCATTTGTCTCTTCTGGATGGTTTAAAACAGTAGGGAAAGTGTCGTCAACTTGTTTTGTGATGGGGATGTGACACTGTGAAACATAGAGGTATAACAGATGCCCCCTAAAGTGTGAGGTCAGAAGGGACTGATGGCCGAAAGACTTTACGAATATAATGTGCAGAGATAGCATCGAGGAGAGCGACACTGAGCTGAAATAGAAACAAAGTGTTAGATATACCACCGAGGCGGGCATTCCCATGCTCGAAAACAGATGACTCAAAGCATGGCTGCCGACCAATACATTGCAGATCCATGAGTACTGAAATAATGTAAACTGTGGACAGATCATGGCTACTATGAACAATCGTAGATCCATGAGATAATAATGACACAGCCACGACCAATACAATAGGTGGATCTGTGTGACAATATAAGAGACATCTCTATCGCAGCCTGGATGCAGTCAAAATGTAGAGTTACGTCCAGGGTCTTCTACCCGATCGCAAAAAGATACGAATCTAACCATGTGATTACAAGGTGTTGAAGTCGAACATGGTAGAAACCATTTGATTACCGGTCAATGATGTGGACCGTTAACAAATGCGAGGGAGATCACCAATGATGATAATGATTCCCAAGGTATCAATAGTACATCTCAACGAAATGCGAATGAATGAGTTGATGTCGAGCATCCGAGAGATTGCTTGATCAGAGGTCAATGATGTGAACCTGCTGTCAAACACGAGGAAACCTACCATTGAGGCATGCAGGTACCAAGGTACTAATGGTTGATCTCTAAGTCTAATTCCCGGATAGTGATTTGGTGTCGACAGGAATAGACTCGTCGAAGGTGGGCCATGATGATTCCCACATCATCGACACGAAATCGGCGCATATGATAGGATGATGAAGCAATGGAGTATGTACTGACACAGCGGAGGCCTGACACAATGAATGACTCGAAACAATGCAACCCTTTGAACATGTAACGGCATGTAACAGGACTTGGCAGCAGGGATTATTGATGAGTAGAGGATAGACACCGGATGAGTGGACTCGTGGCTAGGGAAACGACCCATGATGATGACTATAACTCAATGAAAGACGGATACCCAAATATAGACAAGAGACGGACACATGCCATGTTCAAAGGTAACGACTGACAAGCTGCCATAGATAAACTTGACTTATTCCCCCATATTTCCCCGACATGATGGACGAGTACCTCTTTCTTGTTTTGCGAGCTTGAAGAGGATAACAGATGCTCGGTGTAGCTCATCTCGTGGATGAGTCCAATCTCACATGTTTTACGAACCTAAGAAAGGAGGGGTTCATCCCAAAGTGGGTCCTTCGATGTTAATATTTTAACGAGCCCAAGGAAGGAAAACTCGGTAGTTTTTCATATTTAGAGAGCCTAAAAAACATAAAGGAAGCTCCATAATGTACTTTTTCGTAAAATTTAGTCCCTCGATCCCGAAAAAGTGTAAAACAATTCCCGAGAGAACTCTCCCAGCCGAGATTGACTGAGGTATACCTTTCTCGTAAATAGTCTAGACGGGCCGAAAAAGGGGTAACCTATCACCGAATAGACGACCTTTCAAATACTTTTACAAGTGTGAAAGAGTCAAGATCACTTGGCAATCTTTTCAATTTTAAGGAGTCTGAAAAGAGCTTAACTATGGACTCCTATGGTCTTTTTCATAATTTTGAATTATTCTGGTCCAAAAAAAGAATAAAATACAACCAGGATAATACTTTCCTCATCGTTTAACGAGCATGAGTAAAGCTGACCGTACTCGACACCGTTTACTTGAGTTTGACAAGCATGACACAGGTGTGAAAGCGCTTGGAATCTTTTTCAAGTTTTAAATCCAGAGCACGAAAAAGATAAAGTGGGCTCAAAATGAAGGTCAAATTACGAATAAACACCGGTGTGAATGTATCTCATTTCTACTGCGGATCCTGTCAACAAATGCTCAAAAACTGGACATTAGCAATGTGAACAAGGGTTTATTTCAATTATTAAAAATAGTAATTAATTAATTAATTAAAAAATGTGAAAAAATGCTATATAAAAAATGGTAAAAATAGAAATTACTATTCATTTGTGTTTTTTACCCATAGGAGACATTTTCACCCATTTTGGAGCAAAATTTCAAGGATCCATACCGGGAGTTCTGGCACACCATTTCGACCGCCGTCTGCGCCAGGTAAGAGTGCTTGAGCCCCTCTTTCATTTCATGTAAGAATTTTTTGCATTCACCAGGAAAAAATTAATTTTTTAGCAAGCCCTTTTGGGCAAGAATCGCCCTCCACACTATCGCGCGGGGGCCCTATCGAAAGACGCGGTACTGTTGAATAGTACCGCGCTGTATCCTCAATATGAGGAGCGGCAGTGTGGACTGCCGCGCGGTAGGGTGTCCTCCAGGCGCGGCACGGGCGAATTTCAAGTTCAAAAAATCAAATTTTCTCCAATTTTTTGCTGGAAGTAAGTTGTTAAATAGTTATTAATTGTTTTGTTTTCCTTTTTGCAGGGATTTGCAACTTATTCAGAGCAAAATGGTAAGCTGGAAAGAGAGAGAGAACGAAGCGGATGATTTTGCAGCCGAAAATGACTTACCAACCGTGACCGCATTGCGAGAATGTGGTTTGCTAAAGTTCTTCAAGACCAAAGGGATCCGCCAGCAACCTAAAATCCTTACTCACCTTATCCAATTGTGGGATCCTGACATTCAAGCTTTCCGAGTGGGAGAGCATGTGCTTGAAATCCAACTCGAGGATATTTAATTCCTCACGGGCCTCTCGAAAAGAGGGGCCCGGCCGAACTTTACCGGGTACACCGCTTCAGAATCAAGCACATATGATTTAATTGCTCGATATTGCCAGGCAGGTTCGAGTAAGAAAAGTGGGAAGGTGGCCATAAAAGAGGTCACAAATCTTCCTGTAAAAACCTTGCTATTCACTATCACGCGTGCAGCGGGAAGCGTGAGTCCACATCAGGCATCCCGCACGTAGGTGAATCTCGCAGCAGAGTGCATGGGAGGAACAGTTTTCAACTGGTGTGATGCAGTGTTGTCCAATCTGAAGGAACAGGTGCACAAGTGTAGGACTGGGAAAAATACCCAGTTTGGCTATGGGAGCATCCTGGTCACTTTCTTTTTGGCGAGGGTGCCACTACTGCGCCCACAGATATCTATGCCCCCTCGTCCACCTACTGAGCCATGGATGGCTCGATGGAGTGACTATGCTGGACGTCTCGGGGGACCTCAGCGGCTAGCCTTTGGAGAGGACTTCTTCTCTTGGCTAGAGGAGCAGATAGTCATGATTGACGACTATCCCTATTCAGGGGTAGATTTCCGTGAGGATATCGACTTGGCATTGCCGGAGGATGATGACTGGGACAACTCTGGTATGACCTTCATGGATATGTATTTTTTCCTTTTTGAATATTTAATTTTTATTGCTTTTTTAGAATGTGTAAAAGATGCCTAATATATATTCGCATGCATGTTGCAGACCGTGGACCACAGAGGCCAGCTGGATACTCTCCACTACGTCGTGGCGGTGTGGATCGTCAAGCTGCTCCTAACGAAGAGGAAGATGAAGACGAGGCAGGAGGCGTCCGGGACATTGAGAGGAACCTGCAGGGATTGACCCATGGTATCCCTGCTATGCGGATGGATGACGTCCCTTACCACCTCCAGCGGCATACTGTGGGTGTACCTGGTCGTATCAGTCGACTTCTTCGCAGGGTAGTTCGAGCTGTGGTGTGTTACCACCAGCAGCGGGAGGAGTCCGATGAGGGACATGATAGGTCTCCTAGGTCTCCATAGATGGTCCTTTGATCTTTTTGTGGCATGTATGCGATATGTAGGCTTTGAGGGCCAATTTTTTGTATATGGGATTTGATCCCCAATTTTGTCTTTGACACAGACTTTATGTATTTTTGAAAAAACACTCTTATATACAGTGATATGGACCTATTTATGATCTAAATATTTACAATGACTTGTGCATTTTATTTTTTATGATGTTTTTATGTATGGGAAAGATGCCAATCCAAAATGTAATTAGCCAATGAATCGGCAATACAATTGAATTCTCTCGGTATGTGTTGATATGTGATAAAATCAAATGACCGTTCCAAGAGGCGTACTCTTCGAAATAAACGAAGTAATGTAGGATCGCGAACTGTGTAAACACGGTTTAAATGAGAAACCACGAGTTGGGAGTCTAAAAAGACTGATAAGGAGTCAATCCCGAGTGAAGCAACCTCTGTCAAGAGACCAATGACTGCATGGTACTCCACGATATTGTTGGTTGTAGGACCTAAACAATTGGCTCCTGAAGAAATCAACTCGCCAGTGGGGGAATAAATCACCCATGCTGCGGAAGCGAGATTCCGGGTATGTCGGCTTGCACCGTCGGCGAACCTAAAGTAGGCTGACATCTGCGCATAAAGTCACGAGTCAACGTAAGAGTAGATACATGAGGTCCATGCGCACACTAAACAGAAAGCAAAAAGCAAACTAAGTACATTATGTACAACAAGTAACCCGCGTAGGGTAACCTCATGCGTAGAAATGCTTGAGGTATAGCCCGTTGCGGGGCCGTGCCAATGGCGTACCATCACAATCGACTAGTTCATAGGCTCCTTTTTCTAAGACACGTTTTACAATGAAGGGGTCGTACCACATAGATTCAAGTTTACCTTTTCCAAGCTTATCATGCATCTGATCATATGTAAGTACGAGGTCACCCTCATTGAAGATCCGAGGTTGAACGGATTTGTCGTATTGAGATTTGACGCGTTTTTTGTGAGCTTCATTAGCCAAAGCGGCGTCGCGGCGGGTTTCATCTAGCTTGGCTAGGTATAGAAACCATTCTTCTTCGGAAGTAGTGTGTGGAAGTAGCTCTATGGCTATCTTGAGTGATGGAATTTCACATTCAATCGGGAGAATGGCTTCTAGGCCGTACACCCGTTGAAATGGTGTAAACCCAGTAGCGCTTTTCACTGAGGTTCGGTATGCCCACAGTGCTGAGAACAGAGCTGAGTGCCAATTGGATTTTTGGGTACCCACAATGCGCTGAATCATTCTTTTCAGGACTTTATTAATGGCTTCAACTTGGCCATTAGCTTGTGGGTAATACGGGGTTGAGTTTTCGTGGCGAAAACCCAGTTTGGCACTTAGTTCTTCGATCATATGGTTCCTAAAATGGGAACCATGATCGATCACAATAGACTGTGGGACACCGAATCTAGCTATGATATGATTGAATATGAACTGCGCTGCTGTTTTGCCGTCTTCAGCATATGTAGGCATCACTTCAGCCCATTTTGTAAAATAGTTGACAACTACTATGACATAGCTATGCCCCCCGGCTGAAGTGGGCTTACAGTGCATAAAATCGATGCCCCATTTGGAGAAGGGGCCGACGGCAATGACAGGATGGAGTGGAGCAGGATGCGAGCGTGCTTTGCTATGAAAGAATTGACATGGCGGACACTTCTTGACTGTTTCAATGCAGTCTTTGAAAATTGAGGGCCAGAAGTATCCTGCTCGCAGTATTTTCTGGGCCGTAGCCATCCCAGACAGATGACCACCACATGCTCCAGCGTGGCAGTCGTTGAGAACGCGTTCCGCCTCATCTAAGGTCAAACAGCGTCGAAGGACGGTGTCGACACCACGTCGATATAGAGTATCGTTCACTATAAGGTAGTATTTTGCGTGATGTCTGATACGTCGTCGTTCATCGCGGGTGAGATCGGGACGGAAGAGTTGGGTTTGGAGATATAAGAGAATATCCCCATACCACGGATCAAACGTGCTAATGAGGAACAATGATTCATCGGGAAGAGAATCAATGGGCTCGGATTGCTCAGTAGCACGGGGCAGGTTACAAATTAACTCAGCAAAGACTAGAGATTTCTTAGACTTGGCTTTGACAAATTCCAAGTCAAACTCTTGTAGGATGACGATCCAACGGGAGTACTTGCCCCCAAGCACTTGTCGTGTGAGGATGTAGTACATTGGATTGAAATCGGCTATGATGGTGGTCCGGCGGAGTAAGATGTAATGACGGAATCTCTGGACAGCAAATACTGTTGCCAGAGCCAGCTTTTCAACATGTGAGTAGCGAGTTTCAGAGTCAAGAAGACTCTTGCTGAGATAGTACACCACATGTTCTATGCCGTTGTGGTCTTCCTGGACTAACACCATACCAATGGTGGAAATCGAGGCTGCGAGATAAAGGATGTAGTCCTGTGTGTAATTGGGGGGTTGAATCACAGGATCTTTGGTTAAGGCTGCCTTTAAATTGTCAAAGGAGCGTTGGGCTTCGTCATCCCATATGAAGGGAACATTCTTCTTGAGAAGCCGCATGTAGCCTTTTGTTATCTCAGACAGATTGCAGATAAAACGATGTAGAAATTTTGCATGCCCTTGCAAACATTGAAGTTCTGGAATATTGGTAGGTGAAGGCAGGGCTATGATAGCTGCTACCTTTGCGGGATCTAGACGTATCCCGTCTTTGGAGACTATGAATCCCAATAGTTTTCCGGATTCTACACAGAAGACGCACTTATGCAGGTTCAAACATATATTGTAGCGCCGGCACCTTTCGAAAATGGCACTCAAGTGATCTGGATATTCTTCCCGAGTTCGAGAGTGAGCGGGAAGGTCATCAAGATATGGCTCTACGATATGTTTGATGTCATGGAATGCGTAGGACATCGCCCGTTGGAAAGTTTCCCTGGCATTTTTGAGGCCAAAAGGTAACTTTCGATATGCAAAGATCCCCCAAGGGCAGATAAAGGCCGTTTTGTGCTGGTCGACTGGGAGGATATCGATCTGATTATAGCCAGAGAAGCCATCCATAAATGAAAAGATAACACTTCCGGCACAGTTATTGATGATCTGGTCAATAAACGGAGTTGGGTAGTTGTCCTTGGGACAAGCTTTGTTCAAATCACGGTAATCAACACAGACTCTAATTGTTCCCTGTTTCTTGGCTACGGGAACGATGTTGGATACCCATTCTGTCAATGGGACAGGATAGATAATACCAGCACACAAAATTTTTTCAACTTCTTCTTTAATGGCGGCTGCCTTACGAGGATGAACGGGTAGAAGATTTTTCCGAACAGGTCGGGCGCCAGGGAAAGTTGGAATTTCGTGGACCACAATCGACGGGTCAATCCCTGGCATCTCCTCATAACTCCAAGCAAAAACATCGCGGAAAGTTTTAAAGTAGGCATTATAGAACTCTGTTTCGAGAGGAGTACATGTTTTGCCAATGTGTACGTTTTCCACGATACCAGGCTTTACCGAAATATCGATGGGAGTGGTTGCCATAAGGTTGGCCAAGTTGCCTTCGGAAAATACTTCGTCGAGGGAAGTAGGGAACTTGGTCTGAACCATCCCAAGTGAAGCACTGGATTTGGTGTCAGGCTCAAGTGACTGAATGGTGGGGAATGAAGATCGATGATGAAAATCTCCCCATGGTGGCTCATCACCACACATAACCTCTATGATTGATTCGTCAGTGGGAAAAATCAAGTTGAGAGGATCAAACAATTGTGGGTGTGTATGAGTTTCAGTCGAGAGTTGTGCCACTGTGTGATCAGTAGAACAGTCGACCCAATCCGTGGCTGATTGGATCGCGTCATATGCTGCAAGGTTTCTGTTCAAAGGCATGGAATTGCCATAGCCTTGGATCTGAGTAGGACTCGGAATCACCCATGAATCATCGGAAGGGGTGACATGCGACGAAATCATGTTGACTGGTTGAAGATGGGTTCCCAGCTCTGGAAAAACTCCAATGAGGGATGAATCCTTCATGAGACCAACACCTATGTCTTGGAACCGGTACCAAGGTTGATCCAATAACGGGACAGTATTGGTGGAGTTCGGATGGGAGTCTGGGATACAGTAATCCAGTTGATCAATAGTGACAATTTTCCCTTCATGAGAAAATTGTACAATCCGAAAGACTGTAGATGCTATGGCGGTCATGGCATAGAACCAGTTCCGACCAAGTAGGAGATTATAATCCAAAGGTGCATCTACGACTTCGATGTGTACGGATACTGTTTTGCCCCCCAGTTCAACACCGATTGAGGGAATGAGTCCATATGGTTGAAAACCATGTCCATCAAATGCCCTAAGAGTAGTGGGAGAGGTTGTGACCTCGGGTGAGCCTAAGGCTCTCCAGCAGTTCAAAGACATAATCGACGTGGAAGCACCCTCATCTAACACAGTGCGGTGGATGACATTTCCACGGATTTTCGTATGCACCTGGAAGGCTAACTGGTGAGAAAACCTAGGTTTAGCGTGCTCCAAGTTAAACATGATGGAGTTTGAAGTATCTGGGTCCAGTGCCCCCAGTGCTGAAAGTAGGGTTCTACGCTGCGTGGGGCAGTGTTGGAGAACCTCGAGAGTTGACATAGCGCAAGGTGCTTGAGCCAAATCCTCAACAATGTTGTAGTTTTGGGCAGCTCACGCGTTCGGATTGAATGTCGCCTTTCGTATGGTGCCCTTGGGTGGGCGTATCACTGTATCCATAAGTGGTCTCTCGATATGGAGATGACCATTAGGGGGGGGAATAGGAATCGGATCTTCAACAGGAGATTTGCCTTTGGCTGTCTCCGATTGTTTGTTTGAACTTGGAGGATTGTCATACGTCTTTGAACGAGTGGTGATATTAATCTCCTCATTACTTGTCATTAGGATTTCGCGGTTTGTGGACGTCTCTCCACGGGAAGGATTGGTCGGGTTGCCCCCTTGTGGGGATTCTTGGGAAACCATTTGCTATTGCTGTTGGGGGAAAGGGTCAGTTAGCACTGCCGGGCGAGAGGATCCTTTAACGAACTTGTGGACCTCATCCTTGAAGGGACAGTCACGCGTATAATGATCATCTTGACAAATCAAGCAGGGAAACTTAGCTTTCCGACCTGGTTTCTGGTCATTCTGGGTACGTTGTGGCTTGGGGTTCTCCTGCTGGTTCTTCTTGGGTTTACCACGATTGTTTTTCATCTTTCCTCCGGATGGTTGTGACGTAGATTGGACTGCATTCACTTCGGAGGAGACAGCAGGAGAGGTGGAAGCTTTTGAAGCGGCCTGGGTAAAAGCGGGGGAAGCAGAAGCTTGTTGTCCCGTCGAGTTGGTAGCAGGCTGAGCCTTGACTGAACCAACGATACCATCGATGGGTGGTTCAGTGGTAGGCTTTGTAGGATCAATGTGAACATGGGAGGCATGTGGAAGAAGTTCATGTAAAGTACCGGATTGGGTATATACCAAATCCATGTATTGTGCTGCCGAGATGGCTTGTTCTTCTGTAACCGGTCCGCGCATAGCAATATCTCTGGCTATGGGAGGCAAAAAGGATTTTGTAAACCAATCAGCAAGTAGCTGATCCGAAATAGGTGCCTTTATTAGCCTACGGCGTCTTCGCCACTCATGGATGTGATCCGAAATATGTGTAGAAGTGGTTTGACGTAATGAAGTTAGCAGTTCTGTTCCAGTCTCATACCGGATGGGAAGCTGGAAATGTGTCAGAAACTGCATAGCCAAAGTGTTGAAATCACGAAAAGAGTGTTGTGGCAGCTCGATATACCATTTTGCTGCCGTTCCGGTGAGCGTGCGTTGGAAGAGCCGAAGTTGGATGGAATCATCCATCAAGGAGTTGGATGAACACCAAAGATGGAAGGTCATCACGTGGTTCTTGGGGTCTTCCCCGGGTTTGGCATCGAACTTAGGAATGTCCGATGGTAGTTTGGCTGGGATAGGTGGCCAGTGAGGTTCGTTCCATATAGGATCGTTAATAATCCTCGACAAATCAGGTAAATCAAGTGTGGCCAAAAAGGGAAGTTGACGGTTGGTCTGCGGGAATGAGTAATAACCATGTGGTGCCGAGAACCCTGGAGGGCCCTCCATAGCATACTGCTGTGTGTTATACCCATATGCGTTTCCCGCGGGATACTGCTGGAAATTCTGTGGATGGTAAGCCATCTGGTTAACCGATTGATTGTAAGCAACCAGCTGGTGAGTGTTCTGCTGAGTGGGTATAGTACCCTGAGGCTGTTGATACCCAGGAATGGTTGCTGTTCCTTGTTGGGGAAAAGTTCCTTGGAATTGTTGTGTTCCAGGGATGTTACCACCATACTGTGCAACTGGAGGATTTCCCATAGCAGGGTTAGGGGGAGGCTGCGATGGTGGTGTCCATGGAAGGCTCGTTCCTGCTTGAGGAGCGAGTGGAAATTGAAGTGATGGGTTCCATGGAGCTGTGGCAGCTGAAGGGTAAGGGAAGCCAGAATTCAAGTTGGGGGAAATCTGAGATTGCCCCCCAGCTTGGTTCCAGTTTCCAAAAAGTGAGTACCCCCCACTCTGTGGGATTTGATGATCCAAAGAAGGAAGCATGCCTGAGAGGGGTTGTTGAGAGTAAGGACCGGTTGGAACACCGGAATAAAGTTTCCCACTGCCAGGTGGATTGTACATACCGAACTGAGTAGACGCTGCTGGTTGGGATGCTTGTTGGATCGAGCCAATAGGTTGTCCGCCAGCAGTTAGGTTGGATGGCCCTATATGAGGAGGTTGTTGACCGGGAAGTGGGTTCCCAGCGAAAGGTTGTCCTCCAACTGGTTGGGTTGATGGCCCACCAGTTGGAGGTTGTTGACTCGGAACAGGGTTCCCAACAAAAGGTTGTCCACCAACTGGTTGGGTTGATGGCCCACCAGGGGGGATTTGGTAGCTAGGGTTGGGGACCACTGTAGTCGGTTGTCCACCTCCTGAGATAGTGTAAATGGTGGCTGAGGGTGATCCTCCGGTCCAACCGGAAGATCCAGCAGTGTGACTAAGCGTTCTTCCGCCGCTGGTCAAATATGATAACGTGGATTGGCCAACGGCACCAAAAGTACCTATTTGCGGAGGGGGTCGTCCATATCGAACAGGTGAGGACGGGGCAAAAACTGGGTTATCCCTCATAGAATGTGCACCAAATATAGGTGATGACAGCAAATGCGGGGAATTTAGCCCAGGGGTATTAGCATCGTCCATGACATGTTTAATGGTAGGAGGACCCTCGAAAACTGGGTCCGAGTTCATGTCCTGGAAAAGGTTTTGGGGATCCGGCAGGAAACTGGGTATGGTAACATCTGAAGGTCCTGCGCCATCTGCAAAGGAGTGTCGAAACTCTGTGCTAGACGGGATGTTGGGATCCCTATAGTCAGAAGGATGAGTGTCAGGGGGATATCTAGAGACTGACGAGAGCATGTGCTCTGTGCTGCGTATAAGCCGTGCCGATGCTAACGGAGAGTTCGCTAGGCTAACCATACTAGACTGGATGGAAGCTATGATTTCATGTCCCGGAGGGAGGTTGGGTAGAGCTGTAGTACGAGGTACGTTGCTAGAAGAACTTATCTCCTGAGGATGAACACTGGGTGATGTAGTGATAACAGGCGGAAGATCTGCCTGGGAAGTGATGAAACCATAATCAGGTTCAAAGGGTGTGTCAGGTAGACGAGTATCTTCAACGATTTCAACGTATCCGCCTGGGACTGAAATTAAGCCAGGTATGTCCTGGTCGGACCCTTCTGTGGTGCCAGTAGATCCGTCTATATCATCGTGAAAAGTGTCTGATGGACGGGAAGTGTTGGCATCCGGTAGAAGGATGACCTCTGGTCTAGTACTCTGGGTTGTACTAGGTTCAGTTACGGTAACTGTGTCCACTGTAACAGATAAATCTGGAATGACAGTGGGTGACGTGACAGTGGAAGTCTCAGACGTGCTAGTGGTTGCAGAAGCTGCAATAGATCCTGAGACTGTGCTGTGTGTGGCAGTTACGGGCGTAACTGAAGATGTTGTACGTATCGATGGTGGCATGTTGCCTCGACCAGCACCGCGGCCAGTAGGAGGAATGCGTGATGCAGGCGGACCAGTAGTCCGTGGCGGTGGTGGTGGTGGAGGGCTTTGGCCCTGTTGTCTTCGTGATCTTCGTGGTAGATCTGACATGATGACAGGAAAATGAAAATCGGGGGGCAGTATCGTGAAAAAAGAACTCAAAAACTCTAATGCAACCGAGTGTGCAGAAGAGGAGCTAGAAAAAGCAAGGCTCACAGGCCAAAAAAGCAAGCTCTAAAATCTATACTAAGACCGGTGTCTCAATAAGCGAGCTGATCAACAAAAATGGCCAGAATGCCAACACGCAGTCCCTATAAAGAAAAAAAATGACCCTCTACAAAGATGAGATAGCAAGCAAACTCCTAACTAAGATCTGGAGACCTCAGCAGGCTGTATCCTTCGCAAGGTGATGAAATCCAAGTCGAACAATACAACATGAGAGACCGATATAAGAAGGATATCCCTTTACCGAAAGGGATCCTGGGTAAAAGAGCCCTAGTAGAATAGATACTAAGCCACCTCGTTCATGACACGTCGAAAAAGGTTTTGGGCACTTCAGCCTTCCGAAGAAGACAGCGATCGATGTTGCCTTAGGGCTAAGTGGAGTGCGGTATTCCACAGAGTCCGTCCGGTTCTCAATCTCGCGGCCGTTTAACCCCTGAAAGTTGGAAACAGTCAGGAGGCCCCTCCACAAACTAGCTGTGACCGTGTCAATAAGTACTAGAGGATTTTAGTTCCCTAAAGACAACGACTATGTCTCAGATGAAAATGACAAGGGGGAATTATTTTGATGCCTATCCCCGGTGTCCTACCTAACTACCAAATTGTTTTGATTTCCTCAAGTGAGGTTAAAGTTGGTTTAATTAGGGTGATTAATTTTAGTGGCTGTCTTACTCAATCGGGTAGTGGACGTGAAACTTGATGGTGTTATGACGACTCAAACCATGCAAATGAGAATGAATCACAAATAAGCCTTTGCCTTCAATGAAATCTAGCTAAGGTAAAGATAGAGGTTTTTCGATCAAATATGCATGAAAATTTTCACAAGCAATCAAAGTAAAAGATTTTTATTTTCTTTTCGATTTATAAACAAAGCCAAACTGAAGTAAACACTCTTTTCAATGCACTGATTTTACAATCTACAATGCTTCTATAATGAGAATTTCTATGGCAAAATCAATGGTTCATTTCCCTATGCAAAATACCACTAGACTTTTTCAATTTAAACAACAAAATTGGTCTCAACCAATGATCTTTTTAATTTACTGAAAATGATAATGACAATATGACTGTAAAAACTATAGTATTCAGTAACGGAGAACAGTGGTGTTGATTTGGTTGTGGGGAAAAAATCAAGTCAATGCAATCAGACTGAAAAATGACCAATGTGTCAAAAGTGCCACTTAATTCAATCAACAATCAAGCTCACAAACTAGGTAATAAGCACACCATACAGACTGAAAATTAACCAGGATGCTAACAGGCAACAGTAAAGACTACCTAAGGCAGAGAGAAACTCAGGAAACCAAGCAAAAATAAAAAAATTTAAACACTTGCAGACACTACCGCGGGTGATAGTCTGGCTGAAGCGCGGCACTGTGACAGTACCACTCTGGTACTAAGGCAGAGGGCGCGGTACTACCGCGCTGGAAGCAGTTATGAGGCTGCGGTACTGTGGCAAGGGAAAGAAAAAGCGCAACTTGAGAAGAAAAGGTAAGATTTTCAGGGTTGTTGCTAACCCAGGGGACTCAGTAATTAAACAGGGAGATAAATACTGCGAGGAGGGGTGAATAAGGGTAAAAAAGGACCAAGATTCAAACTGGTTTGAAGTGCAACAAAAACTCACAATTCAAAGATAAATGACTGTGAATTGAATCAATCAAGCAGTAATCAAAACCAGTGGAGTCGCCATTCTTGTTATGTAGAATTTTTTCCTACGGATAAGTCAAAACTCTCTTAACTTTAAAGCAGACTTTAAACTAACTCTAAAGCAAGAAACAAGTCAAAACAAATGCTACCTTGAATCCCTAGATCTAACAAACATCTCAGGATTAAAATGCTAAAGAGAGTGGAAGGAATTTAACTGACCTTCTATCCGGACGCTTGTTTTTGGTATTTGCTCCAAGCTCCAAACCCTCACGAGTGAACCTGTTAAGATGGAACCAAAACACAAGAATGCACTATTCTCTAGCAACCTGAAACATGAGTTAGGATCCAAATCTATGAAAGATACAAATCATATCATTAAAACAAGATTAATACAAATGATTTGGGAAAACAAGACAAGTTATTCCATTACAACTTGAAGAATACTTACAAAAGGTGCTTGATGCCCAAGCCAGTCCTTCAACTCCAAGTGTCTTCTCCTCTAGCTATCTCCACAATGCTGCAAGACCATAAGTTTGGTAGTCTCAAGAGTCCTCCCCTTTTCCAATGGCATGCCTCTCTTTTATAGTGAATGGTGAGGTTAACCAACAAGAGAGATGGGTGGATCTAAGGAGAGATAAGTGGATCAGGGTTTCTAATCGAAGGAGATGAGTTGAGATCGAATCAAGGACCCCAATCTTCCATTATCTTCAAAAATCCAAAATCCCACAAGCCAAGGGAAAAAAGCTATTAAAAGAGTACCGCGTTTTGCAAAGACTGCAGAACACGGCACTGCCGCGCTTTGGGGAAAAAGCAGAACGCGGTAGTGTCTAGTACCGCGTTTTGGAAAACTAGCAAGGCACGGTAGTGTGTGTAAATAAAGTCTAAGGTGGGTCAAAACTTGCCAGGGTGGATTCACCTTCAAGGTTGACTCATCATCTGTCTCTTTTGGATGGTTTAAAACAATAGGGAAAGTGTCGTCAACTTGTTTTGTGATGGGGATGCGACACTGTGAAACATAGAGGTATAACAGCCCCTGACTGGATGACTTTGGGGTTACCGTGTTCCTCCCAACCATGATCCTACAACCATCCCTGGTTGTATATGGATCCCCCCAAGCTGGATTCTAGCATGCAAAAAGAGGTAGAGGTCCTTGAGCTACAACTAGTTTTGTTTTGGAATGTTTGGGCCAGATTGACTCAGTTTCTTAAAGATCCTAACAAAATCATAATAACTATAAATAACAATAGCTTGGAGGCTTTTAATCCGGTTAGTCATGGAAGATGACCAATAATTATCTTTTATTATATTATGTATCTTATGAGTGATACTTGTTTTAATCTATTTAGGACAGGTCCAAAACTTAGGACGGTCTCGGTAAGCTTGGTTAGGAACCTCTAGTCTCCCTCTTTGCATGTCAGATTCCCTCCTTCGACACGGTAGTTCCCACAGTATTTGATGATGGATAGAAAGATGAATCATTTAGTCAATTTAAATAGTTGTGATGAAGGTTCTCTTCACAGTCTTTCCGACTCAACACTTTGAAACTCTGTAACCCTGAGTGCTCTTTAGATCCATTTAACTCAACAATCCCACATAGGCATTACTCTAGTGCAATTCGAGAGTCTCTGCTCAACAGTAGTGCTAGAATGTGGTTATGAGGCACATCTAGAATCTTTAAGTTGCCTCAGATCCGATATTCGTTTTATCAAGCTTGGAGTGCTCCAGTGTTTATTCCCAACACTCAATGTACATCAGGGCTTACTCCCAGTACATCATATTTCCTCTAGGTATATCGGGGATTTTTCCCAATACGTAGGTAATCTGTGTGTTTCTAAGTCCATGCTCAACATGCTATATAAGTAAATTATGTCATTCACATCACTGCACAGTATGTAAGAAAAGAGTCATTTCAGTATATTAGGGCTCTGTACCCACATCAAAACATAATCGGAAACATTGGGGCTTCCTTTCCCAGCGTATAAACAAATAAAGAAATTTAGTTAGGGTCCATGCCCAATATGTCAGTCTACTAATGAATAAATCATATGTACTAGGGCTTATGCCCAATAATCAGAATAAATCACATGTGTTGGGGCTGTGACCCAATATAACATCATAACATAGTCAGTCCAAAAGTTGGGATATTACAATTTGAGCTCTCGTAGATGATCTTCTATTACACTTCCTTATTAATCTGTGGAATCAAAAGATGAGTCTTCCTTGAAAAGGATTCACGAAGAGATTACAAGCTTTTATATTTCGATGAAATATTCCACAAGTTTTTACAATATTTTATAATTCAGTTAAATATTCGCCAATATTTTACAATATATTATAATTTAGTGAAAGATTTGTCGAGATTTTACAAGATTCTATTATAAAATGAAATATTAGCCAAAAAATTATATATACATATTATATTCTTAATAAAATAGCCTTCACATTTTCCTATATATCGGAGAGATTCACCTGTTTATTATACATGTAAATTTGAAAGGTGTTCTTAAAATGTTCCGTGATTAAGTTATGTTATATGACAACATCTCCTCCATATTGAAATATAGAATGTAAAATACCTACCTACAATCATTTTTTGAATATAATGTGATTTAAAAATGTCATTTTGAAACATATAAAATTTATTAAATACATTTAATGTAGCCTTATAATTTTACTTAAGAAGATATTTTTTTCCACCAGAAAAAAATCGTACTATTGCTATTCAGACCGAATCAAATACTACAAAGATAGTCCAAGTATAGTGAAGATTCAAGATATCATCATATGATCTTGATCTCAAAAAGATAGCATCAAGCTTTGTCTGCTATACAAAAAAGAAGTTTTCCCACCAAAAATACTTCTTAAAATGTCATACATCAGAGCAAACATGAAGTCAAACTAAAAGAAAACTAAGTTACCCCTGTCCAGCACACAAGAATCCATCCACTCTTCCCAAAACAACATTCCTTTTGACCCTTCAAATGCTTGTTTGGAAAGTTGATCATCAAGAGAATTGTGTTCTCTGAATATATGCTCAAAGGAAATATGTTCAAATCTTGAAATCTCATGACGAGTACAAAGACACCAATTCCTAAGCACAGTAATATTCAGATTGTATTCATTTGATGCCCATTTAATGGTCACCTAGGAGTCACCAAAAAATTTGAGGTTGACCAGACCAAAGATATTTGCCACTTTTAAAACGACCCACAATGCCAATAGCTCTGTCTTCATATTAGACCCTCTGCCTCCATTAAGTCGAAGAGAGAAATAATGGCCTTCATTTAAGAAGATGACTCCACCTATTGCACACAAACCTGCTTGTGTTGCCCCATCGAAAAATAAAATAGGCTGAGATATCTTGTAAGAGAAGAGGCTATCTCTCTCATTAATCTTGGATCCCCATTCCTCCGGATAAGATTGAAGCATCTTGATAACAGTCCTTACACAAAGAACCAATGTTGGTACCCTGCTCTGAAAAATAAATTCATTTCTAGCATACCAGGTAACCCAGGATACAAAAATAGGAAGGAACATAGGTTTTTTAATGTCCCTAACCCAGCTAAGCAAAGCAAAGACAATATCCAAATCTCCCCAACTCATAGTCAGCTGAAGTTCTTTGCAACATAAAGACCAGATTTATTGCATAAATGGACACTTCACAAACAAATGGCTTATAGATTCAGTGCTTTGATTACACAAACAACACCAGTTCCGCCCATACCAGCCACGCCTAAGAAGATTATCCCAAGTCTTAAGGCTATCGTAGAGAGCATGCCATAAAAAACACTTAACCTTTATTGGAAGTGACCACTTCCAGATTCTCAGATACCACCAATGCCTAGGAAAAATGCAGACATCTTGCATTATTTTGTCATATGCATATTTTGCAGTAACATAACCATCTTTTGAATTTCCAACCCACAATAACTTATTAGAGTTCTCATTAATTACAATTCCAGCCGACCTTAAAGCCAAAACATAACAATCCCATTCCTATAAGAGTTGACCAGAGAGTTCCAACTCCAACGCATTCAACCAAGTATTCCCATGATGCTAAGAGCATCTATGATTTTGAACATTGTTTAAAGTAGAGAACACCATAGAATTCAACTGTGCAATCAACCTATCAGAAAGCTTGAACGCTTCCTCCAACCCAAGAACAGGATCGACGCCAATATGAACACTCCTACCACCACCAACCTGCCAACATAAATCATTTGCAATCCAGTCATAAACTTTAAGAAAACCTCTCCAGACTGGAGACAACATACCACTGATAGACTTTGGTTTCCTCATCCAAGTAATTAAATCTGTCTTGATATATTTAAGGTGGAGAACCTTCAACCAGAGAGTATCACTGAAAAGACCACGCCATAGATTCTTCAGCCGAAGAGCTTTGCTAAAAATGCTAATATCCTTGATTCCCCAACCTCCAAACTTTTCAGGGCGTGCTAAAGTTTCCCAATGAACCATCACGAGTTTCGACCCTTCAGAATTACCGAACCAAAGGAATCTGAACATGAGTTTCCTGAGAACATTTAAAATATACACTGGAATATCCAATAATGATAACCAGAAAATAGGAATACTTGAGAGGACCGCTTTCACTAAGACAAGACAACCTCCAGCAGAGAGTAGCCAATATGTCCAGTGATTAATTCATTTTTCAAACTTACATATGATCCACCTCCAATTATTAACTTGATAAAAATTAGGTTTTAACAGAAAACCTAGATACTTTATACCATCTACCAGATTATGAAAATTGTAGGGTAAAAAGGATTCAATATCACTTCTTCTGGCTTCATCCACATTATAATGATAAAAACAAGATTTTGAAATGCTAACCTTCATCCCTGATACTTTACAGAAGTTGGTAATGTTTGAAAATACTCTCCATTCAGTAATAGAGTCAATACCAGTAAGAAGCACATCATCAACAAAAAGGAGGTGTGATAGGAAGCACCCATCACCCATCTTGATGCCTTTAATTAGCCCCATCTCTTTGGCTTGATGTACTAATCTGCTAAGACCATCAATGATCAAAAGAAATAGAAGGGGAGACAGTGGGAAACCCTGCCTCATCCCTCTAGAGCACTGAAAAAAGGAGGTGGGATTCCCATTAACCATAATAGCAATGCTTGGAGTCAAGACACGAGCCATAATCCATCTTAACACAAGAGGAGGAGTACTAATTTGAATCAAAACCAACCTGAGAAAAGTCCAATTGACCCGGTCATAGGCTTTCTCAAGGTCCATCTTTAACAGCAGAGCCTTCAACTTCTTAGACTTGATTGTATGTAGTAGCTCCTATGTCAGACCAATTGAATCATGAATTTGTCTATCTTTTAAGAAATCAAACTGTTATGGACTGATGAAAGCAGAAAGATCATTCTTAATCCTTTGAGCAATAATTTTAGAATCAAGCTTATAAATAAGGTTGCATAAAGCTATGGGTCGGTATTCCCAAAAAGAGGTTGGCTTGTTGCTATTAGGAATTAAAGTGAGGAACGTAGAATTAAGAGCTCCAAAAACAAACCCATGAACTCTAGTAAATTCCACAAGTCTTTGGATGTCTTTCCCCATTACATCAAAGAAGTGAACATACACTTCCAGCGGCCAACCATTTGGGCAAGGGCTTTTCTCCCTGGCAAATGTTTTTAAAGATTTCTCAATTTTTTCCAACGAGACCTCCTTCCCCAACTCATCATCTTCCGTTTCATCAAAACACCATGGATAAAGTCTAGCGAATCGGATTTGATCTAAAAGGTCACAACCACCTTCATCTCTGTAAATATCACCATAAACCTCACAGCTTCAGCATTGAAGGAGTCCAACCCTTTAATAGAGTTACCATCTTCATCATTGATTTCCCAAATCATTTTCAAATTCCTCCTGGCAGAAGCATATGCATGGAAAAATTTAGTATTCCTATCACCATGATCGATCCACGCTGCACAGCTTTTCAACCTCCACTCCCTTTCTTCCATTAACAATAAATACTCCTTTTTTTTCTCATATTACTTCAATACTTCAAAATCAACTTGACTCAAAGAACCTTTGAAATTCAACAGAAGGGATTCCTGAATACTAAGCTCCAACGCCTTCAGTTTTGCTTCATCTGACTTTTTCCTTACCTTTATCCATTCAATAACCACATCTTTAAGCTTCTTCATCTTGACACAGAAAAAATCAACAAGGTTTAAGTTTTCAATGTCAACATTGATCCATAAATCTTTCACCATCTCACAGAAATCTTTCTCCATAAGCCAAGAACTATTGAATTTAAACAGGTAGCAAACCTTTTGACCATAATCATCAAATTGAAATACAATGGGCCAGTGATCGGAAAACTTCACTTCATGGACCCATGCCTGATTTTTCTAAAAAATACATAATAGAGAAGACTTCACAAGAAACCGATCAAGTCTCTTATGTACACCCACATCACCATGTCGGCCATTAGTCCAAGCTGGAATTAATTTAGCTCGCACCACATCGACCAGGTCATAATGAAAAAAATAATCTAAGAAAAACTCTTCCATCGGATCCAATCTAGCCACGGAACCCCAAATTTCAGAGGCAGAAATTTTAAATTTTAAATCGCCTGCAATAACCAAATTTGTCAATCTTGGAATTCCAGACGAAGCCAAAGCCTCCCAAAAATTGCTCCTATCATCATAAGGAGAATAACAGTTTAGGATGTATAACTGTAAATTCAAACCAATACAAGTTCGTTCCATGAGTAAACCCCAGCGAGAAGTAAAAACTTTGAAAGAGAACAAAGTAGGGTTCCATGCCACAGCCAACCCCCCGAAAGTCCATTGGAGTAGCTAGCCGCGACTTCCCAACTGGGTAGAAACCCCCCTAACTTAGAAATAGCCACAACACTCGAACACATGGTTTCTTGAAGTAAAACAATACCCAGGCAAATAGCAACAAAAAGTTTGGAGAAAGCCTTTGCCTTAGCAGCCTTCCCCAACCCTCGAACATTCAATGATAAAATAGACATTAAGAACCTGAGTTGGAGGGCATCCTTGCTCTAAGACCCTCATCAGACATAGAAGCTTCCCCTCCCACCAATCTATCAGAAACCAGAGAAGGGATTATAAATAAGTTAAACAAATTTTTATTTTTATTTTGAATAAATGTGATTTAAAAAATATAATTTTGAAACATATTAAATTTATTATTTAATATATTTTATATATCTTTATCATTTTACTTAACAACATATTATTGAAATAAGATAGCATTTAAATTTTATTTATATATGATATTATTTAAATTTTAGAACTATTAATATATTTTTATGTTTCTTTTAATTATTATATATAAGTTAGACAACATATATATATGTTTCTTTGGCCTTAACTTCAACCGAAAAAAAAAGACATTTTCTAGAAAACACAACTATGATTTCTTTAATATTTAAAAAAGTATAAATGTATTTAATATCACGTAGTAAAAAAAATGGCACGATTTTAAAGGATGAAGCCTAAGATAAAAGTTTATTAGTTTTCTTTAACCGTTTACACGTTTCATTTGTTTTGACCAAATTACACCATCAGCAAAAAAAAAAGTAGCACTTTGCTTGGCTGATACTTCCAAAGCTCCACGGTATTTGGTTTCACAATCTCACAATTCAAATGGACATCTGCTCTCCGCACGGTATTTGGTGCAAAAATGTTTTTAAAAAAATAGTTAATAACTGTGATAGAAAAATAAGACCTTGACTCCAACCGAAAAATATGACCTTAACTCCAACCTAAAAAAATATATTTTCTAGAAAAACATAACTAATTACCCCAGTTCTGGTTATGATATTTCAACAGAGCCAAATATGATTTTTTGAATATTTAAGAAAGTATAAATGTATTTAATATCACGTCGTCGGAGAAGAATGGCAAGATTTTTAAATGATGAAGCCTGAGAGAAAAGTTTACTAGTTTAACATTACAGGTTTCATTTCTTTTGACCAAATTACACCATCCGCAAAAGGAAAAGTAGCACTTTGCTTCGGGTATAGTTCAATAAATAGCACTTCCAAAGCTCCAGTAGGACTAGAAGGAAATGTAGCGTGAATGTATTTGGTTTCACAATCTCACAATTCAAATGGACATGTCGTCTCTGCACGGTGAGTAATACGTGGCAAAAATGTTTAAAAAACAAATAATAAATTGGTGGAAGTTTTCAAAAATGTTTAAAAAACAAATAATAAATTGATGAAAGTTTTCTAAGGCCTTAACTCTAAATAAAAAATGGATATTTCATAGAAAAAACGTAATTAATTACCTCAATTCTGTTTTTTTTTCCAACATACAATTAATTACCCAAGTGGTCATATTCCCACTCTAGGATGTGACAACAGCTTGGTGAAAGAAGAGGCCGGAGTTCATGTAAAAAGAAACTTGAAGAAGCCATAGCCTCCGAACAAGATCGATAAAATGCGTAATGATGAAGAGGTAACACGTGTTGCTATGTTCACATGTAGGTAACATGTTATTGAAAGTGTGATCTGAAATGGATTCAAACAAGCACAAACCTCACACTTTATCAGACAAGTACCAACAAAAAAAGATGGTCTATTTATCTATTCATTTGTCATTCAAAATCTTGTGGTATGTCAAAAACCTGCAAATCATGGGTAGTCTGCTGCACACATCGTGTGGTATGTCAAAAACCTGCAAATCATGGCTAGTCTGCTGCACATATCGTGTGGTATGTTAAAAACATGTAAATCATGGGTAGTCAGCTGCACAATGCATTGGTAGTTTTGTTTCTTTAGATAAAAGCACAGTTCACACAAGTTGACATGGAAACAAGTTTATCAAAATTCTTTCTAGTTAGTAGATTTGGAAGGGCTATGGCTTGGATTCCCTATCAATGAAAGGCACCTCTACCATAAACCTCATGCACCAAGGAACCATAATTCCAAACACCAATCCATTGAACTCCATTATTAGTAAATGCACATAATAATAACGCAATTAAACAAACCAAAAACCAAGATACAAACCTCTCAAAACACAAAGCTACATTGATTCAATATGTAACAACCCAAATATATTATTAAATTAATTATAAATAAAAATCTAGTAAACCTAAATTACATATTAAAATAAATTAACTAATTTAAAAAAAAATTATGGTCATGAATAAAATAACTATTAATAACTAGCATAGATCCATCTTAAATCCGTATCTATCAAGTATTCACAGTGATCCAATTTCTTGAGGTGTATTTCTTTTTTTAATTTAAATTTGATCTCTCTTAATTGATAGATTAGATCCGGGTTTAAGTTTTAAGTTTTTATTTTATAAACTAACATCCATTTTTAATTACTTTTCATAATATTTTATTTTATGAGCCAACATGGATTTTTTTAAATATTTTCCATAACTTTTTATTTTATGAGGGGACATGAATTTTTTTAATTATTTTTTAAGTATTTTGTTAAGAACAGAGGTTACAAGATCTCCCCCATAATGAACTGTAAAGCAGAGCATCTAGACTGTGTAATAATATTATATAATCAATAAATAAATAATAGACCTAAAAAAACTCTATAAAAAGGAAAATCCTACTAGAAGATGACCCCTTCATACATTTGAAAGAGGATTTGAACGAAGATCACATGTATGTTTTTATTTTGATTGATTATATTGTGTTATGATAATATATTATAGATTAATCAAATTGATGAAAAAAAAAACCAATTAGATAAACCAATAATATATTATTTTAGCATTTGAATTTCATTTATTTATTACATTCAATTTACTTGTTGTATCCTTCATTCCAAATTTTTTCCCACCTTATGGAGATATTTATTACCCATTCACAATCCTACAGATTTAGGATTCACAACCCTACAAATGAAATCTGTGGTGATTTAGGATTCGGCCTTAAGGTGATTTATGCTTGGGAAAATACAAGCTCGCCCTCTTTTATACCTCGCCCAGAATTCCTAAAAATAGTGAGTCAAAAAGATTTTGTTTTCCATGAATTGGGTTAATTTGTGAGAAATACATTATATTTGGAAAAGAAACAAAGTTCACTCCCATGGGTTGGATTTTTAACTGTTCACTTCGCTTCGCTGAAGATTTATTAAAGAGCACTTCCAGATTACGTAGGAAAGGAAATGCAGTGGAAGGAAATGAATGTCTCATTACACATTTCAAACGCACGACTTCATTCTCTACTCTCCACAGGAAAATTGCCCTAAATTATGGGACTAACGCCAACAAAAAAAGAATTGGTCTACATAAGAAAAATTAGTAAATGAACAGAATTATAAGTACACACATCGCATGATGGAAGCGCTAGATGTCCAAGAAACATAATGGGATTCAATAAATGATGGAAGCGCTAGATGTTGGGATTCAAGAATTAGTGGAGGCGTAGGTCGGCCCGGTCTGTCTGTATCCTGTATATTATTTGAATTCGATCTGCTGGATAAGGGATGCATGTGTTGTTGCTGCTCAGTGCCATTGATTAAAGCAGTGTAATTAGCCTGGACAGCATAGGAACGGATCGTAACAGCAATATTTGCTGCAGTGCAGCCATGATAGGTATGTGATTTGTATTTATCTTATATTCATGGCTTTCAATTCTTATACATTTAATGAGAATTTTCTTTTCTAATTAGCAAACTGATCGGTAGTTCCTCATCAAAGCCCAATGCCCATGACCCGTCCAATCAATTTGTCATTCTTGCCTTCTACGCAATTTTTCCTCCCGTCAATCTAAAAACTAAATTAGAATTCATTGCGAGAAGAAACGAAAACAAGTATGATGCCTCCATTAACATGCCCTCTCCAATAACATGGAGGTAAGCCTGGTAGAGTTGGCTTCTGAAGGTGCAAACAAGTATGATGTCTCCATTAAATGCTCTTATGTCTCTTGTAGTACCTGCTTGGTCACTAGTTTTTAACTTGTACTGTTTTTAAATCTTTTTGCTCCGTTGAAGTTCTAGTTCTTGGTTCCCAAGCCCGTTAATTCCTCTTAATCTTTTCACGCCTCCACGTGAAAGCATTCGATTAATCCGTAATGCAAAAGGCGTCCATCCCTCCATAGCAAATAAATCAGTGTAGGCTGTGTAGCTGTCTTTCTTTCTTTCTCTTTCTCTTTCTGTCTGTCTTTCTTTCTCTTTTGCTTTGTAAACAGATTAAAACAAGAAAAGCCTCTTTCTCTCTTGCTCTGTATTGGTAGAGGTTTTTTTTTCGATCCCCAGTCTGTTCTGTCATTATTGTTGATCGCCAGCTCCAATATGCAGGGTGAATCATTCGAGGTGGATGTATTTAGTTTTTTTCCATGTGCGACCCGACACTAGACCAATTCTGTTAAGTCTAGGTCGGTCAAATCTTCAACCCGTTTGCAGCCACCACGAGAATCTGGATTGGAATTTAGTCACCCGTAACGAAAACCACAACGCCAAGGGAAGCTGGGACTGACTTTATTTATAAGTATAGAAAATGAGCTATAATATTTGATAATTGAATTTTAGAGATAAAAAGTATTAAAGAAAACTAAATGTATTGAAGATGTTTTACTTATTTGTTTGTTGATTTTTGGCAGGAAATACACATGGAAAATATAGAGTTTCTTTTTGAAAAAAAACTTTGTGTAAGTGATATAACTAACAAAATGATGGGAATCCCAAAGGTAAGACTATTTCAAACAAGTTTTTTTATTATAAATAGTTAAGTAATACTTACATTTTTACCAAACTTCTAACCCTTCATTTACTTATACATAATTTTTTGTTTCCATAACCTAGTTTTTAAATTGATTTTCTTTTAATTTTGGTAAATTGATACACACTGTTTTTAATTTTTTTTTTAATTCTTATAATTTTAAACTTTTGTAATTCTTGTAACAGAAAGAAGCAGAAACCCATTTTCCCCGTCTTACTTCGAATGACGGAATTCAGATATCAATGCTAGACATGGGTGACTTAAAAATATGGGAGTTCAAATACAGGTGTAATTGATGTACTACAAATGTATTAAAATATTGTACATTTTAAAAATTATGATTAATGATGAAGATGTATTGTATAAATATTACTGCAGGATTTGGCAAAGCAAACGCAACAAGTGGCACGTTTTACGGAAGATGGGTACGTGTGCTTTTATATCGTAAATTTTATGAATTTAGGATCCGTGGCTGTGCTATTTTCGAAATGAAAAAATTGAATGACTAAACATATTAGTTTTTATAAAATTATGATTTATATTAATGTTTATATACACACATTTTAATAAATTTTATGTGTGAAGTTCTTGAAGATTTGATCCAAATGGATTGCATAATAACTCTTCTGAATTGTTCTATCCCTGCATTATAATGCATGATCTGATTTCTTAAATTCCAGGAGAATTTCAGGAACTCCACCTCCTTAAATGTGGTGATTCCATAGAGTTTTACAAAGACACGATCACCGGCAAATTTGTGAGTGGGATTAGTTTCTGACTTTTTATTTTTTTGAAAACTTAAGAGAAAAACAATGATGCATTGTAGTATCTGATCAGACTGTGGAGTCATGTTTCAGCTGATTACACGGAACAAGCAGCTCTTCAACATATTCTCCGTGTAGACGGAATCCAAGATTGCCCGGCAACAGACGCAATTCCTAGCTTCGGATATTGAAGCACAGTAATTTTGTCATTTTTTTAATAATTTGTCATCTATGTTCCACTCTCGTCGGATTCTGTTATTTTATTAAAGATGATCTTTTCTGGTCCGTTTCAGTTTTATCGGATTCTACCAGCTCAGATGTTGAGGTGTTACCATATTAAAGATTTTGAGGTGTTACTTTATTAAAGATCATCGGTTTCTGAATATTTTAGCTATTACTTATTTAAATAAAATCAAGATTATGTTGGATTATCAAGAAGTTTTTGTGTCCAAATATGAGAAATATCTTTATGTGGACTAAGTGGCAATTACATAATCAATAGTGTGATAAGTGTGGTGATCTTATGACTAAATAGATTTGTTTTATTGCAAGTTTAATTTATTGACATATGAAGCAAATCAATACATGACTATTGGCTTGCTTAAGTGAATGCAATTATATAGCAAAGACTGACTCAAAATTATGCATATTTGAAAGTTGTGAATGCATACCAAAGCTCCTAGCTTTTGTATAGTAAGTTATAATGAATTTTGATGTTATTACTAATGTTGTTTATTTTAATAATGAAGTAGTTTGTTTGGCATGGATATATTTTTTGATTTAAATATTTATCTCAATATATATCTCTCTTTATTATTAGTAGATGTTTTTGTTAAATTATTGGTCCTTTTCAAATATGAATTGATAGGTGATACTAGAAATTTTGGTTCATGTTTTCTCATATTTATTCTTCCATTAGATTATACATAAAATCGTGTGAATGTTTTTAAGGTCACTATCTTGACCATTGCATTTACGAGCCAGCCTTAATTGCAGAATAGGAGCCAGCCTTAGCTTGGCTAATACATTTCGTGTAACATTTATATTTTAACTAAATATTTATTATATTTTAATTGTGGAATATGATTAAATATTTTAATGGTTGAATATGACTAACTATTTTAATTGCGGAATATATTATATTTATTATATTTTAATTGTGAAATTTAACTAAATATTTATTATATTCTAATTGCGAATACATTTCGTGTAACATTAATATCTCACTTTTCTATACATTTCGTGTAACATTAATTTTTCACGGTAATCTATTAAGATTATGTTGATTTTTTATGTAGCTTTTACTAAGAAAATATTATAAGTTATTCTAATTTAACGGCTAGCCATAAATCAATTTACACTCAAGCTTGTTAGGTTGTTTAACCTTGTAGATTAAGTAGATAGGCTTACTTATGGTATTTCTATCATAAGTCGACTTCATCCATAACTTGTAATCATAACCATTATGTTCGTCAAGCTTCATGTATTGTAAAGCAAGTATTTGTAAACCCATTAACTTCATATGGCATATGCCATAGTATATATAACTATTCACACTTTATCTAACATAACCCAATATATATAAGGATTCACACTTTATATAGTATATAATAATATAATGAAATCTAAACAATCCAACTTATGGTTAATAACCATCGTATAATTATTCAAACTTCATGTATTAAATGCTAATGTAATGAAATATAGCCAAACCAATGTATGGCTAGTAGTCAATATAAAAACTATGCATACATCCTACACATGCTCTTTCGAGCTTACCAACCCAAAGGTTATGAGCTTATGTGTAAACTATGGAATTCATACTATTTATGAATGCGACCATATGAAACTCGGCTTGCCAATGTTTATGCTATGGTTACGGGGTTCATTGTCATGAATAAGTAATTCGAATCCCAAGCTTACAGTTGTAATGCATAACAAGGATCCGTAATGTTGTTTAATCATATCTTGTATTTATTCGAAATATCTGTGTATTAACTACGATATAGTCCCAGCATTAATGTGTCTCATGTCTTGGTTATCACAGGACCACTCGAGATTGCCAACTCTGCTAAAAGTAGGTGAGACCATGTGATGCCTTAATCACCGTAACATGTACTGGCTGAGCCTACCTTGCGTGGCAATGCTATGAGCGTTGATCACAATCCTCGGGATCATAACGGGTTTCCATGAGGGTTTAGTTGAGCTGCGAGGTAAGTTGTTGTTCATTTATTCTTCGATGGTGCAATGTTATGATGCTGCGATGAGGGTGGCTCTGCGTAGAGGTCTCCCAGCCCTGCTATCGCCATGGTGAAGTGTAACAGGTTTAAAGCCTGTTACGACCTCCTTCTATGGAGTGCTTATGAGAGCTTTCCCTCCAGACCGTAAGGTCTTTGGTGCTCAGTGTTTGTCTTTGTGATTTTCGCTTGTTAAGTGTTTGGGTGTTTTGGGCTCTCTTTGACGGGTTAAGAGTTTACTCTCAAATCCCGGTGGGATTGTAATGTTGGAAGCAAATGGTGAGAGAGAGCATGGAGGCTCAGCTCTCGACATCTCTCTTTGTTCTTCAGGGTAAGTAACGAAATATTAAACCCTTAATACTTTATGTAGTAAACCAAGATGTTATTTGTAACTTGTCTTTCACAGAGTTTTTGCTTTAAAGTTAGGTATATATTTATAATATAACCATACTTATATTATTTATGTGATTTGGTAGGTATATACTCACTACGTCGTTGATTAAGGGGACATGATGGCCACCATAACTCTGGTAAACATTCTCCCACTATCTTATTATGGTTTGTTTAATTCCCATTAATATTTAAACCCTAACTACTCATCAATACTTGCTTGCACGTGGTCTCATTTGGGCGATTAACCCGATAACACGCAGCTGGAAAGACTTCCACGTGAGTACATTAATTGATTCATGTTTCAAGATTTCGCGTGGCTGAAATAGCCACTGCGATTTCATTAAGGAATTACTTGTTAATTATCAAGACGGTCGTCTCTGTTATTTATTTACAAGATTATTAATAAAGAAATCCTATCGGCTTCGTTCCAGTTCTTGTGTTTAATGAAATCTTTGAATACTTTTAACTTATGAACCCTTATGGCTCTGTATAAATGTTGCAATGAAAAACCCTATGAGCCATGCGGCTCTGTAATGTATGCATTTGAACTCTATGTTTATCATTTCGTATTTATCCATAGTTGAACCCAATATATTTATAAAGAATGATTCCTTTTCGGAATCAAACTCTCCGTTGATTTTATGAAAGCCATTCAGCTCTGTTATTAAATTAATTTCTTGATTATATTGTTTATTTGTTAAACGTTTCAACCTTGTTCTTCTTGTGTCCTTACTTTGTTAACCTAGATTATTGTGTGAACAAGCCTCATGGCTATGTTTTGAACCTTACAACTATGATGAATCGCGTTGCAATGTAAGACCTAAGAGCTATACACCTCTGTCATTTAGCAAAACAATGTTGTTGATCCTCTCGACTCTGTAATGTTACTACTTTGTGTTTACTTGGTAATGTATAATAACTTGCATATGAAAGGTGTTTCAATCAATAACCCTAAGAGTCTTTCGACTTTGTGATAACACTGTCTTGTTCGATTTTTAACTTTATATTATTGTACAAAAGTGAGTTTTACTTAACAATTATAACTCAATACAATCAAGGAACAAAGTTGGAATATTATAAACATTAATTCTATTTGTAACATTATGAAGTAAAAACCCTAGGATTACACATATAAGAATTTCTATGATAAAGCAAAAGTAGCATAATGCACGTAACATAAACACAATGAACATAAATAAATATATTTATTGGCAATAAAATCATTTACAGAATATTTAAACAATATAAAATACAGTTCATCATTTTCTAATAATTTTACACAGTAAATATTTAACATTTGCTAAGAAATACTGAATACTAATCCAAAACAAATAATAGAACCTTTCTGAAAGAACAAACCAAATCCAATCTAAAGTTCATCGTTCCTCCCAACCAATATTTCCAGAACAACCAAGTTTACTTGTTCTGAAATCCCCAAGCCTCTTTACTCGACCAAAAGAAAAAAGACGGCTGAAGCAACCTAGAACTATCACTTAGTACTCTTTCTCAACTCAACAAAATAATTTCCCCCTTCCATCTAATACTCCTGCTTGTCTGATGGGAATTGCTTAATAAAGCATTTCCTAGAACTTAGGTCTATCATGAGCTTCGTGCTCTCGAACCTCCATCTCGAGTTCTGACCTTAAAAATAGGGATGATTCCTCCTTACAAAGTGTGAAAGAAGATAATGAACATATCCTTAAGGCGCAAGAAGAGTTAAACAACATTCTTCTTACTAAAATACATGAGCAAGAAACAGTAAAGAACCAACCTGCAAATGAAGAAATTATGAAAACTGCGTCATATAAACGTAGAGAAAGAAAATTAAATTTTTCTAATAATGAAACTCAATCATCTAGTGGAAGTTCAGTAAGGAAACATGAGCAGAAATATAATACCACTGAAAGTAATGACAACAAACAAATCAAGAAAAACGGAGTAAACACTACGAAGAAATTACTGGGGAATTTAAGAAAATAAAACCACCTATCTTTAACAGTGAAGTAGAAACCAGAGAAGAAGCTAAAGCATGGTTGTCTGGAATGCATAAGTACTTTCATATTTATAATTACTCTATAGAATTAAAGGAAAAATTGGATATTTATAATTTGTCCAAAAAGGCAAATATATGGTAGCAAGACATTAAAAAGGTGAAAAATATGAAAGAACGTCAAGTAACAAGGAACTCTTTTAAGAAACTGTTTAAAATGAAATATTTATCTGAACAGTATTATGAAGAGAAGGCTAAATAATTTTATGATCTGAAACATGGAACACTAACTATGACGGAATTATGCATCAAGATTTTAAGTTTACTTCGATATGTACCCTACATTATTGAAGAGAAACCAAAAGTAAAACGTTTTCTAAGTTGTTTTCCTATAATATATAAAGAAAGTATTGAGTATGATAATCCTAAAACTTTGGAAGACGCAATGAGAAAGGCAAATTTCTACTATGAACAAATTAAAAACAGAAAAGATAACATACCAGCCTGGAAAGGAAAGAATTATGATCAAAAGAAAAGAGGAACTAAGTTTTTCAGAAATACTGGAAGTAACTATAAAGGTTATCAAGGGAATAATTATAGAAATAGACCTCAAAATGTAATGAATGACAAAGGAAGAGATGTACCTACTACTTATAACAAAGTTAATAATCCAAAAGAATCTTTGAAATGCTTGGAGTGGGGGGAACCACAATACTTTAAAGATTATCCAAAGAGAAGAAAGTATGTTAATAATTTACATTTTATACAAGAAGATTCTATTGTAGGAGATGTATCCAAGATCATACCAATGATCAACGCAACGTTGGAGAATCAACAAGAAGATCATCACTCAACAGTGGTCGAAATCGAATGTATGTTAAAAGACAAACCTATTTCTATGTTGATAGATCCAGGTGCAAGTTTGAGTTATACATCTCCTAGATTGGTAGAAGCATGTAAACTTCAACAAGATACGTTTGAAAAGTCATGGCTAGTTTAGCTTGCTACTCAAACAAAAAGGAAAATAACTAACTTTGTTAAAGACTGTGAGTTTTTCATGAATGAATTCAAGACACATGTAGATTTGAATGTTCTACCCTTAGGATCATATGACCTGCTAATAGGAATGAACTGGTTAGAAAAACATAGAGTGATTATAAACTGCTATGATAAATCTTTTACATGCGTTGATGGAAGAAATAATTCTGTTATCATAAAGGATTCATAAGAAAGTTATGATTATAGAAATTTTTTCTTTACAAATGAAAAGATCAGTTTGAAAAAGCTGTAAAGTTTTTGTTTTTCATATACTTGATGATAGAGATAAAATTGATATAAATGATATTCTAGTACTGAAAGAATTTAAAGATGTTTTTCCAGAAGAAATTTTGGGATTACCTCCTAAAAGAGAGATATATTTTACTATAGATATCATACTAGGAGTAGTACTAGCTTCGAAACCTCCTTATAGAATGAATATACTTGAATTAAATAAACTAAAATATTAGATGCAAGAATTAATTGACAAGAAATATATCCAACCAAGTGTATCCCCTTGGGAAGCATTAGTAATATTTGTGAAAAAGAAAGATGGTACTATAATATTGTGCATCAATTATGTTCAACTAAATAAGATGGCAATTAAAAATAGATACCTGTTACCACGGGTTGATGATTTATTTTATTAATTGATAGGAGCAACTATATTTTCCAAAATAGATTTGCGATCGGGATATCACCAAGTAAGAGTAAAAGATGAAGATATTTATAAAATTTATTTTAGGACCAGATATGGTCATTATGATTTTGTTGTGATGCCCTTTGGGTTGACAAATGCACGAGGAATGTTTATGTTCTTATTGAATAGTGTATTGAGTAAATACCTAGATAAATTTGTAGTCATATTTATCGATGATATATTAATTTACTCTAAAAACGAACAAAAACATGAAGAAAATTTGAAAATTGTATTACAAGTATTACAAGTATTACGAACAAGAACTTTATGCAAAATTTAGTGTGATTTCTTTAAATATATTATTCAGTACTTAGGACACGTAATAACTAAGGAAGGAATATCAGTTGACCTTGATAAAATAAAATCCATAATGGAGTGGCAAGATCCTAAAGACATATCTAATATACGATCTTTCATGGGAATCACACAATATTATAGAAATTTAATTGAAGGATTCTCAAAAATTGCATACCCTATAACTTCTTTACAGAAGAAAGGAAATAAGTTTGACTGGAATGATAAATGCAAATATAGTTTTAATAAACTAAAACACTTGTTAACAATGGATCCTATTTTAAAGATTGCAGATCCTAACAAATACTTTACTATTTGCACGGATGCATGCAAGGAAGGTTTAGGAGGAGTGTCAATGCAAGATAATTATGTTGTGTGTAACACCCCATGTTTTGGCAGTTATTGATTAAAAAATCTAATGTGAATTAGCTTAGCAATGCATTGCTTATTATTTGTTTGACGAAGATATATTGATTAACATGATTGTTATGTGGACATGCAGAATCCCTTGAGGTGTGTATGGTAAATGGAATTTACTATTTAATTTATTAATGGTAATGATTATGTTACTTCATATTGAACATGCGAATTGAATATAGAATATCCATATGTAGAATGCTAATTTAGTTGTTGCGAAAGAAATTGCATGATTATTTGTAAATGTTGTATTAGTGATATGGATTAACACTTGAAAGAGTTGGGTATGGCTATATATATGTTTCATGTTAATGATGAACTATTCCACATGTTGACTGGCTATGAGATAGGCGAATTCCTATATCACCAAGGGGAACAATATGTATTGGACATCATGAGTATAATGATGTTATATCAAATTTCATGCTATTTAATTGAGAATTCCAATATTTCTATGAATTGTGGGTGAGTGTGAGTTTTGACAGGAATTGTGACTTGCCCAAAGTGTTTTTTCAATGACGGAACCCCTTAAATCAGTGATGGCACAGTATGGTTGATGTAGGGCATTGACCCTAGTACTATTAGGAGGGGTGGAGGCATTTCCCACCATTGAACCTCCGAAACCCAGAGTCGTGGGAGGGTTGTGCTGAGCATGCTCCCATGGATGTGTGATGACAACTAGTGGGTGCCTGCTAGGGAAGCTTGGTCGATGTGGTCGATTGACACTTCCTCTTACGGGTTCTATACATGGTCATACGCATAGTCGAGATTCCATGGTATATTCCAGCAGAGGATGGGATGGTGAGGTCAGGATCTAGAAGTAGTGATGATTAGGTGGTTGGATTACTAATGGGATGGATGGGACCAATGATGGATTGGATGGTGTTCTTTATTGTTATTAACCATCATGATTATATTCTTGATCTCATCATTATGTTTATGTAATTTTGTCTTATTGATTATGTATGAATGATTATGAATGATGAATGATGCATTTTTTAATTGTACTTCTATATGTTGTTTGAGAGCATGTAATAATGATCTATTAGGAGAATTAAGTGTGATTTTTAGTACCCATGCTTAAGACGTGTGCATTGGCCATGCATATGCTAATTCGTGAGTACAATACAATGATTGGTTGATCGATGAATAAATTAATATGGTTATTTAGCTAATAATATATTGGTTGATTGTAACACCTCCATAATTTTTTTTTTTTTTTTTGTTTCCTGTTATTTCTTTTCTAATTACTGTAAGGGACCATAATTTGCTCTATGTTAACAAACCCTTAACTAAAATTAAACCTCTGTATGCTGAACATACTTAACTCCTTACACCTGTACTCTTCCTACTAGTTTAGAGGAGTATTTATGGTTGTCGTGCCGCTTACTTAGCTGTAGCTAACAACACTCTGTATTTGATTTTGCAGGTTCACCTACACCATCGGAATTTCTTCATGATGCAGAAATGAGTTACTAATTAAAAGTGACTTCGCATACATGTTTGCCTACAACATGAGTGGGCCTTAAGTTTAATGGTTTACTTCATAATGTAAGTGCAAGTTGTGAGGTCAAAATATTCCACTTTGGTAAATAATCCTCCATGATTTTTGTTGTAGAACTCGTGGTACCTTGACAAGTTGTGACAAAGGAATATTAAGCACACCTGAATGCAAAACATTCAAATTCATTCCTTAGACTATGAAGGTTCGGCATACTTTCAATGAAATGTATGACATGCATCGACTATCTTACTGTATGAGTTATAGGCCGCGGAAGGGATACTATGTCTTGGCCATGAAAGATTTCATTTAAGCTAAAGGGAGGTTTTATCCTTCGGATGTAAATCCAATGCTATGAGATCATACTACACTTTATCCACAAGTGATAACTATACACTAAAGTGATCTATTGTAAGGTCGCCTTCCAAAGCTCTAGCTCAGAATTAAGATTGCAAATCTTTTAACGATCCTCCTGTCCAAGCCTTACGTTGGGTTCTGACATTTCTAACCGTGGTACCTTAAATTTAAATTGGTCATTGAGTGGATGGTTCACCATTCCAGGTGTAGTCTTCAATGGCTACCAGCAACCGCAGCATGGTACAGAACCATGTGACTCTCATTAAATTGTCTTAAATGGAGAGGTGACAACACCCTTCCGTAAATAACATTGGCTCTAGTTTCGAACAAGCTAGGCCCATCTGTTAAACATTAACCCTCTAAGGTTTCCATTCGGCAAGTTTGATATGTCTCTCCAGTATTGGAACGAAACATCACTTGTTGTGAACTCATTTGTTCTTCGATGGTAATATAATACACATTGCAGGGAGATAACATACCATATTTGTTTGGGGTTCTTTGGAAGAAACCCTCGTCGCAGGGGATTTTACTGAGAGGTAACTCCTTTGGAATATGAATGAGCCATGGCCAACCGTTTGATCGCAAAGGTAAAAGTCATCATTAATAGATACAAAAAAATTTCTTTAAAACTTTATGCATAGATGTTCCCATTTCCAGATACTAACTTATTTGCTGTGTCAGTGGCAGGGTTGTCGAATCATTCAGGTGCTGGGCGTTTTGGGTCTACTCATTTTGGTAAGCAGGCATCGCTCCAAACAACTCCATCCTTGCAAGGAAGAAATTTGCGCCATAACCCTCCTAGGTGTTAGTAGAATCAGGTTTAGTAATCGCTAAGTTTTTCTATGAAGAATTATAAGCTCGTCTAGGATTTGAACTTCAACGCCAGAGATTTCAATGTAAAAGCTTTTGTATGAACGTTTAATGTTTGAAACAGCTTTCGCTGTCCCTTTGGTAGAATCGGGGTTATAGTAGTAGATAATTCTGAAAACTTGTCTATTGTTTGGGCTTTAATGCCATGGTTTTAATATAATAATTTCTGCCTGAGAAATTAGTTGGAATAGTTTTGCTGGGACCCGGTTTGGAACTCGTGTACGGCTCAGCTGAGGGTCCCACTGTAATTATGCTTTGTAATTCCTTCAGTTTTATTTCCATATCGCTAGACACTAAGGGACCATTCTATAACCCACAGAAAGACGTCTTCTGTAAGCTACGTGTTTAAAAAATTGGAGAAAACTGTATCTTCCAGTAACGCCCAAAATGTAGCTCGGATGGATAGTCGTAGTCTCTTTTAAAGAATCATTGTCTGAGAAATAAAAAATGATTTTTCTTGCTCGTTCATGGTTGGGTCCTTTGGGTGATCTTCCCAAGGCTAAATCGTGATCTCAGATTTCCCATTGAAATTTAAAAATGAAAACCCTAATTACCTATGCGGGTTTAACACTCCTGCTTGAAAATCCTGTATAATATATATATTTCCTATATAAGGTCTGAGGTCCATTGAGAATTCGAGTAGATCTCTAGCTGTATTTTTTTTGGGTCTTCATGTGAATAAAATCGAGTTTTTATTTTCTGTCTGTGTATGGGTCCAAGTGTCCACTGACAAGTATGCTACCTGTAATTTAATCGATTTCTATTGTAAAGGTTTATTGCACATATAAATCTGAATCATCTGGATTATATATATATATACTTATAATACAGAGTTGGGTAGATCCTTGATTTCTGATCCATGACGAGTAGGAATCGCAGAGTTCCCTTCCATACCATGTACTAACAGCAACAATATTAATAGGAAATAGATTTAACTCAATACGACTTTTCCAGGTTTTCATTCGATGTTTTTTTTAAAAAGAAAACGAACCCAAGATTCAATATAATAATAACGTCGAATGCTCCTTAAAATTAATGAGTAGAGAGAGATTCTAAGAAGGAGAACAATTTCCAGAACAACAAATCTTTTGTCTGCCTAGGGTTTAACTTCTTGAATCATAGATCGATATAAACGAAGATAATTATCCAAAATGATCGATCATTCGCAACTATAAAACTTACTATAACAAAAAAAATCCATAGAATGCTCTAAAGTTTTACTACAAATAATTCCGTAGAATTCCCAGGTTTTATCATCGTTGAGAGTATTCGCGATTTGAAATATAATCTCATATGAGCTTCTTCAAGAAAGAATTCATAAGAAAAACAACTAATTGAACCAACTCTTTTAGCTTATTCGGCAAAATAAAATTAATAGAAAATACTAAAGAGTCTGAACTTGGAAAAACCTGAAATTTGTAAACCGAATGTAACAGGAATAGCCACGTTCCTCCCAACCATAGATTAGATACAAACGCCAAGTCTTTCCGTAATCACCCCTGAGCCAGATGCATGCACGAAAAGTGTGGACAGTTAACCCTGAAAACTCAGTCACAATTCTGAAATCCCTTGCCTAACACAGAGTGCTCACACAGCAAGTCTAATTCTCCCTGGCATACTAAGCAGCGTCCTGCCTCCCACATATGCCCTTCCTTTATAGTTTTGCCTAGGTCTTACCATTAGCAGCCAATTCCTCATGGAATTTTCGCAGCTAAGTAAATCCCTCATTTTCAGGTGTGTCTAGTGTCTTAAATACACTTCTGACACCTGTTCTGGTTTCCCCAAGGTTAACTCTCACTTGTCCCCACTTTTCCATGCATGATCTCCTCATTTAACTTGGATGTTCCTGTTCATCCTTTTATTATTAAAACAATAATTAAAATTCAAAGTTGTTTCTTACAACAATCCTCCTAGGACTTATTCGACAGATTTTTCATCTAGCCCCTTATTGAAATGAATTTCACAATGATAATAAAACAAAAACATAATGTCTTATTGTTATTTGGGGAACGTCACATCCTTGCCCCCTTATTATGAACACTGTCCTCAGTGTTCTAGTTTTCCTCCATCGGTTATGGGAACAAATTCGGATACTTTTCTAGTATCTCACTTTCCAATTCCCAGGTCGCCTCCTCAGGACTAAAGTGCTTCCATTGCACCTTTACCTGAGCGATGGCGTGGTTCCGCAGTACTGTTTCTTTCCTGTCCATAACGCGTAAAGTTTCCACTTGAAATTCACCTTCTGGAGCCTCCTGGATCAAATTCCAATCAATAATATGAGTGGGGTCATGAATATATTTTTTTAGTATTGAAATGTGAAAAATATTATGAATTTTTAAATGTGCGGGTAAAGCCAACTTATAAGCTACAGGTCCAATCCTCTCAAGTATTTGGAAGGGCCCACAGAATCGTGGTGCCAGTTTAGTGCAACTCCCTAGTCGGAGTGAGCTTTTCTTTGGTTTAACCTGCAAGTACACATGTTCTCCAACTCAGAATTCCTTATCCTGTCTTTTTAGGTCAGCATAACTTTTTTGGCGGTCCTGAGCCACCTTTAAATTTTTCTGCACCTTCTGAACTGTTTGTTCCATATCCCGCAGCAAATCCGGTCCTACCAACAAACGATCGACCGGGCTATCCCAGCTAACTGGGGTAGTGCACTTCCTTCCATAAAGAATTTCGAATGGACTCATTCCTGATGATGCTTGATACCCGTTGTTGTAGGCGAACTCTACCAGATGTAAATAGTCCTCCCATTTGGTGGGTTTTTCCATGACGTACATTCTTAGCATATCTTCAATGATCTGATTGGTACGCTCAGTCTGTCCATCCGTTTCAGGGTGATAACTCGTGCTGAAATTAATTCTCGTTTCTAGACCTGCAAATAAAGATTTCCAGAATTTGGAGGTAAATTTTACATCCCTATCTGAAATTACCATCTTTGGTACTCCGTGTAATCTGAATATTTCTTTTAGAAATACTACTGCAATATCTGTTGCCTTGTAGGTGGTTTTTACCAGAATGAAATGTGCAGATTTGCTAAATTTGTCAACCACCACCATTATAGAGTCATGTTGTCGCTGTGTTCTCGGCAAACCTGTGATAAAATCTAGTGAAATCACTTCCCATTTCCATTCAGGAATTGGTAATGGTTGTAATAAACCAGCAGGATGTCTGTGGTCTGCCTTCACCTGTTGACATTCCAAGCATTTAGATAAATAATCGGCTAGATCAGTTTTTAATTTAGGCCAAAAGAACTGTTTTCTAAGGGCTGTTATCATTTTTTGATACCTCGGATGACCTGCAAAAGGGGGTTTGTGCATCTCATTTAGAATAAACAATTTAATTTCTGCAACATTAGGCATGTACAGCCTATCTTTGAACCAAATCAGACCTTTCTAATCCATTTTGAAATCTGTCCCGTTCATGTTTGTCCCATTTTGCTGAATTTTACTTTGCAGATTTAGGTATTCTGCATCCTGTTTGCCGCCACTATTACTTTGTCCATGAGATTACTTTCTGGTTGAATCATTATTATTTCGTACACCTCGTGGGTCCTTCGACTAAGTGCATCCGCCACTGTATTTTCCTTACCTTTTATGTGTTTTACATCAAAGTTGAATTCATTTAAGAAGGCCATGCACCTTGCTTGTCTGGCATTGAGTCATGGTTGGTTAAATAAGTTCTTGACGCAAGTGTTATCGGTTAATAACAAGAATTTCTTTCCCAGCAGGTAGTGACGCCACATTTTCAGCGTGTGTACTACTGCCGTTAATTCCAAGTCATGAACCACGTAGTTGCATTCATGTTCTTTTAGTTTCCGTGATTCATAACACACTACATGTCCGTCCTAGGACAATACTCCTCCTACTCCCTCTTTGCTAGCATCCATACAGACCGTGTATCCTTTACATGGGTCTGCTACTTTTAGAACAGGTGCCTTGGTCAGTAAATCTTTGAGTTGTTCAAAACTTTCTTGACACTTGCAGGACCACACAAACTTTATCCCTTTTTTCTGTAGTGAGGTAATGGGATAGGCGATCTTTGAGAATCCCTCAATGAACCTTCGGTAGTACCCAGTGAGTCCCATGAAAGATCTAATATCAGCCACATCTCTCAGTACTGGCCAATCCACTATGGCTTTTATTTTTTGTGGGTCTACTGAAATTCCTTCCGCAGAAATAATATGGCCTAGGTACTGGATCTCCTTTTTAAAAAATTCACATTTCTCCAACTTTGCATACAATTTGTGATCCCTCAAGGTTTGCAATACGGTTCTTATATGCTGTTCATGTTCTTCCTCCGACTTGGAGTATATTAGGATATCATCAATAAAAATCAGCACAAATTGGTCTAGGTATTTGTTAAAGATACCGTTCATTAGGCACATGAATGTGGCAGGGGCGTTGGTTAGACCGAAAGGGATCACTACAAATTCGTAGTGCCCGTATCGAGTTCGGAATGCAGTTTTACTGATGTCTTCATTTTTAATTCGAATCTGATGATACCCAGATCGAAGGTCCAATTTGGAAAAAACTTTGGTTCCCCCTACTTGGTCGAACAAATCATTAATTCGTGGTAAGGGGTATTTATTCTTAACAGTTACCTTATTCAGTTGCCTATAGTCGATACACAGTCTTAGAGTCCCATCTTTTTTCTTCACAAAAAGGACTGGTGCACCCCAAGGTGAGACACTAGGTCTTATATACCCTTTGTCTAGTAATTCTTGAATCTGAATTTTTAATTCCGTCAATTCCGGGATACTCATTCTATAAGGTACCTTTGACACTGGTGCTGATCCTGGTAAAAGTTCAATGGAAAAATCTATTTCTCGTTGAGGGGGTAACCCCGGTATTTCTTCTGGAAATACGTCTAGGAACTCGCCCAAGACAGGATGCTCTGTTATGGAAGTTTGACTTCCATTGAGGAGTAAATCAGATACTCTCACTGCGTAAATCTTGCATCCTTTTCTCATGCACTTCTTTAACTACATAGCAGAAATCTGCCTAACAGACACCGGTTTTTGTTTTCCATTCACTATTCTTAGAGTTTGGTCTTCCGCAATGTAGGTAAAGTTTTTGTAAAGCAGTTTAGTACTACTTTATATCTTTCAAGCCAGTCCATACCTATTATCATGTCGTAAGATCCTAAAGGCAACACATTTAAATTAATCTTTGTTTTGTGGTCCTGTATTTGAAGCTCACAATCACATATATATTCAGTTACCCTCCTCTTTGCTCCTGTAGCTAACTGAACTAACCAGGGTTTTGGGTGCTTTACCTTGGTGAGTTGGCAGTGCTCCATCATTCTGGGAGTGATGTAGCTTAAAGTTGCCCCAGGGTCAATTAAAATAGTACAAGTATGGTCAGAAATTTTACCTTCAATTTCCACAATTGCAGATTGATGATCTGCCTGTCAGTCTTCCAAGGCTGCATTAATTCGGTGATAACTTTTCCCAATGTCTCCCACCGTGGATGCTTCTTGCATGTTATGCAGTACCCTGTTTGTTTCATTGTATCGGGGACAATTCCTGCGTAAATGAGCTTCACCACATTCCCAGCACTTCAGGGGTTCTTTAGGGATACCGACACTTTCTTTTATTCCCAGGTTAGGGGGTTTAAAAGTTTTTTGCTGAAACTGCTCATTCTTTGGAAATGAATTTCCTTGGAAGTTTTTGGGCATGTTCCTGAAGGGAGGGGGTTTGAAACCTTTCTTTCGATGGTTAAACTTTTCCTGTTTCTTATCCTTCCATGCCTTAGTAGTATCATTCCTTTGTTTGTATTGCTCAAAACATAGTCTTGCTTTCCTCAGTGCTTCGTCTAAAGTTCTTGGATTGTCGAATTCAATTCGATCTTTATAGGACTGTGGAAGACAGCTTAAGAACCGCTGTACCTTCAATTTCTCTTCCTTTATATATGGAACGAACCGTAACGAGTCTAGGAATTTATTGATAAGGTCTTCCATTGTCATTTGTCCCAGCTTCAATTCGTAGAATTCCTTAGTTTTTCTTTCATAATAACTTTCTGAGAAATACTGTTTCTTGAAATATTTCTTGAATTCTGACCATTCAAGGTTCTTTTCTTTCAGTCCCTAGGAAATCTTCAGGTCTTCCCACCATATGCTGGCCTTTCCCTTCAGATTATACACAGCCATTCTGACTTTCATATTGCTGGAGTAGTTGTAAATCTGAAAGTACTTCTTTATGTCCAACAGCCAGGCTTCCGCTTCTTCGCCAGTTTTTGATTCTCCATCGAAGCTGGTAGGTTTTATCTTTTTGAATTCACCCTCCAGGTGGTCAACCTTCCTCTTTCCCATGGTCTTATCTTGATGCTCATATTTCTGGGTCTCATTGGAGGAATTTCCCTTTTTCTCAGCGGTTTCGTCAGTCTCTTCTTTCCTCTTCGTATCCTCCTTCTGTTTTTCGCCATTATTCCTTTCGTGAAGACTTTGTAGCAAAATTTCGTTGATTTCTTGCTGTTTTTCTTGAGCTTTCTTTAGCTGCTCATTGTCCGCTTTGAAGCTCTGTATCTCCACGATCAAGCTCCTCATGGTTTCTAGTACCTGACTTGCTTCAGAATGTTCTTCTGTTCTTTCTTGTTCATTTCCTTCAGGCTCTTCTCTGTATTCCTCGTGGGAAGTCATCTGAAAAATTAACTTAAACAAACGTATACAACATCCGAATACATTATTAGAAATTTTTATTTAAATTGCAACAAAAGCTAGGTGTTTCCAAGGCGACAGGGTTCAATCTAGCTCTGATACCATATGTAACATCTCCATAATTTTTATTTTTTATTTTTGTTTCCTGTTATATCTTTTCTAATTACTGTAAGGGACCATAATTTGCTCTATGTTAACAAACCCTTAACTAAAATTAAACCTCTGTATGCTAAACATACTTAACTCCTTACACCTGTATTCTTCCTACTGGTTTAGAGGAGTATTTATGGTTGTCGTGCCGCTTACTTAGCTGTAGCTAACAACACTCTGTATTTGATTTTGCAGGTTCACCTACACCATCGGAATTTCTTCATGATGCAGAAATGAGTTACTAATTAAAAGTGACTTCGCATACATGTTTGCCTACAACATGAGTGGGCCTTAAGTTTAATGGTTTACTTCATAATGTAAGTGCAAGTTGTGAGGTCAAAATATTCCACTTTGGTAAATAATCCTCCATGATTTTTGTTGTAGAACTCGTGGTACCTTGACAAGTTGTGACAAAGGAATATTAAGCACACCTGAATGCAAAACATTCAAATTCATTCCTTAGACTATCAAGGTTCGGCATACTTTCAATGAAATGTATGACATGCATCGACTATCTTACTGTATGAGTTATAGGCTGCAGAAGGGATACTATGTCTTGGCCATGAAAGATTTCATTTAAGCTAAAGGGAGGTTTTATCCTTCGAATCTAAATCCAATGCTATGAGATCATACTACACTTTATCCACAAGTGATAACTATACACTAAAGTGATCTATTGTAAGGTCGCCTTCCAAAGCTCTAGCTCATAATTAAGATTGCAAATCTTTCAACGATCCTCCTGTCCAAGCCTTATGTTGGGTTATGAGATTTCTAACCATGGTACCTTAAATTTAAATTGGTCATTTAGTGGATGGTTCACCGTTCCAGGTGTAGTCTTCGATGGCTGCCAGCAACCGCAGCATGGTACAGAACCATGTGACTCTCATTAAATTGTCTTAAATGGAGAGGTGACAACACCCTTCCATAAATAACATTGGCTCTAGTTTCGAACAAGCTAGGCCCATCTGTTAAACACTAACCCTCTCAGGTTTCCATTTGGCAAGTTTGATATGTCTCTCCAGTATTGGAACAAAACATCACTTGTTGTGAACTCATTTGTTCTTCGATGGTAATATAATACACATTGTAGGGAGATAACACACCAGATTTGTTTGGGGTTCTTTGGAAGAAACCCTCGTCGCAGGGGATTTTACTGAGAGGTAACTCCTTTGGAATACGAAGGAGCCATGGCCAACCGTTTGATCGCAAATGTAAATGTCATCATTAATAGATACAGAAATTTTTCTTTAAAACTTTATGCATAGAAGTTCCCATTTCCAGATACTAACTTATTTGCTGTGTCAGTGGCAGGGTTGTCGAATCATTCAGGTGCTGGGCATTTTGGGTCAACTCATTTTGGTAAGCAGGCATCGCTCCAAACAACTCCATCCTTGCAAGGAAGAAATTTGCGCCATAACCCTCCTAGGTGTTAGTAGAATCAGGTTTAGTAATCGCTAAGTTTTTCTTTGAAGAATTATAAGCTCATCTAGGATTTGAACTTCAACGCCAGAGATTTCAATGTAAAAGCTTTTGTATGAACGTTTAATGTTTGAAACAGCTTTCGTTGTCCCTTTGGTAGAATTGGGTTTATAGTAGTAGATAATTCTGAAAACTTTTCTATTGTTTGGGCTTTAATGCCATGGTTTTAATATAATAATTTCTGCCTGAGAAATTAGTTGGAATAGTTTTGCTGGGACCCGATTTGGAACTCGTGTACGGCTCAGCTGAGCGTTCCACTGTAATTATGCTTTGTAATTCTTTCAGTTTTATTTCCATATCGCTAGACACTAAGGGAACATCATATAACCCACAGAAAGACGTCTTCTGTAAGCTATGTGTTTAAAATATTGGAGAAAATTGTATCTTCCAGTAATGCCCAAAATGTAACTCGGATGGATAGTCGTAGTCTCTTTTAAAGAATCGTTGTCTGAGAAATAAAAAATGATTTTTCTTGCTCATTCATGGTTGGGTCATTTGGGTGATCTTCCCAAAGCTAAATCGTGATCTCAGATTTCCCATTGAAATTTAAAAATGAAAACCCTAATTACCTATGCGGGTTTAACACTCCTGCTTGAAAATCCTGTATAATATATATATTTCCTATATAAGGTCTGAGGTCCGTTGAGAATTCGAGTAGATCTCTGGCTGTATTTTTTTTGGGTCTTCATGTGAATAAAATCGAGTTTTTATTTTCTGTCTGTGTATGGGTCCAAGTGTCCACTGACAAGTATGCTACCTGTAATTTAATCGATTTCTATTGTAAAGGTTTATTACACATATAAATCTGAATCATCTGGATTATATATATATACTTATAATACAGAGTTGGGTAGATCCTTGATTTCTGATGCATGCCGAGTAGGAATCGCAGAGTTCCCTTCCATACCATGTACTAACAGCAACAATATTAATAGGAAATAGATTTAACTCAATACGACTTTTCCAGGTTTTCATTTGATGTTTTTTTTAAAAAGAAAACGAACCCAAGATTCAATATAATAATAACGTCGAATGCTCCTTAAAATTAATGAGTAGAGAGAGTTTCTAAGAAGGAGAACAATTTCCAGAACAACAAATCTTTCGTCTGCCTAGGGTTTAACTTCTTGAATCCCAGATCGATATAAACGAAGATAATTATCCAAAATGATCAATAATTCGCAACTATAAAACTTACTATAACAAAAAAAATCCATAGAATGCTCTAAAGTTTTACTACAAATAATTTCGTAGAATTCCCACATTTTATCATCGTTGAGAGTATTCGCTATTTGAAATATAATCTCATATGAGCTTCTTCAAGAAAGAATTCATAAGAAAAACAACTAATTGAACCAACTCTTTTAGCTTATTCGGCAAAATAAAATTAATAGAAAATACTAAAGAGTCTGAACTTGGAAAAACCTGAAATTTGTAAACCGAATGTAACAGGAACAGCCACGTTCCTCCCAACCATAGATTAGATAGAAACGCCAAGTCTCTCCGTAATCACCCCCGAGCCAGATGCATGCACGAAAAGTGTGGACAGTTAACCCTGAAAACTCAGTCACAATTCTGAAATCCCTTGCCTAACACAGAGTGATCACACAGCAAGTCTAATTCTCCCCGACATACTAAGCAGCGTCCTACCTCCCACATATGCCCTTCCTTTATAGTTTTCGCTAGGTCTTACCATTAGCAGCCAATTCCTCATGGAATTTTCGCAGCTAAGTAAATCCCTCATTTTCAGGGTGTGTCTAGTGTCTTAAATACACTTCTGACATCTGTTCTGGTTTCCCCAAGGTTAACTCTCACTTGTCCCCCACTTTTCCATGCATGATCTCCTCATTTAACTTGGCTATTCCTGTTCATCCTTTTATTATTAAAACAATAATTAAAATTCAAAGTTGTTTCTTACAACAATCCTCCTAGGACTTATTCGGCAGATTTTTCATCTAGCCCCTTATTGAAATGAACTTCACAATGATAATAAAACAAAAACATAATGTCTTATTGTTATTTGGGGAGCGTCACATCCTTGCCCCCTTATTATGAACACTATCCTCAGTGTTCTAGTTTTCCTCCATCGGTTCTGGGAACAAATTCGGATACTTTTTTAGTATCTCACTTTCCAATTCCCAGGTCGCCTCCTCAGGACTAAAGTGATTCCATTGCACCTTTACCTGAGCGATGGCTCGGTTCCGAAGTACTGTTTCTTTCCTGTCTAGAATGCGTAAAGGTTCCACTTGAAATTCACCTTCTGGAGCCTCTTGGATCAAATTCCAATCAATAATATCAGTGGGGTCATGAATATATTTTTTTATCACTGAAATGTGAACAATATTATGAATTTTTAAATTTGCGGGTAAAGCCAACTTATAAGCTACAGGTCCAATCCTCTGAAGTATTTGGAAGGGCCCACAGAATCGTGGTGCCAGTTTAGTGCAACTCCCTAGTCGGAGTGAGCTTTTCTTTGGTTTAACCCGCAAGTACACATGTTCTCCAACTTAGAATTCCTTATCCTATCTTTTTAGGTCAGCATAACTTTTTTGGCGGTCCTGAGCCACCTTTAAATTTTTCTGCACCTTCTGAACTGTTTGTTCCATATCCCGCAGCAAATCCGGTCCTACCAACAAACGATCGACCGGGCTATCCCAGCTAACTGAGGTAGTGCACATCCTTCCATAAAGAATTTCGAATCGACTCATTCTTGATGATGCTCGATACCTGTTGTTGTAGGTGAACTCTACCAGATGTAAATAGTCCTCCCATTTGGTGGGTTTTTCCATGACGTACATTCTTAGCATATCTTCAATGATCTGATTGGTATGCTCAGTCTGTCCATCCGTTTTAGGGTGATAACTCGTGCTGAAATTAATTCTTGTTTCTAGACCTGCAAATAAAGATTTCTAGAATTTGGAGGTAAATTTTACATCCCTATCTGAAATTACCATCTTTGGTACCCCGTGTAATCTGAATTTTTCTTTTAGAAATACTCCTGCAATATCTGCTGCCTTGTAGGTGGTTTTTACCAGAATGAAATGTGCAGATTTGCTAAATTTGTCAACCACCACCATTATAGAGTCATGTTGTCGCTGTGTTCTCGGAAAACCTGTGATAAAATCTAGTGAAATCACTTCCCATTTCCATTCAGGAATTGGTAATGGTTGTAATAAACCAGCAGGATGTCTATGGTCTGCCTTCACCTGTTGACATTCCAAGCATTTAAATAAATAATCGGCTAGATCAGTTTTTAATTTAGGCCAAAAGAACTGTTTTCTAAGGGCTCTTATCATTTTTTGATACCCGGGATGACCTGCAAAAGGGGGTTTGTGCATCTCATTTAGAATAAACAATTTAATTTCTGCAACATCAGGCATGTACAGCCTATCTTTGAACCAAATCAGACCTTTCTGATCCATTTTGAAATCTGTCCCGTTCATGTTTATCCCATTTTGCTGAATTTTACTTTGCAGATTTAGGTATTCTGCATCCTGTTTGCCCGCCACTATTACTTTGTCCATGAGATTACTTTCTGGTTGACTCATTATTATTTCGTACACCTCGTGGGTCCTTCGACTAAGTGCATCCGCCACTGTATTTTCCTTACCTTTTATGTGTTTTACATCAAAGTCGAATTCACTTAAGAAGGCCATGCACCTTGCTTGTCTGGCATTGAGTCCTGGTTGGTTAAATAAGTTCTTGACGCAAGTGTTATCGGTTAATAACAAGAATTTCTTTCCCAGCAGGTAGTGACGCCACATTTTCAGTGCGTGTACTACTGCCGTTAATTCCAAGTCATGAACCACGTAGTTGCCTTCATGTTCTTTTAGTTTCCATGATTCATAACACACTACATGTCCGTCCTGGGACAGTACTCCTCCTACTCCCTCTTTGCTAGCATCCGTACAGACCGTGTATCCTTTACATGGGTCTGCTACTTTTAGAACAGGTGCCTTGGTTAGTAAATCTTTGAGTTGTTCAAAACTTTCTTGACACTTGCAGGACCACACAAACTTTATCCCTTTTTTCTGTAGTGAGGTAATGGGATAGGCGATCTTTGAGAATCCCTCAATGAACCTTCGGTAGTACCCGGTGAGTCCCCTGAAAGATCTAATATCAGCCACATCTCTCGGTACTGGCCAATCCGCTATGGCTTTTATTTTCTGTGGGTCTACTAAAATTCCTTCCACAGAAATAATATGGCCTAGGTACTGGATCTCCTTTTTAAAAAATTCACATTTCTCCAACTTTGCGTACAATTTGTGATCCCTCAAGGTTTGCAATACGGTTCTTATATGCTGTTCATGTTCTTCCTCCAACTTGGAGTATATTAGGATATCATCAATAAAAATCAGCACAAATTGGTCTAGGTATTTGTTAAAGATACCGTTCATTAGGCACATGAATGTGGCAGGGGCGTTGGTTAGACCGAAAGGGATCACTACAAATTCGTAGTGCCCGTATTGAGTTCGGAATGCAGTTTTATTGATGTCTTCATTTTTAATTCGAATCTGATGATACCCAGATCGAAGGTCCAATTTGGAAAAAACTTTGGCTCCCCCTACTTGGTCGAACAAATCATTAATTCGTGGTAAGGGGTATTTATTCTTAACCGTTACCTTATTCAGTTGCCTATAGTCGATACACAGTCTTAGAGTCCCATCTTTTTTCTTCACAAAAAGGACTGGTGCACCCCAAGGTGAGACACTAGGTCTTATATACCCTTTGTATAGTAATTCTTGAATCTGAATTTTTAATTCCGTCAATTCCGGGATACTCATTCTATAAGGTACCTTTGACACTAGTGCTGATCCTGGTAAAAGTTCAATGGAAAAATCTATTTCTCGTTGAGGGGGTAACCTTGGTATTTCTTCTGGAAATACGTCTAGGAACTCGCCCAAGACAGGATGCTCTATTATGGAAGTTTGACTTCCATTGAGGAGTAAATCAGATACTCTCACTGCGTAAATCTTGCATCCTTTTCTCATGCGCTTCTTTAACTGCATAGCAGAAATCTGCCTAACAGAGACCGGTTTTTGTTTTCCATTCACTGTTCTTAGAGTTTGGTCTTCCGCAATGTAGGTAAAGTTTTTGGTAAAGCAGCTTAGTACTACTTTATATCTTTCAAGCCAGTCCATACCTATTATCATGTCGTAAGATCCTAAAGGCAGCACAGTTAAATTAATCTTTGTTTTGTGGTCCTGTATTTGAAGCTCACAATCAGATATATATTCAGTTACCCTCCTCTTTGCTCCTGTAGCTAACTGAACTAACCAGGGTTTTGGGTGCTTTACCTTGGTGCGTTGGCAGTGCTCCATCATTCTCGGAGTGATGTAGCTTAAAATTGCCCCAGGGTCAATTAAAATAGTACAAGTATGGTCAGAAATTTTACCTTCAATTTCCACAATTGCAGATTGATGATCTTCCTGTCGGTCTTCCAAGGATGCATTAATTCGGTGATAACTTTTCCCAATGTCTCCCACCGTGGATGCTTCTTGCATGTTATGCAGTACCCTGTTTGTTTCATTGTATCGGGGACAATTCCTGTGTAAATGAGCTTCACCACATTCCCAGCACTTCATGGGTTCTTTAGGGATACCGACACTTCCTTTTATTCCCAGGTTAGGGGGTTTAAAATTTTTCTGCTGAAACTGCTCATTCGTTGGAAATGAATTTCCTTGGAAGTTTTTGGGCATGTTCCTGAAGGGCGGGGGTTTGAAACCTTTCTTCCGCTGGTTAAAATTTCCCTGTTTCTTATCCTTCCATGCCTTAGTAGTATCAGTCCTTTGTTTGTATTGCTCAAAACATAGTCTTGCTTTCCTCAGTGCTTCGTCTAAAGTTCTTGGATTGTTGAATTCAATTCGATCTTTATAGGACTGTGGCAGACAGCTTAAGAACCGCTGTACCTTCAATTTCTCTTCCTTTATATATGGAACGAACCATAACAAGTCTAGGAATTTATTGATAAGGTCTTCCATTGTCATTTGTCCCAGCTTCAATTCGTAGAATTCCTTAGTTTTTCTTTCATAATAACTTTCTGATAAATACTGTTTCTTGAAATATTTCTTGAATTCTGACCATTCAAGGTTCTTTTCTTTCAGTCCCTAGGAAATCTTCAAGTCTTGCCACCATATGCTATCCTTTCCCTTCAGATTATACACAGCCATTCTGACTTTCATATTGCTGGAGTAGTTGTAAATCTGAAAGTACTTCTTTATGTCCAACAACCAGGCTTCCTCTTCTTCACCAGTTTTTGATTCTCCATCGAAGCTGGTAGGTTTTATCTTTTTGAATTCACCCTCCAGGTGGTCAATCTTCCTCTTTCCCATGGTCTTATCTTGATGCTCAGATTTCTGGGTCTCATTGGAGGAATTTCCCTTTTTCTCAGCGCTTTCGTCAGTCTCTTCTTTCCTCTTCGTATCCTCCTTCTGTTTTTCGCCATTATTCCTTTCGTGAAGACTCTGCAGCAAAATTTCGTTGATTTCTTGCTCTTTTTCCTGAGCTTTCTTTAGCTGTTCATTGTCCGCTTTGAAGCTCTGTATCTCCATGATCAATCTCTTCATGGTTTCTAGTACCTGAATTGCTTCCGAATGTTCTTATGTTCTTGCCTGTTCATTTCCTTCAGGCTCTTCTCCGTATTCCTCGTGGGAAGTCATCTGAAAAATTAACTGAAACAAATGTATACAACATCCGAATACATTATTAGAAATTTTTATTTAAAGTGCAACAAAAGCTAGGTGTTTCCAAGGCGACAAGGTTGAATCTAGCTCTGATACCATATGTAACATCTCCATAAATTTTTTTGTTTTGTTTTGTTTCCTGTTATTTCTTTTCTAATTACTATAAGGGACCACAATTTGCTCTATGTTAACAAACCCTTAACTAAAATTAAACCTCTGTATGCTGAACACACTTAACTCCTTACACTTGTATTCTTCCTACTAGTTTAGAGGAGTATTTATGGTTGTCGTGCCGCTTACTTAGCTGTAGCTAACAACACTCTGTATTTGATTTTGCAGGTTCACCTACACCATCGAAATTTCTTCATGATGCAGAAATGAGTTACTAATTAAAAGTGACTTCGCATACATGTTTGCCTACAACATGAGTGGGCCTTAAGTTTAATGGTTTACTTCATAATGTAAGTGCAAGTTGTGAGGTCAAAATATTCCACTTTGGTAAATAATCCTCCATGATTTTTGTTGTAGAACTCGTGGTACCTTGACAAGTTGTGACAAAGGAATATTAAGCACACCTGAATGCAAAACATTCAAATTCATTCCTTAGACTATGAAGGTTCGGCATACTTTCAATGAAATGTATGACATGCATTGACTATCTTACTGTATGAGTTATAGGCCGCGGAAAGGATACTATGTCTTGGCCATGAAAGATTTCATTTAAGCTAAAGGGAGGTTTTATCCTTCGGATGTAAATCCAATGCTATGAGATCATACTTCACTTTATCCACAAGTGATAGCTATACACTAAAGTGATCTATTGTAAGGTCGCCTTCCAAAGCTTTAGCTCAGAATTAAGATTACAAATCTTTCAACGATCCTCCTGTCCAAGCCTTACGTTGGGCTCTGACATTTCTAACCGTGGTATGTTAAATTTAAATTGGTCATTGAGTGGATGGTTTACCGTTCCAGGTGTAGTCTTCGATGGCTGCCAGCAACCGCAGCATGGTACAGAACCATGTGACTCTCATTAAATTGTCTTAAATGGAGAGGTGACAACACCCTTCCGTAAATAACATTGGCTCCAGTTTCGAACAAGCTAGGCCCATCTGTTAAACATTAACCCTCTCAGGTTTCCATTCGGCAAGTTTGATATGTCTCTCCAGTATTGGAACGAAACATCACTTGTTGTGAACTCATTTGTTCTTCGATGGTAATATAATGCACATTGCAGGGAGATAATGCACCAGATTTGTTTGGGGTTCTTTGGAAGAAACCCTCGTCGCAGGGGATTTTACTGAGAGGTAACTCCTTTGGAATATGAAGGAGCCATGGCCAACCATTTGATCGCAAAGGTAAAAGTCATCATTAATAGATACAGAAATTTTTCTTTAAAACTTTATGCATGGGTGTTCCCATTTACAGATACTAACTTATTTGCTGTGTCAGTGGCAGGGTTGTCGAATCATTCAGGTGCTGGGCATTTTGGGTCTACTCATTTTGGTAAGCAGGCATCGCTCCAAACAACTCCATCCTTGCAAGGAAGAAATTTGCGCCATAACCCTCCTAGGTGTTAGTAGAATCATGTTTAGTAATCGCTAAGTTTTTCTTTGAAGAATTATAAGCTTTTGTATGAACGTTTAATGTTTGAAACAGCTTTCGCTATCCCTTTGGTAGAATCGGGGTTATAGTAGTAGATAATTCTGAAAAATTTTCTATTGTTTGGGCTTTAATGCCATGGTTTTAATATAATAATTTATGCCTGAGAAATTAGTTGGAATAGTTTTGCTGGGACCCGATTTGGAACTCGTGTACGGCTCAGCTGAGGGTTCCACTGTAATTATGCTTTGTAATTCCTTCAGTTTTATTTCCATATCGCTAGACACTAAGGGGACATTCTATAACCCACAGAAAGACGTCTTCTGTAAGCTATGTGTTTAAAAAATTGGGGAAAACTGTATCTTCCAGTAACGCCCAAAATGTAGCTCGGATGGATAGTCGTAGTCTCTTTTAAAGAATCGTTGTCTGAGAAATAAAAAATGATTTTTCTTGCTCATTCATGGTTGGGTCGTTTGGGTGATCTTCCCAAGGCTAAATCGTGATCTCAGATTTCCCATTGAAATTTAAAAATGAAAACCCTAATTACCTATGCGGGTTTAACACTCCTGCTTGAAAATCCTGTATAATATATATATTTCCGATATAAGGTCTGAGGTCCGTTGAGAATTCGAGTAGATATCTGGCTGTATTTTTTTTGGGTCCTCATGTGAATAAAATCGAGTTTTTATTTTCTGTTTGTGTATGGGTCCAAGTGTCCACTGACAAGTATGCTACCTGTAATTTAATCGATTTCTATTGTAAAGGTTTATTGCACATATAAATCTGAATCATGTGGATTATATATATACTTATAATACAGAGTTGGGTAGATCCTTGATTTCTGATGCATGCCGAGTAGGAATCGCAGAGTTCCCTTCCATACCATGTAATAATAGCAACAATATTAATAGGAAATAGATTTAACTCAATACGACTTTTCCAGGTTTTCATTCGATGTTTTTTTTAAAAAGAAAACGAACCCAAGATTCAATATAATAATAACGTCGAATGCTCCTTAAAATTAATGAGTAGAGAGAGATTCTAAGAAAGAGAACAATTTCCAGAACAACAAATCTATCGTCTGCCTAGGGTTTAACTTCTTGAATCACAGATCGATATAAACGAAGATAATTATCCAAAATGATCAATAATTCGCAACTATAAAACTTACTATAACAAAAAAAATCCATAGAATGCTCTAAAGTTTTACTACAAATAATTCCGTAGAATTCCCAGGTTTTATCATCGTTCAGAGTATTCGCGATTTGAAATATAATCTCATATGAGCTTCTTCAAGAAAGAATTCATAAGAAAAACAACTAATTGAACCAACTCTTTTAGCTTATTCGGCAAAATAAAATTAATAGAAAATACTAAAGAGTCTGAACTTGGAAAAACCTGAAATTTGTAAACTGAATGTAACAGGAACAACCACGTTCCTCCCAACCATAGATTAGATACAAACGCCAAGTCTGTCCGTAATCACCCCCGAGCCAGATGCATGCACGAAAAGTGTGGACAGTTAACCCTGAAAACTCAGTCACAATTCTGAAATCGCTTGCCTAACACAGAGTGCTCACACAGCAAGTCTAATTCTCCCCGGCATACTAAGCAGCGTCCTGCCTCTCACATATGCCCTTCCTTTATAGTTTTGCCTAGGTCTTACCATTAGCAGCCAATTCCTCATGGAATTTTCGCATCTAAGTAAATCCCTGATTTTCAGGGTGTGTCTAGTGTCTTAAATACACTTCTGACACCTGTTCTGGTTTCCCCATGGTTAACTCTCACTTGTTCCCCACTTTTCCATGCATGATCTCCTCATTTAACTTGGCTGTTCCTGTTCATCCTTTTATTATTAAAACAATAATTAAAATTCAAAGTTGTTTCTTACAACAATCCTCCTAGGACTTATTCGGCAGATTTTTCATCTAGCCCCTTATTGAAATGAATTTCACAATGATAATAAAACAAAAACATAATGTCTTATTGTTATTTGGGGAACGTCACATTGATGAATTGTTGAAATTATTACTTGTGTGTTGAAAGTATGAGTTTGTTGACTTGTCAAATATGTTTTAGATTTACATAAATTGATTGTATTATTGAATTACATATATAATTATATACATTTAATATAAAATATGTCATAGTATAATATAATATATGAAAATATCTTATTTGACTTACGAATGAAAGGATAATATAAATAAATGGATAGATAGGATTTGCACAAATTTTTAGAAAAGAGTTGTCATAGTTGCATTATGAAGGGAGCATGAAAAGTAAGACTTTGCAACCATGTTTATTAATATTTTAATTATTTCAATCAAATTGCTATATTCTTTCTAGAAAATGAATTTATTGATTGTTGACTATTATTTTTGGAATTTATTGATGGATGAGGAGGATGAGGAGGAGTTTTGATATAAATAGGAGACTTGAGATTGGAAGAGGGGAGTCTTTTTCTCTTGAACGATATTTTGGTAAGAGTTTTGAGAGGAAGGGGAATTTTGGATAATTTGGGGTATGAGAAGATGGGAAGAGTTGGAAGAGTTTGAGAACTCTTGGAAGATTTGATACATAACCTACTAGTACATCACTGTTCTGTTCTTTGGGGGTCTCGGGCATGGAGGGTGAGGAGGCCATTTGGATGGGACTGTTCAATGGTTTCCTGGGGCTAGGGAGCCGGCTAGGCCCCTAGTTGGCTGGGAGGTAAAACCGTGGTCCCGCTTTTGGAAATGAAGATGGAAGAAACTCGAGGAGAAGAGGGAAGCTTGCTCAGTTTGGACTCCGTCACCATTCTTATAACGAGGCATTTTTCTAGTTATTTTAAATTGTTAATATGTTGTTGTAAACTTCTCATATGATGCTATTGCTACATGATTGACGATGTTAATTTATGTTGTGTGAATCACCATTGAAATTTTAAAAACTTATAAGTTAATTGATGCTATTGCAAAATGCCTATATGTTGTCTATATATGTTGTTATGGTTACCCGTTGATTATATGTTGCTTAGTCACAAAATCTATATGTTTAATTAGATTAAAATTTATAATTCCAATGGAGGCATTACATTGTGGCTTATGAGTCTAGAAAACTAAAAGAGCAGATGAAAGAAATTATGGAACTCATGATTTGGAGTAGGCTGCTATAATATAGACATTAAAAATGTGGTGACATTATCTCATTGGTAGGCGATTTGTACTAAAATATGATAATGTTAGTGTAAAATATCTATTTGACCAGCAAAATCTAAATGCAAGACAAGAAAGGTGGTTGTATTTTCTAAGTGAATATGATTTCGAAATAAAACACATCAAGGGGAAATAAAATAAAGTAGCAGATGCTTTGATTCATCATGATAATATGTTGTATGTGACTACAAGTAGTAGTTAGGAAAGAGATTTAGAGATAAAAATACAAACAACAACAAGAAATGATGATGAATACCGGAAATTAAAAGATAAAACAACAGAAAATGAAGCAAGCCAAATAAAAACATATTTTAAATTGAGCAGAAAAACATTATTGACGTATAAGGACAGGTTGTATGTACCTAATTCTGCAGAAGTTAAGCTTTTAATTATGAATGAAGTGCATAAGGCACCTTATTTAGGACATCCTAGATAGCAGAAAATTATTACCATGCTGAGAAAATAATTTTATTGGCCTAATATGAAAAATAAAGTTACAGAATATATAGATAAATGCATGGAATGTCAACAAGTTAAAACAGAACATCACCATCCAGCAAGGTTATTGTAGCCCTTACCCATTCAATAATTGAAGTGGGAGGTCATCATTAGTATGGACTTTATAACAAGTTTGCCTAAAAATGCTAAACATTATGATTCTATAATGGTTTTTGTAGATAAGTTGAGTAATGCAACACATTTTATTCCTGTTAAAGCTACATACAAAGCTATTCTTATTGTTGATATATTTATGAGAGAAATTTTCATATTGCATGGTGTACCTAGGATAATAGTTTTTGACAGAGATACAAATTTTGTAGGAAATTTTTGGAAGGATTTGTTTAAAGGGTTAGTTAGTAAACTAAATTTTAGTACATCTTTTCACCCTCAAGCAGATGGACATACATAAAGAGTAAATAAGATATTACAAGACATGCTTAGAATGTATGCTATGGATAAACCAAGAAAATGGGAAGACTATTTACATTTGGTTGAATTTTCGACTAACTATTTTTTGTTGTTATATTGGGCCACGGCCCGAGCACATATGTTTTATTTTGAGTATTGGGCATGAGCCCTAACACCTTGACTTATTCTTTTATATATTGACATACTATGCATGGACCCTGACTCGCTTCTTTATTTGAGTGTATACTGGGCAAGAAGGCCCTAATGTTTTGATTATGTGTTTCAGATTTTGATATGGGTACAAACCCTAATATACTGAGATTATCTTTTTTTTTTTATTGTGTGGAACTATGATCTTTAGATGAATGACTTATGTGGTGTGTTGAGCGTGGACTCAGAAACACACAGATAGCCTACGTACTGGGCATAAGCCCCGATGTACCTAGAGGAATGTTTATATACTAGGAGTAAGCCCTGAGGTACATTGAGTGTTGGGCATAAGCCTTGGAGCACTCCAAGCTTGATAAATGAATACCGGATCCGAGGCCACTTAAATATTCTACATGTGCCTCACAACCACATTCTAGCACTAGTGTTGAGCAGGAAGCTCTGGAATTGTACTAGCATAATGCCCATGTGAAAGTGTTGAGTTAAAAAGCTTTGAAGAGCACTCGGGGTTACTAAATATCAAATTGTTGAGTCAGAAAGACTCTGAATAAGCACTTCTACTTTCATCAGATTTATTTAATTTGGTTAAATGATTCATCTTTTATCTATCATCAAATACTGTGGGAACTACCATTTTAAACGAGGGAATCCGACATGCAAGAGAGAGACTAGAGGTGCCTATCCAAGCTTACCAAAAGACTGTCCAAAGAATTGGACCTTGTCCTTAAAAGTTAAAAAAAGTATCATGTGAAGATACATAATTAAATAAAAGATAATTACCACCACTTAAAGCATGGATTGACTAATAGTAGTCTTCTACGAATAACATGCATAAAGGCCTCAAGGCTAATATTATTATTAAGAGCCTTACTAATAATGTTGTTATTATTTCTTTATGAAATATATTTATTATATATATAGTTTATGTATCATTTAAATATTATTAATGATGTATTAATAGTTAAGCTTAAATGTAATTATAGTTATTATAATTATTATGAAGAGCTTAAATCATAAATCACTTATACTTAAAACAATTGAAAAAAAATCCTAGTGTAAAAAGGTTAGATATTTATTAAATATTAATTATTTAATTTAAAAAAATTAATTATTCCAACAGTCATAATTCAAGACTCCCCTACACAAAGAGGGAAGATCCCAAGTTTTGGGGATCATCATTCTTTTTCATTATAATTCTCTTTTGATAATCAAAGAGAAGTTTTCTGCTCCAAGAAGTTGAAGCAGTCTCACCTAATAATTACAGATCTGAACCAGCAGTGAACCTAGGGCCTCTATCTCTTATTGCATGTTGGAACCAAGCTCGAGGGGATCCAGTTAGAACCAAAAATAGTCTAACGGTCATGGTTGGGAGGAACATGGTAGCCCCGAAGTTATCAAGCTAAGGAAACACTCTAACAGGTCAGCTAAGCTCGGAATATTTCTACACTAATTGTTGTTTGAGTGTGCAGGCCTCTACAGGAGCAAGCCAAACTTCAAGAAAACCAGGTATGACTTATTAACTCACCAGTTCAAAGTTATGATGGATAGATAGGTATTTAATTTAGGCTTTTAGACTAAAACTAATGGTTTAACATTATTTTAATTCTTAACCCAAATATTATCGAACTTAGAGGTTTTTCCCAGAAACCAGTGTAGGGTCTAGGAGGCCTAGCCCAACTAGCCTATGCTAGACAACACCCAATCAGAAAACTTAGGAACCCTACTATGGATTTTTGGAGGACTTGTAACACTTTGTATTATTGTTCCCATTGTTTTCCCATATTAACTTCCAGGTTAGGGTTATTATGTTTTTAAATAATTATGTTTTTTGTTTGAATCGTCTTATCAATTCATAGTGCAAGGATTACTTCTGTCATTTAATTCTTTTATTGTTATTTTCTTTATGCTTAAGAATCGTCGAATAGAAATGACAACAACATCGAGTCAAACATCGAATCTCTTAGCCACAGTACACATCAAATCGTAAATTAAACAATAACAATAATTATTATTTTCTGTTCTTTCCAACCAAGGTATCAGTCCACATTATCAACATCTCTACGATTTCAACCAAATAGTCAACCATTATATCGAAAAAAACAACAAATATTCTCTCATGGATCAAATCCCACTACCAACAAATGCATTTCATATATTTAAACTATATTAATTTTTATCCCATAGAAATAGAAGTCAAGAGATCGAATCTCACTAACATTTCTAAGAAGACCATGCAATCTTCAAATAGTGAAACAACGTAGAAGTTTACACATAAGCATATACACATTCAACCAATCATTTTCTCTACCAATGAACAAACACTTACAGCCATTCTTTAAACATAAAATGCAAGGCAAGGGATTGAATCCCTCTATTTAAAGCAACTACTAGAAAAACCAAAAAGAAGAACCAAAGTGAAACCCCATGGGCTCAATATCAGACAAGGGTTTCGCTTCTCCTACGAACACATCTTGTTCTGGCAGCTATTTTTAAAACTAAGATTTGCAAACCCATTCAACAAACAGAGCCACGATAGCCACATGAAGGATATAAAAACTCTCAACCATTATTTCACATAGAGAAAATGCAGAGGTTAGTTATCTTCATTACAGGTTCAAAGTCTAATAGAAAATGCAGAGGCCAACATTTCCTTATTCCTCAGACAGAGTCAACCTCAGCTCATGATAAATGCAAGTCATGGCAAAATCACGATTGTCCTGTGTAAAATACTCAACTGACGACTTTCAGAATAGAGGCAATGATAGCAAACACAAAAATCAAAACTACTATTCTTACCCATAAGAAAATGCAGAGACTCGAAAAATGTGCAAATCAGTTATAGAATTATGCAGTAAGCCATTTCCTCTATTCACAAGTCCAAGGATTCTTTCTAAATGAAATACACAGACATATAAAGCCCAGGTCTATATTGGGCATTATTACAAACTGCTTCTACAAAGTTCAACATTGAGCTGAATGGCCAAACCTTACACTAAAACCCTCCAAGGACATTAAAACCAATAGATACATTTCACAATGGTCCAGCCAAAGGCGACCTCCAAGAACCCAAAACTTGTTGCAGTAAAACCAAACCAAGGTCACAAAGTTCCCCATAGAAAATACAAATAGTACCACTCCACAGAGGCGAGAGGAGGAGATAAGGAATGGTGAACTCTGAACTTACCATTTACAATGCCATCTAAGTCAAGTATTGGCCATCAACTAGTAGCCACGTAGAAGAAGAATGCCACGATTACCTACCGAACCAATGAACCATACAATGTCAGAAACTTGAGATTACATCGAATTCTATTTAAATAAAATAGCAAGAAACGTAGTATAAACCAGGAATGATATTACCTTTTTTTTCCAGTCGCCATCTCTGCATACGAAACCCCATATGGTGTGCTGACCATGAGCCAAGCTTAGTTCAGTACACAAAACCCTCAAACATATCCAACAAAAAACAAGGGCAAATGAACCATGAAAAAGAACCATCGTTGGTGTAGAACACAAGGGAAAACCCTCAGCATAGCTGGAAGAATTGGCCATGTGCCATCATAGAAGATGCATTTAATTTTACCACAAACCCCAAAGATTTCAATAGTGACCCTGATATCAATAGTAGTAGAGTCATTCTTGACCAACAAGTATTGTAAACACAATGAGTATTGTAAAGACAACAACTGTTACTTAGTGGCAACAAGTAATTGCAAGGTCAACAAGTATAGCAAGTTCAACAAGTTTACAAACTCCAACAAGGCTTTTAAAGTACCAACCTTCAAACATCACAAACTTGAGACTTAAGTAATTGCTAGAAATGTGAAGTAAGAACCCTAGGTAGATGCCTCGTAGGTACACCTGCAAACCAAGTACAAATTGAATGCATTAGTGAAACTCGGTAAGTAAGTCAGAAGTTTCCATTTCTTACACCCTACCTCTCAACAGCTCTGCCGGGGTACCTTGTCCTTCTAAGACCAAGCATCGCATCATGGGCCTCAACTGCCACCAACAGGGGTCCATCCCACCTGAATTATCAGTTATAATTTCATAAATATGCACACAAAATATTAAAACAATAAGAAGGAGATCGATATTATTATACTCTAAACATTTGTACACTTGCGACAAAATTTCATTTCTACTCATTACATTGCTTCCGCAACGCTATAGGAATAACAACCAGTAAGACCATGATACTTAGGAAACTGAGACCCTTCAAATGCCACAATTAATTACCAGTGTAGTATGTACTTATTAGTGCGGAGGTTTATTTACAAATTATCATCTCTTAACTAGTTTATTACAGTAATGGAAAATTTTTAAATTTTACTATTTTTAGGGACATTACAAATTTGCATATAATAACCATTTTCAAGCATCTGCTAAGATGAGTCCATTTGAAATACTTTATGGAGGAAAATGTAACACTCCAATTTCTTGGAGTAGTCTAGTTGACAGATTAATGTTAGGTCCTGAAGTGTTAAAGGATATATAACTAACCGTGAAACGGGGACAACAAAACTTGAATATAGCTCAAGATAGAAAAAAGAGCTATGTAGACTTAAAGAGAACTCAAAGAGAGTTCCAAGTTGGGGATCATGTTTATGTAAAAGTAAAGCCAAGGAATATTTCTTTAAGATTGGGTAAGCATGCTGAACTAGCACCCAGGTATTCTGCCCCTTTTGAGATATTAGATCAGGTTGAACCAATAGCTTATCGGTTGGCATTACCACCTACGGTAAAATTACATAATTTTTTCACTTTTTCTACTTAAATAAATATATACATGATGCTACTCATGTTGTGTATTGGAATGTTATTCAGGTGGAACCAGAAGGAGAATTCAGAGTGGAACCAAAATGCATCCTCGATAGGAGGGAGCTTATGCTCCGGAACTGCATCATTGGGCAGGTAAAGGTTCAATGGATGCACCTTAGCACAAAAGAAGCTACTTGGGAATTGGAAAGTAATATGCGAGAGGCATATCCAATTATGTCCCAAGAAGAAACAATGAAAGATTGAATAACATAGAGGACGGTGTTATCTTTAATGAGGGGTGTATGTAATACCCCTAGGACAATGATTAAAGTTTAATACTTTGTAATATTGTTTTAATTATTGTTGAACAATTATTTGACCAAGTGTGGTCAAAGACACTTGTGTGAGGATTTTGAATTATTATTTTTATTAAATAAATATAAACAACATAATCCAATATGTAGTAGCTGTTGAAAGAGTGTTTGCTATCCCACAAGGAGAAATGACAAGTGTTAGATAAAAATCCCTTAGTGGTGAAAACATATGTTTAATACCTCAACAGGTGCAGGAGGCATCTTCCCTATTTTTCAGGTCAGATGTCCATATGTATGCTCTAGAGCACGAGGCTCATGATACAAGTAAGTCCTAGGAAAATTTAAATATGCATTCCCATAAGATAAGTAGAAGGCTTGGATGGAAGAGGAAAAATATCATTTTTGAGTAGAGAAGTGGAACTGAGAGTGAGTTCAGAACTATTTTCCAACAATATTTTTCCTTGTGGTCAAGCAAACAAACTCGGGGGTTTTAGAGCAAGTAATATTGGTTGTTCTGGAAGATTGGTTGGGAGGAGCAACGAAATTTAGATTGGATTCAGTGTGTACATTGTTTACAATTTACTTATACTTTATTTCTGTTCACCATTTTATTGTAGAATATTTGTCTTATCTAGAGATTGATTGAACTATGTTTATGCATTGAATGACTGAATATTGAGTAATAGATGTAGTTTAGAATGTACTAATTCAATGATTGTTGACATAATATGTACTTATTCTCTTCATATTTTATGCATAGAATTATTGGGTTTAGTTTTTGTTATTTTACAGCTGAGTAAATTTTAATTTATGTACTGTAATAGCAATATTAATGATTATTACAAGTTTAAAGAATAGAATTTAATTTATATATAAACCCAAGGTTTATAATGAATACATAATATATTACTATGCTAAATAGATAGAGGTAATATTTCTAATGTTTATATAGATTTAAATGACCTGTTATGAAACACACAATATCAAAGAAGTAACAGAACAAATTATCCTAAATATATTACCACATAGGAATTTCTATACAAATCCAAATGGCTTGAATAATATTCAAAATTATAATCAAACAAACATTTATATATCCAGTCAAAAAAGCTTCGTCTAAGGTTAACGATTTAAGACGAAAGGATTCCACCTTATAACACAGCGTGTAGATCCAAATGGCTTATTTCTCATATAACAAAGTATTATATAGATGAAGCCGTAAGGCTCAAACACAATTTTATTTCTAGTCCAAAGTATAAAAATCAAACATTATTGCAGACTTGAGCAAGTGAGAAAGAAATCATGGAATAATCTAAAAAACAACGTCATCACTCATACAATAGAATAGAACAAGATAAACGCATCAAACGAGAACAAGATTCATTAAGAAGTAAAAAATGTATAAGATTCGGAAGGATTTCTAATTTATTTTGAAACAGAGTGCGAAATGCTGAAAGGATTCATACATTATATAAAAAATTTAAAATGACTTTGAGGGAAGTCATATAGCTTCCCTCATCCTACGTCAATCATGTAATAAGTAAACAAAGGAAAAACGTTGCTCATTCCATGGACAAGATTCGAGTATGGAGTATTCCACTGGTATTTTCACCATGGAAGAAACAAGAAATAGGTGCCTACCTGTTTCCAAAATCGATGTCATTGCATCTATGTGACCACATGCAAAACAACCAAAACGGATACGGTTAGGGTTATTGACCAGTATTGTAATAACCAAACCATAAGCTTAATTTCTAGAATTAGCTACAAGATTTATGTTAATACAGGAATTCTTGGCGAGCATTGCAATTCCGATGCAGAGGTGTCTTCCCATGACATACCCTGCATATACATAATAGACAAGTTAAAACTTCAAAATATATATACATAAACTCAAAAATAAATATAGATCAAACCCTTACGAAAGGAAGCTTGGATTTTACCTACGGAAGTCGCAGTCTCTGGTGAAGGTAATGAACAAAATCTCATTCCATTTTGTGTATCCTCTTGTAACGTCCCTAAAAATAATAGAAATTTAAAAATTTCTTCTACTTGCTAGATTTCCTAACATAGTCTATATATTTGTAAATTAACTTCAGCACTGATAAAGAAGTAAGATATGCATTGGCAGTTGTTTACGGCATTCAACAGTTTAAGTTTTCCGAACAACATAATCTCTCTGGTTGTAATTCACTTGGTTTTGTGGAAGTGATATGTAGAGCAGGTAAAGTACTTCTGTCGCAAGTGTACCAATGCTAGAGTAATAATATTAAACTAAAGTAAATTTCCTTCATAATGTTTTAAGAAACAAAGTGCATATTTTTAAACATTTGTCTGATACTTTAGGTGTGATGGGCCCTTGTTGATGAAAGTTGAGACCCATGATGAAATACTGAGGTTTACAGAGAGAAATAGTAGCCCCGGTTGAGCTACCGATAGGTAAGGGTAGTCTTGGGAGTTCTGAACCTACTTAGCATTCGCTAATGTATGATCTCATGTTTGCAATGCAGGTACTACCATGAGTCACATTTTTACTTGGTAATCCTACCCTTAAATTGGCGTATTACAAGATCAACTGTGAAAGTCTAGAGTGTAAAGGCTAAGTGTGGAATTCTCATGGTGTAAATATTATGTTGTAACACCTTGGAAAGGCATGATGGTATACAATTAAATCGTGGAAGTTTACATGACCTTCTACTATATCGTTTGGGTGATAAATCAAACTCCATTAATGAGGGGTTGGTGGAGTGTTAACTCCTCCTTATGGAAAAATCGTAATGTGGATCCAACTGGAAGCAAGGGTTTCTAGGTGTGGGGTTTTGCACTTCGCGGATATCGCTTTGCGTCTTTCATTTGGCTTGGTCCTGATTTTCATTGCACCTGGAGGGTATTGTGCACTGACCGGAGCTCTGCTCCTGGTCAGTGTACCCTATGGAAACTTAGAAGCAGTGGTGAAGGCTACGAACATGTAATGTATATTTTGTTACTTGCTACGTTTTTCTACTATATTTTAACCAGTATTTGATGTGCATCTATAGGGTTTAACTTTTTGTGGTTTAAATGCTTGACAGGAGAATAATGGCCTTCCTCATCAGTGCAGCTTACAATCTGGTAGTCGGTACCCTCGACTTCGTTGGCGTTGAATTGGTAAGTTCAGGGTTTACCAACCCTTACCCTTTTCTTTTTCCTTTATGGAGTGGTACTAGTTATGGACGTTTAAGAGGAACTACGGGAATCCCCTTTTTTTGGTTCACTAAAACTATTTGCAGCTCCTGAAAGGTTGCTGCTTGCTTGGACCGTTAAATGGATGTGTCTATTTGATTTCTTTTATAATGTAGGAGACATCCAGGAGGGTTTTCATTTTGGATCTAAAGGCCTTGTCCATTCTAGTCATGTGGAACTCTTTAAGCTTCTGTAGAGGGGCGATGAACTCGTGTTGTATGCATTTGGGGTTTTCGAACTAGTATGTCTTACATTTGATAATGAACTTGGAACATGTATTAATGAATTGTATAAAACAATGTGGAACCTATGCATTTCTTTAAGAAGTTTATGGTTAATGATTTCTCTGCCCTCAGTGTTTTGGCTATCGTTAAAAGATGTGTTGACAGGGAGAAAATCGTAACCCTTATGCTAGTTTATGTATAAAACTGAGGAGATCAAAATTATAATTCTTTACTGCTATGTTGTCTGGTGGTTGAAATGGAATGGACATATTTTTAATGGCCTCTGCGTATTTCTCTATGATTCTCATCCTATTTAATTCTACATTTTGATTGCTATGGAATAAGTATGGTGATTCCCAGGTATGCATCCTACATGCGTTGTCGATGTTCTCATTCCTTACCAGTTGATTTGGTAATTGAAATGGTCTTCTAGATTGTAATGACCCTTTTTCAAAATTTTATTAAAATGCCAATTTTTCCACTTTTTCCCCAATTTCGATCTTTGACTAGTTTTACTGTTTTGACCTCCAAATCAACCCAAATGCTCCCAAATCTTCTGTAGGAGTGTATGAATGATATTTAGACTTGAATATTAGGTTCATGGATGTTTTATGGCCCTACAAATACTGCTGCAAACTTGATTTGTATTCTGATCAATATATGTAATTTTGACTAGTAATTTGTGCGTCAAATCCCCCCGGGGTAACCCTACAAATGGCCTTCCAAATGCCTCCAAACTCCCACAAATTTATGAACAGAGGTATGTAATTTTTTAAGTATGTGATTAAGGTATCATATACACCATTAATTGATTTTTACTACTGTTCTAACCCTCTCACATTCAATAGCAAAAACCCCCAATTCGACCCTTGGGAAAATGGCACTATTTCACCTCTCAATACAACCAAACTGAGTAAAAATGCTTCAAATGCTCAAGTACAGTACATGAAACTTGTAGAATATATCCATGGTAGTATATGAATCACAAATATATCAGAGAAACATCCATCCATTTGAAATAATCAACCCTATAGGGTCATACATCAAAGCATTGGGGAAATGGACATTGTTTGCTCATTAATCAATATTTTTGCATACAACCAGTGGGTATTTAGACCTGAGACTTTCTGAATATTAATAACAGAGGATATGAAGCTATTACAATCAGAAATATATAATCAGAAGCTCTCCCAAGAGGCACAAGAGCTCACCAAAAACGCCCTCCCTCAAGGAGCATGAATATGCCTTCAAAACTTGAAACGGTGGAGAGAAAGTGCTGCACTAAACCAAACCATGAAACTTCCTGTAGCTGGTACCTACAAATAAAACTCCATTAAAGCACCATGAAAGACCTGGGTGGCCGCTCCAAACACCAACTTTGATGGGAATCTTTCACCCTCGAAATTGGCTAAGGCAAGAAACTAGTCATCCACTAGTTCTCTCTTCACAAATGCAATTTTTCTCAAATCATCGAAAGCCATTCTCATACTTCATTTCTACATTTTATAACCAAAATTAGCCTTCTAAGGGTCGAAATCCTCTCAATAGATTCAATAGATTTCCATTTAGGAAATATTCCACATTTGCCACTTGTCTCCTGGTTCCAACCTTCCATCTTCTCCCAAATTCGATTTTGAGTCTCTTTGCCTTCTCCAACTCCCATGAGCGCCTTCCTTGAGCCTATTTTTGGGGCTGACATGTCATAGTGGTCAGATCTCAGAGGTCAGGTTTGAAATTTGTCATATTTTTCATAGATGCTCCGTCATTGGTGTCATAGGGGCTAGGGAATCTAGCCCAAGTGTCCACAAACTTTCAATTTGACTCTTTACCTTCCATGGAGGTTACCAATCCTTCCCAATTCGACCTAAGATGCTCAATGACATGTGTTATGGCTTACCAACTCACCCAAGAGCGTTCACCTTCCCATTAATTCGAATTTGCAAGAGAGAGATACCATGTATTATGAAAAATCAAGCTAGTGTGGGTCCCACATCCTCCATATGTCTCCAAAACCATTTGCCATCTAGGATTTCTCTTGAATTTATTTATTCACTCTATTTATTAAATAATTGAACCCTTCTAATGTCTAAACATCATTTATTAGCTTCCTTATTACCATTCCACATGTGCCCATCCAACCTAGGAAACTAGTAGGATTGATGGAATTGTCTTACTATGAAATTATTTGAATGGGGACATTACATAGATTCATATGATAAAGATGATGCTTCTGTCCAAATTCTAGCTTGTTTTAGAAGGATGAATCGGTAGCTTTGAAACTATGTATTGATGTGCTTTGGGTTTGCACGATTACTAATAAATTGATAATGGGTTTCGACCCCTTGACCTGTGGTTTGACATGTTTAAAAGAAATGAAAATACTGTTGAAGTAATACTTCCTTTCAATTTTTGTTTCGATTCACCATTATCTTTGTCTGTGTTTGCATGCTAAGAGTCAATGGTTTTGGGTTTGAAAGGATGATTGACGAAATAATACTACCTTATTGTAGCTAGTGATAAAATGTTTAAAAGAATTGTGTGGTTGTCTAAGCCTTACGAATCCTCCTTGATGTAAAGAAATATTGTCGAGTGTTTTGAAGTCGTAACCCCTGTACTCCTATTGCATTTTTCGTTATAGTAAGTAATGGGTTGATTCATGGTTCGAAACGTAACCAGGGTTTACGGGACTCGCTGGTGTTGAAGGTTTGACCACTGTATAAGACGTTTTCAATACTATGCAAAAATAAAAGATTAAGCATGGGAAGAAAAGGTAATATATGAATGTAATTATTTTTAAAAGATAAGGATCTCTCTAACAACCGTGTTTTATAAATAACTTTCCTAGGTTATTAAAAAGGATTAAAGGAACTGAAAACATGAATATAGGACTGATAGCAAACTACATATATAACGCTCCCAGAAAGAAAGGAACTCTGTTGTTTAAATTTGATAAAGAAAAGACTATAGGTTTGCATGGATGTCTAGCACAGGCTAGTTGACTAGACCTGTTAGACATTCGGTGGGTTTCCAAATTATAATTTTTTTGTTTATTAAATTTCTGGGCACACAGTTCTATATTTATAATGAAATCAACCCAAGATATTATACCCTAGAAGCCCTTGCTCCGTAAGAGATATAAATGCTATAAATATTCAGGGAAAACCATACTTTAATAACGAGCCTAGTTAAATGCCTAGCTGCCAACATAACTTGAAATAGTTGGTTTAATGATTCGTACCTGGTTATCTTATGTCTAGCTCCTCTCCTGTAGTAGCCTGTGCACTCAAACAATAATTAGTGTAAAAACTATTGTGTTTAGCTGACCTGTTAGAATGATTCCTTAGCTAGATAACTTTTGGGTTGCCATGTTCCTCCCAACCATGACCCTTAGACCATTCTTGGTTCTAACCGGATCCCCCCGAGCTGGTTCCAACATGCAAATAAGAGATAGAGGCCTAGGATCATTGTTGGTTTAGATCTGGGATTTTTATGTAAGATAGCTTTAGTTTCATGGAGCAGAAAACTTCTCTCTGATTACCATAAGAGAATGACAATGAAAAAGAATGATGATCCCCCAAACTTGGGATCTTCCCACTTTATGTAGGGGAGTCTTGAATTATGACTGTTGGAATAATTATTTTCTTTAAATTACATAATATAATATTTAAAAGAAACTATTTACTAAAATATCTAGTCCTCTTGAACTAGGACTTTTCACTTGTTTTAACTATAATTGATTTTTGATTTAATATTTTCTTAATATTTATAATAACAATAATTTATATTCACAACCTAGCTACTAATACATTATTGATACTATTTAATAATGTAGCAACTTACTAAATACTACGTTATTAGTAATACTATTAAAACAATGTGGCAGCCCACTATGCATAAACCATATGCAATATATATATATATATATAATAGTATCATTAATATTTAAAGTTGTTAATAATAACATTTAGCCTTGAGGCCTTTATGCATGTCATTCCTAAGAGACTACCCTTAGTCAATCCATGTTTTAAGCTAGGGTAATTATCTTTTATTTAATTAGGTATCTTCACATGATACTTCTTTTAACTTTTAAGGACAAGGTCCAATTCTTTTAGACAGTCTTTTGGTAAGCTTGGATAGGCACCTCCAGTGTCTCTTTTTACATGTCGGATTTCCTCGCTTTAACATGGTAGTTCCCGCAGTACTTGATGATAGATAGAAGAAGACTCATTTAGTTAATTTGAATAATTGTGATGCAAGATAGGAGTGTTATTCAGAGTCTTTTGACTCAACACTTTTGAGATCTAGTAACGCCGAGTGCTCTTCAGATCCTTTTAACTAAACACTCTCACATGGGCATTACGCTAGTGCAATTCCATAGCTTCTACTCAACACTAGTGCTAGAATGTGGTTGTGAGGCACATCTAGGATATTTTAAGTGGCCTCAGCTCCGGTATTCATTTATCAAGCTTGGATTGCTCCAGGGCTTATTCCCAACACTCAATGTACATCAGGGCTTACTCCCAGTACATACACATTCTTCTAGGTACCTCAAGGCTTATGCCTAGTACGTAGGTCACTTGTGTGTTTCTGATTCCACGCTCAACACACTACATAAGTCAATCATGTAAAATCATAGTCTGCACAATAAGTAACAAAAGATCATCTCAGTATATTAGGGCTTGTACCGCATCATATGATAAATAATATAAACACAACATTAGGGCCTTCTCGCCCAATTATATACTTAATAAAGAAGTCAATTGGGGTCCATGCCCAGTATGTCAATATATATATGAGGATAAATCACATGTGCTAGGGCTCATGTCCAATACTCAAAATAAATCATATGTGCTGGGGTTGTGGCCCAATATAACATAAACAATGGTGAGTCCAAAATTCAAGATATTACATCCCTCCCCACTAAGAAACAACATCGTCCCGGTGTTCCTACGGACTAGGAATGAGGTCATGAAACAAGGTGGGGTATGCCTCTCTCATGGTTGTCTCATTCTCCCAAGTAGCCTCATCTGGTCCAAAGTGCCTCCATTGCACTTTCAGCTGAGTGATGGTCCTCCTCCTCAGTTGCACCTCTCTTTTATCCAGGATGTGGAGGGGTTCTGGCATGAACTCCCCTTCAGGCTCCACCTGTAATAGGGACCAACCAATTACATGTTTAGTATCGTATACATATTTCTTTATTAATTAAGCATGAAAAACATTATGAACTTTTATATGAGCTGGTAAGGCTAACTCATAAGCCACTGGGCCCTTCTTGGAAAGTATCTCAAAAGGCCCACAAAATCTTGGGGCTAGTTTCCCACAACGTCCTAAGCTCAACGAGCTTCGTTTTGCCTTTATTTTTAGAAACACATGTTTGCCGACTTGGTATTCTTTGTCTTTTCTTTCCTTGTCCGCATAACTCTTTTGGTAGCCTTGTGCTTCTTTCAAGTTCAGTTGTACCTTGGAGACTAGTTGTTCCAAGTCTTTTAGTAGGTCGGGTCCTAACATAAGCCTTTCTACCAGACTGTCCCAAGTCACGGGTGTCCGACATTTCCTGCTATAGAGTACCTCGAATGGGCTCATTTTGGCCGAGGTTTGATAATCGTTGTTGTAAGCAAATTTTGCGAGATGCAAATAATATTCCCACTTAGTGGCGTTGTTCATGACATACATTCTCAGCATGTCCTCAAGGATTTGGTTTACTCATTCCGTTTTTTCGTTGGTTTGGGGATGGTATGTGGTACTAAATTGTAACTGTGTCTCCAAACCGGAGAACAATGTTCTCGAGAAGTTTCTACTGAAATTTGTGTCTCGATCGAAAATGATTGCCTCGGGTATCCCATGCAATCGAAATATCTCTTTTAAGAATATTTCCACGATGTGAACTGCCTTGTAGGTATAATTTACTAGTATGAAATGGGATGCTTTAGACAACTTGTCTACCACTACAAAGATGGAGTCATTTTGTTTCTTATTCTTGGGTAAGCCCGTAATGAAGTCCATACTTATTACCTCCCACTTCCATTCTGGAATGGGTAAAGGTTGAAGTAATCCGGAGGGGTGTTGGTGTTCTGCTTTGACCAGTTGGCACTCCTGACATTTCATGATGAGCATGGCGATGTCAGCTTTCAAATTAGGCCAAAAGTAATGCTTCTTTACCACCAATATCATCTTTTGATATCTGGGATGCCCTGAATAGGGTTTCTGGTGGAATTCAGTGAGGATGTTTTATCTAATGTCTCCACTCTCTAGGATGTAAAGTCACTATTTCGACCACAGTAGTCCCGACTCGTGTATCTTATATTCCTTCTGTTGTTGGAATAGTCTGTCCTCTTGGATCTTTGCAAGGATTTACGTGTAGTCACAGTCACTCTTATATGTCGTTCGGATCGTGTGGTGTAAATCTGAGTTGGTTTGACTCACCGTGACCTCATAAAGCATACGTGCTCGCTGACTCAAGGCGTCCGCAATCTTGTTTTCCTTACCCTTAATGTGCTTTAGTTTGAAATGATACTCACTAAGGAAGGCTAACCATCTGGCCTTCCTAGGGTTTAGGTCGAGTTGGTCGAAAAGGTACTTCAAACTCATGTTATCAGTCATTAATAGAAATTTCTTTCCCATGAGATAATGTTGCCACATCTTCAATGCATGGATGATGACGGCTAGCTCGAGATCGTGCGTAGGGTAGTTTTACTCATGTTCTTTCAATTTCCTTGATTCGTAGTAGATGACAAAGTTATATTGCATAAGGAATCCCCCAAGTCCTTCCTTGCTTGCATCCGTGCAAACAACAAAGTCCCCATTGGGATCCTCAATACGAAAAATTGGTGCACTAATCAATAGTTGCTTCAGCTTTCGAAATCTTTCTACGCACTTATCCGTCCAGATAAACTTGTTTTCCTTCTTCTACAAGGAAGTCATGGGACATGCAATCCGTGAGAAGTTCTCAATGAACTTTCGGTATTAGCCGGCAAAACCTAAAAACGATCTTATATCGAATATGCACGCAGGTGTGGGCCATTCTTCAATAGCGTTGACCTTTTCAGAGTTGACGGCTATTCCGTTCTCGGAAATGATATGTCCCAAGTATTGAATCTGGGGTTTGTAGAAATCGCACTTACTAAACTTGGCGTACAGTTGGTGTGTTCCCATAGTATACATAAAACAATTTGGAGGTGTTCCTCATGTTCTGCTTCGTTCTTGGAGTAGATCAAAATGTCGTCAATAAAGACTAGAACGAACTTATCAAGGTATTTACTAAAGATGTTGTTCCTCATACACATAAAGTTTTCTGGTGCGTTCGTCAACCCAAAGGGCATCACTATGAACTCGTAGTGACCGTAACAGGTCTAAAATGTGGTTTTGTCGATACCTTCATCATGGATTCTCACCTGATGGTATCTGGATCGTAAGTCGATCTTTGAGAAGATCTTCGATCCTCCAACTTGGTCAAACAAGTCGTTGATTCTAGGGAGTGGGCAGCAGTTCTTAATACTCATCTTTATGAGTTGGCGGTAGTCGATGTACATTCGCATCATTCTATCCTTCTTCTTGACGAAGAGTATCGGTGTTCCCCAAGGGGACACACTCAGTCAAATATACCCTCTGTCTATTAACTCTTGTAACTGAAGCTTGAGCTCCACCAATTCTGGTGTGCTCATGTGGCACAGGGCTTTGGAAGCTGGTACCGACTTGGGTGTTAGTTCAATGCATAAGTCCAAATCTTGTTTGGATGGTAACCCTGGTATCTCCTCGAGCAATACGTCTTTGAACTCTACGAGGAATGGGAAGTATTCGATCTTTTGCTCCCTATCAGTTTCTATGTTTTGGATATTGATGGCAAAGAGTTTACAACCCTTTGTGATACATTTCTTTACTTGTAAGACAAAGATTTTCCTTAGAGACACTTTCTTAGGGATACCTTGAATCATCTTCTGATTCCCTTGGTCATCCTTGCAGAGTAAGGGTTTCTTTAAGCAGTAAAGTAGGACATGGTGTTCTTCTAACCAATCCATGCCGATAAGTACATTGTACAACCATAGGGCTAGAATGTATAATTCTAACCTAGTTGGAAAACCGTTTAAGTCTATCTCACAAGCTTTAACTAACTCAGAGACCTTTTGTTTGGTACCGATGGCTAGTTGTACCAGCCATGGTTTCTCGTGATTCTATTGGTTCAACTTACAAGTGTCCACTATATTAGGGGAGATATAGCTTCAGCATGCGTCGGGATGTATTAAAACTGAAACGGTTGTGTTTGAGATCTTACCCTCAATTTCAACCATGGTGACCTGGTGATCTACTTGTCAGCCATCAAGAGCGGCATAAATCCTGGGTGTTTTTTTCATGTCTCCTACGGTAGGTTCTACTTGGACGTTGTGTAAAATCCATCCGTTTTGCTGGGGCAGTCTCTATAGTAGTGGGGCCCTTGGCATTTCCAACAAGAAACGGTTGGTGGGACAGATTTGGTCCCTTTGTTGAAAGCTATCCTGTTGACAGGTGGTGGGGGTGCACTTGGTCATGCTTGAGGTTGGTTGAAGCCTCTAATGGGTTGAAAACTGTTGTTATGTTTTCAGTAAGGTGGGAGTCTAAAAACCGGTTTGTGGTTGTTCATTCCTTGGCTGTCCATGTTCATAACACAGTCTTGCCTTATGTAAAGACACATCTAGGGTTTTGGGCATGTCAAACTCTATCTTTTCTCTAAAGTTTGGTGGCAGACCTCCCAAGAACTAATGTTTTTTAACCTTTTCATCTCTGATCTATGGAACATAGTGCAGCAAGTTTTTTAACCTTTTGTCACAAGTGTACCAATGCTAGAGTAATAATATAAAACTAAAGTAAATTTCCTTCATAATGTTTCAAGAAATAAAGGGCATATTTATAAACATTGTCTGATACTTCAGGTGTGATGGACCCATGTTGATGAGAGTTGAGACCCATGATGAAATATTGAGGTTTACAGAGAGAAGTAGTACACCCAACAGAGTTGCCAAGAGGTAAGGGTAGTCTTGGGAGTTCTGAACTTACTTAGCATTTGCTAATGTATGATCTCATGTTTGTAATGCACGTACTACCACGAGGAACATTCTTACTTGGTAATCCTACCTTTAAATTGGCCTACTACAAGATCAAGTGTGAAAGTCTAGAGTGTAAATGCTAACTGTGGAATTCTCATGGTGTAAATATTATGTTGTAACACCTTGGAAAGGCATGATGGTATGCAATTAAATCGTGCAAGTTTACATGAGCTGCTACTATATCATTTGGGTGATAAATCAAACTCCATTAATCAGGGGTTGTGGAGCATTAACTCCTCCTTATGGAAACATTGTAATGTGGATCCAACTGGCAACGAAGGTTTCTAGGTGTGGGGTTTTTCACTTCGTGGATATCGCTCTGCATCTTTCATTTGGCCTGGTCCTGATTTTCATTGCACTTGGAGGGTATTTTGCACTGACCGGAGCTCTGCTCCTGGTCAGTGTACCCTATGGAAACTTAGACGTAGTGGTGAAGGCTATGAACAGGTAATGTATATTTCATTACTTGCTACGTTTTTCTACTATAATTTAACAAGTATTTGATGTGCATCTCCAAGGTTTAACTTTGTGTGGTTTAAAGGATTGACATGAGAATGATGGCCTTCCTCATCAGTGCAACTTACAATCTGGTAGTCGGTACCCTCAACTTCGTTGTCGTTGAATTGGTAATTTCAGGGTTTACCAACCCTTACCCTTTTCTCTCGCCTTTAAGGAGTGGTACTGGTTATGGTATTCTAGGAGGGATTGCGGGAATCCCCCTTTTTTTAGGTTCACTAAAACTATTTGCAGCTCCTAGAAGGTCACCGCTTGGCTGGACCATTAAATGGATTTGTTTATTTGATTTCTATTATAATGTAGGAGACATCCGGGAGGATTTTGAGTTTGGATGTAAAGGCCATGGCCATTCTAGTCATGTGGAACTCTTTAAGCTTCTGTAGAGGGGCGATGAAATCGTGTTGTATGCATTTGGGGTTTTGGAACTATTATTTTTCTTTGTTTGCTAATGAACTTGGAGCATATATTAATGAATTGTATAAAACAATGTGGAACCTCTGCATTTCTTTTAAGAATTTTATGGTTAATTATTTCTCTGCCCCCAGTGTTATGGATATCGTTAAAAGATGTGTTGATAGGGGAAAAATCATAACCCTTATGTTAGTTTATGTATAAACTTGAGGAGTTTAAAATTCTAATTCTTTACTGCTGTGTTGTCTGGTGGTTGAAATGGAATGGACAGAGTTTAAATGGCCTCTATGTATTTCGCTATGATTCTCAGCCCTATTTAATTCTGCGTTTTGATTTCTATGGAATAAGTATGCTAATGCCCAGGTCTGCATCCTGCATGTGTTGTCGTTGTTCTCATTCCTTAGGAGTTGATTTGGTAATTGAAATGGTCTCCTAGATTCATATGATAAAGATGATGCTTCTATCCAAATTCTAGCTTGTTTTAGAAGGATGAATTTGTAGCTTTGAAACTATGTGTTTACATGCTTTGGGTTTGCACAATTACAAATAATTTAATAATGGGTTTCGACCCCTTGCCTTATGGTTTGATATGTTTAAAAGAAATGAAAATAATGTTGAACTAATACTTCCTTTCAATTTCTGTTTCGATTCACCATTATCTCTGTCTGCGTTTGCATGCTAAGAGTCAGTGGTTTTGGGTTTGAAAGGATGATTGACGAAATAATACTACCTTACTACAGCTAATGATAAAATGTTTAAAAGAATTACGTGGTTGTCTAAGCCTTACAAATCCTCCTTGATGTAAAGAAATCTTATCCATGGTTTTGAAGTCCTAACCCCTATATTCCTATTGCGTTTTTCATTATAGTAAGTAATGGGTGGATTGATGGTTGGAAACGTAACTAGGGTTTACAGGACTCGCTGGTGTTGAAGGCTTGACCACTGTATAAGACATTTTCAATACTGTGCAAAAATAAAAGATAAAGCCTGGGAATAAAAGGTAATCTATGAATGTATTTTTTTTAAAAGATAAGGACCTCTATAACAACTTCATTTTATAAATAAATTTCCTAGGTTATTAAAAAGGATTAAAGGAACTGAAAACATGAATATAGGACTAATAGCAAACTACATATATAACACTGCCAGAAAGAAAGGAACTCTATTTTTTACATTTGATAAAGACAAGACTCTAGGTTTGCATGGACGTCTAGCATAGGCTAGTTGACTAGACCAGCTAGAGATTCGACGGGTTTCTAAGTTATAATTTCTGATTTTAATAAAATTCTGGGCACACAGTTCTATATTTATAATGAAATCAACCCGAGAGCCTATGCCATAGAAGCCCTTGCTCCATAAGAGATATAAATGTTGTAAATATTTAGGGAAAACCACACTTTACTAACGAGCCTACTTAAATGCCTAGCTTCCAACATAACTTTAAATAGTTGGTTTAATGATTTGTACCTGGTTATCTTATGACTAGCTCCTCTCCTGTAGTAGCCTGTAGACTCAAACAATAACTAGTCTAAAAACTGTTGTGCTTAGTTGACCTGTTAGAATGATTCCTTAGATAGATAACTTTGGGGTTACCATGTTCCTCCCAACCATGACTCTGAGACCATTCCTGGTTCTAACCAGATCCCCCCGAGATGGTTCCAACATGAAAATAAGAGATAGAGGCCTAGGATCACTACTGGTTCAGATCTGGGATTTTTATGTAAGATAGCTTCAATTTCTTGGAGTAGAAAAACTCTCTCTAATTACCATAAGAGAATGACAATGAAAAAGAATGATGATCCCGCAAACTTGGGATCTGGCCTCTTAATGTAGGGGAGTCTTGAATTATGACTATTGGAATAATTAGTTTCTTTAAATTACATAATATAATATTTAAAAGAAACTATTTACTAAAATATCTAGTCCTCTTGAACTAGGACTTTACACTTGTTTTAACTATAAGTGATTTATGATTTAATGTTTTCATAATATTTATAATAACAATAATTATTATTCACAACCTAGCTACTAATACATTATTGATACTATTTAATAATGGAGCAGCTTACTAAATACTAGTTTACTCGTAACACTATTGGAAAAATGTGGCAACCCACTATGCATAAACTATATGCAATATATATATATATATATATATATAGATAGATAGATAGATAGATAGATATAATAGCATCATTATTATTTAAAGTTCTTAATAATAACACTTAGCCTGGATGCCTTTATGCATGCCATTCCTAAGAGACTACCCTTAGTCAATCCATGTTTTAAGCTAGGGTAATTATTTTTTATTTAATTAGGTATCGTCACATGATACTTCTTTTAACTTTTAAGTACAACGTCCAATTCTTTGGAAGGTCTTTTGGTAAGCTTGGAGAGGCACCTCTAGTCTCTCTTTTTGCATGTTGGATTCCCTTGTTTTAACATCGTAGTTCCCGCAGTACTTGCTGATAGATAGAAGAAGATTCATTTAGTCAATTTGAATAATTGTGATGCAAAATAGATGTGCTATTTAGAGTCTTTTGACTCAACACTTTTGAGATCTAGTAACCCTGAGTGCTCTTCAGAGCCTTTTAACTCAACACTCTCACATGGGCATTACGCAAGTGCAATTCCAAATATTTTGCTCAACACTAGTGCTACAATGTGGTTGTGATGCACATCTAGGATATTTTAAGTGGCCTTGGATCCAATATTCATTTATCAAGCTTGGAGTGTTCCAGGGCTTATGCCCAACACTCAATGTACATCAAGGATTACTCCTAGTACATACACAGTCTTCTAGGTACCTCGGGGGTTATGCCCAGTACGTAGGTCACTTGTGTGTTTCTGAGTCCACGCTCAACACACTACATAAGTCAATCATGTAAAATCATAGTGTGAACAATAAGTAACAAAATATCATCTTAGTATATTAGGGATTGTACCCGCATCATATGCTAAAGAATATAAACACAACATTAGGGCCTTCTCACCCAACTATATACTCAATAAAGAAGTCAGTTGGGGTCCATGCCTTGTATGTCAATATATATAAAAGGATAAATCACATGTGCTAGGGATCATGTCCAACACTCAAAATAAATCATATGTGCTGGGGTCGTGGCCCAATATAAGATAAAGAATGGTCAGTCCAAAATTCGGGATATTACACCTCTGTTTCACGTCAAATACCAAAAGTATAGATAGCATCACTTTAAACATTTCAAACCCTACATCATTCGTAGGAAGGCATGCACAAATGATTTAGGGAATTTGTTAAAATCAATATGTGTACATTATATAAACCTTGCTAATATGATTTTAAAGGTATCAACACAGGGCCTAAGAAGGGAAGGAGAACCCTTACCATCTTTCCTAGGAAGCATGTGAAACAAAGTCATCATTAAAAGAACAAATGCAAACCTTGTTGGTACCCAATGCCTTCATAACCATACTAGGTTCACATAAAAATGATTATAAGGCTAGTGAGTGAGTACAAAGTTCATGAGAGGTTCATTGGTAGAACCACGATGTAGCAAAACTCTTTAATAAAAAATAGAACTTCATAGCCAAACTCCAAGTGATTATATTATAAGGAGGTGAAACGCAGAGTCAAGCTTTGACACATTACAAAGCTAAATAAAAATAGAGAGTCAAACTAAAACGAAATAATATTGCGAACCGGAGGGAAAAACCCTTGTGAAGCATTACGAACACTCCATGAGGAGGTCGTAGATGCTCACCATTTCTATCATTGTCATCAAGCAATATTCTATCACTGTATCATGATTGAAAATAGTATTTTAACGAGGGAAAGCTCTGTGCAGAGCCAAGCTCTATAGCACAATGACATAACCCCAGTGCCGTGAAGGAACAAATGGAGTACCGATCAACCTTGCTCGGCAATACATTGGCATATTGGTTACAATATAAAGAAAGGACTTCCACTGTGCACAAAAAGCTACGTGAAGGGGCAAGTTGGTACCACCAACTTGCATAAATGCCATCACATGGCTCTACCAACCTAATCTGTATGGGCATCGCGTTGTAGTCCTGCAATAACCAATGCAAATCACAACTTATTAAAAAACAAAATCATAACATATAATTCGTAGATCTTCTTTTATTACACCTTATGATATATCATAACTAGAGTATAACATTCGCCAAAGAATAAGGCACTCTATCAAGCAAATTCGACTTGATATAGTCATGATCATGAGAACCACCATAGATTTAAATCAATAATGAAATGTAAAAATCCTATGGTTTTTCATGTTGATATGTATTTGATTTATAAGGTGAGTTTGATAACCATATCATGAACCTAGTGAGGGGTTACTTATGGTGTTATAATTATATTGCTATATATAATTCATGCATATGATTAAAAATCCGGGAATTCATAGTATGAAGACTATGGAAACAAATGAAGACACGCACACACACACACACACGCACGCACACACATATAGGGACTCTTGGTCCATTTAACTATACTCTTGCATAAGATGACTAGATCAAAAGATTATCTAGAGATCAACATGATAATATTATGCAACGAGAGAATAACTCAGATTTTAAATTATAAATACAAGTAGGTCCACATTAGATATCGGTCCTTGAAGTTTGAATCGTCACACATAACCTATCTTTATTCTGCAAGAACGATGTAAAATTTGTAATAATTTCACAACACGATTTATACCTGTGGACACTGCAATGGTGAGATGTGCATTCTCCTCATTCAACTTGTATACCAGCAACAAAAGAATAATGTCATTATAAAATACCTAGATAAAAAAAAATTATTTAGTAAAATTGGGGTTGTGACATAGAGGGTAGATTAAAAATGGGAGGTTTGGAAAATACTCTAATTGGGAATTCATACACTATATTAAGGTTTTGTGTCTCGATAAGACTCCATTTTGTAATAATGGTTTGTGGGTGTTATAATCACTCCACACTATAAAGTGTTCAAATATATGTTTGTGGGTCGGTCAAGATTTGGGTCCCCACATGTTCGTTGAACCCTTAAGGAATGACATGAAAGGTGGATTCCCCACTTGCCTTGAATCTAGTTAGTGGAGTTGTGTTTCACCAACACCTATAGTCATGAGTGACCAAATACTACTTCCAAAATGTATAAATAAATCCTTCATCTCCTCATTCATGCATTTGTTCATTCGAGAGTCTAGGAGTGGAGAGAGTCTAGATTTGAGCTCTAGTAGATGATATTCCATTGCACTTCCTTAGTAATCCGTGGAATCAAAGGATGAGTCTTCGTGGAAAAGGATTCATGAAGAGATTACAAACTTTTATAATTTGATGAAATATTCGACAAGTTTTTACAATATTTTATAATTCAGTTAAATATTTGCCTATGTTTTACAATATCTTATAATTTAGTGAAAGATTTTCCAAGATTTTACAAGATTCTATTATAAAATGAAATATTAGCCAAAAAAAATTATATACAGATTATATTATTGATAAAATAGCCTTCACATTTTCCTATATATCAGGGAGATTCACCCATTTATTATACATATAAATTTGAAAGGTGTTCTTAGAATGTTCCGTGATTAAGTTAATTTATATGACAACATCTCCTCCATATTTAAATGTAGAATGTAAAATACCTACATACAATCATTTTTTGAATATATTGTGATTTAAAAAGATCATTTTGAAACATATAAAATTTATTAAATATATTTTATGTATCCTTATCGTTTTACTTAAAAAGATAATATTTATATATGATAATATTTAAATTTTATTTATATATGTTTAAATTTTAGAATTATTAATATATTTTTAAGTTTCTTTTAATTTATGACAACTTATTTATTTAATTTATTATTTAACTAAGTTAAGACAACTTATTTATTTAATTTATTATTTAAATAAGTTAGACAAATTTTTTTTTAATATAATGTGATTTAAAAAATATGAATTTGAAACCTATTAAATTTATTATTTAATACATTTTATATATCCTTATCATTTTATTTAACAACATATTATTTATATTATAAGATAGCATTTAAATTTTATTTATATATGATATTATTTAAATTTTAGAACTATTAATATATTTTTATGTTTCTTCTAATTATTATATATAAGTTAAACAACTTATTTCCTCTAGATCCATGTTAGATATTAAAGGCAAATGGCTAAGACAATATTACAGAGAGAAAACTTCCACCTATTTACAATTAATGTGATAGCTTAATGAGAGTTAGTGGTCCAACCATAAATTGGTGGAAGTTTTCTATAGCCTTAACTTCAACCGAAAAAAAGACATTCTACAAAACACAACTACTTACTCAAATATGATTTTTTTGAATATTTAAGAAAGTATTAATGTATTTAATATCACGTAGTCAAAGAAATGGCACGATTTTAAAGGATGAAGCCTAAGAGAAAAGTTTATTAATTTTCTTCAACAGCTTACACATTTCATTTGTTTTGTTTTGACCAAATTACACCACCCACCACCCGTAAAAGAAAAAGTAGCACTTTGCGTCGCTGATACTTCATTAAATAAAAGCTCCACGGTATTTGGTTTCAAAATCAAACAATTCAAATGGACATCTACTCCAAAAATGTGAGAAAAATAACACCTTAACTCCAACCGAAAAAACAAATAGTTAATAAATGTAATAAATTCATTCTCTGTCTCCCGCAAACCCTAACCAGCGGAACCAGTAACTAGTGTCTCCTTTATAATTGGATGCTATACCGGAGAATAGCTTGCTTAGATATCTAAATACCTCACACTACAACTCTCGAAAATTTTATGTTTTAAGTAGCGAAGTTACGTGAAGCAGACGATCAGGCGACCTCAGTTGGTTCTAGTAATGAAAACCGTAAGGGAAGTTCAGATTCCATTTGGCTCAGGTTGGCTACAACCACTATGGTTACTGGAACCACAAGTCGATGTCGGTGAATGGTCCCGTGGAAAGGAGACAACGGTCACAACGTGTATGCAATCTTTTATGTCTGTCTTCTCTACTTGACAATCTGATATTTGAATCATAGATTGAAAGTGTTGTAATCTATGATACAATTATTATTTAATAGACTACAATAGATAAATGTGATTACAGCATACTCAGGTCACGGATAGTCCATACAGCTCCATCCTTTTCGGTTCCCGGTCCCAAAAGAGATGAAATAGAGTGGGCCATGATGGACGACGATGACGAGCTAATGAAGGAAATCAAATATTCATTTGAACTAAAAAAAGGTGAATCCATGTATAAGATGGACCTAGATGAACTGCTGGGCCCTGTCCAAGTCTGTACCGCAAATGCTTCATCAAGATCGTAACAATCTGGACGATACTGAAAACTACTTGCTGCTGCCTCAAGATCTTTCTGTTGATTGCTTCTTGAACTCTGATAATACAGCTACATCCAGGTTTGAAATATATCTTCATATTTATAAATTTGTTTGACTAGAATGATAAATGCAAAGATATTTTTAATAAACTAAAACACTTGTTAACAACTGATCCTATTTTAAAGATTGCAGATCCTAATGAATACTTTACTATTTGCAGGGATTCATGCAAGGAATGTTTAGGAGGAGAGTCAATGCAATATAATTATGTTGTGGCATATGAGTCTAGAAAACTAAAAGAGCACATGAAAAAAATTATGCAACTCACGATTTGGAGTTGGCTCTTATAATGCACACATTAAAAATGTGGCGACATTATCTCATTGGTAAGCAATTTCTACTAAAATATGATAATGTTAGTGTAAAATATCAATTTGACCAGCAGAATCTAAATGCAAGACAAGCAAGGTGGTTGTATTTTCTCAGTTAATATGATTTTGAAATAAAACACATCAATGGGAAAGAAAATAAAGTAGTAGATGCTTTGAGTCGTCATGATAATATTTTGTATGTGACAGCAAGCAGTAGTTACAAAACAGATTTAGAGATAAAAATACAAACAACAGGAAGAAATGATGATGAGTACCGGAAATTAAAACATAAAACAACAGAACATGATGCAAGCCAAATAAAAACAATTTTAAATTGAGCAGAAAAACATTATTGATGTATAAGGACGGGTTGTATGTACCTAATTCTGCAGAAGTTAAGCTTTTAATTATGAATGAAATGCATAAGACACCTTATTTAGTACATCCTAAATACCAGAAAATTATTACCATGTTGAGAAAATAATTTTATTGGCCTAATATGAAAAATGAAGTTGCAAAATATATAGCTAAATGCATGGAATGTCAGCAAGTTAAACATAACATCAACATCTAGCAGGGTTATTACAGCCCTTACCCATTCAAGAATTGAAGTGGGAGGTCATTAGTATGGAGTTTATAACATGTTTGCATAAAAATACTAAACATAATGATTCTATAATGGTTTTTGTAGATAAGTTGAGTAAGGAAACACATTTTATTCCTGTTAAATCTACATACAAAGCTATTCATATTGCTGATATATTTATGAGAGAAATTTTGAGATTGCATGGTGTACCTAAGACAATAGTTTGTTATTGAGATACAAAGTTTACAGGAAATTTTTGGAAGGATTTGTTTAAAGGGTTAGATACTAAACTAAATTTCAGTACATCTTTTGACCCTCAACCAGATGGACATACAAATAGAGTAAATAAGATCTTATAAGACATGCTTAGAATGCATGCTATGGATAAACCAATAAAATGGACATATATTTGGTTGAATTTGCTTATAATAACAATTTTCAAGCATCTCCTAAGATGAGTCCATTTGAAATACTTTATGGACAAAAATGTAGCACTTCAATTTCTTGCAGTAGTCTAGTTGAAAAATTAATGTTAGGTCCTGAAGTGTTAAGGGATATATAACTAGCCGTGAAACAGGTAAAACAAAACTTGAAGATAGCTCAAGATAGACAAAAGAGCTATGTAGACTTAAAGATAACTCAAAGAGAGTTACAGGTTGGGGATCATGTTTATGTAAAAGAAAAACCAAGGAATATTTCTTTAAGATTGGGGAAGAGTGCTAAACTAGCACCCAAGTATTGTGGCCCTTTTCAAATATTAGATCGGGTTTGACCGGTAGCTTACCAGTTGGCATTACCACCTGCGGTAAAATTACATAATTTTTTTCACTTTTCCTAGTGAAATAAATATATACATGATGCTACTCATGTTGTGGATTGGAATTTTATTCAGGTGGAACCATCAGGAGAATCCAAAGTGGAACCAGAATGCATCCTCGATAGGAGGGATCTTATCCTCTAAAACTGCATCATTGGGCAGGTAAAGGTGCAATGGATTCACCTTAGCACAAAAGAAGCTACTTGGGAATTGGAAAGTAATATGCGAGAGGCATATCCAAGTATGTTCCAAGAAGAAACAATGGAATATTGAATTACACCGAGGATGGTTTTATCTTTAATGGGGGGTGTATGTAATACCCCTAGGACAATGATTAAAGTTTAATACTTTGTAATATTGTTTTAATTATTGTTGAACAATTATTTGACCAAGTGTGGTCAAAGACACTTGTGTGAGGATTTTGAATTTTTGTTTTTATTAAATAAATATAAACAATAGAATCCAATCTGAAGTAGTTATTGAAAGAGTGTTTGTTGGCCCACAAGGAGAAATGACAAGTGTTAGATACAAATTCCTTAGTGGTTAAAACATATATTTAATACCTCAACACGTGCATGAGGCATCTTGCCACATGTGCGCCACTTTTAGAGTGAAGGATGAGTGAGTTTCTGAGTGATCCAAATAGAGATCTTCCGATCTCTATTTATACTTGTTGTGTTTTCCCAAAAACCTTATGGGGCCGACTTGTCTAGCTAGGTACAATAACCACATATTACATAAATCCAGGCCGACCCCTTACAAGGTGGTCTAATAACCCATTGGCAAGTTAACACACTTGCGACACTTGTCAATACAAATGACGACACTTCCTTATGGAGGAATAACACATCTCTATAAGGGTACAATAAATATATATAAGAAAAACATTATGAAGTTACATATACATCAACACTCCCTCTTAACTAGGAAGGTATTTCTCGACACAGATCTGCTAGCACAAGTCTTCTTCTCTGGATCATCGTCATTGATGCATCGTCATCGAATCATCATCATCGTCACATCTTCTGCTATCTCGTCCAATCTCTGAATCTACTCGTCATAGGAAGTTCTATAGAGCCAGTCCTTTTTAATACTGTATGTAGGCCCACCACCTGTAGGTCTTCATCATCACTGGTCATACTGTGGAATCCTCAGGACTCATCACGTGCATTTGTAAAACCTTGTAAGAGAATCCCAAGCCTTTTACGAGCACACATCTCAACCTATTGAATCTCCCAGGATCTTTTACATGCCACTGCACAACCTATCCATGACCACAAAGTATCAACCTGATACTCACCATACATCTACCTGATGTATATCATCACATGATCATCCTGATCATCATCATCTCTGCGAGCTAGCCAACAAGTAGGTACACCTCAGGACTGATTACACTACCTCTGCAAAACCTGCAAGATCTCTCAGGACTGATTACATTGCCACTGCAAAACTTGCAAGAGCATCTTAGGACTGATTATATGCCTTTGCAAAACTTGTGTACCAAACTATCACATCAATGTCTTCAGATCAGCACATATCCCACGGAGCACAACCCAGATGCACACATAGCACTTACACTCACCATGGGAGGACTAACCTACCACCATGTGAAAGGCTCATAGTACTTACATCAACGATAATGGGAGGACCAACCTACCACCATGTCGGAACGGCCCCAGCACTTACATCAACGACCACGGGAGGACTAACCTGCCACCATGTCGGAACGGCCCCAACACTTACATCAACGACCATGGGAGGACTAACCTGCCACCATGTCGGAACGGCTCGTGTGCATCTACGTCTCCGGACTCATCACTTCCCCTTGGAAAGCATCTCGATCTGAAGTACACCAAGTCTCCCTTTGAAGTATTCAACCTTCACTCTGGTAAGCAGCTTGGTCAACACATCGGCTATCTACTCATCTATTGTAAGATACAGGAGCTTCACTGCTCCTCTCTGCACCATGTCCCTGATATAGTGGAACTTGATCTCAGTGTGCTTCGACTTGTCATAGAACATTGGGTTCTTTGACAACTTCACACAACTCTGGTTGTCGCAATATATATAAGTAGCACTCAATTGTAGATCAAGCAAATCAGATAGTATCTTCCTAATCCATACTGCCTCACAACTAGCTGAACAAGCTGCGACATGCTCTGCTTCAGCTGTACTCAGTGCCACAAAAGACTGCATCCTGCTAAACCAAGAGATCACACCTGATCCCATAGTGAAGCAGCACCCCGAAGTGCTCTTTCGATCAATGGCACTGCCTTCCCAATCCGAATCAACAAAACCCTCCAGGTTAAACTTTTGATTTGCCTCATACTTGAGCCCATAATCCACTGTACCCTTCAGGTACCTTAGAACATGCTTTGCAGCTATCAGGTGAACATGTCTTGGATCTGTCAAATACTAGCTCAAGGTGTTCACCGCAAACCAAATTTATGGCCTCATATTCCTCAAGTACATCAACGACCAAATCATCTGACGATACAGCGTAGCATCGACCGGCTCAGATGAATCATCACACAGAAGCTTCAGGTTCGATGCCATAGGTGTGGCCATGGCCTTGTAGTCCATCATCCTGAAACTCTTCAGGATATCTACTGCATACTTCCCTTGTCTATGGAAGATTCCATCTGCACTCTGCCACACCTCCATACCAAGAAGGTAGTGCATCATACCCAAGTCCTTCATGTCGAACTCGACAGCAAGCTTCCTCTTCGTATCGAAAATCAACCTATCCTCACCTGTTACAAACAAGTCATCCACATATAATAGTAGAATCACAGGATTTCCTTCCTCAACCTTGTAGTAAAGGTTGGAATCCGCTTTACTCTTGGTAAATCCCAAACTGGATAGGAATCCATCTATCCCACCATACTAGGTCCTCGGTTCCTATTTCAAACCGTACAGGGCTTTCTTCAGTTTGCACACATGAGTTCCTCTATCATGTGTCTCGAACCCAAGTGGCTACTCCACATACACTTCCTCTTCAACTACACCATTCAAGAAAGTAGTCTTGACAGCCATCTGGTGTATCTTCCATTTCATCACTGCAGCCAGAGAAAATACTGATCTAATGGAATTGTACCTGGCCACAGGAGCAAAGGTCTCTTTATAATCAATCCCTTCTTTCTGGGAGAAGCCACGAGCTACAAACCTAGCTTTGTATTTCTCGATGCTACCATCTGCAGCATGCTTGATCTTATAGATCCATTTGGAAGTCACCACAGACTTCCCATCTGGTCTTGGGACCACATCCCAAACATCATTCTTCACGATTGACGGATCATGGCATTCTTCCATTACTTCATCCCAGATCCTGGGAACTTCAGTATTTTCAATATCTTCAATAGATAGCTTTGTTGCTGAACAAATGTTGTAGTCCTTCTTTTGTAGGTGATGGTATACGATCTTTCCTACAAGACAAGTTAAATTGGATGATTAGAAACATCTCATAGTTTTCAGAACAAATTCTTATACATAAAGAAATATGTCATACATTCATGCAATTATTTTAGCCAATGCTTCAATAAAACATTTATCCATATCTCGTAACTTTCTAGATGCTTTCCAATCTCTACCAGAACATTGTTAAGAGTGTGCACAACTCCCAACATGTCAGCAAAGAGGTTTCATTCTAGATAAGTAGCAATGTAATGTTGTACAGTGCCATAGGCCACTTACCCATCACATGCATATTAGTAGTATACTGTTCATTAATGCAATTATTCTAATATGCATAATACACAACCTAAGTCTAGGAACATAAGTATATACATCATTAAATTTAAACAATCATATATACAAGAAATGATGATTCAAATACTTATCTTTGTTTGTTTGTTGGGTGGACTCCCTCTGAATCTTTGCTTCCTTGCAGGAGCTGTTGGAGTCCTATTCTGAAGTAGCTTCTTCTACACCTTTCTGTTGTGGAATGTAGAGGGTGGACAACTCCCTCTTAATCCCTGAATCACTGCATAGCTTCTTGAAATCTTCTGAAGTGAATTTGTCGGATCCTCTCAGAGAACTGGATGACATTAGACTACATACATCGAAGTGGATAATTTCCAAGATTCTTTTTGCCTTACTTTTACTACTTGGGAATGTCTTCTTTGTATTCTTTCCTTTTTCACAACCTTTGCAAATGCCTTAATGCTTTGTCTGGATTTCAAGAAGACCTTCTACTGCTTTGCTTGCAATTGGTAGTGCTCTGTAATGCATGTGTGCAAGCCTTTTGTGCCAAAGTTCACTTGGCTCTACTGATTCATGGACCATGGCTTGTTCTAGATGGCCCTTCAATCTGTACAATCCTCCCTCTTGCTCTCTAATCACAACTGCATCATCTATAGTCTTACCCTTTTGCCACATTAGGACTTGGCCATCTATAAATGCAACCCTCATGCTTTTTGCATCCAATGCATATATTGAGAGTAGATTCTTCTTGAGACCTGGAACATAGAGTACATCTTTCATCTTCATAGACTTTCCAGAGTCTAGTTTATAGGAGGCTTCACCACTCCCTTTCATGGGATACTGGTAGTCATCCCCAAGTTTCACCTTGTGGGGTGAATCATGTTCATATAGATCCACAAAGGATTCTTTGAATCCTACCATATGTTATGAAGCCGCACTATCTATTAGCCAATCATGAATTCCATGAGTAATGGTTCCAGTGAGAGCAGAAATCAAAACATATTCTTCATCACTTGAAGAATCTTCACTATCTTCTCTAGCCCTCTTTCTGGGAGGTTCATCATCCTCTGCGGCATGAGCATGATGTTTTCTTTTGAATTTCTTCTTCTTGTGAGAACCATGTTTCTTATTTTTGGGACAGTCTTTGGAATAGTTTCCCTTTTCATCACATGTATAGCAATGAGCATAGGACATGTGTCTTCAAGATTTGGTGTTACCTCTTTGATTTTGATGGTGGTTCTTTTATTTCTCAATGTGGTGATGTCCCTTCTTATCATCACACTTCTTGGAGTGCACTGTGAAATCTTGGTCTTCATTCCCCATCTTCTCTTCTCGAGCTAGAATTCAAGCTTCTTCTTGTGAGCATTCTTCCCACACCCTACTGAATGTGATGAGTTTCTTTCTAGCACAAATTCCTTGGATGAAGGAATCCCACGACCAAGGAAGGCCATTAAGAGTGGTCATCACCACTTCTCCATTTTCTATATCTTCACCCACAGCTTCAAGTTGTTCTTTTATCTGGGAGACCCTTGAGAAATATGAATGCATAGTCTCTGCATTCGGGATCTTGATATTCTTCAATTGATTCCTCAGGGTCATCTTACGATTTATGTTCTCGCCTTCAAATAGTTTGGTCAAGGAATCAAACATCTCTTTTGGTGTCTTTAGGGATGACACATGGAGGATGAGATGATCTTTGATAGAATCAACAATGATCCTCTTTGCCTTAACCAAGTTCCTCTTGTGAAGAGCCATAGCCTCTTCTCCCTCTGGGACATGGACCTCTTCACTTATATAAGTATCCAGCTCATTCTCTTCAAGGATTAACCCAATCCTATACTTCCATGCTCAGAAGTTATCAACACCTTCGAGCTTATCCTCAAGCTTGGTGTGGTGAGATATCTTAAAGAGTACTTCAAATGGAAATAGAAAAGATTTAGGTCTTACCACTTGATTTGCTGAAAAACTGGATCTAGTGCGAGATTAAGGTTTGTCAGAGAAACCCTAAAATTTCAAACTTTGAATTTCAACTTTCTGAAAGGATAGAAAGATGTGCCATGATGAACTGATCAGCCTGGTATATTCAGAAATTCAAATTTGCAAATTTTCACCCTTCAGAAATGTCTTTTAGTCTTCCCGCATTCACTAAGGAGAACCGTGAATTAGGGTTTGAGTTTCCCGGAGATCTACCTAGCCAAAAATCTCAATCCAAAGCTCTAAACTTTGAATTTTCTGAGGAGCTTCTAGCTATGTCTTCAGATTTCAGAAATTCCTATTTTTGTGGAAACCATAAATTTTAGGGCCAAAACTGAAACAACTCAGAATTGAATTCTGATTGGACAGATAGATTCTCCTTGATGAGTAGATTCAATCTACTATACTTATTTTCCAAAATATGTGGAGAGAAACCCAATAGACAAGAAACTTTGGTTTCCATAACTGCACAGTGTCTTCTTCTCAGGTTAGCTCTGATACCATGTTAGATTTTGAGAATTAATTCAATATGCTATAGGATCTTTACTGAGAGAATAACATGTACAGTATATCAATGCATATCAATCATACAAGAAGCAAAACCATAAGAGACAATAGACACATAGAGTTTCCGTGAGGAAAACCCTAAGGTGAAAAACCCCACAACTTCCTCAGAGATAGATAGAGCAATAGTACAACCAAAGTACAACCAAAATACAAGAGATATACTTCTTCTATGTGCTCATCCTCCTCCTCACATGTGCGCCACTTTCCGAGTTAAGGATGAGTGAGTTTCTGAGTGATCCAAACAGAGATCTCTCGATCTCTATTTATACTTGTTTTGTTTGCCCAAAAACGTTATGGGGCCGACTTGTCTAGCTAGGTACAATAACCACATCTTACATAAATCCGGGCCGACCCCGTACAAGGTGGTTTAATAACCCATCAGTAAGATAACACACTTGCGACACTTGTCAATACAAATGACGACACTTCCTTATAGAGGAATAACACATCTCTATAAGGGTACAGTAAATATATATAAGAAGCACATTCCAAAGTTACATATACATCAACATTTTTCACGTTAGAAATCCATATGTATTCTCTAGACCATGAGGCTCATGATAGAACTAAGTCCTCGGAAAAGTTAAATATACATTCCCATTAGATAAGTAGGAGGCTTGGATGGAAGGGGGAAAATACCATTGTTGAGTAGAGAAGTGGAACTGAGAGTGAGTTCAGAATTATTTTCCAACAATCTTTTTCCTTATGGTCCAGCAAATGAGCTCGGGGTTTCAGAGCAAGTAATCTTGGCTGCTTTGGGAGATTGGTTGGGAGGAATGGTGAAATTCACATTGGATTCATTCTATACATTGTTTACAAGTTACTTATGCTTTATTTGCATTCACCATTTTATTGAAGACTATTTGTGTTATCTAGAGATTGATTGAACTATGTTTATGCATTGAATGACTAAATATTGAGTAGTAGATGTAGTTTAGAATGTACTAATTCCATGATTGTTTACATAATATGTAATTATTCTCTTCATATTTTATGCATAGAATTATTGGGTTCAATTTTTATTATTTTACATGTGAGTAAATTTTGATTTATGTATTGTAATAGCAAAATTAATGATTATTACAAGTTTACAGAATATAATTTATTTTATATATAGACCTAGGGTTTATATCGAATACATAATATATTAGTGTGCTAAATAGATAGAGGTAATATTTCTAATGTTTATATAGCTTCAAATGACCCGTTATGAAACACACAGTAGGAAAGAGGTAACATAACAGAGTATCCTAAATATATTACCACATAGGAATTTCTATACAAATCCAAATGGCTTGAATAATATTCACAATTATAATCAAACAAACATTTATATATCGAGTCAAACAAGCTTCTTTTGAGGTGAAGGATTTAGGAGTCGAAAGTCTTTCACCTTATAACAAAGCGTGTAGAGCCAAATGGATTATTACAAATATAACAAAGTATTATATAGATGAAGCCGTAAGGCTCAAATGTGATTTTATTTCTAGTCCAAAAGTATAAAAATAAAACATTATTGCAGAGCTCAGAGGGTGAGAAAGAAATCATGGAATCATCTAAAAAACAATGTCATCGGTCATAAAATAGAATAGAACAAGGTAAACACATCAAACCAGAACAAGCTTCATTAAGAAGTCAAAAATTTATATGATCCGAAAGGATTTCTAATTTATTTTGAAATAGAGTGCGAAATGCTGAAAGGCTTCTTACATTATATAAAAATGTTAAAACGACACTGAGGGAATTTGTATGGCTTCCCTCATCCTATGCGAATCATGTAATAAGTAAACAAAGGAAAAGTGTTACTCATGCCATGGACAATATTCGAGTATGGAGTATTCCACTTGTATTTTCTCCATGGTAGAAACAAGAAGCATTTGCTTACCTATTTCCAAAAATGATGTCGTTGCATCCATGTGACCACATGCAAAACAACCAAAATGGACATGGTTAGGGTTATTGACAGATAATGTAATAACCAAACAGTAAGCTTAATGTCTAGAATCACTTACAAGATCTATGTTAATATAGGAATGCTTGGCGAGCATCGCAATTCTGATGTAGAGGCATATTCCCGTGACTTAACTCGCATATACATAATAGACAAGTGAAAAATTCTAAATATATATACATAAACTCAAAAAGAAATATATGTCAAACCCTTATGAAAGGAAGCTTGGAGTTTACCTCTGGAATTCGCAGTCGACGGTGAAGGTAATGAACAAAATCTCATTCCATTCTGTGTATCCTCTGTTTCGCGTCGAATAACAGAAGTATATATAGCAGCACTTTAAACATTTCAAACCTTACTTGATTCATAGGAATGAGTGCACAAATGATTCAGGGCATTTGTTAAAATCAATATGTATACATTATATAAACCTTGCTAATACAATTTTCAAACTATCAACATAGGGCCTAAGAAGGGAAGGAGAACTCTTATCATCTTGTCGAGGAAGCATGGAAATTGAAGTCATCATTGAAAGAACAAATGCAAACCCTGGTGCTACCCAAGGCCTTCGTAACCATATTGGGTTCACATAAAAATGATAACAAGACCGAGTGAGTGAGAACAAAGTTCATGAGAGCTTCATTGGTAGAATCATGATGCTCCAAAACTCTTTAACGATAAATAGAACTTCATAGTCAAACTCTAAGCAATTATATTCTAAGGAGGTAAAATGCAGAGTCAAGCTTCGAAAACACAGAGTCAAGCTTTGACACATTACATAGCTAAATAAAACTACAGAGTCAAACATAAACGAAACAATATTGCAAATCAGAGAGAAAAACCCTCGTGAAGGATTACGAACACTCCATGAGGAGGTCGTAGATGTCACCCTTGCTATCATTTTCATCAAGCAGTATGCTATCACTACATCACGATTGAAAAAAATATTTTAACGAGGGAAAACTCTGCACAGAGCCAACCTCTATAGCGCAGCGGCATAACCCGAGTGTCGTGAGGGAACAAATTGAGTACCAATCAACCTTGCTCGACAATTCATTGGGAGATCGGTTACAATATAAAGAAAGGACTTCCACGATGCACAGCAAGCTACGTGAAGGGGCAAGTTGGTACCACAAACCTGCGTAAATTCCATCACATGGCTCTACCAACCCAATCTGCGTTGGCATCGCATTGTGGTCCTTCAATAACCAATGCAAATCATAGTATTAAATAACGAAATCATAATAAATAATTCGTAGATCTTCTTGTATTAAACCTTATGATATATCATAACTATAGTATAACATTTGCCAAAGAATAAGGCTCTCTATCAAGCAAATTCGACTTGATATAGTCGTGATCATGAGAACTACCATAGATTTAAATCAATACTAAAATGTAAAAATCCCATGGTTTCTCACTCGATATATATATGATTTATAAGGTGAGGTCGATAACCATATCGTGAACCTAGTGAAGGGTTACTTATGGCATTATAATTATATTGTTATATATAATTCATGCATAGGATTAATAATCCAGGAATTCTTAGTATGAAGACTATGGAAAAAAATGGAGACACACACACATATATAGGGACTCTTGGTCCATTTAATTATATTCTTGCATAAGACGAGTAGATCAAGAGATTATCTAGAGATCAACATGATAATATTATGCAACGAGAGAATAACTCAGAGTTTAAAAATACTAGTAGGTCCAGGTTAGATATTGGTGCTTGAAGTTTGAGTCGTCACACATAACCTATCTTTATTCTGCAAGAACGACTTTAAACTTTGTATTGATTTCACAACACGATTTATACCTGTGGACGTTGCAATACTGAGATGTGCATTCTCCTCATTCAACTTGTATACCAACCACAAAGGAATAATGTCATTATAAAATACTTAGATAAAAAAAAATTATTTAGTTAAATTGGGGTTGTGACATAGAAGGTAGATTAAAAATGGGAGGTTTGGAAAATACTCTAATTGGGAATTCATACACTATATTAAGGTTTTGTGTCTCGATAAGACTCCATTTTGTAATAATGGTTCCTGGGTGCTATAATCACTCCACACTATAAAGTGCACAAATATATCAATTTGCGGTTCGTTGCACCATTAAGGAATGACATGAAAGGTGGATTCCCCACTTGCCTTGAATCTAGTTAGTGTAGTTATGTTTCAGCAACACCTTTAGTCGTGAGTGACCAAATACTACTTCCAAAATGTATAAATAAATCCTTCATCTCCTCATTCATGCATTTGTTCATTCGAGATTCTAGGAGTTGAGAGAGTCTAGATTTGAGCTCTAGTAGATGATCTTCTATTGCACTTCCTTAATAATCCGTGGAATCAAAATATGAGTCTTCGTGGAAAAGGATTCACGAAGAGATTACAAGCTTTTATAATTCGATGAAATATTCGACAAGTTCTTATAATATTTTATAATTCAGTTAAATATTTGCCAATATTTTACAATATCTTATAATTTAGTGAAATATTTGCCAAGATTTTACAAGATTGTATTATAAAATGAAATATTAGCCAACAAATTATATATACATATTATATTATTGATAAAATAGCCTTCACATTTTCCTATATATGGGGAGATTCGCCCATTTCTTATACATATAAATTTGAAAGGTGTTCTTAAAATGATCCATGATTAAGTTACGCTATATGACCACATCTCCTCCATATTGATAAAATAGCCTTCACATTTTCCTATATATGGGGAGATTCGCCCATTTCTTATATATATAAATTTGAAAGGTGTTCTTAAAATGATCCATGATTAAGTTACGCTATATGACCACATCTCCTCCATATTGAAATGTAGAATGTACAATACCTACCTACAATCATATTTTTGAATATAATGTGATTTAAAAATATCATTTTGAAACATATTAAATTTATTAAATACATTTTATATATGGTGATCATTTTCATTTTACTTAAAAATATATTATTTATATATAATAATATTTAAATTTTATTTATATGTGTTTAAATTTTAGAATTATTAATATATTTTTAAGTTTCTTTTAAATTATTATAAATAAATTAGACGACTTATTTCCTCTTAATCCATATAATGTGATTTAAAAAATATCATTTTGAAATATATTAAATTTATTAAATACATTTTATTTACTTATAAATACATTGGACAACTTGTTTCATCTTACTCCATGTTAGAGATTAAACGCAAATGGCTAAGACACCGTTATGTTGGAGATTACCGAGAGAAAACTCCCACCTATTTACAATTAATGAGATAGCTCAACGAGAGTTAGTGATCCAACCATAAATTGGCGGATTTTTTCTATGGCATTAACTTCAACCGAACAAAAAGATATTTCCAAGAAAACAATACTTATTACTCATATGATTTTTTTGAATATTTAAGAAAGTATAAATGTATTTAATATCACGTCGTCACAGAAATGGCGCGATTTTTAAAGGATGAAGCCTCAGAGAAAAGTTTATTAATTTTCTTTAACCAAATTACACCATCGGCAGAAAAAGTAGCACTTTGCTTCGGTGATACTTCATTAAATAGCACTTACACCGACTGGAAGACCTTAACTCCAATAGAAAAATATGACCTTAAAAAATAAATAGTTAATAAATGTGATAGAAAAATAAGACCTTAACTCCGATCGAAAAATATGACCTTAATTCCAACCGAAAAAACAAAAAATTATAGAAAAACACAACTAATTACCCCAATTCTGGTTATGATATCTCAAGAGAGCCAAATATGATTTCTGGAATATTTAAGAAAGTATAAATGAATTTAATATCACGTCGTCAAAGAAGAATGGCACGATTTTTAAAGTTTATTAATTTAACATTACACGTTTCATTAGTTTTGACCAAATTACACGATTCATTACACGTTTCATTAATTTTTTTGACCAAATTACAGCATCCACAAAAGGAGAAGTAGCACTTTGCTTCGGTGATACTTCAATAAATAGCACTTCCAAAGCTCCACTACGACTGGACATCTCCTCTCTGCACGGTGAGCAACACGTCGTAAAAATGTTTAAAAAAAAAAAAAATAGTTAATAAATGTAATAAATTCATTCTCCTTTACACTAGTGTCTCCCGCAAACCCTAACCAGCGGAACCAGTAACCAGTGTCTCCTTTATAATTGGACGCTATACCGGAGAATAGCTTGCTTAAACATCTAAATACCTCACACTGCAACTCTCGAGAATTTTATGTTTTAAGTAGCGAAGTTACGTGAAGCAGGCGATCAGGGGACCTCAGTTGGTTCCAGTAATGAAATCAGTAAAGGAAGTTCAGATTCCATTTGGCTCAGGTTGGCTACAACCACTATGGTACCACAAGAGGATGCGCAGTGCTTTTAAGTACCACAAGTCGATGTCGGTGACTGGTCCGGCGGAAAGGAGACGACGGTCACAAGGTGAAGTTGATCATGTATGCAATCTTTTCTGTCTGCCTTCTCTATTTGACAATTTGATATTTGAATCATAGATTGAAAGTGTTGTAATCTATGATACAATCTTTATTTAATATGATTACAACATACTCAGGTCGCGGATAGTCCATCAGCTCCATCCTTTTCTGTTCCGGGTCCCAAAAGAGATGAAATAGAGTGGGCCATGATGGACGACGATGACGAGCTAATGAAGGAAATCAAATATTCATTTGAACTGAACAAAGGTGAATCCATGTATAAGATGGACCTAGATGAACTGCTGGGCCCTTTGACCAAGTCTGTACCGCAAATGCTTCATCAAGATCGTAACAATCTGGAGGATACTGAAAACTACTTGCTGCCGCCTCAAGATTTTTCTGTTGATTGCTTCTTGAACTCTGATAATACAGCTACATCCAGGTTTGAAATATATCTTCATATTTATAAATTTGTTTGAATGCTAAGATATGGTTAATCTTTTGTAATAAAATGGGTTCTTATACTCTTATACTTTTTGCAGTAAAATGGGTTCGGAGAATGCAATGCGCGCGCCATTTTCAGCGGCCTCCGATTAATAGAAACCTGGCCTAGAACAACACAAAAAGAAAGAGCATGAGCTAACATGTTAGCAAGATAGTGCTGCAGTTTTTGTTACTTTTATATGTTTTAGTTATATATGTAGGATTTTGATAGAGATGCAATAGCCACTCACAGTTATATCAGCTGAATGAGTGGGTAAGTAATGGCGTGCAGTAAGTTGAATTTTCAAATCTACTACCCTGTCAAATTTTAATCTCTATTATCAAATTTTGAATTTTTTTGGTGTTATAGAGAGTTTTGATAGTGTTAAATCTATTTATAACATTAAAATCGTCAATAAAACAAAATTAAATTCAAATTTATAAAATAAAAACACCTAAATCCAATAAACAATCCATATCTACACCAAATCTGGAATTTTTGACAACTCCATTTCTTAATATATTGAAATAAACATATGTTTTAATGATTATTCTTTGATTTCTAGAATAACTTCCTTTCTTAATTTATTGAAATGAAGTTCTGTTTTAATGATTTATTCTCTTTTCTGTTGACTTCTCATTATGAATGTGTATCAATTAATACTGAGTTGAGTTTCGGTGACTTGTAGGTTCAACCTCTACATGCATGTCCTATAGTTTTGTATGTTTTGTTTATTTTTTCTATTTATTTTAATTTATTGAATGATATGATTTTTTGAATATTTAAGAAAGTATAAATGTATTTAATATCACGTCCTCAAAGAAGAATAGTTTTGTATGTTTTGTTTATTTTTTCTATTTATTTTAATTTATTGAATGATATGATTTTTTGAATATTTAAAAAAGTATAAATATATTTAATATCACGTGGCCAAAGAAGAATGGCAAGATTTTTAAAGGATGAAGCCTCAGAGAAAGTTTATTAGTTAACATTACAGGTTTCATTTTTGTTGACCAAAATCCACTATCGGTTTTGATCAAATTACACTATCTGCAAAAAGAAAAGTAGCACTTTGTTTGGCTCATAGATCTCGGTTTAAGTTTTAAGTTTTTATTTTACAAACTAACGTGGATTTTTTAATTAATTTTCATAATATTTTATTTTATGAGCCAAAATAGATTTTTTTAAATACTTTCCATAATTTTTTAATTATTTTTTAAGTTACAAGATCTCCCCATACTGGACTGTAAAGCACCAATACTCATGCAATAATATTAAATAATCAATAAATAAATAATAGACCTAAAAAAAACCTATAAAAAGGAGAATCAGAGGGGAAGATGATCCATTCATACATTTGAAGGAGGATTTGAAGGAAGATCACATGTATGTTTTTTTATTTTGATTCATTATACTGTGTTATGATAATATATTATGGGTTGAATTTATTATGAAATATTGATTTTGTTATAAAATTTCTTAGGGCCTTACATTTGATATCAAAGCCAAGGTTACTAACCGTTGGACCTATATTTATATAAATCTAGTGGTTGTAAAAAATAGGAGGATCCCATGGGAAGAGGAACCATAGTTACATTTGAAAGAGGATTTGAAGGAAGATAACTCGTATTTTTCTCCTCTGATCCATTAGATTAATGATATAGTATGTGAAGAAAGATAACTCGTATGTTTTCTCCTCCGATCCATTAGATTAATGATATAGTATGTGAAGAAAGATAACTGGTATGTTGTCTCTCTAATCCATTAGATTAATGATATGGTCCATTAGATTAATGATATAGTATGTGTTAATTTATTTGGTGAAATTAGTTTTAGATTAATTTATTATGAATTATTGATTTTCTTATAAAATTTGTGGCCTTTGTCAGAAAGAATAAGTTGAGCGTTACATTCGCTCAGTTAGAATCATTCATCAGTCAGTTAGCTTTCATAGTTTCCATCACAAGTTAGAGATAGCATTAGTCAGCTGTTAGTTACACCATTAGTAAGTCTTAGTTAGCTTATGTTACTTACGAAGCTTTGCTTGTAATCTTTCTATATTAATGAGTAATTCAGCAGTATGTTTATTGAGTGCAAATTACTTTCTTGGTATCAGAGCGGGTTTAAGTCTCTTAGGAGCACACGAGGGAGCTTCTTCGACGGATTGAAGAGTGAAGATGCCATAGGACGAGCACCTGGAGGTTTTTTCGTTGAAAATATCGAAGAAAAATGGCTAGCATGAGCAACTAGGCTCTCATGCAGGCACCTGTTTTTAACGGGTTGAACTATAGCACTTGGGTATCCAAGATGAAGGTTTTAATGAGCTGTCATGAATGCTTAGAGATTGTCGAAGATGGAGTTACCTTGTTAAAAGAAGAAGATCGAGATGCTTTGGATCAGGATGTCCGGCGCACTTACACAGAAGTTCTAAAAAAAAATTCAAAAGCCCTATGGCTTATCATGCACGGGGTGGATGAGTCCATCTTTTCGAAGATTGAAGGTGAGAGCACTGCCAAAGGAGCTTGGGATATTCTTATGAACACTTATCAAGGAACCGAGAAAGTGAAGACCATCAAGTTGCAAACTTTGCAACGTAAATTTGAAACACTGTCTATGAAAGATACAGAGACAGTCAACCATTTTATGACGTGTAAAGTGCCTCATCCATCAAATCCGAAGTCAAGGTGAAGAAATTCCAGATCAGAAAATTGTGGAGAAGGTATTGCGAAGCCTTCCTGAGAAATTTAATATGGTTGTTGTTGCGATCGAGGAATCGTATCATATGACTAAGTTTATCGTAGGGGTAAAAATGTGAAGGTGGGTAACACTTCCGTGAGAAACAAGTGTAGAAAAGACATAGCGGAGGTTATTCAGATGATTACTAAATGTTATTCAGTTGAATAAGAAATGTTATTCAGCCGAATAACTATCATTATTTGGCCGAATAACGCATAAGTTATTCGGCCGAATAACTAGTAACAGTTCTCCATTTAGGTTAACGGGGACCCTTGAAGTGTGTGTGAAGCACTGCCGACCAAGAAAAATTTTTGGGTGTTAGTTTATTTGGCTGAATAATTGTTGGGCCGAACAATTATTCGGCTGACTAATTGTTCGGCCGAATAATTATTCGGCCGAACACTTATTCGGTCGAATAATTCTTCGGCCGAACACGTTTCCCGCATAAAAGCCCGACCTCGTCCGCAGTTCGGAATTATCTACTGGCAATTTTTTGGACCCCGCTTGTGGGCCTGCTATTGATCCATGTTGCGATTTTCGATGTTCGCCACCCTGCATGGTTGCCTTGTTGACCCATGTTCGATCTTACGCCACTCCTTGCTCGCTTTCTCGCCACTCCTCGCCTGCTTTCTCGTCACTACTCGCCACCGCACTTGGCTTCTCTGTTCATCGATGAGGCTGCTATCTGCCAGCTTGAAATCGTCATTTTCCATTGGACGGTCGCTCCCTGACGGATCCGCGTGGAGTTAACGGCTTCACGGTGAGGTAGGAATTAGTTTAAATGTTTCGTTTCTATGTTTGTTTTTTTTTCCAATTTGTTTTTTTGATGTATGCATATGTATTCGTCTTTTAATGTGTACTGGAAATGTGGTAGTGTGTGCAGGTCAATTCGTTTGTTGAGTTGGTGGTTGTCTTCGGTGCAGCGTTGGTGTTCTAGTGTTCGGCGCAAAGTTGATAGTTTGCCATTTTCTCAGGTATGTTTTGACGATAAGTTGTTTCGTTTTGTTTTCGTTTTCATATTTTTATAGTTTTTTGTTGCTAATACAATTTGTTGATGTTTGTAGGAAATTTTTTTCGTTCGACGAGTTGGTGGTCGTATCCGGTGCGGCGTTGGTGTTCATGTCTAGTTCGAAAATCTGTTGACTACGAGTTTGGTTTACAGGTATGCTTCCTTTCCCATTTTTTTGGATTGTCAAAAAATATAGTTGTCATTTAAAGAAAATTAGTAAAAAATATTTGCATTCAGAATTAAAATTAGACTGTTTATTTTTTTTTTACATTAAATTTTATGTTCATTTTGTTGAATAGAGTTTAAAAACTCTATTCATGAACAGAGTTCTTAAACTCTGTTCATGAACAGAGCTTAAAAACTCTGTTTATGAATAGAGTTCTTAAACTCTGTTCATAAATAGAGCTTAAAAACTCTGTTCATGAACAGAGGTTAAAAACTTTGTTCATGAACAGAATTTAAAAACTTTGTTCATGAACAGAGTTCTTGAACTCTCTTCATGAACAGAGTTCAAGAACTCTGTTCATGAACAAATCTCTATAAGAATATGATGTTATTGGAGATCTTTCAGGCCAACTTATGGATCTAGTTGAGTGGACCTAGTAGTGGACTGTTTAAAAGTGAACTTAGTCTACTAACCAACTGAAGGGGTCCTTAAGGAAGCAAACCTTCCAACTGCTTATGCAAATTTTGTGCACTAGAACAATCACAAGTATCTTTGACCCAGTGAACAAGATTTCATGGAGATCTGGCAACTTCTCAAGTATAAATAGACTACTCACGGATCAAATTGTGAAAAGATAAGAAATATATGTTTTTGAACGTTACATCTATAGGTTTAATTTATGAATACCAATATTTAAGTGGCACTTGTTCCTATTGGACAGTCTTGTTCTGGTCAATCTTTTTCCTTCCCTCAACTTTTTTTGTGTAATAAACGTTGAAGTTTGCACCTTGCCAATTTATTATACTAAATTTATATAATAAGATATAAAGAGGATGAAAATTTTTACCCTTGAATAGAGTTCTTAAACTCTGTTCATGAACAGAGTTCTTGAACTCTGTTCATGAACAGAGTTCTTGAACAAAGTTTAAGAACTCTGTTCATCAACAGAGTTTAAGAACTCTGTTCATCAACAGATTCTTTAAACTCTGTACATGAACAGAGTTTAAGAACTCTGTTCATTAACAGAGTTTAAAGACTCTTTTCATGAACAGAGTTTAAAGACTTTGTTCATGAACAAAGTTTAAAGACTCTGTTCATATAAAGAGTCATATAGTGTTGTAAGTCCTTCATTATTTTTTTTTCTTATAAATAATATGTGATGTTTGTTTATTGAGATATATAATGGAATCATATGTGATGGATGAAAAATTTGTAAGGTTACTATACTACTACAATTAACTGCATTATATCTTATATCTGATTATGAAATTATTATTAAATATATCTTTATGTTGCAATAGTAGTGACGGTAGGAATTTCAGTCAATTAATTATGCTAGAGTTAGGAGAGGGACTTACAAAAAAAAATCACTTATACTACTTTAAACACCCGTACATTTGGTATGTAGTTCTTTATCAGATGTGTCTTTAAGTCTGTAGAATTAAGATGTACAACTTCAATATGTTATGAGTTGACATTTGTGTAAATTTTTTTTTCTTATAAATAATATGTGATGTTTGTTTATTGAGATATATAATGGAATCATATGTGATGGATGAAAAATTTGTAAGGTTACTATACTACTACAATTAACTGCATTATATCTTATATCTGATTATGAAATTATTATTAAATATATCTTTATGTTGCAATAGTAGTGATGGTAGGAATTTCAGTCAATTAATTATGCTAGAGTTAGGAGAGGGACTTACAAAAAAAAATCACTTATACTACTTTAAACACCCGTACATTTGGTATGTAGTTCTTTATCAGATGTGTCTTTAATTCTGTAGAATTAAGATGTACAACTTCAATATGTTATGAGTTGACATTTGTGTAAATTTTTCTTTCTTATAAATAAAGTACGATTCTTATAATAAGTGGATATATATATATTTCGTGTGATGTTTGTTTATTCAGATATATAATGGAATCATATGTGATGGATGAAAAATTTGTAAGGTTACTATACTACTACAATTAACTGCATTATATCTTATATCTGATTATGAAATGATTATTAAATATATCTTTATGTTGCAATAGTAGTGATGGTAGGAATTTTAGTTAATTAATTATGCTAGAGTTAGGAGAGGGACTTACAAAAAAAAAATCACTTATACTACTTTAGACACCCCTACATCTGGTATGTAGTTCTTTATTAGATATGTCTTTAAGTCTATAGAATTAACATGTACAACTTCAATATGTTATGAATTGACATTTGTGTAAATTTAGAAATCATATCAAATGGAAAGAGTGGAGTCTTCAAGCGAAAGCGTAGGAGGTCATCACATTCATTGGGAATTGGTGTCCCAATTGGTAGTCAAAGGTTGTCGAATTCACCTTGGGGTTCAAGTTTATTGTATGGGTCACAGTCATCCGATCACCAACAAAATGATATGGGTACAAATGATTCCCCTTTATCTTCTATGGGAGAGCGTCGATCTCAACCTTCTGTCGGTATGAACATTAATGTTTGAATACATGTATAATCTGTATTTTTGTTTGTTTTGAATTTTTGGACAAGGTTAACACTTGACTAAGGCTATATTTGAAGCAGAGCGAGGTTCAGAAGATGTGCGTAATTCGACAAAGTGGGAGGAAGATCAAGATAGGATTGTATATGATGGAATAGGTGCGGGTGTAGAGCAGGGTCACGAAGATCCTCCTAGATCTAGAATGACATATGTTTCACTAGCTGAGGGTTGTACACCCATATCAAGTTATCCGTTTGATTTACCTGATGAGCTTCCATGGGAAAGTGTTGTGCAACAAACTATCCTTGAAATTTGTAGATCCCACTACAACAGGTTGAATAATAATCTTTCTACTTTGGATCTCCCTCCAGAGAGCAGACAAAGTCTAGAGATTGTTTTGGGGTCATTGCAAAAATTTATTGATGCATATGAGGAACTCGGACTAGCTACGAATGGTTTTGTTCATTTGATGCAGAGGAGAAGGGAATAAGTTATGGGTCCAGACAAGTGGGAGGTTGTGAAGAAGAGAGTGACCAAGGAATAGGCCAATTCAATGTTTAATTTCAAAGAAGGCCTTAAACAAAATGTGTTGAAAGTGCAATATTTCAAGCATCCTCAAATTGCACATCTAATATATGATTGGTTCCTTGCAGCTTATGGTCGATTTCCATGGAATGATGAGGTTCCTAATTATTTTGCTAGATTTTTCTATGCGGAGTTTTTTTAGGTATGAAGCCAAACTATACTGATATTCCTTCTAACTTTTATGGAGTTGGAAAGGGTCGAATATATAATCAAAAAGGTGCTCTTAGAGACCCTACAACTCTTCGACCTCCACCCGAGATACCTCGGCCACCTAGGGTTGTGGCTTTAAGATCAGAGATGGAGCCCACATCCCAACTTGGGACAGCTGCAAGGGATTCTATAGGTGATGGTTTAGCATCAGCTCTCGTTGGAGTAGAAGTGGGATTGGGTCGAGAGAGGGCTCGTGTTACTATTCGTCAAACGTTTGTTTACAAGATGAATGATGAGGTAGATGGATTGAGCATCGACAATCTCAGGGCTTATGCCAAGTCTTGTCGCGATATAGCTTCAGATGTGTTATCCAATGACACATCGAGTATGGGATAGGTTTGTTGATTATGCTATGACAATCTATTTGATCTTTTATTCATTTTGAATTGAATTTTTTGTTACATAGTAATAAGTATATTAATAAAATGTATTTTGTTTGCAGTTTTCTAGAATGCTGAATGCACATAATTTTCGAGTCTCCACTTGTCAAAATGAAGAGCGTCTTGGAGAGGTATATTTATTATAATATTTATGCTTGAACTTGATATTTTACCTTTTTTTATTTATTTTAATAAATATCAATGTATCTTATTGTTAATTTGACTTATCCATGCAGGTTTCTTTAGAATCAAACTTTTTAGATGATTTATCATCTCTTGTGAGCTAATGATTTTAATTTTCTTGTTTTGGTTTTAAGTTAATTGCTTAATTTATTTTTTGTTTCTACTATGTTTTATTCATTAACAAAATTTAAATTTTAGGGGAGAGACCATATGGAAATTGCGGGTGAAAATGTAGGTTCTTTGATGAATGCGGATATCGGCACCGAGGTAATTTTGTTTAACTTGAATTGATCTCTGATATAAGTTTAATATTTTATATTTTTTGGATTTATTTTAAAATTGTTTCAATACTTTATTGGATTCATAAATTACTTTTGTACATGTTGTAGCTTGTCTCTCTTAGATCCTTTGGAGCCAAAGGGAAGACTCCGGTGGAAGAAAGTGGTGGACATGCATTCAGAGAATTTGATGTACAACTTTTTTAATAATTGAATTGTTCTTTCATATATAAGTTTAATATTTTAATTTTTTGAATTTAGTTTAAAATTGTTTAAATAATTTATGATATTCATAATTTGTTTTTATACATGTTGTAGGCCGAGTTGAGTCCAAGGGAAGGTCCTAGTGGAAGATAGTAAGAAGATAGTGGTTCAAACTTTTTTGTTTTTGTTGATATATATATATTATAGTTGTTTTGGACATCAAGGGTATTTTTTTTTTATTATACATATATGTACATTTAACTCGCATGTTCATGAACTTTTTTATTGGATTATATATGAGTACATGTTAATTATTTGTCATTTGGTAAAATGTTTAGAATATGTTTTGCATGAATGTTTAAAATGTTAAGAATGAATGTTTGTAACTTTTGATAGGTGCAATCTAAAGTTAGGAAATGTTGAATGTTGAGAATGAACGTTATGGTAAGAATGAATGTTGAGAAATAATGAATGGGAGGTGTCAAGAATATTTAAAATGTTAATCTAAAGTTAGGAAATGTTGAATGTTGAGAATGAATGTTATGGTAAGAATGAATGTTGGGAAAGAATGAATGGGAGGTGTCAAGAATGTTTAAAATGTTAAGAATGAATGTTTGAAACATTTGATAAGTGCAATTTAAAGTTAGGAAATGTTGAATTTGTTAAAAATGTTCAATGTTATGTTGAGAATGAATGTTATGGAAAGAATGAATGTTGAGAAAGTGTTGAATCATAAGAATGAATGGGAAGTGTCAAGAAGGTTTAAAATGTTAAGAAATGGATCTTACCAAAGTTTAAAATGTTAAGAAATGAATTTGTTATCAAAGTTTTAGGAATTTTAAGAATGTTGTACTTGATATGAATATTTAAGAATGAATGAATGTTAGGAATGATAGGAATTTTTGATAAAAATATGAAGTTTTAATAGGTTCAATTTCCTAATGTTATGAATGAAAATCTATGAATTGTTTGATAAAAGTTTCAATCTTTTGGTCATTTGATCGATATGATGTTGCATATGTAAATTTCAAATTTTAACTAATGTTTCTCATATGTTCATTGTTCAGGTACTTTGTAGTTCGTGAATTTTTAAATGCTGCTGACATCATGGCAAATGGGGATAAATGATTTTTTGTGTTTTAATCACAAGTGAGGATTCCCGGATTGTGAAGTTTATGCTAAGTTAGAGCAATGAATTTTAGACAACAATTCGATGAATTTTTATCGATTTGTTGTAAATAATCATTGCTCTAATTTAGCATAAGCTTCACAATCCAGGAATTCTTGTTTGTGATTAAAAATCAAATGATTATTATCTCCGTTTGCCATGATTTCAGTTATGTGAACTTACATGTAAGAGATATATTATCTTTGCGCAACAATCATTTATTTAAAAACCATATAGATTAACAACTTGTTTTTAAAAACTCATCCAGATCATATTTATGGTGAAGTACATTAGAGAAACATTATCAATGGATTAGAAGAATACAAAATTTAGTAGGTTTCTCGGTGATTTCTCATTGGCATCAATCAATCAAAAGTAAAAATTCGGGGCGGAGTGTGGGGATAGCCACATCCGTTATCCCATCCCTTAAGTGGTCTAATAGACATATGGGGACCCGAATAAAGTACTTTATATTACGAAATTACAAATTAAAGACAAACATTCCATATAGCTGAAATTTACAACATTTTTGAATTTTTTTTAATTCTTATTAAAAATTTCATTATCAAATAATTTTTGAATTCATTTTTAAGCATGCTAAAATACAACCATTTAAACTCTTATGCTAGTTCTCATTCAAGATAATATTCATAAAAATTCAATGAAAAAATATATTTTACACAACAGTTGTGACACATGGACAAAAAATATATTGTACACAACAATTGACATGGACAAAAACATAGATCAATTAATTTTTTATATATAGTTAAAAACATCGCAATGGAATTCCATCCTCAATTATCCGTTCATGGTCACATATGGACAGTTTCCATTTTTTGGTTTTTAACTGTTTTTTTATGGAACTTTTACCAACCTTGTTCGAGATGCACATACTAAATGACTATACTGACAACATATAACATCGGGTTCATAATCTTGAAAGTAGACATAATTTTTAGTCATATGCGTCTGTTGAAAAAAATAGCCTTTTAAAATGATGGATCCTTTCTCGTATGTAAATCCATTGTCATTGTAGTCCTCCAATAACTTCATCTTTCCTTCAGTGCATCTCATCAAATAATATTTCACATTTTCGTTGTTGTCTAAAGGTGCAATCACAGGGAAAACATCTCCTGCACAAATTACAATTGGTGTTAGCGTTTTTAAATCAATTAAATTGACTATACTAATGGTGATGGACAAAAATGAACAATTAACATAAAAGTCAAGTAAGTTCATTACCTTCTCTAACATGATCTGAAATTCTATCGCCATCAGATGATATTGCTATTTTTTATGATTCTAATTCTTCTACACTTGCCAGTGGCATTTTTCCTTTTGGATTAATCTATGTGTGTTTCCAAGCTTTTACGTAGTTGTTTGTTATGTTTTCACAAACTTCTGTAGATTAAACATTTTCAGTGCAAATATGACAAAAGCATGATTGCTTTCTACTGTCAAATGCAAACACGTTTTGGAATGATTTTGTTTGAATAGAGTGAAGATCTCTAGTTCCATGTATGGTGCTAGTGTCAAATGGTATTGATATATTTATATCTTGGACCCCAACAAGCCAAAAAAACCTAAGCAATAAATGATAAATCACTTGAAGAACAACTTTTAATGTTAGTGTACATGTACTTAAATGTTAGTGTACATTTTTTTAAATTTCAAGAAATAATATAAATTAAAAAAATAGTGTACATACCTGCGCACATCTTTTGATTGTTGATTATAATCATGGCTTAGATTTAATTGACACCATTGGACAACCTCTACAGCTGAATGAAACCGTGCAGAAGAATAGTTCATTTGCCATCTTCGAAGTGCTCTTTTTATGCATGCTCCTGCACCATCATGTTCACCTTTTCCATGTCCAGTTTCAAAGAAATTCCAGCGATGTTTAATGTTAAACACTTTATGAAGTCGACATAACCAAAAAAATGGTCGTGAAGATTGAAATTGACCCGCACATCCATCAGACCATATCCAATGTTCATTGAATTTAACTTCGCGTTTTTTCAGTGAATCATAGAAAATATTTTCTATACAATGTTGAACAAAATGTGTATCGTGTGTACGATCATCGCTGATATAGAAGTGATATTCTTTAATCACATCTCGATTGTCACATGTGCTTTCAATGCCATCAACATCCTATTGAAAATGTCTATATACAACATGGACAAATATCGAAACTTGGTCAGAGTGATAGTATTCACTATGTATCTCTTTTTGTACATCAAATGTATAGTTTTCAGCAAAATCAACCACGGACAAAATTGTTCCGGGTGGAAAATTTTCACGAGACTATTTGAATTGAATATCTTGCCATCGTGTTCTATGTGAATGCTGGGTCTATTTATAAATTTCACTTTCAAATGTTTTGAGAAAATCTGTCATGCATAACTTATCTTCTAGCAAATCAATTCTTTTGGAATGTGAATCACTAGAACTTGTAGTATAATTGATGTATTTGTATCTCCTCCAATCAACATTTACATTTGACAATGATTGATCATTATCGATAGGATATTTATTGTGGAATAGCACCAGATTTCCACAACGATGACAATGTTTTCTATTGGCACATTTCTTTGAATAAAATACTTCATCGTGATTTCTCTCACATAAAATTTGAGATATGAATTCACGTATTGTGGGCGGAGGTGGTGAATTTGTCCAAAACATTTTACCAAATTCAAGAAACGTGTCATAATATAACTGAAATTGCACATGATAACGACAACAACATGTATCGTGTATAGTAATAGGTCGAACATACCATGGTTTTTGTTGCACAAATGTGGTGATTGATATATTAATTCCACGATGATCTTCCTTGAATTTATTGGACAATTGTACTTGTGTCATGTCCATTATATGTTTTGGTTGGCTTTCATATACATTTCGTGATATTTTTTTGCGTATCACATCTCTTGAATTTGGTGAAACTCGAGCATGTTCCAACCAATATTCTCGTAGAATATCTTTAGCACCTGCTCCCAATCTATCTTTGTAAGGTTGTCTACAAATAATTTCCCAGCAAGCAAGTTCATTATTTTCATCTATTTTCATTCTGAATTTGCTATGTTTGTATAATGTCTTTCTTGATGTTCCAACTGCTTTTGCTAGTTCTGTTGTCAAATGCTTTTGTTTAGTACTAGCTGAAAGAATTGCTGTATGAATTGCTTTACGTGCATCACTGATATCTTTCTTCTTGGATTTTCCAAATTTTTTTATTGCATCACCTATATTTTCTATCACATTTTGTTTCAATTTCGACTCTTTTGTCGCCTTGTGAATACCCAATAATGATGTAGCACCTTCTAACTTCTTGGACACTAATAAACATCTCAAAATTTGTGCTTGTCCTGCTATTGAGTAATCCTTGAGAACTTCATCATAAAATTTTGTAGCATGATATCGTGCAACATGTATTGGTAGTTTTTATCCATATTTGTCGCAATCAATGTCTTCTAACATTTCATTATCAATACTGAAAGTACCTATACATCAAGTTAAATTTAATTTAACATATATCTAAAAATAAAATTCATTATAAAAAAATGAATTTGAAAAATATATGATATATAAATACCAGGTCCAATTTCTGGATCTTGAACTTGATCTTCAATATTGATTTCATCGACATTAACATGTAAATCACTATTTACATTTTCTACAATGGTCTTTTCAACTTCAATCTGTTCTTCTTGTACTCTATTTTCAATCTCCATTTCTTCAACATTATCATGTAAATCTGTATTTATATCTTCAATAATTCTCTCTTCCGTTTCGGCAACCCTTTGTTTTTTGGTAATATATCTGAGTTTTTGTTTTTCTTTATTACCATCATCATCACGTTTACGATCACCTTTTTTTTTACGTTTTCTCTTATTGCCCATGATTGTTTAATCTATAGATGATAAATTAAATAATCATTACTTTATAGTAAAAATAAATAAATTAAGATTTAAAAACATTTACGGAATTTATTAAAACATGAACTGAAATTTACTTCACCTTATAAAAATCTTGTAAGAGTCTTTTGAAGAAGATCTCTTTGGAATTAAATTTCCTTTGAAAAAACTCTTTAAACAAAAATCTTCTTTGAAAAAAACCTTCTTGGAAAGAAATAAGAAACTCCTTGACAATAAATCACATACCCATTGGAAAATAATAAGAACACCTTGTAAATAAATCTTCTTTGTAAAAACCATTGGAAAAAAAAAACCTCTTTGAAAAAATATCTAGGAAAAAAGCCACTAGAAAAAAATACTTTGAAAAAAAACTTATTTGTAAACATATCTTGGAAAAAACCCTTGTAAAGCAATAACTTATTTGCAAAAATACTTTGAGTAAACAACTCTTTGAAAAAACCACTTTAAAATAAATAAGAAATGTAAAACTACCTTGGAAAAAAACCCTTTGCAAAATACCTTAGCAAAACAACTATTTGAAAAAACCCCTTTCAAATAAATAAGAAGTGCAAAACTACTTTGGAAAAAAATCCTTTGCAAAATACCTTAGCAAAAAAACTATTTGAAAAAACCCCTTTCAAAGAAATAAGAAGTGCAAAATTACCTTGGAAAAAAACCATTTGTAAATTACCTTACCAAAACAACTCTTTGAAAAAATCCCTTTCAAAGAAATAAGAAGGAAAAATACATTTTTTCTGCAAAAATACTTTCGAATAAACACTCTTTAAATACAACCCTTGGAAAGAAACATTATTTGCATCAACCACTTTCCAAATATGTCTAAGAAAAGAAATATTTTGAAAAAACTCCTTGCAAATATGCCTTAGAAAAAAATTCCTTTACAAAAATGCCTTACAAACAAATTCCTTCAATGTGTCTTTTGGAAAAAAATAAGAAGAAACATACCTTATAAAAACCTCCCTTTGCAAAAAATTTCTTCTTTGAAAAACCTTTCAAGAAATATGCGAAAATAATGAATCAATTTAGGTTTATTTATACGAGTACGGAAAACAAATTTTTTTTTTTTTGGCCGACGAAATTTTTTTTCCGTTTCATTATTCGGCGGAATAACCATTGCTGTAATTGACAGTGCCGTTACGAAAAAAGGTTATTCGGCCAAATAACTATTTGGCCGAACAATTATTCGGCCGAATAATATCTAAGACATGGAAACTTCACAATTCTGCAGAATTTTCAGGTTTCTCCATTTTCGGAAGGGAAAAACAACCTCTTACACTACAAAACGAATGTCGGACTTGATACCATTAGGTTCATCATTGAATCTACTTTACGTGGGTATATATTTTGTTGTGTATAGATAAGAACTGATATTTTTTATGTTTTATTTTCGTAACATGTGTCGAGTTTGGATTTATCTCTTTAAAAAAATGGTGAAAAAAAATCCGTAACTTTAAAAATACACCACCAAAAAAATTGAAAAAAATGTGAGAATCTTAATTGGCGTGTCTGATTCAAAAGGGTGTTCGTAGATTTTTTATTTTTAGAGCCAATTGAGAGAAAAGTGGCACAACAAAAAAGATGTTGAAAATCGACTAAGTTTCCCCATTGATCGACTTTAAAAAAATATAATAATTAGTATATAGATCGATTAGTTACAAACTTATAGTCAGGCACTAATACATTGTGTGTAGATTGTCGTAGTATTTTTTGTTTTTGAAAAAAACAAGTCTAACAATGATTTTACTAGAGCAACAAATCATAACTATTTTGTAGTCTTTTCATTTTATAAGAACACAGTGTTAAACATTTGCAAAATCGACATATCAAATCTTAATAAAAAAAATTGTAAAAATTATGAACAGAAAGCTAACATAATTCTCTAAAAGTTTTCATTTTACTGCAAAGTGAAATTTTAAACAAAAATATCACTTTTGTTCGCCCAAAGTTGAAAAACATGAAAAAACCAGAATTATTTTCTCACGAAACCCCCCAAAATAGACACCCATCTTCATTTTTTCACCCGTAGATCAGCTAATGGGTTCTCTTTTATCGCATGAGGCGAGATTGCAGAGAGAAAACACTTCATTGGAATTAGCTTTCCAAACACAAGCCACCATAAGTAGAGGCCGAGGCCGTGGTGGAAGAAACAGAGGACGAGGAAGAGGATGGCGAGGCAAATTCCAGCCAGAGAATGTCGCCAGGTCCCATGCAAACTCAGATTAGTCACATGCAAGATCTTCCTATGACAGAGGTCGAGGCAGAGGTCGCACTCAGAGATGGGTTGATAAATCTAATGTCTAGTGCTTCTATTGTCAAAGGCATGGACATTATATTTATGAATGTCAAAGAAAGCAAGCAGATGAGGAGGCCAGCAAAGCGCATGTTGCAGTAGAAGAAAAAGAACTAGAAACAATGTTTATGGCATGCCATGTGATTTCCGAATGTACTGATGCGGACATGTGTGGTTGCTAGACAACGGTTGTAGCAATCATATGACAAGTTAAAAAAACCTATTTTTGTCGCTTGATAGTTCTGTCAAAAATAAAGTAAAGTTGGGGGATAATCATTTGGTGAAAGTTCAAGGAATGGGTATGATTTCTGTACTCTCTAAGAATAATGAAAAGAAATACATATGAGAGGTGTATTATGTCAAAATCCTTAAGCATAATTTGATTAGTGTAGGCCAACTCTCTTAGCATGGTTATGATGTAGTGTTTAAAGGGATTGTTTGCACCATAAGTGATAAGCCTCCCAGTAATCGAGTCATAGCTCAGATCAAAATGACATCGAATCACATGTATCCTATCATACTAAAAAATGCTAAAACCCTTCAGTCTTATTCTGTTATTAAATTCGATGAGTCATCATTGTGGCATCAACGATATGGCCACTTGTCTTTTGATTATCTCAGTCAACTCTCAAAGAAATCTATGGTCATTGGTCTCCCTAAATTAGAAGTCCAACACCAAGTATGTGAAAGTTGTGTTTTAGGAAAGCATCACAGAGAGGTTTCTCCTTTTGCTGCTCCCTTTAGAGCTAAATCTACTTTAGAACTCGTTCACACTAATCTATGTGGACCCATGCAAACAGAATCGATAGGAGGAAGTTTTTATGTGCCAACATTCATTGATGATTATAGCAGAATGACTTGGGTTTACTTCATTCGAAGTAAATATGAGACATTTTCTAGGTTCAAAGAATTTAAGTCCATGATAGAGAAGCAAAGCGAGCACTACTTGAAAGTGTTGAGATCAGATCGTGGAGGCGAGTGTGACTCTAATTCATTCACTTAGGATTGCAAAGAACAAGGAATTCATAGATATTTTACGTGCAGATACACTCTACAAGAGAACGAAGTCGCAAAGCAGAAAAACCACACTATGTTAAACATGGCAGGGAGTATGATGAATGTTAAGAATCTGCCAAACAAATATTGGGGGGAAGCTGTTTCATTGTAACATACCCTAAATTATACAAGTAAGTATTATGGGAAAAATTAAAAAATATATATATATATATATCCATACATAAATATATCAGTGACATACTTAATCATACTCGCTTCTCTAGTATCATGCATTATTACAAACTTTGCATATTCTTTATACCATATGTAACATCTCCAATAATGAAATTGACTAAGAACCATAATCATACCTCAACGACCCCGATTCTTATGCAATACTTTAATGTTAACAATTTTCAAGCAGTAACTTACATATTTATCTAAATGATAAGAATACGCACTAACATCATTTCAACTGTATGAATACATCGATGAGATACATTATTCATTATTCTCAAAGTTATTAATAACTCTGCCATACTTATCAACATAATGAGATTCTTATCCATTGATATACAAAACATCTTTACATAAAAAAAAAGAACTGGCATATAAAAGAACATGAAAGTAGATACACCTAAAAATCAACACCACACACATAAGACGAGACAAGATTAGACGTGGTTCACCCAAACCTATGGGCTACATCCACCAAACAGTTATCTCATGTATTATTCATCAAAATGAAGGAATTACATCCTTCAACATAAATGGGGTAACATGTTCCCATTTACCCTGTATAATGTCGCAATACATAATTTCTCCCTGCATGCTAACCATTCTCAGAGAGAGTATTTCCAACATGTTCACCATTAATCAAATGATTACAATAATCCACCTCTCGTAGAACTTACAAGAATTCGTCAATAATAATTCAAAGGAATCTATTCTTTAGTAATTCATATGTCAACACCATTCTTTCAATTTATTCTGTTTTCTAAGGCTAATACGTCTTCTTTTGAGACTTCAACATAATCTTGGCCTCCTATAGCAATTACGATTTCATAAAGATATGACATAATTAAACTCAGATCGACTTCAGCACTAACACTAGCCATTTTTAGAGATCTGGATACTAGAGACTCAATAGAGTTTCAACTATAACATAATAATAATACTATGTCCAATTTAAAAAATAGTTGAAAGATCCCAACGACTATCACCTTACTCCAGCACACTTAAGAACGAACCCAATGCAATTTCAGTTCTGGAAGGATATCCCTATAAACCGAAATTGGAGGATTTCATAACAAGAACCCTAACACGATTTTAACTCTGGAAATGACATTTATCTAATCAGATTTTAGATGGCTTCACTCCAATGTAAACAAAACCCAAACGGAGCTTCTCCTTTCCTGAGGGCAGAGTATGTTGTAACATAGGTTCACTATATCGATCTAAAACCATCACTTTTCATCTAGCCAGCAATGGAACTGTAAATGCGATTTCCGAATAACAATCAAAAGGTAGACTTATCGTTTATCCTATAGGCATAAGCAAGAGTACAATTTTACTTTATTTGTAAACATCGTGAAACAGATGTAGAGATAAAATCATCCTCAAATAAACTATTGAAATCACAGACAATTAATTCCACAGAGATCTTACTCTATCCATAAATTCGATTCGGCATACCCCAAGCAATACCCAACAATTTAAAAACGCACGTCATCAAAACATAAGCTACAATCAGGAAGTATATCTACATAACAATACTTTATAATTTGAAAAGGAATAGCATCAACCAGAAGTTTAAATCAGCAAGCATATCTACATAAGCAACAATCTAAGATTGAAACGCATGGAATCAAATCAGAAGTTCCCGTCTGGCAGCATCTACATAGCAATACTCTATGATTGAAAATCGGAAGCATCAAACCAGAAACTTCAATCTCGCAGAAACTACAGAAATCGACAGATCCCTAAACTCACTCACGCAGCAATATAGAAAGCAATCGAGAGAGTTCTTAACCTCCTGCACGTAGCAATATAGATAGTCGCCACACAACTAGCCAATGAGGAGATCGACAGAGCTACTAGCTTCATGCACGCAGCAATCAGAGAAAGAAATCAGTCAGCATCAGGATCTCCCAAGATTCAGAGATCATAGTGGTTTTCTTCTGAGACTCGCTCTCTAAAATTTACAATGAAAACTGAGTAGGAAATCGGATTGGCTCAATCAAAAAAATTTCCTTTAAACCCCAATACGATTCAAATCGGGACAGAGACATTTGGTGTCTATGATAAATTTGTACCCAAAACCGAATTGGGATAATCTTGATAGTAACACATAGAGATAATATATTGTCCCATCAAGCAAAACGACAGATCCAAAACAGAATTTCTAACCTGGGATTCGATGATGGCAGCAAAGAGATCCAACGTTGATAGCATAAAAATATACAGTGATCCTAACCTGGGATTCAGTGATGACAACAAATAAATCCAATGTTGACAGCATAAAAATATACAGAGATCTAACTGGTCCCTAAATTTTCCATTCTAACGCAACAATAATTTTTCAGTGTTTCTTCATTGGAACATTGCAATTATCAAAAATAATTTCCATACTGAAATTTACCAAGCTTTAAGGGAATTCAAAGTTCTGACAGAACTTTAATCTTCAGCGTTTGAGTAGCATATTTAAATACTAGATTTAACATGTTAACTGAGCAAAGATCTGAACGTATATGCAGTTAACCATTTTTTTGTAGATCAAGCTCACAGTGACACCAATATTTTTTGCAGAGGTTTAGGGTAGAGATTACTTATTCTATACAAAGAGACCAATCTCAGATCTCCTTCGCAGTCGTAAATGCCCAGCTTAATGCTTAACTCTACCGAGTTTCCATGCTCCCATTTCCAAGCTGCCCATTCACAAGGATACGCACGGATTTACTCTATTCTTGTTTCTTTCTACCTCCACGCCTCACTCTCGCTTCGTGAATAGCATAATCCTATTGTTTTTCCTCCTCACGAGGGATCGATTTCATACACAGAACTTTGTTTCTCCTCCCTGAACTCTACATTCGTCCCCCCCTTTTCTACTCCCGCCTCTAATATGTAAATATCCAGAATTATAACCTGAATCGCATGTATCAAATCTATCAGCCTTGCGCACCGCCCGGGTCCCGCAAACATCCTATCCTCCAAAAATACTGCTCTCAACCTCCCCATCCCGTTATTTCCAAGAACTCCATAAAGATAGAGGTTCCGCCTGGATCGAGAAGATCCTCTTGGAGATCAGGACTTCCCCAAAGATCTCCCAAATCATAAAAAGAAATCCCCCCGTAATCTATCTCATATCTGCTATTTAACTTCAGTGGTGCCCCCATCCTCTCGGTGTGGTCGCCATTTATTATCAATGGTTTTTCCCCACCGATAACATCCAGATTTTCCTCCACTAATTGATGGCTTGTTTCTTGAAGGGTCCTCCCACTAATACACGGGTTTTACCAACTAGTTAGGACTCAACGACAAGTTCCCTCTTTTGTAAACTAGTGTTTTCTTTTCTTTCTCTATTAGTCAACTAGAGTTCGAGTCCTTTTCCTTGTATATAAACCGATGGTTCATGCATGAGGTTATAAATAAATACTCCACTATTTGTACCCTTGACCATGCTATCAGTATCATAGCCATTCATAATACCCTTCAGGTGTATTTTCATATATATAAAAATATATGAATGATGTATTCACTAATTGAAAAGGTACCTTTATTTTCATGCATCTTTCCTATTGGCTCTTATATTATGTACTAGGTCCAACGTGCCACTGTATACTAAAATAGGATTTAATACTTCCTCAATGACTAATTAATAATACACTTAATTTCTCTTTTAGGTTGGGTAGGAGATTTCATACGTTTATTAAAATTTGTTGGTCCAAGGCCATATCTAGGCCCAACTTTAACTTAGGATCAATATAGCTTAAGATGATGCCTATTTATCTTAGTTTGATCGAGGGAGAATCCACTCGTCATCTTCCTTTGGGTGCCTAAGTCACCAAGATGGCCCTGCTACTTAACTCTAAGCGTATTAGTACATTTCTCTCTCCCCCTAGTGGACTTGTTTCCCACCATTTTAGTTGCACCATAATAAGTTTACGATTTAAAACTTACAACCTAGAAAAAAAAAGAATTAATGATACCTTCAAGGTCAACGGGTGGGGTCTTGGCCTCGAGCTCCTCACTAGGCCCTTATACATAATTTACAATTACATTTATAAAATAAAAATAAGAATAAAGATCAAAATAGGTCATAAAGGAGGGATATCACATCCTCATCCCCTTTAAAATAACACCGTCCTCGGTGTTCACTCTTGTCTTGCAGCAATCATTTGTATCACAAAACTGGAATTCAAAAGAAACAATGTTTAGTAACAACTTGTCATCAACTTCATAATCAAACTCAGAAACATAAATCATGACTTCTTTATTGCACATATCACTTGCAATATATGGAATAAATCTAGTGCTCCCTGATTGTATACTGTTGACAAAATCAACAAACCGCATTCACTTGATCCAGAAAATTCTTGCCTAACACCTTAGTGCTCACGCAGTAAACATTTTTCTCATGCTTTTGCCTAACACCTTAGTGCTCACACGGAAAACATTTCTTTCATGTCTTGCCTAACACCTTAGTGCTCACGCAGCAAACATTTCTCTCATGTTTTGCCTAACACCTTAGTGCTCACACAGCAAACATTTCTTTCATGTCTTGCCTAACACCTTAGTGCTCACACAACAAACATTTCTTTCATGCATACTAAGCAGCATCCTGCCTCCCACATATACATTTTCTTATAGCTTGCCCAGGTCTTACAGTCAGCCGATTCTCCGAGAATCCTAGTGGCTGTTCAATCCCTGCTTTTAGGGAATATTTCAATGCCATTACAGCACTTTTTACATAATTCCCCTCAAGCCTTCTCGCTTGAGTCCCGGAATTTATTTTCCCCAAGCCGTCTTGCTTGAGTCTAGGAAAAATTTCTTTTAATTTAATCAATTTATTTCGTCACATTACATTCTGTACCCATACGATTGCTCTGACCAATCTGGGTCGAGTGCTTTGTTCAACAATAATTACCAACATTTTTTTATTTTTATTTTTAAAGAACATGTAAAAATTGTGATGTGAATCTTATTCCTCACTCCTCATTTTACCATGCATACATTTATGCTCTTGCATTTTCACAAGCTTCACAGAAATTTCACCATCTTCCAAATTTCACTTGTTAGTATCACTTTATATACATAATCAAATATTGTAAGAAGATCCCTTCCTTAAACAGAAAATCATCTTTCTTAATAAAATATCCATATGTGATCATCTAAGATGTCATTTCCTACTACACATAACTAGCTTATAAGATTTCATAATGCTTTGAACACGATATAACATTCTTTCTATGACGATCCATGGACATTATGATCATTTAACCTCGAATGTTAGATTTCACCATTTCAACACAATTCCTATTTAGTTATACAACCCCTTTTGTATAACCTAACATCATATAGGGATAACCAATTGTCTAAAACAAACTTACATACCTTATACAGATAACCACATACCTTTGTAAAGGCAACCGCATAGCTCACCTTCATCTGCCGCGGTTCCAGTTTACTTGTATCATCACACATTAGTATTATACATGAATCGATATATATATCCCACATTTACCCATTGATGGGTGTCAGGCAGTGAGGTGTGGGAAAATAACATTTGCTCGACCACAACATTCAAAGTGTTAGTCGTATAAAGGTAATTAAATCATAAGAACAATCATATATATAACATATGTTCAAACATCATTTTTACTTGTTTCATAAAAGCTTATACCTCGATCGCTGTCTCAAAGATCACTTCCGATCTACCCTGCAAATTCCATGTCATCAATGTTTTCCTTAACACATAATAAATAAAAACAGTCATTCCTTGTGGCAACATAAGGAAGTCAGAAGATTACAGCATCCTACTAACCTGTATTTATTTCATGTTGGTTCTAGGTTTCCAATAATCTATCCCTTAACAAAATAACATATAGTCGTACATGGATAGCAATTCGTCATAAATATTGTAACAAATAAAAGTATAACTTCTATAACCATCTATCATCGTTCCCAACATCTAGCTTAAAGATTACTGGAGTAAGGAGTTGTAAAAAGAAAACATGCATTTTCATCCTATGCACCCTATACATATGCATACTTTTTAAGTGTTTATAACCCTTTTGTCCTTTTGTTGAACAAGCAAGGGTATAAGAATGCTCTAATGTCTCACATTCAGTATCGTAATCACTTATCCCATACCTTCATCTGCTAAAGTGAAAATATAGTAACAAAGACTATTTATCTGTGGAAGTACACTCAGGTGAAGAACATGCTAACTTCCTTCTCAAGGTAGTAAATGTTTAGATTACTTTCTTGCTCCATTTGTCATTCAATCAACCAAACACGTTTAAACTTCTAAGATTTGTAAACAACAAATTCCAATAATTATATTTCGCACAAGACAGGATATAACTTTTTACATCATTTCCTATCAGGGTGATACAGTTTATTTCATAAGAGAACCTCACATTCCCATATACTAGTCAAGAAATTATTTATCTAAACTTCTTATCCTTTGGTTTTATCTAAGAGGAGCATCACCCCTTCCGAAGGAATATGTACTGTAGTTATTGTCATAAATTCTATATACTACTTGACTTTCTACTCAAAATTTGAGGGAAACTTACCCACTCCTTTAGTCATATTCCCCTTCCATATCTATGTGGTCAATATTCTAATAATTTCCGGTTTGTATAATATTCTTCTTGGATGTCGGATCATCGACGTCTATCTATGTAGTAAGTAGGGAATTTTCTAGGCATCGAACACATCCATCGTTAGGAGTTCTAAGTAAACCATTAAAGTTAATCCCTTTAACCTTTAATGATACATTTTGTCTTTCATAATGCGGATGATCCTTATACATGATAGTGGATGATCAATATCATTCAATCCAATAACTTTCAATTTTCAGTATGTAAATAAAGCACAACATACTAGACTAGAGATGAAAGTGGAACTCATATACTTACAGTTTAATCAGACGAGTCTGAGTTGGAATTCCACAATAAATTGCTTCGTCACGATATTTCCATATTTCCCTTAGTTTCTTCTTGGAGAACTCGACGATTAGTCTCGATAGTATATTCTCGTCCATTCGTCCCATGCATCCAAAACACAATTTGTTTGTTAGTTTCGAAACCCTCATATTTATTTACCTTATGTTGAGCCCCTATAGGCCCGAGTGCTGAAACCTCAACTCTGATACCATATGTAACATACCCTAAATTATACAAGTAAGTATTATGGGAAAAATTAAAAAATCTATATATATATGTATCCATACATAAATATATCAGTGACATACTTAATCATACTCGCTTCTCTAGTATCATGCATTATTACAAACTTTGCATATTCTTTATACCATATGTAACATCTCCAATAATGAAATTGACTAAGAACCATAATCATACCTCAACGACCCTGATTCTTATGCAATACTTTAATGTTAACAATTTTCAAGCAGTAACTTACATATTTATCTAAATGATAAGAATACGCACTAACATCATTTCAACTGTATGAATACATCGATGAGATACATTATTCATTATTCTCAAAGTTATTAATAACTCTGCCATACTTATCAACATAATGAGATTCTTATCCATTGATATACAAAACATCTTTACATAAAAAAAAAGAACTGGCATATAAAAGAACATGAAAGTAGATACACCTAAAAATCAACACCACACACATAAGACGAGACAAGATTAGACGTGGTTCACCCAAACCTATGGGCTACGTCCACCAAACAGTTATCTCATGTATTATTCATCAAAATGAAGGAATTACATCCTTCAACATAAATGGGGTAACATGTTCCCATTTACCCTGTATAATGTCGCAATACATAATTTCTCCCTGCATGCTAACCATTCTCAGAGAGAGTATTTCCAACATGTTCACCATTAATCAAATGATTACAATAATCCACCTCTCGTAGAACTTACAAGAATTCGTCAATAATAATTCAAAGGAATCTATTCTTTAGTAATTCATATGTCAACACCATTCTTTCAATTTATTCTGTTTTCTAAGGCTAATACGTCTTCTTTTGAGACTTCAACATAATCTTGGCCTCCTATAGCAATTACGATTTCATAAAGATATGACATAATTAAACTCAGATCGACTTCAGCACTAACACTAGCCATTTTTAGAGATCTGGATACTAGAGACTCAATAGAGTTTCAACTATAACATAATAGTAATACTATGTCCAATTTAAAAAATAGTTGAAAGATCCCAACGACTATCACCTTACTCCAGCACACTTAAGAACGAACCCAATGCAATTTCAGTTCTGGAAGGATATCCCTATAAACCGAAATTGGAGGATTTCATAACAAGAACCCTAACACGATTTTAACTCTGGAAATGACATTTATCTAATCAGATTTTAGATGGCTTCACTCCAATGTAAACAAAACCCAAACGGAGCTTCTCCTTTCCTGAGGGCAGAGTATGTTGTAACATAGGTTCACTATATCGATCTAAAACCATCACTTTTCATCTAGCCAGCAATGGAACTGTAAATGCGATTTCCGAATAACAATCAAAAGGTAGACTTATCGTTTATCCTATAGGCATAAGCAAGAGTACGATTTTACTTTATTTGTAAAGATCATGAAACAGATGTAGAGATAAAATCATCCTCAAATAAACTATTGAAATCACAGACAATTAATTCCACAGAGATCTCACTCTATCCATAAATTCGATTCGGCATACCCCAAGCAATACCCAACAATTTAAAAATGCACGTCATCAAAACATAAGCTACAATCAGGAAGTATATCTACATAACAATACTTTATAATTTGAAAAGGAATAGCATCAACCAGAAGTTTAAATCAGCAAGCATATCTACATAAGCAGCAATCTAAGATTGAAACGCATGGAATCAAATCAGAAGTTCCCGTCTGGCAGCATCTACATAGCAATACTGTATGATTGAAAATCGGAAGCATCAAACCAGAAACTTCAATCTCGCAGAAACTACAGAAATCGACAGATCCCTAAACTCACTCACGCAGCAATATAGAAAGCAATCGAGAGAGTTCTTAACCTCCTGCACGTAGCAATATAGATAGTCGCCACACAACTAGCCAATGAGGAGATCGACAGAGCTACTAGCTTCATGCACGCAGCAATCAGAGAAAGAAATCAGTCAGCATCGGGATCTCCCGAGATTCAGAGATCATAGTGGTTTTCTTCTGAGACTCGCTCTCTAAAATTTACAATGAAAACTGAGTAGGAAATCGGATTGGCTCAATCAAAAAAATTTCCTTTAAACCCCAATACGATTCAAATCGGGACAGAGACATTTGGTGTCTATGATAAATTTGTACCCAAAACCGAATTGGGATAATCTTGATAGTAACACATAGAGATAATATATTGTCCCATCAAGCAAAACGACAGATCCAAAACAGAATTTCTAACCTGGGATTCGATGCTGGCAGCAAAGAGATCCAACGTTGATAGCATAAAAATATACAGTGATCCTAACCTGGGATTCAGTGATGACAACAAATAAATCCAACGTTGACAGCATAAAAATATACAGAGATCTAACTGGTCCCTAAATTTTCCATTCTAACGCAACAATAATTTATCAGTGTTTCTTCATTGGAACATTGCAATTATCAAAAATAATTTCCATACTGAAATTTACCAAGCTTTAAGGGAATTCAAAGTTCTGACAGAACTTTAATCTTCAGCGTTTGAGTAGCATATTTAAATACTAGATTTAACATGTTAACTGAGCAAAGATCTGAACGTATATGCAGTTAACCATTTTTTTGCAGATCAAGCTCACAGTGACACCAATATTTTTTGCAGAGGTTTAGGGTAGAGATTACTTATTCGATACAAAGAGACCGATCTCAGATCTCCTTCGCAGTCGTAAACGCCCAGCTTAACGCTTAACTCTACCGAGTTTCCATGCTCCCATTTCCAAGCTGCCCATTCACAAGGATACGCACGGATTTACTCTATTCTTGTTTCTTTCTACCTCCACGCCTCACTCTCGCTTCGTGAATAGCATAATCCTATTGTTTTTCCTCCTCACCAGGGATCGAGTTCATACACAGAACTTTGTTTCTCCTCCCTGAACTCTCCATTCGTCCCCCCCTTTTCTACTCCCGCCTCTAATATGTAAATATCCAGAATTATAACCTGAATCGCATGTATCAAATCTATCAACCTTGCGCACCGCCCGGGTCCCGCAAACATCCTATCCTCCAAAAATACTGCTCTCAACCTCCCCATCCCGTTATTTCCAAGAACTCCATAAAGATAGAGGTTCCGCCTGGATCGAGAAGATCCTCTTGGAGATCAAGACTTCCCCAAAGATCTCCCAAATCATAAAAAGAAATCCCCCTGTAATCTATCTCATATCTGCTATTTAACTTCAGTGGTGCCCCCATCCTCTCGGTGTGGTCGCCATTTATTATCAGCGGTTTTTCCCCACCGATAACATCCAGATTTTCCTCCACTAATTGATGGCTTGTTTCTTGAAGGGTCCTCCCACTAATACACGGGTTTTACCAACTAGTTAGGACTCAACGACAAGTTCCCTCTTTTGTAAACTAGTGTTTGCTATTCTTTCTCTATTAGTCAACTAGAGTTCGAGTCCTTTTCCTTGTATATAAACCGATGGTTCATGCATGAGGTTATAAATAAATACTCCACTATTTGTACCCTTGACCATGCTATCGGTATCATAGCCATTCATAATACCCTTGAGGTGTATTTTCATATATATAAAAATATATGAATGATGTATTCACTAATTGAAAAGGTACCTTTATTTTCATGCATCTTTCCTATTGGCTCTTATATTATGTACTAGGTCCAATGTGCCACTGTATACTAAAATAGGATTTAATACTTCCTCAATGACTAATTAATAATACACTTAATTTCTCTTTTAGGTTGGGTAGGAGATTTCATACGTTTATTAAAATTTGTTGGTCCAAGGCCATATCTAGGCCCAACTTTAACTTAGGATCAATATAGCTTAAGATGATGCCTATTTATCTTAGTTTGATCGAGTGAGAATCCGCTCGTCATCTTCCTTTGGGTGCCTAAGTCACCAAGATGGCCCTGCTACTTAACTCTAAGCGTATTAGTACATTTCTCTCTCCCCCTAGTGGACTTGTTTCCCACCATTTTAGTTGCACCATAATAAGTTTACGATTTAAAACTTACAACCTAGAAAAAAAAAGAATTAATGATACCTTCAAGGTCAACGGGTGGGGTCTTGGCCTCGAGCTCCTCACTAGGCCCTTATACATAATTTACAATTACATTTATAAAAAAAAAATAAAAATAAAGATCAAAATAGGTCATAAAGGAGGGATATCACATTCATGCTCTGTGCATATTCTGAATCGTGCACCTATAAAAGTCTGAAAGATAAAAGTCCATTTGAGGCATGGACTAGTAAGAAACCGGATATATCTCATTTCTGTGTTTTTGGGTGTGTTGCATATGCCCATGTTCCTGATGGCCTTCGAAAGAAGTTGGATAATAAAAGTGAGAAATGCATCTTTGTTAGGTACAACGAACAGTCAAAAGCATATCAACTATATAACCCAATAACAATGAAGTTTATTATTAGCAGAGATGTCAAGTTCCAGGAAGACAAATCTTGGGATGAAAAGGTCATAGGCAGTTTTGTTCCATTAGCTGATACAAATGAACCAGTGATAGAAGAACAACAAATTCCATTGAGTACTCCAGATTCTGTGCCAAGAAGACCAGTATCACAAGATCCAACTAGTGATTCAGATCCAAGCATTGCCTCCATGCAAAAGAAAAAGACAAGAAGTCGCCATGATTTATATGAGCATACTCAGCCATTAGATTTGGATGCACTTTATGCATTCATAACTTATCAACCAGAAACATATGAAGAAGCAACCAAAGAAGAAGCAGGGATAAAAGCTATGGATGAAGAGATTGAAGTCATTGAGAAAAATGACACTTGGGATCTTGTTGATCTCCCTCAAGGAAAGAAAAGCATAGGTGTAAAATGGGTGTACAGATCCAAGTTCAATGAAAAAGGAAAATTCTAGAAGCACAAGGCCAAATTAGTTGCAAAAGGGTATGTGCAGCAACATGGAATTGACTATGGGGTAACATATCCCCCTGTAGCCAAACTTGATACAGTTCGAGCCGTATTGGCTATTGCAGCAGAGAATAGATGGCCTATCTATCAAATGGATGTGAACTCAGCTTTTCTAAATGGCATCCTGAATGAAGAAGTATATGTTGATCAACCTCCAAGTTATGAGATCAGTGGCAGAGAATAGATGGTGTATAAGTTGAAGAAAGCATTGTATGGTTTAAAGTAGGCTCCTAGATCATGGTATAGTCGCATTGATGCATACCTCATCAAAAATGGCTTCATCAGAAGCAACAATGAGCCAACCTTATAAATCAAGAAGGATCAACATGGTAAGATGTTAATTATTTGCTTATATGTAGATGATTGATTTATACTGGCAATTTGGAAATTGATGAGTTCAAAGTTGTTATGGAAAAAGAATTCAAGATGATTGATCTCGGTTTAATGAAGTATTTCCTTGGTATTGAAGTAATTCAGTTAGAATCAGGCATGTTTATCAGTCAGTCAAAGTATGCATTAGATCTGTTGAAAAGGCTGAAAATTCTTGAATGTAAAGCTGCAGCTACTCCTATTGCTTTGGGCACCAGGTTGAGCAAAACTGAACAAGGAAAGTCTATTGATCAAACTCTGTATAAAAGGCTAGTAGGCAGTCTTATGTACCTCACCGCCACTAGAGCAGACATAATGTTTGTTGTAAGTCTTATCTCTAGATTCATGGATTCACCCAAGGACTCTCATTGGAAAACTGAAAGAGAATTTTGTGGTATGTGGCTGGAACAGTTGATTATGGTTTATGGTATTCTTGAGATTCAGAAAGTTCTTTAGTTGGTTTTACTGACAATGATTTTTTCGGAAGCATTGATGACAGAAAAAGTACTTCCGGTTATGCATTCAAATATGGATCAAGTCTGATTTCTTGGGCATCAAGAAAACAACCAGTTGTTACATTGTCTTCCACAGAAGCCGAATATGTTGCAACAACTTCCGTAGCATGTCAAGTTGTTTCGCTAAGAATGTTAATGAGTGATTTATCACCAAAGAAATTGGAGCCAACTCCAATATATTGTGACAACAGTTCTGCAATTGCACTGTCTAAGAATCAAGTCTTCAATAAAAAGAGCAAGCACATTGATATATGTTATCATTTTATTCGATATTTGGTCAATGAAGATGCAATCACTGTAAAATTTTGTAAATCAGCAGATCAACAAGCTAATATCTTCACAAAGCCTTTGGGCACAGAAACATTTGTATCACTCAGATCTAAGCTGAGTATTATTAGTTTTGATGGTTGTCACGCTCCAACTTAAGAGGGTGTGTTAGGAAGAATCAGTTGAGCATTACATTCTCTCAGTTAGAATCGTTCATCAGTCAGTTAGCTTTCATAGTTTCCATCACAAGTTAGAGATAGCATTAGTGAGCTGTTAGTTACACCATTAGTAAGTCTCAATTAGCTTCTGTTACTTACAAAGCTTTGCATGTAATCTTTCTATGTTAATGAGTAATTCAGCAGTATGTTTATTGAGTGCAAATTACTTTTAGCCTTACCTTCGATATCAGAGACAAGGTTACTAACCCTTAGAGCTGTATTTATATAAATCTAGTGGATTTATAGTAGATCTAGTCATCTATATTAGATCCGGGATATAGATATGGTTATTAGATCTATATTAGATCATCTGAAATGAAATAATGTTTTATATGGGTATTCATTTAATACATCTATATTAGATGTAGATTTACAGATCTAGAATAAAATGGACTTATATCTGATATAATGTGATTTATATATTGGTTAAAATGAAAGTTAGTTTATGGGTGCATAATATTAATCTCGGGTCCTTTTTAAAATCTATTAGCATTGGCCATTGCGGGCTTGTTGAAGAATCATAACATAGAAACAAAGGTGCAATACATGTGTGCTTAATTCAACCTTCAAAGATATCATCATATCGAAGTAAATTAGATCTCAGTTCTAGTTATATAAATATGAAACAAAGGTGCAATACATGTGTTCTTAATTCAACCTTCAGACATATCATGGTATGTAAGTAAATTAGATCTCAATTCTAGTTATATAAATATGAGATTATGTATTGTAGATGTTGGTTATTTTAGTGTTATCTCCATCATCATAGTTGGTCACTACAGTGATTCCATCTTGTTTTTCCAAACTATATTCACTCCAAATGAATCTTAATCTTTAACTAATGAATTTCAAGGTTTTATGAGTTTGAAATTACCCAAAACCTTATGTGGTTGAGCAAATTTGTTCATTTCTGATAAATAATAAATTGTACCAATAGTGACACTCAATCAAGGGTTTGGGGGTTTGAATTTCATTTATTTATTGCATTCAATTTACTTGTTGTATCCTTCATTCAAAATTTTTTTCCACCTTTTGGAGATATTTACTACTGATTCACAATCCTACATATTTACCATTTCCAACTTGATGGATTATTGAAAGAACCTAGGAAATATGTATAAAGTGACTTTGTGATTGATTACCACAAAAAGGAAGGTCATTAAATAATTCCTACGAAAACTATAGGAATCGTACAACAAAGTTATAAAAAAGGTTTAAAATTATCTAAATATTACTATAGAATATGATTTCAATGGAATCCTAATTTTCATCCCCTAGCAAAATTTTTTTCTCTTTTTTTCATGTTTCAAGTTTCAAGGTTGTAAATAGGGGGACATTTTTTACACCTCGTTTGAGACTTATTGTATTATTTTTTTCAACCATGATATTTATAGTGCATCAGGTTTGTGTAATTTATGGTGACACTTTGTCTAAGGTGTCAATGAGGAAAAATAGGCAGAAACTCAACAAAGAAATAAAAATAGGCATTAAGCACACATTTCTCATTAATAAATGTATAACATATACAATGAGAACTGATCCATGGGTTCATATACTTAAGTGGTCTCTTGGACTCCTTTTTATATTTCATATTCAGTTATGCCCCTTGGTCTTCTTCTCTTAGGTGAATGCGAAGATAACATAATAATTTTCCTAGCAGAAAGGATTAGGTTCCCAACAATTCCCCTATTAATCGGAAGGTGTGTATATGAGTCCATGAAAAGAGAGTATAATAAATGGAAGTCGATAGCCACCAAATGTTGAACATTTCCAACTTGACAATTTGAATTTTCTAAGCAAGTTAGGAGAAGCTGGCATCGCTCTTTGAAGTGGTGTTTTTGGCTTACCTCAAACCAAAACCGCTTGTAGAATATGAATTCTTCTAATAACTGGGTGGTTTAAGGATAACCATAAATTGTTGAACTTGGAAACAACTTTGGTTCTTTCTGAGAGGTTATATATTGAACTTGGCATGAAGTTAGTTCTCTCGAAAGTGGTGGCTTACAGACAACCATATGATGTCAAGCAGAAGATGAGGTCTTCTGCTAAATGGGTGGTTTAAGGCTAACCACAACCTATTGTTTATGGAAAATATACTCAAGTGGACTCAAGCGAGATATCCATAATCTAAGTGGATCTAGAACAAATAGGTACAGAACACAAACTACCTTCCTAGGTCAATAGAGATTTAGGGTGAACAAGTAGATAACTTACCTCAGATCTGTAAATCCTTTCCAATTTGTTGCTCCAAGCTCCAGGGCCTTCAAATATCGAGCTGCAAAACCTTATCAAGCATGTGGATACAAGCAAACTGTAAAAGGATATCTAAATATGAATTTATCTAAACTAACCATTAAGGAAGAAAGTCCTAAGCATTACCAACACAACAATACTTATGGAAAGAGTTTGTATTAATTCAATAAAGGGAAGTACATAGGGAGAGAATGTGAGAACCTAAGCCTTAACATTGCAGCTTCCATCCAACAATCTAAGCCAAGCCTCCAAAGGATGACGTTTTCCTCCCAAAGGATGAGTAAGGATCACCTAGAGTAATTCCACCAGCATGAGAGTACTATAGTCCTTCCTCCCTTCCCAATGGAGAGAGGCTCAATATTTATAAGGCTAAATGGGTAGAGTAGGTTGATGATTAAAGAGATAGGTCTCAGGGATCTTCCAATTAAGGTTAGGGGACCGAATACCAGCCTTCCTATCAACTAGGGATAGACCTCCATGTCACCAAACTCCAAGAAGTCGCTTGAAGATTTTATTTATCCACAATAACCAACTCTGGTGCACTTTGCATGAAAGAAAATTGCACCAGGAACGGATCAACGCCTCTTGTATAAAGGAAATAATAGCCACTGGTGCACTTTGCCATAAAGCAGCATGCGCTAGCCAAGGTCTAGCGCCTCTTGCTTGAAAGCAAGATGCGCCAGTAAAAGTACACATTGTGGAAACATAAGGACAACAACTTGCTCTAAATGTTTTTAGCCAGGGAAACTTCAGGGATTAAGGAATGGAGTTGACACATGACTCATGATGACGATATTTTGGTGTAACAGAATTCCCGCCAAAGCATGAAGCTCATAAAATAATATAGGTGAAATGCTTTGTAATGTGAAGGATCGACGGCATGGACTTGTTGGTTGGAAGAAGCTGTTGCAATACAACTGACTCTCAGATACAACTCTCACATGACTCATAACATGGTTGCCGACAAATACATTGTAGATCCATGGTAGTAGAGACCAACTGAACAAACTCATGGCTATTGGGCACAATCGTAGATCCATGATGAGATGATAACACAACCACGACCAATACAATAGTGGATCCGTGTAGTACGAATCAAGCAAACTCCATCGCAACCTTGGTAAGATATGATTCTACACAGGGTCTTCAAGCTGAACTCGCAATGATTTGAATCTAACCATGTGATTACAATGTCTTGGAGTCGAACATGATAGAAACCACTTGATTACCGGTCATTGATGGATACTATTAACAAGTGCGAGGGAAATCACCATTGATGTCAATGATTCCCAAGGTATCATAGTACATACCATCGAGTTTGAATCAATGAGTTGAGGTCGAACACTTGATGGGATCTTTCAATCAAGATTCAATGATGTAAACTCGTGTTGAATGCAAGGTAACCTACCATTGATGCATGCAGGCCCAAGGTACTTGATTAGTTTCTAGATTCAATCCACGGATGATGTGTTGATGTTGACAAAGATGAATCCGTCGAAAGAGGGCCATGATGAATCCCCCATCATCGACATGAAACGTGATCACAGATGTTTGGAGCGAATCAGATAGTAATGCGTGAGAGTAACTCAAGGTAGACCGACATGATGGAAGGCATACTCACTACAAATAGTGAATGACAAGCATTTATTGAACATGGGCATTGCATGAATCGATAGTATTGACTTGACGAGAATGATACCAATCCCCTAATGCAACTAATGGTGGAAGCATTTGTTGGATGACCCAATGGTGTAAGAAGACTCTTGGAATCAACATGACTCGAAGACAAATGGATTACCCAAGTACTGAATGCATATGCAGATGAGTGCCATGTTCAAGAGCGAGTGTGTACTGCCGAAAATACAATGAACAAAAATTCTTTCCTTATCCCCATCATGATTGATGAGTACCTATTTTGTTTTTTAACGAGCTTGAGGAGGGTAACAGATGCTCGGTGTAGCTTATCCCATGGACGAGTCCAATCCCAAATGTTTTATGAAAATAGGATAGGTGGGGTTCATCCCACAACAGGCCCTTCAATGTTAGATTTTAACGAGTCCAAAGAAGGTAAACTCGACATCATTTCATGCTTAGAGAGTCTAAAAAGAACTAAAGAAGACTCCAAAGGTTCTTTTTCATAAAAGTTAGTCTCTTCACCTGAAAAAGGATAAAACAAAGTGAAAGAGACCTCCTCCAGTCATGATTGGCTGTGTCACGTCTCTTCTACGCAATTTCTTTTTATCTAAGATTCTAACCACTAAAAACAATTACAGAAACAAAACACTAGCTTTCGCTACAACCTTCTTAGTTATCATTCTAATTGTGTGTGCACTACTCTTCATGTGCCACTTTATCATTTTTCACACATGTGCCAACACTTGAAAAACTCCTATAGATATGGTGGGGTGCCAATACATAAAGATGTTAGTGTCTAGGAACAACTTCAAATGCCAACCAAATGCATATCGACTATATGCTAAACATTTGTGACAATATGAAATTGTATGCAACAATAATATTTCAATTAATAACTATATTAAAACTATGAATATGTTATTATTGGGAACTACAAACGTTTATAGCATTAATGCGAATACAAATTAAATTAACACAATTATATGTTATAACTATGTTACAAACATATAACCTATGTATTATGATACCGAGCCGTAGTATTATCTTTGTAAAGAACTAGGCTATAGTGTAATATGCTCTAAGCGGTCATAGTATGATAATCAACACAAAGTAACATTAATGAAATGGAATGCAAATTTAATACATAGACATTAATGTAATATATATATACATATTGTAATATATATATATATATATATATATATTGGTTATGCGCTCAAAGGTTGACATAGATTTAAACCTTAGTTTTATGTGATACCATAAAACATTAGCTACGACTAAAACGACCAACTCCAAACCCTTTGGCAACGTCATGATAAACTTATGTTATAACATATATAATGTGATGATTGGTAATTATACGCTATGGTTAAATAATATAACGATGGTTGGTCAATGAATTCACGTTCCAATGGTGGCCTAAGTGGTGATGTGGTTGTGTCATGTAGGCTTGACCAACACACTTATCATGCTTTAAACCATGCCTGGGTTGTCATGTGGCAGGCATGCAAAGACTATGGACATCATGGAAGGGTCCAGCACTATTACGTTAAGTTCTAAGTTGACGTGGTTCCTTGTTGGTCGAATCACTTAATGAAGCTCCCACGTACAGCCATGCCCTCACAACGCAATGCCACGTCCAAGGAACTATTGTGTACCCTCTACAGACTTCATTAATTAATAGTTGTTCCTATCCATTGATTTTGATCCAGCTTAGTTTATGGGCATTCGGGAAACAAACATCACCGTTGATCCTGGAGTTGTAGTCTTTGCAACCAGCAACTCTACAGAAATGCAATAACTCCTCAGTCACAGGTTTCATTGGTGACCATTACCTTCCATGTCCAGTGCAAGTAGCATTTGTAAGGGTTTCCCTTCGAAGGTTGTCATTTTTTCTACGTCAGGTTCTGAGTAGAGAGATTTGGCTCTATGCGGGCGGTTCACGCCATGCGTTACAGTGGAAGGGCTCCACCCCAATGTGAGCCAGTGGACAGCAAAGAAAGTTTCCCGGTGAAAGAAACATGCCTGCGAATGTAGGTAGGCATGTCTTCTCTGTTTGTTTCTAACTTCAATGCATTTACGAGTGAAATGATTCTTATGTAATCTCTGTTGCAACGTCTAATGCTCGTCGTTGTTTGCTTCAATGAATAGGTGAAACATGTTGGGTATGTTATATCTCTTCACATGGTGTTCGGTATTGTATTCTATCTACTCTCGGTAAAGAGATTAGGGTTGTAACCCAATTCGGGTAAACAAATTAGGTTTTTAGATGCTGCGAAATACCATATATTGTATTGTAAATGGTTGAGTAAACATATAATGAAAAGAGTTGTGCGGCTCTAAGTTTTGCTATTTTTTTCCCGGTTAAGGGTTTCCAGGTGAAAATCTTTGTGGTATGCGTGTGCCATTGTGTATTTTCTGTTAATGCTCCACAAAATTTAATGTGTCACCTTCATATAATATTTATGGTGATAAATATTTAATTTGTGCTAGTGTTTACAGAGTTAACTTCGTTTTACTGTCCTGTGCAGGTGAGAAAGAGAAGATGGAGGTTGGGAGCACTCGTCTTGACTCCCATAACCATCCCCGAGTGTGAGGAAAGGTTCCCGAGCTGCCAGGTAACTCCCTAGCCCATGACGCCTCAGGTGTGGTTTACCCCATTGGTGGGGGATGAGTTACTTAGAACCTATGAAGGGTTTTTAGTTAAGGTTTTTTCCTTCGCTGATAAAAGGAAAACACGACTGCCGACCTTAAACTCAAAATCCTCACGCTTAGCTTCTTGTGAATGCTGGTCTTCACGACCTAGGGTGTACTTCGTAAGCCATACATGAAAAGTGTAAATGTTTAAAGTTTGATAAACTTAGTTGATGACTCCCCAGGAAGCGCATCAGTGCTCGCTAGTTGAACAAACTATGTCTCGGAACTTCTTTCGGTGTTGAATGTTATAGCTCCAATCTTTTGTTAATGGGAATGATACCAATTTTTTTGGTTTGAATCGACATACTGTTATGCATCCATACTTTAAATTCGAGATGGTTATAAAAGCGTAACTCCAAGCATGGGATTCGTTTTTAATGCTTTCGTCGATGGTTGTTTGTGCATCCATTAACTATTTTCGTAATGTTGTTATATGATATGAATTGTATGGCATCGAGTTTATTTTCTTGCACTTGTTTGTTTAGTTAAAAACACTTTGTTTCTAGATGCTCCTCGAGTATTGATACGCATAAAATTTTGGTAGCTGCATCTATAAATAGATTCACATTCATTCTCATAATATAGAATCGCTTAGCATTAGTTTATTAAATAAATGAACTCTATTTTACAGGATGCTCCCGAGCATAAATGCATGATCCATAGATTAATACAGTAGATGCATGGATATATTGTCATACCCATTCATAATGCAGCATAGATCATTTAATACATATATTGTGTAAAAACTTATGGGACCGTGGGTAATAACCCTTAACTACATATAATATTTGTATTCTGTAATCAATTCATTAGTATTGGATTTCATTTAATTTAAAAAGACTTGGTTTAGAAACCAACAAGGTCGTAGCTCGACCATCGCCGAGATGAATGGCATTCACATTAATATAAAAATGCATCTGAACTCTGTTTGTTATTGTTTACTACTTAAATGGAAATCCAAAATTGAGTTCCATATTTAAGTTTAACTGTTATGTATTTAATTATAGTTTTCGATATATGCTGAATAATACATGATATTCATATGTATAAATAGAATAGATAGGGAATGACTCTGAAATCCATACTGGCAATAAATGTCATTCATATACAATCTCAGTATGATTGTATAAACTCTACCGAAACTGAAAACTCAAGTTATGGTGGATATAAATCTATGTATTCATAGGGTTTTTTGTTAACTGTAAAGAATATGAAAATGTTCTATTCACTTGAATCCCCTTCTATTTAACCATGAACATAACATAAAAGATTTATATAAATATAATGGCTTGACATGTAAACCTCACGGTTTACATGTCTTCCCCATTTCTACCATTAAAATAAGAACATAACCTCTGTCATAATGGGATATGTTTAATGAAAAGAAATCTATTACGGTTAAATACACTCAACATAACCCTAGGGTAGAACATAAACAATGATCACTCTCTAGAGCCTATCTCAGGCATATAAATCATTCTTTAAACAATATTTTTGTTTACCTATTATACATAGAGTGTACTCGTTCTTACATCAACCTAAACTAGTAATATTACAGGTATTTCAATTAGATCACAAGTTGTACCATATTACAAAGATCTAATAGTTTAGGTGGGATCCATAGTCAAAAAAATTGTATAACATTCTACATCTGATGAGATCTGATAAATAAATCATTTAACAGTAAATCATGAATATTCATAAACAAATCCTAATAATTGTTCCATAAAATTTATCATGCAAGTACAACATATAAGCTTATCTGTATTCTGATGACCAGTAGAACCTAGCACAAACCTCCTAGCCTTTGACCAACAAGTTATCCTTGCTTCTAGGCCACCCTTGAGATGAGTTCACGGTCCTCGTGGTTGAGAGTATGTATTTTAAGAACCCTTAACTTGCTCCCAAAGTTATTTAGGAAATTTCCATGGCAGCAGGAAACCCAACATCCAACTCAGTGCTCCTAAGATCCAGGATGCTACAGGGGCTTTTAAGCCTCATCCATTAAGAGAATCAGTCATTCACAGCCTATTCAGAGTAAGTGAAGTGCTCCGGAAAGCTTGGGGTAGTTCTCCTACATTAACACAACCAAATGTCCAAGCTATACCCAACTGCTATGAATTCTCTTAATCTCGTCCAGTTTTTTCCTCCAAAATTGTCCCCATTTCATTGTCTTCCTTTGCTTTGGTTAATGTTATTCCCAGCTCCCATTTCTCTTGTGTGTTAATGATCATGCGAATGTTTAGCATGTGAATGAGTTCCTCTTTTCCCTTTTTATTCTCTTTGGGGTGAATTCTCTCTTTTCTTATTTCTTTTATTTCACTATTCTCTCAAATCTTTTCTTTAGGGTTTAACATTTTCTCCAATAATAATTTCTCATTATTATTTTAATTTGCATTTACCCTCCAACCCATAGGGGACTATGACTCCCATATCATTAATGTGTTGGTCCACATGGTCATTAGAAATCAATTTCTCAAAATTTCTAAAGTCACATAAGTAAAATGAAATAATACTTAGCAAAATATAAAAGGGGTTAAATTCTAGCATGTGGGGTATTACATTTCCCCTCCCCTTAAGTTTTTATCGTCCTCGATGTTAAACAGTTTTAAAACAAAAAAATAACATAATAACCAAAATCAGTTTGTGTCATATACTTCTTTGAAAAAAAAGGGGTGTGATGCTTTTATTTCCCTTTCCATTTCCCAATTAGCCTCCTTAGGCTTATAGTGCTCCCATTACACTTTTACTTGAATGATGGTTCGATTCCCAAGTGCCACATCTTTCCAATCGAGTATGCATATTCTGATTCCACCTGAATCACATGCTAATTTACAATATGCTTAGGATCATATACATATCTCTTTAGCAATGAAACATGAAACACATCATGTACTTTAAAATTTGCTTGTAGAGCTAACTCATAAGCAACAGGTCCTACTCTAGCAAGTATTTGGAAAGGACCACAATATCTTGGTGCAGGTTTGGAAACCTTGCCCAAACACAAAGAACTTTTCTTTACTTTCACTCTTAGGAATACATGATCTGCAACTTCAAATTATTTATGTTCTCTATGCTAATCTGCATAGCTTTTCTGCCTGTCCTGAGCAGTTTTTAAGTTTGTTTTGACTTTCTGCACAATGTTTTCTAGTTCTGTTAGCATTTCATGGCCCAACACAATCCGATTCACCGGATCATCCCAAGTCATAGAGGTTTTACATTTTCTGCCATGCAGAACTTCGAATGGACTCATTCCTGCAGAAGTTTGGTACCCATTATTGTAAGCAAATTCAACTAAGTGTAGGTAATTTTCCTACTGTTTTAGGTTATCCATGACATAGAAGTGACGAATGTCCTCTAGGATTTGATTCACCCTCTTAGTCTGCCCATCCGTTTGAGGATGGTATGATGTACTAAAACTCAGTTTAGTCCCCAAACTTGTAAAAAATTCTTTCGAGAAATGTGAAGTGAACTTTGCATCCCCGTCGGATACAATCACTTTTGGAATTCCATGAAGTATAAAGACTTCCTTCATGAAAAGTTCCGCAATTTTTATTGCTTTGAAAGTGGATTTCACGTGTATGAAATGAGCTCCTTTGGTTAACTTGTCCACCATAATGTTATATAAAATTATATATAAAAACATATTAATGAAATATCTAACATTAATATTAATATTAATAATATATCTAACATTAATATTAATATTAATATTAATAATATTAATATTAATATTAATAGATAATTAATAATTATCAAAGAGTTGTGACTTTACGTTGGAAACTCACGTGGACTTATATAAGTCCGACCATTGTAAATGTAAATCATCTATCCATTCATATTTTTATCTATATATATTTATCTTATTCGAAGATAAACATCTTCCTCCATGACCCGGATACAGGCTTCTTTTATAATATCCAGATATGGATAAGAAGTTTTTACACTTCATGTGGTATCAGAGCTACATGTTGATCCAGGCTTATAGCCATCATTTTTGGGTTTCCCTAAAATCTAGGACATTGTCAAAAAACAAGGCCCTTGAACCAAACACGTAAAAAACATTTAAAAAGGAAGAAGTAAAAAAGAAAAGAAAAAGGAAGTAAAAAAAAGAAAAGTAGAAAGAAGACCCCATAAAAAAGGGGAAACACAACATAGGTTTTATTTAACCACCCTTGGTTTTATAAAACCACTCATGCCCGTGGTTTTATAAAAGTAGTGTAGCCCTTGGTTTAAAAGAAACCAACTCACACAGGTTATTGGATATTAAATAATAACTCATACCTTAATTAGGTTGAGCTTAGTCTTTAATTCTCCTTATTAAATAACATAAAAGCTAAAAGTCAAGTGAGAATTGAACTTGGGTGGGGAGGGTAGCAATCATTCTTCCCAACCACCTAATCTACACACAATCCACAAACAATTTAATCTAAAGCAAAAGGTTAACCAACATAGAGATCCAAGTTCCTTTTGAGCACAACTTTCTCTATGTGAAACTGCATTGTATGTAGAGAAAGGAAAATACTATTGTGTCTAGTTAGAGACAAAAGTGGCAGTGTGTATAGTAATAATATTAATATAGTATTATAATTAATATTATTCCATAATTGTAAAATATTACAATTATTTTGGGAATATATAATATTAATAATATTATTATTATTATTACATTTTAATTATAATTATTATTATTAGGGAAGAGAAATTATTGTCGGAGAAGTTGAAGATCACTTATCATCAAAGAAATCAACTGGAAGGAAATCAACTATCATTGAAGAAGTTAGGAATTATGGCAAATTTAAAATAAAAAATGAGGTCACAGTTATAAGCAACATTGGACGAGTTAGAGAAGTATAAAGCGACTAATGAATATCTTCAATTCAAGATTATGAAGTAGGAATTATGAAATCGTTTAGCAGAACATGAGAATCTTAGTTTAGAAGATTAAAAATGAGAGCTCCATAAAAGGTTATTCGATGAGGATAAAGAAATCTCATGTTTGAAAGTTCATAATCAAAAACTTGAATACAAAATAAAAAACTCAAAAGATGTCGAAGAATCACCTTATAGAAATAATAATGACTTCGAAGAAGACATAAAGCATTTAAACAAGCTCATCATGGATAAATATATTGAATTAACGAAAACCCAGAGAAAACTAGAAAATCAAGAATTAGAGAGATGTCGACATCAACAGAAGGAAAAACTCCAGCAATAGTATGACGACATTAAGAAGACACATAAGCTGGAAATTAAGAAAATCAATGACAAATTAGCAAGCAATACTTAAGAACTATTTCGACTAAGGATTCATAACAAAACATTAATTGGAAAAATCAGGAAGTTGAAAAGTACCAAAAAGGCAGAACAATCAAACACATATATCGAAGGAAAACTATTGGATAAAGAGGAAGAAAACTAGTGCCTAAGATATCTTAATTGATAACTAGAAGAACAAATTGAGAAGTTCAAAGAGGACAAAAAGTCGGAAGACGAAAGGTTCGAGAATATTCGGAGTAATAACAATCTACTAGAGAACAAAGTAGTGGAAATCCAGAAGAAAGCATCTAGACTCCCCGAAAAACACATTCAAGTTGATGAAGAAGGAACGGAAACAAATTCAATCCTCATCATAGTTAAAAAAAAACAAGACAATTCAGCAAAAAAACAAACAATAAAAATTCCCTATCGACACCCCAACCATATAAACCGGTATCCACAAAAGTGGGAATTGTCGAAAGGTAATGGTACTAATATGATCAAAGCTCTTGATGACAAATCAGTAAGTAATCCCAACAATCAGCAACAAATCAATTTGGAATGGATTGATCCATCAACATATTGAAAGTTATGCTCTACACTTAGAAGTTCGTATCGACATGTTTCGTCAGCTACGACATCACAAGGAACGATGCGACAACATTATAAGGCTTTGAGGACAAAGCATTTCTAAGAGAGAGGCAATGTTATATAAAAATATATATATAAACATATTAATAATATATCTTAACATTAATATTAATATTAATATTAATATTAATATATAATTAATAATTATCAAAGAATCGTGACTTTACGTTGGAAAGTCACAAATGGACTTATATAAGTCTGACCATTGTAAATGTAAATCATTTATCCATTCATATTTTTATCTATATATATTTATCTTATTCGAATATGGAACATCTTCCTCCATGACCCAGATACGGGCTTCTTTTATAGTATTCGGATACAGATAATAATTTTTTACACTTCACATAGCCATGATAGCATCATGTTGTTTGTTATTTTTAGGAAACCTAGTGATAATGTCCATGGAAATAGTCTCACATTTCCTTTCTGGTATAGGCATAGGTTGTAACAAACCAGTCGGGTGTTGATGTTCCACTTTCACCTTTTGACAATCCATGCACTTTGGTATATACTTAGCTATTTCAGACTCCAATCTCGGCCAGTAGTGTTGTTTTTTAACAACTGTTATCATTTTATGATAACCTGGATGACCAAAATATGGCCTCTTGTGAAACTCATCCATAATCAAATATTTTAATTCTGCCTGATCCGGTATGTATAATCTATTTTTAAATAGCACCAACCCATCTTTGGATATGATGTAATATGTTGCTTATTGTTCTGAATTTTCTGCATGACATTTTTGTCTTAAATTCAGATATTTTGGGTCTTTTTCAGTTGCTATCCAGATCTTTAATGCTAAATCAGATTCAAAAGTGTTAACCAAGGCCATTATTAACATGTGCATTCACCTGCTAAGAGCGTCGGCTATTTTGTTTTCTTTGCCTTTGATATGTTGAATTTCAAAGTCATACTCACTTAAGAAAACTAGCCATCTTGCTTGCATTCCATTCATATTTGGCAGTTCAAAAATGTATTTCAGCCCAATGTGGTCAGTTTTAAGAACAAAATTTTTTCCAAGAAGGTAATGTCACCACATCTTCAAAGCATGAATTATGGCATCCAATTCTAAATCATGCATCGCATAGTTTACTTCATGCGTCTTTAATTTTCTAGATTCGTAATCGATTACAGAACCATATTGCATTAACAAGCCTCCCAAACCTTCCTTGCAGGCATCTATGCATACCGCAAAGTCACCATAAGGACCAACCACCTTTAGAATAGGAGTTGAAGTAAGCAACTGTTTCAGCTTCGCAAAACTAGCTTCACATTTGGATGTCCAAATAAACTTCACTTCTTTTCTTTGAAGCGATGTGATAGGATGAGCCACTTTGGAAAATCCTTCAATGAATTTCCGATAGTATCTGTCTAATATCATAAAAGATCGGACATCGCTTACATTTTGGGAAGTAGGCCAGCTCATTATGGCCTTGATCTTATTGGGGTCCACTGCAATTCCTTGGGATGATATTATGTGACCCAAATATTGTATTTGGTCTTTGTAAAAGTCACATTTAGTTAACTTTGCATAAAGTTGATTTTCCCTTAGGACTTGCAGCACTAACCTTAAATGTTCCTCATGCTTGCTTTCAATCTTTGAGTAAATGATTATGTCATCACTAAATACCACAACAAACTTATCGAAGTATTTACTGAAAACATTATTCATAAGGCACATAAACGTGGCTGGTGCATTCGTCAAACCGAATGGCATCACCAAAAATTCATAATTTCCATACCTAGTACGAAAAGTTGTCTTATGCATATCTTCTTCTTTAATTCTGATATGATGATAACCTAACCTTAGATCAATTTTTGAAAAGGGAGTAGCACCCCCAACTTGATCGAATAGATCATCAATCCTTGGCAAGGGATATCGATTTTTTATAGTTACTTTTTTCAGTTGTCTATAATCTATACACAGTCGGAATGTGCCATCTTTCTTCCATACAAAGATCATCGGTGCTCCCCACGGGGACACACTTGGACGAATATAACCCTTTTCTATAAGCTCCAGCAATTGTGCTTTCATCTCTATCAATTGAGGAGTGCTCATCCGATAAGGGGACTTAGAATTTGGTATTGTTCCCAAGGATAGGTCTATTATAAAATCCAGTTCTCTTTTTGGTGGAAACTCAGGAATTTCTTCGGGAAACACATCCTCAAATTCTGCCAACACATGGTGTTTTGTTAAATATGAAATTTTACTTTTCTAATTTTCTGCTAAGTGAACAACATAAAGTTTACACCCTTTCCGTGCATTTATTTTCAGTTGAAGAGAAGAAATTTCCCTTAATTTGACTGCTCTTACTATCCCTTGGATCCTTTCCAACTTCCCAACAGCATTCACAAAAGTAACAGATTTTTTATAGTAGTCTATGACAGCCCTATGTTTTTCTAGCCAATCCATACCGATAAGTTAATCGTAAGATCCCAATGGAAAAACATTTAACTTTGTTCTAGGGTAAGATTCATTTAACTTTAAAGGGCACTAATTTACTACTTCATAAACTTTTATTTTTTCTCCTGTGGCCATTTGAACCAGCCAAGGCTGCATGTATTTGTTTTTTCTTAGTTTGCATGACTCACACAGTTCCGAGTCTATATAACTTTTACATGCATTGAAATCAATCAACATAGATGCAATTGTCCCAGAAATCTTACCTTCAACCTCGATTATAGAGGCTTGATTTTTTGCTTGACGATGTTCAGTGCATCATAGATATTTGGACTCCTTGCTATATCTTGAATTGTAGAAGCCTCTTGAAGATTATACAATGGTTTTCTTTTCTCCTTTCGATGAGGACACTGATACCATCTATCAATTTCTCCACAGCCCCAACATTTGAGTGGTGGCTTAGATGGTGTGTCTTTCGGTTTTCTAGTGCCCTCAATGTTCATCTTCTTGCTTGGTGGAACAAAGTTTGAGTGTGACTTGCTGCCATCAAACTTGTTGCTGAAAGGTGCACACGTAACTTCGTTTCTGAAATGATTGGGCTTGTGACCTTTCTACCTTCTATCATATTTTGTTTTCTTCTTTTCATTCCACCTCTTAGATACTTCATCCTTATTCTGACTATGTTCAAAATGCAAGCTATCCATTTAGAAGGAATCTTATAATGTCTTTGGATCATCAAACTCTATCCCATCTTTGAAACCAAACGGTAAACAATTCAGGAACGCTGAATTTTGACTTTTTCATCTTGGATATAAGGAACATACTTGAGTGTTTCCAGAAATTTGCTAATTAATTCCTCCATAGTCTGTTGTCCTAGATTTAGGTCGTAAAAATATTTTACCTTCCGATCAAAATACCTTTCAGATAAGTACTTTTGTTTAAAGAAAGTTGCAAAATATTTCCACTTCACCCTTTTCTCGTTGATAGCTTTTGTCAGCTTGAGATCGTCCCACCATGTTGAAGCCTCCCCTTCAAGATTGAAAATAGCAATTCTTACTTTCATGAGACCATAATAGTCAAACATTTGTAAATACTTCTCCATGTCCCTAAGCCACAACTCAACTTCTTCCCCAGTTTTAATTTCTCCATTACAAGTAGGAGGCTTGATTTTTCTCAATTCTAAGTGTATCTGAATTACTTTTTTGGTTTTCTTTTCTTTTTAGGAACATACTCACTGGAATACTTGCCAAGTGACTCTTCGTTGCTTAACTCTGTTGATGTATTTGTAACTTCAGAAGATATTCTCCTGTGTATTACATTTGTACTTTATTGTATTCCTGATGGAGATGTATTATTCCTCCAATCAGAAGTGTCGTCATTTGTATTTGCAAGTGTCGCAAGTATTATTGTAAGTGCCGTAACTTATATTTGATGGGTTATTAGACCACCTTAGAGGGGTCGAACCAGTATGGGTTAAAGGGTTATTAGACCACCCTAGTGGGGGTCGGCCCAGTGACAAGTGGTAATGGGTTATTAGACTCTCCTAAGGGAGGTCGGCCCAGTTAGAGTTAAAGGCAGGTCAAGTCATTGTATAAATAAAGAGTGTGACTCTCTCATTCTATTCATTGACTCACTCACTCAGTCATCATTACTAAGGGAGAGGAGGAGTGCACAAAAGTGGAGGAGGAGCAGTTGTTGCAGACATCTATCTTTTGGGGATTCATCTTTATGATATTTATAGTGGTGCTCATTCTATCTCTAAGGAAGTTGCGAGGTTTTTCACCTTCTTGGTTTTCCCCGATGAAATGCTTTGTGTCTCTTGTCTCTTGTGTTTGATATGTTGTACATGTTGTTCTCTCAGTTAAGATCCTAGATCAGATTGAATTAAATGCTTAAAAACTAACATGGTATCAGAGCTAGCCTGAAGGAAGTCATTGTATGGCATTTATGACACTTGTAGCACTTGCGACAAATTGGAAGCTAGGGCTTGATATAGTAAAAACTAGTCATCATGGCACTTTCGCTACAAATCAGTTTTGGAGAAGGTTCTGGATCGACAACTTTTACAAGATGAAGATGAAATGTCCATGTACCTTGTGTCTAAAGATCATCCTCAGATTCATTGTACTTTGTGAGATATGATTCGTACATGTTAGGGTTTTTGCCTGTTCCGGAATGCAGCCCTAAATAGGTGACCTAGGAACAGAGATCATATCTCGGGCTAGGAAGCTCCAAATGGAATTCCATAAAAATTGGTAGTTAGGGAACGAGCTATAGTTTCAAAAGTCCGAGTTTCAGTGGCCGAAGTTGAAACAATGACCTGTGGCACTTCGTACAAGTTTGCTATGTTGTTTCATTCCATAAACAAGTCATGTTGCGACACTTAGCATATATCTCTCATGGAGAATCCATTTGAGGTCGGATATGTGGATTTGGAAAGATGACATGTCATTCTACCACAAGCCAAAGTTTCAGACCCTATCCAAACTTTCAAAGTTGCACCAGAAACAATATGGCATTATTTCTGTCAAAACAGAATTGGATTCTGAGCATTTTCTTTTTTGGCTTGTCACTGCTACGAGAAATTAGGGTTTCTGCAAAAGTTGGAATTTTTGGAATCTAATACCACGGTTGGATGCTCCTTATAAAAATATAAATTTAGAGACCAAGATCAAAGTTTTTGGTTTAGTAGAACCCCGGGCTCTATCAAACCCTAGTTCAGGATTTTGATAAGAAAATGAGAAAAACTAGAAAACCAGAATTTGACAAAAGGTGTAGATCTGAAACTCGTAGGTCAATTTTGAGGGGTCAATTTCTGGGTTTTTCAAAATCTGAGCACACCAACTTGCTCACCTCAGTCATCTACATCTCCCTATCGAGACAGAATTTTGAAATTACAAGTTTGACATTTTAGGGTTTCTCTGCCAAACCCTAGCGAGCTCCAAATCCAGTTTCAATAAATCAAAGTGTATAGGATTGGGTTAATCATAGAATAAAATGAATTGGACACCTACATAAGTGAAAAAGAAGTTCCATTTCCAGAGGGAGATGAGGCTAAGGCCTTACAAAAGAAGACTACAAGAAATCTCGGCATATATGACTGGAGGAGATACAGGTATGTTTTGAAATTTATTCATGATTAAGCTTATGATATGTTTGTCTTCATATTATTGAGGTTAGTACAATCTTGATTAGTTTCATACTTTCCTTACAACCTCAGTAAAAGTATGAATGCATGTGAATGATAGAAGACATTCATTGATTACGGTTATGACACTTATGATTTTACTAATGCACTGTGGTGTTGTATGAGGATGATGTTGTCCGCTAACATGAAAGGTACATCAAGAAAGACAAATCAAGTTCTAGATCAAGAAAATATGACCATGGTGACATGAGTAAAAGAAGTCCTCCTTGAAACCTTGAATGCTAACGCTTGTGATAAATTACCTATACATGAAATGATCATGACCATACATGTTTAAGACTATTTAGAATCATAATGTTTTGATATTATTGAGATTATACTAATGAATGTATGATTATGTATGAGATCTTGAGGATGACACAATGATGACATTAGTGCACACTTAAGCATGCATAGTGGTCTAGGATGGATACAAGTTAAAGGACAGATAATCTAGGAAGCAAATATCAAGAGGGAGCACACTCCAGTAGTTCCTGCAAGGAAGCAAAGATTGAGAGGGATTCCACCCAACAAATAAACAAAGATAAGTATTTGAATTATCATTTTTTGTATATATGGTTACTTAAAAGATGTTGTTCAGTCATGTACATATTTATGTTCCTAGATTTAGGATGTATATTATGTATTTTAGAAAATTTTCATTAATGAACAAGATACTACTAATATAGTAATGGGTAAGTGGCCTTTGGTACTATACAACATTCCATTTCTACTTATCTAGAATGAAACCTCTTTGCTGACATGTTGGGAGTTGTGCACACTCTTAACAATGTTTTGGTAGAGATGGAAGGCATCTAGAAAGTTACTGTATGAATACGAGATATCAATGAATGTTGTATTGAAACATTGGCTAAGATAATTGCATGACTATATGACATATGTCCTTATGTGTAAAATTTTGTTCTAAAAACTATGAGAAGTTTCTAATCATGCAATTGAATTTGACTTGTAGAAAAAATCGTGTACAATCATCTTCAAAATAAGAACTACGACATTTGTTCCAGCAACGAAGTTCAAAGAATACTATCTATTGAAGATATTGAAGAATCTGAAGTTCCCAAGATCCGGGATGTAGTAATGGAAGAATTCCATGATTGAGGAATACCAATCGCTCATGAAGAATGATGTCTCGGATGTGTTCCCAAGACCAAAAGGGAAGTCTGTTGTGACTTCCAAGTGGATCTACAAAATCAAGCATGCTGCAGATGGTAGCATAGAGAAATACAAAGGTTTGTGGCTCATGGCTTCTCCCAAAAATAAGGTATAGATTATGAAGAGACTTTTGCACCTATAGCCAGATATACTTATATCAGAACAGTACTTTCCTTGGCTGCAGTGATGAAGTGGAAGATACACCAGATGGATGTCAAGATAGCTTTCTTGAATGGTGTAGTCGAAGAGGAAGTGTATGTGGAGAAGCCATTTGGTTTTGAGACACATGACAAGGGGTCATATGTGTGCAGATTGAAGAAATCTTTGTATGGCTTGAAGCAAGCATCGAGGACATGGTACGGAAGGATAGACAGCTTCCTGTCCAGTTTGGGCTTTACCAAGAGTAAAGTGGATTCCAACCTTTAATACAAGGTTGAGGAAGGAAATCCAATGATACTTATATTGTATGTGGATGACCTATTTGTGACAGGTGACGATAGGTTGACTGATGACATGAAGAGGAAGCTTGCTGTCGAGTTCGAGATGAAGGACTTGCGTATGATGCATTACTTCTAGGTATGGAGGTGTGACATAGTTCAGATGGAATCTTTCTTGGATAAGGGAAGTATGCAGTAGAGATCCTGAAGCAGTTCGGAATGATGGACTGCAAGGCCATGGCCACACCTATGGCATTGAACCTAAAGCTATTGAGTGATGCTTCATCAGAGTTGGTTGATGCCATGATGTATCGTCATATGATTAGGTCCTTGATGTACCTGACGAACATGAGACCGGATATTTTCTTTGCGGTCAACACCTTGAGCCAGTTCCTAACAGATCCTAGACATGTTCACCTGATTGCTGTAAAGTATATTCTGAGGTACCTGAAGGATACCATTGATTATGGGATCAAGTATGATGCGAGTCAAAAGTTTAACATCAAAGGTTATGTTGATTTAGATTGGGCAGGTAGTGCTGCAGATAGGAAGAGCACTTCAGGGTGTTGCTTCAGTATGGGATCAGGTACAATCTCCTGGTTTAGCAGGAAGCAATCCCGTGTAGCACTGAGTACAGCCAAATTAGAGTATGTCGTAGCTTGTTCGACCAATTGTGAGGAAGTATGGCTTGGGAAGATACTGTCTGATTTATTTGATCTCGAGTTAGATGCTACCTGTATATTCTGTGACATCCAAATTTGTGTGAAGTTGTCTGAGAACCCGGTGTTCCATGATAGGTTGAACCACATCGAGATGAAATATCACTATATCAGGGATATGGTGCAAAGAGGTGCAGTGAAGCTCAAGTATGTTGTGATAGATGATCATATTATAGATTTGTTGAACAAACCACTATCCAAAGTGAAATTCGAATACTTCAGAGAGAGGCTTGGTGTTCTTTAGATAGAAGATACTTCGAGGAGGAATTGATGGGACACATTTGCAAGATCCATTCCAAGCATGGTGGTAGGAGGATCCTTCCCATGGCTATGGATGTAAGTGTTGTGTGATGAGCATCAGGACGATGCTCCGGATGATGTTTTACATGATGATGATCAGGGTGATCATTGTGATGATATGCATCAGGATGTTTCTATGATGATCAGGATGATAATGTTTGATGACATGCATCAGGATGATGCTATGATGATGATCAGGATGATCATGAGATGATGATGTGCATCAAGATGATGTACTGTATGATGATCAGGATGATCATGAGCATCGGGATGATGCTTCGTGAGAGGATGATGAGGAGGATAATGAGTATGAGGATGATACTCCATGGCCATGGACACGTTGTGCGATAATCATATTATAGCGCCTAGGATATTTGTAGATACTCTTGCTAGGTTTTTCCTATGGCATATAATAGCGCCGTGGGAGATTTGCAGATACTCTTGTTAGAAAAAGTAGTCTTTAATAGAGTAGTTATAATGATATGTGTGATGATGCATTAATGTGCTTTCTATTCATGTTAGTGTACATTCTTATTTCTAATAACCCTTGCAAGTTTCTAATTAACTCTAAAAATTCTAAATCAGATGACATAATTCAGATTTTGATTATCAACAAAAGAAAGGAAAAAATGGTATTCGTATCTATAAATAGATAGGAAGGTTATTTTTTTCTTAGAGGGTAGATTAAAAATGGGAGGTTTGGAAAATAAGCTAATTGGGAATTCATACACTATATTAAGGTTTTGGGTCTCAATAAGACTCCATGTTGTAATAATGGTCCATGGTTGCTATGATCACTCCACACTGTAAAGTGTTCAAATATATCAGTTTGTCGGTTGGTCAAGATTTGGGTCCCCACATGTCCGTTGAACCATGAAGGAATGAAATGAAAGGTGGAGTCGCCACTTGCCTTGATTCTAGTTAGTGCAGTTGTGTTTCACCAAGACATTTAGTTGTGAGTGACCAAATACTACTTCCAAAATGTATAAATAAATCCTTCATCTCCTCATTCATGCAATTGTTCATTTGAGAGTCTAGGAGCTGAGAGAGTCTAGATTTGAGCTCTAGTAGATGATCTTCTATTGCACTTCCTTAGTAATCTGTGGAATCAAAAGATGAGTCTTCCTCGAAAAGGATTGACAAAGAGATTACAAGCTTTTATATTTCGATGAAATATTCAACAAGTTTTTACCATATTTTTTAATTCAGTTAAATATTCGCCAATATTTTACAATATCTTATAATTTAGTGAAAGATTTGTCGCTATTTTACAAGATTCTATTTTAAAATGAAAAATTTACCAAAAAATTATATATAGATATTATATCATTGTTAAAATAGCCTTCACATTTTCCTATATATCGAGGAGATTCACCCATTTATTATACATATAAATTTGAAATATGTTCTTAAAATATTCTGTGATTAAGTTACATTATATGACAACATCTCCTCAATATTGAAATGTAGAATGTAAAATACCTACCTACAATCATTTTTTGAATATAATGTGATTTAAAAATATCATTTTGAAACGTATAAATTTATTAAATACATTTCATATATCCTTATCATTTTACTTAAAAAGATATCATTTACATATGATAGTATTTAAATGTTATTTATATATGTTTAAATTTTAGGATTATTAATATATTTTTAAGTTTCTTTTAATTTACTATATACTATAAATAAGTTAGACAACTTATTTCCTCTTAATCCATATAAATCCATATAATGTGGTTTAAAAAATATAAATAAATTAAACAACTTTTTTATTTAATTTATTATAAATAAGTTAGAGAATTTTTTTTTTAATAAAATTTTATTTAAAAAATATCAATTTCAAATATATTAAATTTATTATTTAATACATTTTATATATCCTTATCATTTTACTTAACAATATATTATTTATATAAAATAGCATTTAAATTAAATTTATATATAATATTATTTAAATTTTAGAACTATTAATATGTTTTTATGTTTCTTTTAATTATTATATATAAGTCATACAACTTATTTCTTGTTGATCCATGTTAGAGATTAAAGGAAATGGCTAAGACACCGTTGTGTGGGACTTGAGCCTATTACCGAGAGAAAACTTCCACCTATTTACAATTAATGTGATATCTTAATGAGAGTTAGTGATCCAACAATAAATTGGTGGAAGTTTTCTATGGCCTTAACTTCAACCAAAAAAAAGACATTTTCTAGAAAACACAATTACTTACTCAAATATGATTTTTTTGAATATTTAAGAAAGTATAAATGTATTTAATCTCACGTCGTCAAAGAAATGTCACGATTTTTAAAGGATAAAGCCTAAGAGAAAAGTTTATTAGTTTTCTTTAACCGCTTACACGTTTCATTTGGTTTGACCAAATTACACTTTCCTCGCTGATACTTCATTAAATAGCACTTCCAAAGCTGCTCCACGGTATTTTGTTTCACAATCTCACAATTCAAATGGACATCTCCTCTCCGCAGTGTAAGTTTAAAAAACAAATAGTTAATAACTGTGATTGAAAAAGAAGACCTCAACTCCAACCGAAAAATATGACCTTAACCGAAATAAATATATTTTCTAGAAACACACAACTAATTACCCCAATTATGGTTATGATATCTCAACAGAGCCAAATATGATTTTTTGAATATTTAAGAAAGTAAAAATGTATTTAATATCAGGTCGTCAAAGAAGAATGCCACGATTATTAAAGGATGAAGCCTGAGAGAAAAGTTTATTGGTTTAACATTACACGTTTCATTTTTTTTTTACCAAATTACACCATTCGCAAAAGGAAAAGTAGAACTTTGCTTCGGTGCTACTTCAATAAATAGCACTTCCAAAGCTCCACTACGACGGGAAGGAAATTTAGTGTGAATGTATTTGGTTTCACAATCTCACAATTCAAATGGACATCTCCTCTCTGCACGGAAGTAACACGTGGCAAAAATGTTTAAAAAACAAATAATAAATTGGTGGAAGTTGTTTAAGGCTTTAACTCCAACCCAAAAAAGATATTTTCTTAAAAAAAGCAATTAATTATCCCAATTCTGGTTTTTTTTAGCTAACAAAACATACAATCAATTACCCCAAGTATGTCCCTACAGTTGGAAGGATTATGATGGTCATATTCCCACTCTAGGATGTGACAACAGCTTGGTGAAGGAAAAGTAGCACTTTGCTGCGGTAATACTTCAATAAATAGCACTTCCAAAACTTCACTATGACTGGAAGGAAATGTAGGGTAAATATATTTGGTTTCACAATCTCGCAATTCAAATTGACATCTCCTCTCTGCACGGTAAGTAACACGCAGAAAAAATGTTTAAAAAAAATAATAAATTGGTGGAAGTTTTCTAAGGCCTTAATTCTAACCGAAAAAAAGCATACAATTAATTACCCCAAGTGTGCCCCTACAGTTGGGAGGGTTATGATTGTCATATTCTCATTCTAGGATGTGACAACAGCTTGATGAAGGAAGAGGGCGGAGTTCATGTAAAAAGAAACTTGAAGAAGCCATAGCTTCATAACAACATGGATAAAATGGGTAATGATGGAGAGGTAACATGTGTTGTCATGTTCACATATAGGTAACCTATTATTGAAAGTGTGATTCGAAATGGATTCAAACAAGCACAAACCTCACAGTCAATGAGACAAGTACCACAAAAAAAGATGGTCATCTATCTATTCATTTGTCACCCAAAATATCGAGGTATGTCAAAAACCTGCAAATCATGGGTAGTGTGCTACACTATGCATTGGTAGTTTTGTTTATTTGATAAAAGCACAATTCACACAATTTGGCATGGAAACAAGTTAATCAAAATTCCCTCTAGTTAGTAGATTTGGAAGGGCTATGGCTTGGCTTCCCTATCAATGGAAGGCACCTCTAGCATAGACCTCATGCACCAAGGTACCATAATTCCAAACACCAACCCATTGAAATCCATTACTAGTGAATGAACGTAATAATAACACAATTAAACAAGCCAAAAACCAAGATACAAACCTCTCAAAACACAAAACTACATTGGTTCAATATGTAACAACCCAAATATACTATTAAATTAATTATAACTAAAAATCTAGTAAAGCTAAATTACATATTAAAATAAATTAACTAATTTTAAAAAATCTTATGGTCATGAATAAGATAACTATCAATAACCAATATAGATCAATCTTAAATCCGTATTTATAAGTACCGAGAAGATCCCATTTCTTGAGGTGTATTTGTGTTTTTTTTTTAAGTTTAAATTCAAGAAATTTGATCTCTCTTAATTGATAGATCCATGTTTAAGTTTTAAGTTTTAATTTTATAAACTAACATCGATTTTTTAATTACTTTTCATAATATTTTATTTTATGAGCCAACATGGGTTTTTTTAAATACTTTTCATAATTTTTTATTTTATAAATGGACATGAATTTTTTAATTATTTTTGAATTATTTTGTTAGGAACAAAAGTTACAAGATCTCCCCCATACTTGAATGTAGAGCACGTGACTGGTGCAATAATATTAAATAATCAATAAGTAAATAAATAATAGAACTAAAAAAACTATAAGAAAGAAAATCAAAGGGAAAGATGATCCATTCATACATTTGAAGGAGGATTTGAAAGAAGATCACAAGTATGTTTTATGAATTTAGGATCCGTGGCTGTGCTATTTTTGAAATGAAAAAAAAAGAATGACTAAACATATTAGTTTTTATAAAATTATGATTTATATTAATGTTTATATACACACATTTTAATAAATTTTATGTGTGAAGTTCTTGAAGATTTGATCCAAATGGATTGCATAATAACTCTTCTGAATTGTTCTATCCCTGCATTATAATGCATGATCTGATTTCTTAAATTCCAGGAGAATTTCAGGAACTCCACCTCATTAAATGTGGTGATTCCATAGAGTTTTACAAAGACACGATCACTGGCAAATTTGTGAGTGGGTTTAGTTTCTGACTTTTTATTTTTTTGAAAACTTAAGAGAAAAACAATGATGCATTGTAGTTTCTGATCAGACTGATTACACGGAACAAGCAGCTCTTCAACATATTCTCCGTGTAGAAATTTGACGCAATTCAAGATTGCCCGACAATAGACGCAATTCCCAGCTTCGAAACTGACGATGGCGTATCCCTGGACGACATATCCGTGGAGCACTTGTTGGGATAATGAAATCTCTAATGATTCACTCATCTAATGGAATAAGTAATTTTGTCATTTTTAAAAATAATTTGTCATCTATGTTCCACTCTCGTCGAATTCTGTTATTTTATTAAAGATGATCTGTTCTCGTCGGTTTCAGTTTTATGGGATTCTACCAGCTCAGATTTTGAGGTGTTACTTTTTATTAAAGATCATTGGTTTCTGAATATTTTAGCTATTACTTACTTATTTAAATCAAGATTATCTCGGATTATCAAGAAGTTTTGATGTGTCGAAATATGAGAAATATCTTTATGTGGACTAAGTGGCAATTACATAATCAATAGTGTGATGAGTGAGGTAATCTTATGACTAAATAGATTAGTTTTATTGCAAATAATACATAAAGTTCAATATATTGAAATATGAAGAAGATCAATACATGACTGTTGGTGGGCTTAAGTGAATAAGACTTGACTCAAAATTATGCATATTTGAAAGTTGTGAACGTATACGAAAGCCCTTAGCTTTTGTACTAAGTTGTAATAAATTTTGATGTTATCATTAATGTTGTTTACTTTAATAATGAAGTAGTTTCTTTGTAATGATATATTTATGGGCTGGTGCAAAGTAATGATACTCAATTATGACACCTTAGTTGTAATGACATTCTAGAAAAATAGAAATATTATCATTAAAATGAATTATTAAAGGTACCTACAAAACTTTTTTGGATTAGGTGTAAAAAGATAAAAAGTAGAAAAAAAGGATGAGTTTCTCCAATATATAACTTTTATTTATGGAAACGTGGTATAACCACCCCAAAATGTCATTATTCGAATATTGGTATGTTATTTGTTTTCTCAAACATAATGCACATGTTTTTGTTGAGCCACTTGTTTTCTATGTAAATTTTCAATTTACAAGAAAAAAAATATGTAGTGGCGTAGGTAAGAGACGAACCTTGTGTGGGGATATTTTTCCAAAATTTTAAAAGTCAATTTTATAATTTTTTTTAAATTACCGAAGTCAGTGAAGCCCTTAAACAACATGGTCAACTATTGAGCCACTATATCCTGGTCTAAAAATAATCAAAATACTTTTTTTTCTTTTTTAGGTTGTAGGTATTTTCGTGCTCTTGTGCAAGTTCTTTTTCGTTTTTGAAATAGGTAAGCCAATCAAAAGTTATAAGCCAAATAAATGACCTATGTTTTTTACAACTTTGACATGAGTGCAGTTAAAAATGAATTAAAAATAGAAAACAACAACAAATCTATTCAAAAATTATATATTTCGAATCTGCACATAGAGCTCGACAGGTGTGTGCAATTTCATCTGTAGTGCACTCCTTGAGCATATGTGGAACTAGTTGTGAAAAACATGAAGTTACAACATTTGATGTGTTTTGCCATAAAACAAACATAAATGAGACCGAACCTCAACGTACACTTCGAAGCTAATTACAAGCGTGCAAGGGTGCCAAAAACAACAATGCATGCACGCACGTGTGTCTAAATTAAAATTGTTTTTGGTGCCCAAAAGCGCGCACGCAATCCTCCCCCTCCCCCTCTCTATAACCCTACTCCTCTTCCCTTCCTATCCACCCAATCCTCCCCCCTCTATTCTACTCTACCCAATCCATCCTTCCTCTCTCACCCCTCTCTTCTCTCCTTCACCACAAGCGTTAGGAGATATATTATTACACAAAATCACTAACTCGCATTATCCTCATGTACATATAAATCTTCATCCTTGTAACCATAAATCCATGACCCCCATATCTCAATCCCCAAACCCTTGACCATTACGCCCTAGCCATTGGGATCCCTAGTCCCTAGTACAAATAACCATCATAAATCTTGGCCCACTATAATCTTAAACTAGTATAGCCCCTAAAAATCCTAAATACTAACACATAATGATATATATCCCTTAACCCCTATAACCCTAACCAGATAATCCTAACATCTAAATTGTCTAGTCAAATAAAAATTAACCCCTAACCCTTATAACCTCTAATTCACATCAACCCTAAACTCTATCATCAAACACCTAACCCTTAAAACCTATAACCCATCGGTAGTTTAGAGAGATATCTAGAGAGAGAGAGACCTAAACCTTGGGCCCTAAAAAAATATTCTATCCAGAAAGAGCTATGATGATTTCCTCCACTAACCACACATGACCTCTTAATGGTGTCATTGGCCTATGATTAAGGAAGTCAATACCATGAAGTGGTTTTGAGGAATATGTATGCACCATGCCTAATCAAGGCTTTTGGAATGATGTTTTATGGCAGAATATCATGTTTTTGGCCATAAAGAAACCATTTAAACATCCAAGGCCATGAAAAATGTCTAAAAGCACCAAACAAGACTTTACAAGGGTATCCATTTTGCTAGATGTATCCAAGTCTTGGGGACTTAGGGCATTGGACATGGTCAAGGGAGGATACCTAAGACTTGAGCGTTAAAGGAATCTTATATCCATCTAGGGCTAAGAAGGTTACCTCCACCAACTACACATGGCCTCTCGAGGTATCATTGTCCCGTGATTGAGGATAGAAGTGCAATTATATCATTTTGAACTTAGTATCTACATGTCTTAGGGCCTTGGAAATGGTTTTCCAGGAAAGAAGTATTCTAGCCATCAAAGAATAAGAAGTTTTTCTCAACCAAGGCTCATCATGTGGATATCATCATCATCATCATCATCATCATCTTCATCATAATCATCATCATCATCATCGTCATCACCATCTTCATCATCATCATCATCATCATTTTTGTCATCATCACCACCACCACCATCATCATCATCATCTTCATCATCATCATCATCGTTGTCGTCGTCATCACCATCATCTTCATGGTCTTCATAATCATCATCTTTATCTCCACCACCACCATCATCATCATCATCATCATCATATTCGTCATCATCAGCATAATCATCATCATCATCATAATCAACAACAACATCTTTATCATGATCTTCATTATCACCATCAACATCTCCATCGCCATGACCATCTTCATCATCATCATCATCATCGTTGTCATCATCATCACCACAACCACCACCACCATCATCATCATCATCTTCTCCATCATCATCATCTTCATCTTCATCATCATCATCATCATCATCATCGTCATCATCATCGTCGTCGTCATCGTCATCTTATTCATCATCAACATCATCATCATCTCCATCATCTTCATCACCATCATCTTCATCTTCATAATCATCATCGTCATCTTCATCATCATCATCATCCTCATCACCATCTTCATCATCATCAGTATCATCATCATTGCCATCTTCCTCATCAACGTCTTCATCATCGTTATCTTCTTCATCATCAGCATCCTCACCATCATCATCATCATAATCATCCTCATCATCATCATTGTCGTCGTCATCACCATAATCTTCATCGTTTCATCATCATCATTTTCATCATCATCTTCATCATCATCATCGTCGTCATCATCATCATCACCATCTTGATCATCATCATCATCATCATCATCATCGTCATCATCACCCTCTTCCTCATCACCATCTTCATCATCACAAAGATAAAGATGAAGATGATGATGATTAAGAAGACCACAATGAAGACGATGACGATGATGATGACGAGGAGGAGGAGGAGGAAGATGATGATGATAACGATGATGATGACGATGATGATGATGATGATGATGATGAAGATGATGATGATGATGATGATGATGATGATGATGATGATGATGAAACGATGAAGATGATGGTGATGACAACAACAACAATGATGATGAAGATGATGATGAAGATGATGATGATGATGATGATGTTGATGAGGAAGAGGGAGATGATGACCATGATGATGATGATGAAGATGGTCATGATGATGATGATGGTGATGATGATGAAGATGATGATGATGATAATGAAGATGAAGATGATGGTGATGAAGATGATGAAGATGATGATGATGTTGATGATGAAGAAGAAGACGATGATGATGATGATGATGATGATGATGGTGATGATGATGATCATAATGATGATGATGATGAAGATCATAATGATGATGTTTTTGTCGATTATGATGATGATGATGATGAGGAAGAGGGTGATGACAATGATGATGATGATGATGGTGATGATGAAGACAATGATGATGATGATTCTGATGGTGATGATGAAGACGACGACGACGATGATGATGATGATGATGATGATGAGGAGGAGGAGAATTTTATCCTGGAGGGCCAGTAAATGGGAGACACCTCAAACATTATTTGTCCTAACAGATGGGAGTGAAGGAAAGTACCTGTACAGTGAAAATATTAAAAAAAAAAAAAAAAAAAAAGGGTTATGTGGTTTGAATGCGGCCCAATGGATCAGGCACTTGGTCTACGATGTTCTTTGCTACCTCGCAGGGAGGATAGCATCCCCAGTTGGAGCCAGTTGTTGACACCAGATCTGAAAGAACCTAGAGTTTTTGCTAAAATGACCTAAAAGAGAAGAAATCATCACGAAAGGGTTGAAATAAAGATTTTTATATAAAAAATATATTATAAAAACCCATATTTATAAAGTCCGCCAGCAAATTTATGGAAAGGTTAAACTCCAGCTAGGTTCCGACGGCGGAGATATAATGGATCAAGATCTGCGGCTAATATCAATCCCGCGTCGCCAAAGTAATCGTCAGCAAATGGTGGAAGGTGGTAGCGGACATAATACCATCAAGGCACATGTCCAATATCTATTCATCCGCGCATGTGATAGGGTGGTATTGGAAACCACTATAGCGCCGCGCGGAACCACCCATTACGGAAATATGGAAGGGTACCTTACATGGCAAAGTGGGTCCTAGCACGTGGCGAACAGGGATATCTTGGTAGAGCCATGGCGTGTGGCGTTATACTTTATAATGATCGGAAGGCTGATACACATCTCAATCAAATCGACGGCCAATATTTCATCCGCTACCAGAAACATGCACACGGGATATAAAGGAAAGCGGTCGCGGTAAATAAACCGCCTTAACAAGTGTCAACATGTGATTAATCCGCGCGGGGAGCAAACCGGAAAAGGAAACCGCCTTTTCGATCACGGATACTGCCAGTGGAATAAAGAGGGACAAGATTTGACGGTTCAAAATAATGGTTCAAAGATCAATGGTGGGAGATGACCCACGTTCATAAAGGTGCAAGGAAGTTATTCTAAAAAGGCTTATATAAAAAAAAAGGGCTCCACATAACGGCATTTTGTATGTGTCATTATCCTGAAGAGCTCCGAAGACTGGTGGAAGCCGGCGATTGCGACAGAAGGCGAAAAGCAAGCACTTACAGGTAGGGTCTGGTGACCTGTCACACTCTTTAAACGGAATTTTGTTTAAAAGAAGCATTTAAATGGAGACTGTGCAAGATATAGACGTTTTTAGGTCAAAAGATGCCCTAGAAGACAGAGATGAAGATGTTTTCGATACCCTTATTAGGTTCCCGGTCTCCGATGTAAAAATTAAGTTGTCTGAGCTATTAAAAGAGGGTATAGATCCGCATAGAGTTCACCAGTCATCTCTGATAGCTTTTTGCCCTGACCAATTTCCTGTTTTCCCAGAATTCGTCTCCTGGTGTGCCGAAAATTATTCACGGGAAGAAAGGGTTGTTTTGAACAGTCAGAAAACTAGAGCCATTTGCAAAATCGAGTCAGCCGAAGTGATTAGAGCCCTAGAAGTAGATTTGCCCCAAACCCTAGTCCCTCAGGTTTTTTCTGAGGTTTCGATTATTGAAAATTTTCATCACGCTTCTCAAAGTGATAGGGAAGTGTTTTGGTCGACGTGTCTCAGATCAGAGACTAGCATTTCTGAACTCCCTTACCCTTTAGATATCAACCTTTTTAACGAGAATACCCAGTTGGTCTTGACACTGTTGGCCGTAGTTTTAGGGTTAGATACGGATTTGTATATAACTGAATTTCAATTGAGTTTATTGTACAGAATAAGTATAGTCCAGTCGGGAATTGACGAAAGTCAAATTCCCCGACTAAATTTTGAAGCCTTCATAGCCGAAAAGATGCATGACCAGATGGTCAATTTTTCCACGCACAGACATTTCAGGTTTCAAGCCTTTTTAATGAGAATGATTATGGTATCCAGCCAGGAAGAATTATAGTTCCCAGAGATTGTTTTTACAACTCCATTGGAAAATAATATTTTCAATTTTATCAATTACATGCTCTCGACGATCTTTAAGATGATATTCGGAAAAAGTCTGCCTAGGGTACTGCCGGAAATGCAAGTATCAATGCAACTGAATACAGAGTATGCTACAGGAGACTGGTTTTTATCGAAAGATTGTACAGTGGTCAGATTGTATGGATTCAAGCATAAACCCTATGTGCTACCAGCATTCCTCACCTTGAGGATTTTTGCCTTAGAGTTCTTAAGACAGAAGTTGATTGTAGAAGACAACAATTTTTTAGTCCACAGACAAGCAACGGACATTAAATACCCTTTCACATTAGGTCCATTTACAATAAAGAATAAGAACGCTGCTGTATATATAGAGAAGTTGTTAAAAGACATAAATTTTGAGACAGATGCAGCTATGGAATATGACCCATTAAATATCATATCCAAAAGAAGAATTGAGCATCGTATTAAGGCTCTGAATCATCAAATTGTTGAAGGGATGGCAAACAGAGCCAACTGGCTCGAATACAAAGAAGAAATTATCCCAGACAAGTCCGACAGAGAAAGGTCATTGGAAGAAGCAACGGCAGAAACAGAAAGCGAAATCAATACTGCATTAGTGGGGTCCAAAAGACCTATACAGGACATTATGATCATCGATGATGAAGAGACAGAAAAAGGAAAACGATTGAAAACTGATGAGTCACAGGAATTGACAACCATTTCAGAAGAAGCAAAAGCGACAGAAAATGAAATACCAGAGGTTACAGTGAAGGAATACAATATTGAAGAGACCCCTGTAGGGGATGATGTAAATAGACCCAAAAATTTTATGGACGTATTTAATGAACATAGTAAAAACAAACAGGAATCCGCGAAACAAACAAGTCTATTGTTTCCAAAGGTCAGGAATATATCAAATAATGAAGTAAGCTTATTCACCAGCAGGAACATCAAAGAAAATTCTTTAAAATTTTCAGTTGTGACAAAAAACAAGATCTCAGAGATGAATATAGATTTGTCAAAAATAAATGCCCCTGATAAAAATTTGTTACATAGACAAGCTGGAGAGGTCATATACTCAGACTATTTGGGGGCCACATTGAGAGCAGACAAATTGAAGAATTCAGTAGACAAATTAAATAATCAGTTGAGACAAGAAAAGACAGAGAATAAGTCTCGACAACAGCAAATTAAAAAGCTGCAAATAGATTTAACTAATAAAGATGGAGCTGCAGCCACTAAATTGCTCCAGGAGAAGGAAGAGGTGATTTTAACATTAAGACGAAAGTTAAAAATCCCAGATGCTGTACTCATTCAAGGTGCAGAATTGACAATATTAGAAAAAGAGAAAGAAGAGTTATCTAATGAAGTCAATGATGTCACAGCTAAAATGCTAAAGCTCTCTGACGAAAAAGATTATTGGGAAAAAGAAAGGTTCATGTTAGAAGAACAGTTGGCAATAGCAAGAAAACAATTAGCAGAAAATAGTCAGCAGCAAGTACAGACAGGCTCGGAAGAAGAGAAGACCAGTGTAGATGGAATTTCACAGGCAATGTCACAAATAAGTTTAAAAGATAATGAAATCAAATTATTAAAGGCAGAAATACATAAATTAAAAGAAGAAAATTAAGCAAAAGAAAAAGAAATAAAAACTTTGCAGGCAAATAATCAGGAATTGAGCAGTAATAATAAAGGATTGGCTGCTCATGCAACAGGACAAGCAGCTATGCAGGGATGTAAACATATGGTGTGGGACCAGATCATTAAAGAAGCTGAAAAACTTAGGCCGTATCTGGATTATATAAGAGTTAAAGAAAAGGTAGCCAAAGATGCCTTCGACAGCTGCCGGGCAGTCAGGGAAAGCTTAAATAGAAAGCCGAAAGAAATAGCCCATAGAGCAATAACATTTTTAAATAGTTTATCCGAGGCAGACCTGACAGCCATGAGTATAACAAACAGAATTTCTGTCATCACTTGGGCCAGAAGGATCTTGGGCAAATACTCACATATCGAAAACATCGATGCCAAAGCAGGAGAAATAAGGAAAGAAGTAATCCAGTTCAAAAAGCAATTTGACAAGTTAGTGAATAAGGGATTCCCAGCTTTCTGGAACGAAATTCGTGAATTAATTCCTCCAAATGATTATAAAAGATTACTGTTTGATATTAGGATGGATCACCGAAAATTCCAGCAGATAGATCACATGCTCACAGGAAAAATTCTAATGGAGAAAATGTCAGGGGAATTTGAAATTTTAAATATGCTGATTTCAACTTGCGCAAACCTTCTTCCTATCTCTTATGCAGGTCATATCGAGATGCGAGTCTTGGTGAAGGAAATGACCAGTTATGACTTACCCACGGTTGATTAGTGGAATTATGTAGAGAAATACGGAAAGACCAGATATTCTGTTCATACTTAAATGCATTTGAAACTCTTGCCATGTGGCAAAATGATGATATCCAAAAGTCTTGCCAAGTGGCAAAAAAGACTTTTTATTTTAAATTTGTAATATTATTTGAAAGACAGTTATGGGTTACTCGAAGACAGTTATCTTTTAGTTAAGCTTTTTAAATTATTGATTAGAAGAAACAGTTATGTGGAACTTCTTCTAAAAATTTTGTATAAAAAACAATGGAGGTCATTGTTGAAGGGGTTGGAAAATTTTTGAGAAACAAGTATGTTTTGAAGTTTATTTTTGAAATAAAGGCAGTACAGTGATGATACCTATCTTTTGATACCAGAGATTCATGAGTTAATCAGTCTTGTAGTATGTTATTCTCCTTATGTTTATATGTGCATGTTTACCTTCTTCGTTATATTTCCCATGATGTTTTTCTTCTATATTTAAATGAACTTTTGAAATAACTTGAGATTCATACTGGTTATGCCTCATTTTATCTGCATTTAAATATCCATTTTATTCTCCAAAGTTGACAATAGACTTATCCTGGATAGATACCTGTTGTTGATGGAATGTCTTTACTTCTTTCTATGTCGCCTGAAAAATCAAATTGACTGTAACTTGATTACTATCTTGCCTCTGCGTAAATTTATATGGTGAAAATCTCTTGCTGGTTTATTATATATCTTGAAAGCCTTAACTCCATGCCCAATGTTTCTTGTTTACCTTTTCGACCAGAAAATATCTTTTGAGAAATTTTAAAGGAACCTTTGTATATTTTAGCCTTCACATACATATCAAAGAGAGAGCCCTCTCTGGTAGAGAAAATGGCTAGTTCTTCTACGTAAAGCTTGGTTTGAAATAGGTTACCTTAGGTCTTATTTTCTTACAACCGGAATAAAATCTAAGTGCTAACATTTTGGCGCCGTTGCCGGGGAACGAAAGTGAAATTTTCCCTGGGATAAACGACAAAGAAAGCTCAAATTTCTTGGGCAAGGAAGTTTGAAACAAATTGGTTGTAGATATTGCCCTGGCGACTTCACTTGTGATAGTTTTTAGAAGTTTTGAGAGTAAGTTGAGAAAGACATTGTGGCTACAAGAAGGAATCCCGGTTCACAGTTCTTTTCAGGCGTAGACAATCCAGAAAAGCTCCTCAAGACGGAGAAAGTCAAAGGCAAGACGAAAGAAGGTATTTCTCAGTTTTCGAATATATTCCCTTCTTTGCAAGAACATTTGTTTGAGGAAGAAAATATTGGTTCAAGTGAAAAGATTCTGTTTAGAACTAAGTCAGATTCTTATTTGAAAGAAACAAAAGTTGATCCACAAAGTTTGTGGGACTATTCTTTAAAATCCGTTTGGGAAAATTTACAAAGATCTGAGAGGAAAGCACCTGAAATATCCAAAGCCCAAAGAATACCTGTACAGGGTAGTAGACAACAGGCGACGGTAGTTGCACCTTATAATCCACCACCCATGGCTGCCAGATTTGCTCCTATGGTTTTGCCAGCAGTTTTACATGATTTGCCTCAAAATTATGCACAAAGAATCTTTACTTTCGATAATGAGGGAAATTATACAGCACAGCAACATGTTGATAATTTCAGCGATTTTATTGATTTAGAAGAAGTAGACTTTGATGATGCTAAAATGAGGTTGTTTGCTCAAAGCTTGAGAGGTGAAGTGAAAAAATGGTTTAGAGCTTTAGCCGCTGGATCTATTGCAAATTATGATGCCTTTACAACCCTTTTTATCGAAAGGTGGGAAGATCAGAAAAATCCTTCACAGGTATTGACCCAGTATAACAATCTGAAAAAGGGAGGTTTTGAGTCAGTTCAGGAGTTTTCTGCCAGATTTATGAAAGTCTATAATTCAATCCCTACAGATATAAAACCTCCAGTAGGAGCAGCCAAGTTACATTATGCTGATGCTTTTGAGGGTGATTTTTCATGCACATTAAGAGAAAGAAGATCTACTACTTTGGCAATAATGATGAAAGATGCAGTAGAAGTCGAGGCTAATATGATGGCTTCCGGGAAAATGAGACATAGAGATATGGATAGAAAGAAAATTAGAGAAGATAATCAAAATGTAGCTTCTTCTTCTTCTTCCTCTACAGATATAAAATTCGAAACAATGATGAAAACTATGGAAAAGTTGCTAGAAATATTAGTAGTGGACAACAAAACTCCAAATAAGGAACAAACAGAACCTCAAATCAGAAACCCGAACTTTAGAAGGCCTTTTGTTCCAGCTGTAAGGCCGAGAGGACAGCCAAACCCAAGGAATGCAGAAGAGGATCAAATCCGACCGCCTTTTCCTGAAAATTATATTGCTGGAGAAGCTGAAGCTGAAATGCCTGAAGGAGATATTCACCATTGTGGCAGTTCTGATCCAGAAGTGTATTTGACTAAACAGGAGCATGATATGTTCATGGCAGAAGGAGAATGTTGTAGTCTGGAGACAGGAAGTGATCAATACCAGATTGGTTATCAAAATTCCATAAACGATCTTCAAAGAAAGATAAATCTGAGGAACCGAGATGTTGTAATTGACAAAGGGAAAGAACCAATAGGCAAGTCAAAAAGAAATACTGATAAAGCTTCTACTAGTCAGCCTGAACCACAAACTAAAAGAAAAGAAAATGAAGATGTACCTAAAGTAATTCCAGACATCAAGAAAGATCCAATGAAGGAAAGTGATAAAAATTTGGTTCCTTTCAACATACAGAATGAAATGTCAAAGGTCAAGATTTCGGTACCCTTTAATGAAATACTGAAGAACAAGGAATACAAGGAACAAATTTTCAAGATGATGCAGGTAGAAAATCGGGTGGAAGTAGACACTTTGGAATTAGATGATGATAATCCTAATATCTGTTTAGGATCAAGAATGGAAGACAATAGTTTGGAATAAGTTTCTCCTTTCTATGTGAATTTGGATATTCATGATAAAGTGGTACATAACTGCATGTTGGATTCCGGAGCTTCTCATAATTTGATGCCCAAACTTGTAGTAGATTCTTTGGGATTGGAAATCACAAGACCATATGATGACTTATTTTCTTTTGATTCAAGGAAAGTTAAATGTTTAGGGTTGATTAAAGATTTGACAGTCAATCTCAGTAAAATACCAGCCAAAGGTATTCTCATGGATGTGGTGGTTGCTGATATTCCTGCAAAGTTTGGTATGTTATTGTCCAGGTCGTGGGCTTCAAAGTTAAAGGGAACTCTACAAATGGATATGTCTTTCGCTACTATTCCGGTGTTGGGGGTACACAGAAGATTGTATACTGAAAAGAGAGCTTCTTATTTGGTAAGTGATCTAAAAGAACCTGAGAAACATGCCATATATGCATTAGACACCGATTTGGGTTCTTGCATTTTGTACAATGATGTTGAATCTAAAGAGAGGATTGATTTAATTGAACCTAAAGAAAATAAAGAGGAAAAATTGTTAAGAGAAAAGATCAGAAAAGAAGGTACTTGGACGATGCATTTTGATGGAGCTAGAAGCAGAGAAGGAGCTGGAGCAGGAGTATGGATAATTACACCTGACAGAGAATTTCTAATGTTTTCTTACCAATTGAATTTTGAGTGTACCAACAATGTTGCAGAGTATGAGGCCTTAATTCTAGGATTGAATGTGTTGAAGGATTTGAAAGCAAAAAAGATTGAGGTATTCGGAGATTCTGAATTGGTTATAAATCAAGTAAAAGCTATTTATCAGACCAAACACCCAAAAATGAGGTCTTACAGAAATGAAGTGTGGGATTTACTGGAAAACTTCTTTGATGAACATGATGTCATCTCAATTCCCCGAGTTAGCAACACTGTAGCAGATTCTTTAGCCACTGCAGGAGCTGCGTTCAAAACTCCCGTCTTTTCTAAAAAGGAATATAATATCGAAGTCATACATAGACCATCTATTCCAGACAATGTCAAACATTGGCAGGTCTTCGAAGATGACCAACAGATCAAGCGCTTTTTGGAAATGACAGATGAGTTCAACTACAGATCTATTGATGCAGAAGGTGACGAGATGGGTCCAGATGAAGTGGATTCTCCGGAGGAAGCCGAAAAATTCAAGCAGAGGATCGGAGGTAAGGATATTATTCAACTGAAGAATAATGTTATCCCTAGAGGTTTAATTCCTTTAGAAAATCTATTTGATAAAAATGATGTGGTAAAGAATCCAAAGATTGAACCAAAACCTGAAGATGTAAAAGATTATAATTTGGGTTCTGAAAAAGATCCCAAATTGGTAAAACTTTCAAAGAAATTACCAAGAAAAGAAGAAGATAAAAGTGTGGAAGTAATGAAAAGGTTTTCAGATGTTTTTGCTTGGAGCTATGAGGATTTAAAGGAATATGATATTTCGGTTATACAACATACAATTCCAATTAAACCCGGTGAAAAGCCTTTTAAGCAAAATTTGAGAAGAATAAATCCCAAGCTACTGCCAGTGATAGAAAAAGAGGTGAGGAAGTTGTTTGATGCTAAGATAATTGTGTCTCTGAGGTTTTCCAAGTGGTTAGCAAATTTAGTACCTGTGAGGAAAAAGAATGGAGAAATAAGGCTGTGTGTGGATTTTAGAAACTTGAACAGAGCTTCTTTGAAAGATAATTATCCACTCCCTAAAATGGACCAGGTTTTACAACAAGTTGTGGGAGCCGAGAGAATTTCCATGCTAGATGGTTTTTCGGGTTATAATCAAATCAAAGTTCATCCAGAGGATCAAGAAAAAACTGCTTTTACTACTCCCTGGGGAACGTTTATGTACGCCAAAATGCCATTTGGTCTAATGAATGCAGGAGCAACATTTCAGAGAGCTATGGATATTGCATTTGCAGATGAAAGAGACAAAATTGTGGTGGTATACATGGATGATATCACTGTTTATTGAAAGAACGCTGCTGATCACTGGAAACATTTGGAAAGAGTCTTCATAAAATGTAGAAGATTTGGAATTTCATTAAATCCAAAGAAATCGCATTTTTGCATGGAAGAAGGAAGGTTATTGGGACATATCATATCCAAAGAAGGAATTAAGATTGATCCGGAGAGAGTATCTGCAATACAAAAGGTGGGAATCCCTAGGAGTAAGAAAGAGATTCAGTCATTCATAGGAAGGGTAAATTGGTTGAGGAGGTTCATTCCCAGTTTTGCTGAAATTTTGAGAAATATAACTGAAATGTTGAGAAAAGATAGAGAAATTAAATGGAATGAAGAAGCAAGAAAATCCTTTGACAACATCAAGAAAGCATTGACTGAAGCACCGGTGTTAATTAGTCCAGATTATACAAGGGATTTCATTATGTTTACTTATGCATCAGAACACACAGTAGCTGGGGTATTATTGCAGAAGAATCAAGAAGGTATAGAACAGCCTATTGCATTTTTTAGTAAAATTCTGAGAGATGCAGAATTAAAATACAACATCATGGAAAAACAAGCTTATGCTTTGGTGAAAGCATTGAAGGATTTCAGGATATATATTTTGCATTCTCATACAATAGCGCATGTTCCATCAGCAGCAGTAAAAGACATTCTTACGCAACCAGATCCTGAAGGGAAAAGAGCGAAATGGATAGCAGTATTGCTGGAATATGACCTGGACATTAAACCCACCAAATTAATAAAAGGTCAAGATTTAGCTAAGATGATGACAGAAACAAATTGGGATTCCCTCAGTATAAATTTTATGGCTGAAACTTCATCCGAGGATGTTCCAAAGTCACCAATAATTGAAGATTTCTCTTTATCTCCCTGGTACTCAGATATTGTATATGTCTTACAGAATCTCCAAGCACCTGCAGACATGGAAAAAATGAGGGCCAGGTCAGTAAAACTGAAAGCTGCAAAGTTTTGCATATTGGATGGGAATTTGTTTTGGAAAGATCCAGGAGGTATATTGTTAAATTGTCTTTTAGAGAATGAGGCACAGCATATTATGGTGGAATTTCATAAAGGTATGTGTGGAGGACATCATTCATGGAAGGCTACAGTAAAAAAAATTCTTAGAGCTGGTTTTTACTGGCCTAGCATGTATTCCGATGTGTATAAAGAAATAACAAAATGTCATGAATGTCAAATTTTCGATGGAAAAAGAGAATTATTTCCATTTCCATTGAAACCTATTTCAGTTGAAGCGCCGTTCCAACAGTGGGGGTTAGATTTTATTGGTGAAATTAACCCGAATTCTTCAGGACAACACAAGTGGATTTTGACTGCTACTGACTACTTCACAAAATGGATTGAGGCCATCCCAACCAGGAATGCTACAGAGACGGTGATTATGAACTTTTTGGAAGAAAATATTTTGTCCAGGTTTGGTTTCCCTAAAAGGATAGTGACAGATAATGCCCCAGCGTTCAAGTCAAAAAAGATGATAAATTTCTGTCATAAATATCACATACATCTAAATCATTCAACAACTTATTATCCACAAGGAAATGGATTAGCCGAATCTTCAAATAAAAGTCTGGTTAGAATCATAAAGAAGTTGTTAGAGGATAATAAGAGGGCTTGGCACACCAAACTGAAATATGCTCTATGGGCAGACAGAATCAGTACAAAAAGAGCAATTGGCACTTCCCCTTTTCAGTTGGTATATGGTACAGAAGTAGTTTTTCCTATTTCTTTAGGATTGCCAGTCATTAAATTGTTACAAGAAATTGATGAAGAACCAAATCATATGCAAAGAAGAATAAATCAAATGATAGAGTTGCATGAAGTCAGAGAAAAAGCATATAACAAGACCCAAATACATCAAGAAAAAATGAAAAAAACTTTTGACAGAAAAGTTAAAGAAAGGGATTTTCAAATAAATGATTTGGTTTTGAAGTGGGATTCCAGAAAAGAAGAGCACCATGGAAAGTTTGAACATTTATGGAAAGGTCCATATATTATTGCAGGATGCCAAGGAGAAAATGCATTTATCTTAAAAAATTGCAATGGAGAATTTTATCCTGGAGGGCCAGTAAATGGGAGACACCTCAAACATTATTTGTCCTAACAGATGGGAGTGAAGGAAAGTACCTGTACAGTGAAAATATATAAAAAAAAAAAAGGGTTATGTGGTTTGAATGCGGCCCAATGGATCAGGCACTTGGTCTACGATGTTCTTTGCTACCTCGCAGGGAGGATAGCATCCCCAGTTGGAGCCAGTTGTTGACACCAGATCTGAAAGAACCTAGAGTTTTTGCTAAAATGACCTAAAAGAGAAGAAATCATCACGAAAGGGTTGAAATAAAGATTTTTATATAAAAAATATATTATAAAAACCCATATTTATAAAGTCCGCCAGCAAATTTATGGAAAGGTTAAACTCCAGCCGAGTTCCGACGGCGGAGATATAATGGATCAAGATCTGCGGCTAATATCAATCCCGCGTCGCCAAAGTAATCGTCAGCAAATGGTGGAAGGTGGTAGCGGACATAATACCATCAAGGCACGTGTCCAATATCTATTCATCCGCGCATGTGATAGGGTGGTATTGGAAACCACTATAGCGCCGCGCGGAACCACCCATTACAGAAATATGGAAGGGTACCTTACGTGGCAAAGTGGGTCCTAGCACGTGGCGAACAGGGATAGCTTGGTAGAGCCATGGCACGTGGCGTTATACTTTATAATGATCGGAAGGCTGATACACATCTCAATCAAATCGACGGCCAATATTTCATCCGCTACCAGAAACATGCACACGGGATATAAAGGAAAGCGGTCGTGGTAAATAAACCGCCTTAACAAGTGTCAACATGTGATTAATCCGCGCGGGGAGCAAACCGGAAAAGGAAACCGCCTTTTCGATCGCGGATACTGCCAGTGGAATAAAGAGGGACAAGATCTGACGGTTCAAAATAATGGTTCAAAGATCAATGGTGGGAGATGACCCACGTTCATAAAGGTGCAAGGAAGTTATTCTAAAAAGGCTTATATAAAAAAAAAGGGCTCCACATAACGGCATTTTGTATGTGTCATTATCCTGAAGAGCTCCGAAGACTGGTGGAAGCCGGCGATTGCGACAGAAGGCGAAAAGCAAGCACTTACAGGTAGGGTCTGGTGACCTGTCACACTCTTTAAACGGAATTTTGTTTAAAAGAAGCATTTAAATGGAGACTGTGCAAGATATAGACGTTTTTAGGTCAAAAGATGCCCTGGAAGACAGAGATGAAGATGTTTTCGATACCCTTATTAGGTTCCCGGTCTCCGATGTAAAAATTAAGTTGTCTGAGCTATTAAAAGAGGGTATAGACCCGCATAGAGTTCACCAGTCATCTCTGATAGCTTTTTGCCCTGACCAATTTCCTGTTTTCCCAGAATTCGTCTCCTGGTGTGCCGAAAATTATTCACGGGAATAAAGGGTTGTTTTGAACAGTCAGAAAACTAGAGCCATTTGCAAAATCGAGTCAGCCGAAGTGATTAGAGCCCTAGAAGTAGATTTGCCCCAAACCCTAGTCCCTGAGGTTTTTTCTGAGGTTTCGATTATTGAAAATTTTCATCACGCTTCTCAAAGTGATAGGGAAGTGTTTTTGTCGACGTGTCTCAGATCAGAGACTAGCATTTCTGAACTCCCTTACCCTTTAGATATCAACCTTTTTAACGAGAATACCCAGTTGGTCTTGACACTGTTGGCCGTAGTTTTAGGGTTAGATACGGATTTGTATATAACTGAATTTCAATTGAGTTTATTGTACAGAATAAGTATAGTCCAGTCGGGAATTGACGAAAGTCAAATTCCCCGACTAAATTTTGAAGCCTTCATAGCCGAAAAGATGCATGACCAGATGGTCAATTTTTCCACGCACAGACATTTCAGGTTTCAAGCCTTTTTAATGAGAATGATTATGGTATCCAGCCAGGAAGAATTACAGTTCCTAGAGATTGTTTTTACAACTCCACTGGAAAATAATATTTTCAATTTTATCAATTACATGCTCTCGACGATCTTTAAGATGATATTCGGAAAAAGTCTGCCTAGGGTACTGCCGGAAATGCAAGTATCAATGCAACTGAATACAGAGTATGCTACAGGAGACTGGTTTTTATCGAAAGATTGTACAGTGGTCAGATTGTATGGATTCAAGCATAAACCCTATGTGCTACCAGCATTCCTCACCTTGAGGATTTTTGCCTTAGAGTTCTTAAGACAGAAGTTGATTGTAGAAGACAACAATTTTTTAGTCCACAGACAAGCAACGGACATTAAATACCCTTTCACATTAGGTCCGTTTACAATAAAGAATAAGAACGCTGCTGTATATATAGAGAAGTTGTTAAAAGACATGAATTTTGAGACAGATGCAGCTATGGAATATGACCCATTAAATATCATATCCAAAAGTAGAATTGAGCATCGTATTAAGGCTCTGAATCATCAAACTGTTGAAGGGATGGCAAACAGAGCCAACTGGCTCGAATACAAAGAAGAAATTATCCCAGACAAGTCCGACAGAGAAAGGTCATTGGAAGAAGCAACGGCAGAAACAGAAAGCGAAATCAATACTGCATTAGTGGGGTCCAAAAGACCTATACAGGACATTATGATCATCGATGATGAAGAGACAGAAAAAGGAAAACGATTGAAAACTGATGAGTCACAGGAATTGACAACCATTTCAGAAGAAGCAAAAGCGATAGAAAATGAAATACCAGAGGTTACAGTGAAGGAATACAATATTGAAGAGACCCCTGTAGGGGATGATGTAAATAGACCCAGAAATTTTATGGACGTATTTAATGAACATAGTAAAAACAAACAGGAATCCGCGAAACAAACAAGTCTATTGTTTCCAAAGGTCAGGAATATATCAAATAATGAAGTAAGCTTATTCACCAGCAGGAACATCAAAGAAAATTCTTTAAAATTTTCAGTTGTGACAAAAAACAAGATCTCAGAGATGAATATAGATTTGTCAAAAATAAATGCCCCTGATAAAAATTTGTTACATAGACAAGCTGGAGAGGTCATATACTCAGACTATTTGGGGGCCACATTGAGAGCAGACAAACTGAAGAATTCAGTAGACAAATTAAATAATCAGTTGAGACAAGAAAAGACAGAGAATAAGTCTCGACAACAGCAAATTAAAAAGCTGCAAATAGATTTAACTAATAAAGATGGAGCTGCAGCCACTAAATTGCTCCAGGAGAAGGAAGAGGTGATTTTAACATTAAGACGAAAGTTAAAAATCCCAGATGCTGTACTCATTCAAGGTGCAGAATTGACAATATTAGAAAAAGAGAAAGAAGAGTTATCTAATGAAGTCAATGATGTCACAGCTAAAATGCTAAAGCTCTCTAATGAAAAAGATTGTTGGGAAAAAGAAAGGTTCATGTTAGAAGAACAGTTGGCAACAGCAAGAAAACAATTAGCAGAAAATAGTCAGCAGCAAGTACAGACAGGCTCGGAAGAAGAGAAGACCAGTGTAGATGGAATTTCACAGGCAATGTCACAAATAAGTTTAAAAGATAATGAAATCAAATTATTAAAGGCAAAAATACAGAAATTAAAAGAAGAAAATGAAGCAAAAGAAAAAGAAATAAAAACTTTGCAGGCAAATAATCAGGAATTGAGCAGTAATAATAAAGGATTGGATGCTCATGCAACAGGACAAGCAGCTATGCAGGGCTGTAAACATATGGTGTGGGACCAGATCATTAAAGAAGCTAAAAAACTTAGGCCGTATCTGGATTATATAAGAGTTAAAGAAAAGGTAGCCAAAGATGCCTTCGACAGCTGCCGGGCAGTCAGGGAAAGCTTAAATAGAAAGCCGAAAGAAATAGCCCAGAGAGCAATAACATTTTTAAATAGTTTATCCGAGGCAGACCTGACAGCCATGAGTATAACAAACAGAATTTCTGTCATCACTTGGGCCAGAAGGATCTTGGAAAAATACTCACATATCGAAAACATCGAGGCCAAAGCAGGAGAAATAAGGAAAGAAGTAATCTAGTTCAAAAAGCAATTTGACAAGTTAGTGAATAAGGGATTCCCAGCTTTCTGGAACGAAAATGGTGAATTAATTCCTCCAAATGATTATAAAAGATTACTGTTTGATATTAGGATGGATCACCGAAAATTCCAGCAGATAGATCACATGCTCACAGGAAAAATTCTAATGGAGAAAATGTCAGGGGAATTTGAAATTTTAAATATGCTGATTTCAACTTGCGCAAACCTTCTTCCTATTTCTTATGCAGGTCATATCGAGATGCGAGTCTTGGTGAAGGAAATGACCAGTTATGACTTACCCACGGCTGATCAGTGGAATTATGTAGAGAAATACGGAAAGACCAGATATTCTGTTCATACTTAAATGCATTTGAAACTCTTGCCATGTGGCAAAATGATGATATCCAAAAGTCTTGCCAAGTGGCAAAAAAGACTTTTTATTTTAAATTTGTAATATTATTTGAAAGACAGTTATGGGTTACTCAAAGACAGTTATCTTTTAGTTAAGCTTTTTAAATTATTGATTAGAAGAAACAGTTATGTGGAACTTCTTCTAAAAATTTTGTATAAAAAACAATGGAGGTCATTGTTGAAGGGGTTGGAAAATTTTTGAGAAACAAGTATGTTTTGAAGTTTATTTTTGAAATAAAGGCAGTACAGTGATGATACCTATCTTTTGATACCAGAGATTCATGAGTTAATCAGTCTTGCACTCTGTTATTCTCCTTATGTTTATATGTGCATGTTTACCTTCTTCGTTATATTTCCCATGATGTTTTTCTTCTATATTTAAATGAACTTTTGAAATAACTTGAGATTCATACTGGTTATGCCTCATTTTATCTGCATTTAAATATCCATTTTATTCTCCAAAGTTGACAATAGACTTATCCTGGATAGATACCTGTTGTTGATGGAATGTCTTTACTTCTTTCTATGTCGCCTGAAAAATCAAATTGACTGTAACTTGATTACTATCTTGCCTCTGCGTAAATTTATATGGTGAAAATCTCTTGCTGGTTTATTATATATCTTGAAAGCCTTAACTCCATGCCCAATGTTTCTTGTTTACCTTTTCGACCAGAAAATATCTTTTGAGAAATTTTAAAGGAACCTTTGTATATTTTAGCCTTCACATACATATCAAAGAGAGAGCCCTCTCTGGTAGAGAAAATGGCTAGTTCTTCTACCTAAAGCTTGGTTTGAAATAGGTTACCTTAGGTCTTATTTTCTTACAACCGGAATAAAATCTAAGTGCTAACAATGAGGATGAGGAAGAGGGTGATGATGATGATGACGATGATGATGATGATGAAGGAAATGATGATGATGATGAATATGGTGATGGTGATGAAGATGATGATGATGATGATGATGAAGATGATGACGATGATGATGATTAGGTTAATGCTGATGACGATGAAGATGATGATGAAGAAGATGATGATGAAGAAGATGATGATGATGATGATGAATATGAAGATGATGATGATGAACACCATGAAGATGTTCATGTGTCACCTACCCAAATTTTTGAAAATTATTATTTCATTGCAAAATACTTTATGTTAAATTTAATTACAAAGTTTTGTAATTATGATCAATTCTGATCAAGGATGAATGTAATTACTGATTATTATTATTTAAATAAATTAATTAGGAGACAAACACCCAAGGGGATTGTTAAATGAGTGTTCAATGACCCACTAGGGGGAATGGAAGTTGTTGGAAGGTATGGGATAGATGGCAACAATTGCATCACACGAGTAGCTGTTGGTTATGGGACAACTACCCCTAAAAATGTGGCATTATCCCCCAGGTGGAGGGAGTGAGCAGGAAGCTCATTTAATGACCCAGTAACAATTGAAAAGGCCTAGGCAACCTACATAAGGCAAATTCAAATTGAGCAGGCAGCTCTTACACAATATTTCTATAGAATATTTCCTCATGTGCATCAAGTGATCACTGAGAGATTCGAATTGGGAGGCTGATTGTGAGTGTAATCATAAGTCTGTATTTTGCTAAGAAGAACCAGAGGTGTTGGAGTAGGTCCTTTGGACTGCTAGCTATTGAAGATTCAGAAGTTATTTGGTACTGCAAGGAGAGATCCTAAATTCCTAATTGTCTTCCTCTTGGTGGTTCAGTGAACAGGCTCGGGGGTCCTAAGGAAATTACTTGACAGTCTTCAGGAATTGGTTGGGTGGAACAGACTTCTTGGGCTGTTTGTTTCCCTACAGAATTATTCCAAGTTTCACTATCTCTTGTTTTAATTCATTTATTAATCTCTGTTTTTGAAGAAGAATTATGTTTTGATTCTATTTGAAAGTCTGCATGTTTAAGTTACAATGATGATTTGAATTAATAAACCAGTATCTACATTTTTCCACATGTTGTTTTATGCATCGTACTCTAATGTAGATAAGAAAATTAAGAATAGATTAGAAGATAGGAAAATGCCACTGATTCGAATCGACATGTGCAGTGATTGAATTATGTTTTCATTTTCTGCCCTATAATTAACAATAGTAATTACTATACAGTATCTATTACAATGCAGAAGATTCCATTGTTTTCATGGAAAACAATTATAGATTTTGACTGTATAATTTCATTGTGTTTTTCCTATCCTTATTATTTACATAGGAAGTCAATACATTTTAAAGTTCTGTACATTATATTTAGAAACAAGTATCGTTATTGCAAATAAATAAGAAGTGCTAGTTTTGATCATAAGTTAGAAATTACAGTTAACATATTTTTTTTACTCAAACTATATTTTCCTTCATACATTCACTATAGAATACTTTATTCATAATCATTTCAGTATTATGAAAAACTGTAAACAAAAGGATTGCAAACCCTATTTTTATCTTACTCTTATCATATCTGCATTATAAATAGTAATGATGTAAATATATAAATGTGTTCAGTATTTCAAAGCTGCATCTAACAGTCGCTACATAGTTTTACACACTTCACCAATACACAATGTTTTCACTTCACACTATAACCCTTTGCCTTTGATTTTATCGTTGAAACAGAATTTAAAAACATTATAAACATTATAAGCATTATGATTGCCATCATTAATTTTATCCATATAGATTTTTTTTCTAAACTTTAAGTTGTCGATTTCAAAACTGATTTTCGTATCAAACCCTAGTAAGAAATTTGATTCCGTTATCATCATTTTTAGATATTGAATATGGTGAAGTATAGACTTCATATCACTTTAATATGGTGAATTTTTATTTAGATATTGAATAATTTTGCCATTTAAATCTACTATATAGGAGTTTACACTTTGATTTTCAACAAGACCATTGATTTGTAACTAGTACAAAAACCATGCTATGGTCTTGAACTTCATACCCTGACTCTTATCACAATACATCTTATGGTTAGCATTACAATCACGACACTAACACTGTACAGGTATGAGTTATCTTAAGATGACGACCGCAGCCAAGCTACATTTACATCTTGGGCTTACAACAACATACGGGTACAACATCTATATCTTTAACTGTCATTATTTCCAACTTTATAATCAAACAAGACAGTGTCGAGAAACTAGGAAGAAGCACTAAACCATCATACCTGAAATTACTTGTTTTCATTAAAAAAATTCACAATATTTCTATTTTGACGATTGATTGAATTACACAATGTGCTTTAACTAGACAGTTATTGAACCTTTTACCTTCCATCTGCACATAGAATATTCAAGTGCTTTAGCATTGCAATTAAGTAAACTCCAGGGTACCTCGTAGGACACCCTTATGCATCAAAAGTCAAACTGTCAGTATTCTTGCAAAAGAAAAGTGTCGCATCTTATTTATGATCTGTTAGTGCATTTGTTATGATAATCATGTTTACTAACTATGTGTTAAATCTGTCATTTTCATATTGCTGCTAAACAGAAATTAAAGTATATTTAGTACTAACAACTTTACAATTAATGCTGTCGTAATCACAATTATTATTTCCACAATTATAATTATCATAGTTAATGTTGTTTCAAAATTTTTAAATTTTTATGAAATTTAGGGATGTTACATGTGCTGTCAGATCTCATGTTCGAACTCTAGGCCTGAAAGAGGTCCAAACACATGCAACATAAAATTTTATACATCAGAAAATTGTACTAATTTGAAATTTTAATTATTATGTTATCTAGAAATTATTTCAGTTACAGGTATGGAGAACTCAACTAAACAAATTGGACGAAAGATTTCAGCCAAACAGTCACAGCTCAGGACAACACTATGTAGAAGAAGGTCACGGTGAACAAAATAACAGTCCGCGAGAACTGTTATGTGTTTTTCATGAATTAAAATCAGAAATCAGATCTGTGAAACAAGACAATGAAAGAATTCTACAAGCAGAAGAACAATTAAACCAAGTGTTTGAACAGTGCCCAACTGAGGAGCAATAGAAGGAGAATGAAGATATTTCTAAAGTTGAGGATCTGCCTCATGCTAATAAAAACAAGAAAATGAAAACCAGTAAGGTGAACAACAGTTCAACCTCATCACGAGATGCTATTGAAACACTCAGAAAGAAATGTAACTACACTAGTGATAGCAGTGAAGGAGATTTCAAACCCAGAAGGAAAAATCATAAGGAATATGAGCATATTTTTGGGGAGTTCAAAAAGATTAGACCTCCAACTTTCAATAGAGAAACTAAGAAGGGAAAGACAATTGAAGCTTGGCTGTCCGGTATGAAGAAATACTTCCATATTTATAACTATTTAGGGTCTTTGAAGGCAAAAATGGCTATATATAACTTGACTGGAAAAGCAAATATTTGGTGGCAGGACATCAAAAGAGTAAAAGGCATCAAAGATAAAGATGTAAGCTAGAGTACTTTTAAATGATACTTTAAAAATAAGTATTTGTCTGAACAGTACTATGAAGAAAAATCCAAAGAGTTCTACGATTTGAAGCTAGGAGGTATGAACATAAAGGAAATGAACAGTAAGTTTTTGAACTTACTAAGATATGTACCATACCTCATAGAAGAGAAATCAAAAATTCAAAGGTACTTGAGCTGTTTACCATTCAATACTAAGGACAGAATTGAGTACGACAGTCCTAAAACCTTGGAAGAGGCCATGTGAAAGGAAGTTTTCTGTTATGACACAAATCGGAAAAGAGAAGGAATGTCAAACTAGAAAAAATCATAATCCCAACAATTTTGAACAGAAAAAGAAAAATTTCAGATTTAGTGGAAATTCCGAGTTCCAAAGGAAGAATTTTCATAATCAGAATTTCCAAGGGAATAATTACAGAAACAATTCATAGCAGAATTCTACAGCACCCAAAAATGCACCTAATAATACCAGAACCAGTGAACCAATGGAACCTATCAAATGTTTTGAATGTCAAGGCCCCCATTACGCATCAGAATGTCCCTTGAGGAAGTAGAAAGAAAACAACATCAACTCTATACAGACTGAACCTACGGTTGGAGATGTGGCGAGGAAAATGCCCAGAATCAATGCAACACTTGACAAGAGGCAAGCTGATCATCAGATATCCATGGTAGAGATTGAAGGTATGCTACATGATCATCCTGTTACTGTTTTAATTGATCCAAGTGCTAGCTTGAGTTATATATCAACAGACATTGTGGAAAGTATTAAATTGAAAACTGAAAAGTTTAGTAAATCTTGGCTAGTTCGATTAACAACTGGAACAAAGAGAAAAGTATCAAATTTTATAGAGAACTGTGTTTTTTCCATGAATCATTTACAAACACAAATCAAATTGAATATTCTACCTTTAGGTTCTTATGATATTATAGTTGGGATGGACTGGTTAGAAGCCCATCATGTCATTTTGGACTATTACAAAAAAAGTTTTACATGTTTACATGACGAAGGAAAAACGGTAGAAATAAAAGGCATCCCAAGGAAGGTAACCCTTAGACAGATTTCAGCAATGCAAGTTAAGAGGGTAGTTAGGAAAGAATGTCAGTTGTTTGCAGTGAACGTAGTAAATGATGAGTTTATGGGTAAAGAGGAGAAACTGAATTTAGAGGACATACCTGTCCTAAAGGATTTTAAGGATGTATTTCCTAAGGAGATCCCAGGATTACATCCTAAAAGAGACTTGGATTTTACCATAGAGTTAATACTAGGAGTAGTACCAAATTCAAAAGCTCCATACAGAATGAACATACTGGAGTTAAATGAATTAAAATCACAGTTGAAGGAACTAATTGATAACAATTATATAAGACCCAGCGTGTCTCCTTGGGGAGTGTTAGGATATTCCTTTACTCCATTATAGTCCTAGCAGCATTTCCATTGTTTGCATTTTCAATCATGCATGCAAATATTAGGGTTTGCATGCATTCTAGTCATCAGCACCAACACCTAGCCCTCAGTGAGCTAGCCCTGAGAGCTTCTTCCTTGCAGTTTCAGCCCTCCCAGTGACTAATGTGCCCTCCTTTGCTCCACTGCATGACAAAGGCACCTTCTTCACCTACCAGTCCAGTTATATTCAGTTATATTCAATTACCTTCAGTTACTTCCTTGATTTAAGGATTAACTGACTCTTTATTGACCTTACCACTCCGATGGACCTCCAGTGAGACTAAACTGCCTGTTCTGACTCTAGTAAGCTCCTACTACATCCTCCACTGAGCCTCCTTCATCCAGTTAGTGTCTCCATGTGCTAATTACATCCAGGTACACATACTACACTCAGTTAGACTCAGTTTGACTGACAGTTGATAGTTACTTGTGCATTGATGACTCCACTGATGATCAGGAGGACACCTAGTTGTGCTCCAATGACACTCCAGTGATCCTTTGATCACTCCATGAAGGATAATTCAAATTGCCACATTAGGCATTCGAATCCTCATGCTTGTACTATTTATTTGTCCATACTGTGATTAATTAATTAGTGTGTGTGAAGTATTATTGCTTCTATCCGAGTTCTACTATACTATATTATTCTATTGCTCATTATACTGTATTGACCACTCTTCTTCTATTTTCTTGCTTAATCAATTACTTTCTTGCGAGGTATACATCATCTCTTAGATCTGCTGTGAGGATTTTCAGAAGGAGCACCTTTCATCTTTGTTAAGAAGAAAGATGGAACCTTAAGACTGTGCATAGATTATCGCCATCTTAATAAGATGACAATCAAGAATAGGTATCCGTTGCCCCACATAGACGATCTATTTGATCAGCTGCATGGAGCAATGATATTTTCAAAGATTGATCTGAGATCACGATATTATCAAATACGGGTTAAGGATGAAGATATTTTCAAGACAACTTTTTGAACTCGATATGGACATTACGAGTTCGTAATCATGCCATCTGGCTTGACTAATGTCTCGACTGTATTTATGTGTCTAATGAATAATATTCCACATAAATACTTAGACAAGTTTGTTGTTGTGTTTATAGATGACATTTTAGTGTACTCAAAAAGTAAAGAAGAGCATGATGAACACTTACGGATTATGTTGCAAGTTCTAAGAGATCATCAACTATATGCTAGGTTTAGTAAGTGTGACTTCCACAAAGACAAAATTCAGTACCTAGGACACATAATTTCGGCAGAAGGAATCTCGGTTGACCCCGACAAGATAAGGGCCATCAATGACTGGCCGGTTCCTAAGGATGTGTCGGATGTATGATCTTTCATGGGCATTACTGGATATTACAGAAAGTTTATAGAAAAATTTTCAAAAATTGCCAACCCCATAACTTCCTTGCAGAAGAAAGGGAAGAAATTTGTGTGGGATCAGAAATGTTCTAACAGTTTTAAGAAATTAAAGGAATTATTGAGGACAACACCTATCTTGAAAATAGCAGACCCCAACAAGGATTTTGTAGTTTGTATAGACACATGCAATGATGGACTCGGTGGAGTCCTGACACAGGAAGGGCATGCGGTGGCATATGAATCTAGAAAGTTGAAAGTACATGAAAACAACTACTCTACCTATGATTTAGAGTTATTGGCAATAATTCATGACTTAAAAATGTGGCGTCACCACCTTATTGGCAGAAAATTCACATTATTGACAGATAACACGGGTCTGAAATATTTATTAGATCAAACAAACTTGAACGCTAGACAAGCTAGATGGTTGACTTTCTTAAGTGAATATGATTTCAAAATTCAGCATATTTAAGGAAATGAGAACAAGGTAGCAGATGCCTTGAGTCATAAAGCAAAACTGAATTTTATTTCAGCCATCAGTACTTATTCAACTGATTTAGAAAATCAGATTCTTGAAAAGAGTGAAACAGATGAAGAATACAGAAAAATGAAGGAAAAGATAGCAAACAACAGTTATGAAAATTGTATGGCAGATTACATCATGAAGGAAAATGGTTTATTACTCAATAAAAATAGATTGTATGTACCAGCCATACCATGAATAAAATTTCTGATATTAAATGAGATGCATAAAAGTCATTATTTTGGTCATCCAAGTTATCAAAATACCATTAATATGCTAAGAAAAAAATACTATTGGCCCAAAATGAAGGATGAAGTAGCAGAGTACATAGCTAAATGTTTGGACTGTCAAAAGGTGAAGGTTGAACACCAACATCCTGCTGGATTGTTGCAACCATTACCGATACCAAGTTGGAAATAGGAAGTAATCAACATAGATTTTATTACCGGATTACCTAGAAATCAGAAACAACATGATTCTATCATGGTGGTAGTGGATAAACTCAGCAAAGCAACACATTTTATACCAGTGAAGACCACACATAAAGCACCAGACATTGCAGAAATTTTTATGAAACAGATTTTTCGACTACATGGAATATCGAAAGTGATCATTTCAGATCGTGACTCTAAGTTTACCAGAAAATTTTGGAGGTCACTGTTTAAGGGGTTGAATACAACCTTAAATTTCAGTACAACATTTCATCCACAAATGGATGGACAGACAGAAAAGGTAAATCAAGTTTTAGAATATTTATTAAGAATGTATGTTAAGTATCAGCCTGGTAAGTGGGAAGACTACCTACACTTAGCAAAATTTGCTTATAATAATCATTATCATACATCATCCAGACTTAGTCCTTTTGAAATTCTTTAAGGGTAGAAAATGTGATACACCTGTTTCGTGGAATGATCCAGTAAATAGAATTGTTTTAGGACCTGAATTATTGCAGGAGTTAGAACTAATTGTGAAACAAGTGCAAGGACATTTAAAAGCTGCCCAAGATAGGTAAAGGAGTCAAGTAGATTCAAAAAGAACTCATAAAGAGTTCCAGGTTGGTGAACATGTATTCCTCAAGGTAAGACCGAAAAAGATTTCACTGAAATTGGGGATTTATGCCAAGTTGGCACCCAGGTATTGTGGTCCTTTTGAAATATTATCCAAAGTTGGACCAGTGGCATACCAACTAGCTTTGCCACCAAACTTAAAAATACATAATGTTTTTCATATATCATTTTTTAATAAATATGTGCATGATACTACACATGTTGTAAACTGGAATGATGTACAGGTGGGACAAGATGGAGATTTTACGGTGGAACCGGACTGTATCCTCGGAAGGAGGGAAACTATTCTCTGGAATCGCACCATTGGGCAAGTGAACGTGCAATGGAAGCACCTTAGCCTAGGAGAGGCAACCTAGGAGTTGGAGAGTAGTATGCAGGCACCATACCCAACTCTATTTCAGGAACACTCAAGGAGTGATAAACCAACATCGAGGACAATGTTGAGACTTAAGGGGAGGTGTATGTCACCTACCCAAATTTCGGAAAATTATTATTTCATTGCAAAATACTTTATGTTAAATTTAATTACAAAGTTTTGTAATTATGATCAATTCTAATAAAGGATGAATGTAATTACTGATTATTATTATTTAAATAAATTAATTAGGAGACAAACACCCAAGCGGACTGTTAAATGAGTGTTCGCTGACCCACTAGGAGGAATGGAAGTTGTTGGAAGGTAAGGGACAGATGGCAACAATTGCATCACACCACTAGCTATTAGTTATGGGAAAACTACCCCTAAAAATGTGGCATTATCCCCCAGGTGGAGGGAGTGAGAAGGAAGCTCATTTAATGACCCAGTAACATCTGAAAAGGCCTAGGCAACCTACATAAGGCAAATTCGAATTGAGCAGGAAGCTCTTACACAATATTTTTGCAGAATATTTCCTCATGTGCATCAGGTGATCACTAAGAGATTCAAATAGGGAGGCTAGCTATGAGTGCAATCATAAGTCTGTATTTTGCTAAGAAGAACCAAAGGTGTTGGAGTAGGTCCTTTGGACTGCTAGCTATTGAATATTCATAAGTTATTTGCTACTGCAAGGAAATATCCTAAATTCCTAAGTTTCTTCCTCCTGGTGGTTCAGTGAACAGGCTCGGGGGTCCTAATGCAAGTACTTGACAGTCTTCAGGAATTGGTTGGGTGGAACAGTCTTCTTGGGATGTTTTTTGCCCTACAGAACTATTCCAGGTTTCACTATCTCTTGTTTTGATTTATTTATTAATCTATATTTTTTAAAAAGAATTATGTTTTGATTCTGTTTGAAATTATGCATGTTTAAGTTACAATGATGATTTGAATTAATAAACCAATATCTACATTTTTCCACATGTTGTTTTATGCATCGTACTCCAGTGTAGATAAGCAAATTAAGAATAGATTAGAAGATAGGCAAATGCCACTGATTCGAATAGACATGTGCAGTGATTGAATTATGTTTTCATTTTCTGCCCTATAATTAACAGTAGTAATTACTATACAGTATCTATTACAGTGTAGAAGATTCCATTATTTTCATGGAAAACAATTATAGATTTTGACTGTATAATTTCAATGTGTTTTTCCTATCCTTATTATTTACATAGAATTCAATACATTTTAAAGTTTTGTACATTATATTTAGAAACAAGTATCATTACTGCAAATAAATAAGAAGCGCTAGTTTTGATCATAAGTTAGAAATTACAGTTAACATAATTTTTTTACTCACACTGTATTTTCCTTCATACATTCACTATAGAATACTTTATTCATAATCATTTCAGTATTATCAAAAATTGTAAACAAAAGGATTGCAAACCCTATTTTTATCTTACTCTTATCATATCTGCATTATAAATAGTAATGCTGTAAATATATAAATGTGTTTAGTATTTCAAAGCTTCATCTAACAGTCGCTACATAGTTTTACACACTTCACCAATACACAATGTTTTCACTTCACACTATAACCCTTTGCCTTTGATTTTATAGTTGAAACAAAATTTAAAAACATTATAAACATTATAAACATTATAAGCATTATGATTGCCATCTTTCATTTTATCCATATAGATTTTTTTTCTAAACTTTAAGTTGTCGATTTCAAAACTGAGTTTCGTATCAAACCCTAGTTAGAAATTTGATTCCGTTATCATCATTTTTACAACATAAACTTTACAATCTACACAGGCTACGGTTTGAATCTTAGTTTTGGCACCATAGTTCTATATAGGAGCTCATATTCAAACATTTAATTTCTATTCAAACAAAACAACAACTAGGGTATGGCCATGTTCATTTCTTGTGCAAACGAAATGAAAACCATTTCGTCATTATACTTTACAGAGTTATCTTCTACGACGAATTCTTAAACCCTGGCTTAGCTTGAAAACCACATTATCTACCTACAACACTCAAACACATTGTATAGACAAATCACATAGAATGATTATAGCATAATTTTTATTATCGAGGAGAAAAGCTTGTATCCACTGTAAACGAGCCTCAACTCTACCTATCTTTTCATAACTTAAACAACAGGTTGTGCTCAAATGTTTACACCATTACAGGTTCCAACTTAAAGAAGGATAAACGATGTTATCAAAAGCAAAATGATTACAACATGTTTCCAAATGAAAACGGATAGGGTTTAAACCCAAACTTTACACATTTCAAAACAATTCCAAAGAATCCTCTGTATTGATGATTTTATAACCCACAGTTTGACGAGATAGACATCAGAGTCAAACAATTAAGTATCATGTAAACAAACAAAGGCTGCAGCCCTGTACAGACACCATTCGAATAACAAAATATTTTTTTTAAGTTTGTCCAACTGAAGACAACGATGAGGCATGGTGAGAAACTGGCTACTCATCCCTTTGAAACACATCAACCACAGACGAAGGGCAACTACGAGGGTTTTAGACCCAGAGCTTACCAGGAATGGATGCACGCCTTTTTCCAAACCCTTGCTCAACACGTTCTTCACCACTTTCAACTGACACAACAATAGCCAGAGTTAAGTATCTGTTGTATGTTCAACCTTAAAATGAAGTTCAACAAAGGAAAACACTAAGATTTTCGAAAGTATTTACCTTCTCAATAAGCAGTCGAGCTCTTGCATCCATGAAGAAGCCTTTGCTGTAGACGAGACCAGGGCATTTCTATCTTTTGCAGCTTGTGTGTTTCACTATTTTTCTAAAAATGAAAAGCTTAAAACATTAACTCGATATCACTTCGAACCAGAGACCCAATTCTTAAATTACAATGCCATTATAGTGGGACCTGCAAACTTAAACCCTATCTACAGGTCTCAAGGTCAAACCTCTTACAAACCTTTTACCCTAGAAATTCGGTAGCCCGTCGGCCACACAGGCCAAAAACAATAGAACATTGAACAACATTCCAATCTCATAAACCAAATCAATGATAGAAGTTAGGGTTGTAATCTAATGGTCCAAACTCATCACAATCAACGTTCATGGGTGTGCCAGCAAGGTTGCATTGGGTCGAACAACCCTTGCATTTAATGCTCTATCACTTCACATACATGACATTTCCACGCTGGATCATGTTGGATTGTTTTACATCCAACTCGGAGGAGTATCAACTTACAACCATTACACAATGGTCTCGTCATTCACCATTACAACAATTTTACAATACGTGAAGTGGTAACAATCCTTGTCACCTGGAGTTTTCATTTTAGGTTTTTAATGCAGGATTGAGACTTGATCTCCTTGACAGCTTGAGACATACACCATTAATGAACCAACAACTCACCACCCTGTCGACATTTAATTCATGTCAGTGCATAAAAATCCACGATATAATTTCTAATTCTATAACAATATTGTTTTATTATATAGTAGTTATATATCAAAGTTATGGTCGAAATTTCGTTATATCTTTTAGATATTAGAACTTATATAGTCACGTAATAAAAGTTCAAATTTCATAAGAGTTCAATATTATAAACATTAATATTGTGTTAATAGTTTAAAGCTTTAACTTTATAATCACGATTAGGGTAGTAAGACTAAAGTCTAAGCCATGTTTTAAGTACAGACTTCATATCACTTTAATATGGTGAAGTTTTATTTAGATATTGAATAATTTTGCCATTTAAATCTACTATATAGGAGTTTACACTTTGATTTTCAACAAGACCATTGATTTGTAACTAGTACAAAAACTATGCTATGGTCTTGAACTTCATACCCTTACTCTTATCACAATACATTTGACGATTAGCATTACAATCACGACACTAATACTGTACAGGTATGAGTTATCCTAAGGCGATGACTGCATCCAAGCTAGATTTACATCTTTGGCTTATGACAACAAACGGATACAGCATGTATATCTTTAAACGTCATTATTTTCAACTTTATAATCAAACAAGACAGTGTCGAGAAATTGGGAAGAAGCACTAAACAATCATACCTGAAATTACTTGTTTTCATAAAAAAAATTCACAATATTTCTGTTTTGACGATTGATTGAATTACACAATGTGCTTTAACTACACAATTATTGAACCTTTTACCTGTCATCTGCACATAGAATATTGAAGTGCGTTAGCATTGCAGTTAAGTAAACTCCAGGGTACCTCGTAGGACACCCTTATGCATAAAAAGTCAAACTGTCAGTATTCTTGCAAAAGAAAAGTGTCGCATCTTATTTCCGATCTGTTAGTGCATTTGTTATCATAATCATGTTTACTAATTATGTTTTAAATCTGTCATTTTCATATTGCTGCTAAACAAAAATTAAAGTATATTTAGTACTAACAACTTTACAATTAATGCTGTCGTAATCACAATTATTATTTCCGCAATTATAATTTTCATAATTAATGTTGTTTCAAAAAATTTTATTTTTTATGAAATTTAAGGATGTTACATCATGACGACGACGACGATGATGATGATGATGATGATGACGATGATGATGAAGATGATGATGATGATGGTGATGATGATGATGATGACGATGATGATGAAGATGACGATGACGACGACAACGACGATGATGATGATGATGATGATGATGATGATGATGATGATGAAAATGATGATGATGAAGATGATGATGATGATGAAGATGAGGATGATAATGATGATTAGGATGATGATGAATATGATGATGATGAATATGATGATGATGATGATGATGATAACGGCGAATATGATTATGATGATGAAGATGAAGTGATGATGATGAATACCATCAAGATGATGGTGATGACAACCACAACGATGATGATGAAGATGATGATGAGGATGATGATGATGATGGTGGTGGTGGTGGTGGTGACGAAGACAACGATGATGATGAAGATGGTGATGACGACGATGATGATGACGATGATGATGATGATGATGATGATGAGGAATATGACGACGATGATGAAGATGATGATGATGAAGACCATGAAGACTGTGATGACGACGACGATGATGATGATGATGAAGAAGATGATGTTGTTGATGATGATGATGATGATGAAGATTATGATGAATATGTTGCTGTTGTTGTTGATGATTATGATGACGATGATGAAGACCATGAATATGATGGTGATGACGAGGACAACGATCATGATGATGACTAAAAACATGAATCTTACCTATCCAATGCACTTGTTGATCACTTGGTGGATGGATTGAGGGATTTTTTGAGTGCAAATTGTGAAAATGGTGCTCTCTTGCTTCGCGCACGTGATCGGTGAGTGAGGCTCGGTTGGTTGGGTGAAAATAGAACAACTCTACCCTGTTTTTTTAATTAGCTTAATATAAGCGTGTGCACGCTTTTGAGCGCGTGTGCAGTATTGAGCGTGCACACGCCCTAGTTCAGTACCGAACCTAACAACGCATGCACGCTTCCTTAGGCATGTGACCTCAACTATTTTTTCTCCGCTAGCGTGGCCCCATTGCAATACTTTTGGGGAGCATCTTTGTGCACCCACCCTTATTGATTTAAATATATATCCTTTTATTATTCATGGATGTTTTTGTTGAATTATTGGTTCCTTTCAAATATGAATTGATAGGTGATGTTAAAAATTTTGGTTTGTTTATTATTATGATTGAGATTATTGTTTTAGGTTGATGTCTTGCTTTTAAGTACATTAATGGTTTTTGTAACTGAAATTAGAATTATGGAGTGTTGTTGACTTGAATCAATCCTTTCATTGTTCCATGGTTTCATGATATGATTTCATGTTTTCTCATATTTATTTTTCCATAAGACTATATACTGGGTTCTCTGAATTTTTTTTTAGGTCACTATCTTGACCATTGCATTTCACATTCTTCCCAAAACTTAATATCACCTAGGAACACCCGACCACAAGAACTTATACTTGAATATTTTGATAATACTATATACTAGAAATTGAAAAGATTCCATTTATTTTGACAAGATATCACCTACAAAGCATGGGCTGAAAATCCTTCACTCTATGGGACCCACATATGATACCCAAAAGGATCACATTGTTTTATTTCAAAGGAAGACTGCATGAAGACATCAATAACATTGAAATACTATTAGTGATTAAAGAAGTTGGGGAAGAAATCCAAGAGGAACCTATAGATATTGGAATCTTAGACACCACAAATAGAATTCATTAAGGAACCACAGAAAAATGTTTCAAATCCATGGAGAAATGGGCAAGAAGGTTAATTTCATCACCAATGTGGATAAAGGTAGATTTGGTTCATCAAAATTCCCCATGTTTGATGTCTTGTGGAATGGGGAGGATCATTTTTTTCACATTCCGTATTCTTTGAGAAGAAAACAATGTTACTATTCTTGATAGGAAATAGTATCTGTTTAAAAACTAACTTGAGGATCATAACGTGTAGTATAACTTGCAAGTAGTTATCTTAATTTTCATATTTGGGGCATGGTGGTGGAATCCTTTAAGTAGAAATTATATAACTATGTTGATTATCAATGAGTTCCAATTGATTCCTTAAACATATACAAGAAAAATCTTGGCAAGTCTTTACAAATTTATTAGTCATGATTTAAGGAGCTCATCTCCCTATTAAAATTCCAAACCTTAGAAAGACAAAAAAAAAGAAAAAGATAGTGCATGTCTAGAACTAACCGCCCCTAGTATAAGGGAACCCATTAATCTCATATACCAAAAATATATAAAGAAGATTTGGAAATGTCTAAAGGGACAAATATAATGGACATCTAAAGATGTTAAAATACTAAATAAAATTGAAAAGTAACATGAGGACATTAATAGAACATTGGAGACCAAGGAAGCAATGATAGTCCTTTGGGACACACAACAAGAATCATGACAAGTACGTAAATGATCAATGACATTTGAATAGGTCTTACAAATATTATAAGAATGCAATCATTATGAGCCCCATAAGGAATCTTGAACACCACTCATTCATTTGGTTCCTTTATCTAGTTAATCTCAAAAATGTTTGGAACAAATAAGGTAAAAGGAGAAAAAAATAGGAAGAAAAAAAACCACTATAGATCAGGTTCAATCTCTCCCTCTTGTAAAATACATTAAAGTTTTATGAAAACAATTTAGAGGATGTGCATGCATAATCTAAAAAGTGAAAAGGTATCTAGATAGGGAAAAAAAACCCTTGCTCCTGGAATAAAGTCTATAAAATGTTTCTTGTGTGGAATTTGGAGGCATAACCAAAGACTATTTACAAGTTGAATATTCAAGCAACATGTTTATTTTCTATGCATGGAACCCCTAATTTTAAAGATGGTACCATTATGCAAGAAGGTTTCTTAAGGAATTTGAATGTGATCAATGCTAAATTTGCAAAATTTGCACCTCATCATGATAAATATAATTAAGTTATGATCATCATGAGATCCCACACCTAAGGGTTTCAAAATACAACTTGATAGATTATTGGAAGAACCTAGGAAATATGTATAAAGTGACTTTGTGATTGATTACCACAAAAAGGAGGGTCGTTAAATAATTCATACTAAAAATTCCTACTAAAACTATAGGAATCGTTAAACAAAGTTATAAAAAATGTTTAAAATTTTCTAAATATTACTATAGAATATGATTTCAATGGTATCCTAATTTTCATCCCTGAGCAAAGTTTTTTTTCTCTTTTTTTCATGTTTCAAGCTTGTAAATAGGGGGACAATTTTTACACCTCGTTTGAGCTTTATTGTATTATTTTTTTCAACCATGATATTTATACTGCATCAAATTATCGTGACATTTTGTGTAAGGTGTCAGTGAGGAAAAATAGGTAGAAACTCAACAAAGACATAAAAATATCCATTAATCACACATTTCTCATTAATCAATGTATAGTATATACAATGAGAACTGAACACTTAGTTCATATACCCAAGTGGTATCTTGGACTCCTTTTTTTATTTCATATTCAACTATGGCCCTTGGTCTTCTTCTCTCGCGCGAATACGAATATAACATTATAATTTTCCTAACACAAAGCATTAGGTTCCCAAATCTTCCGCTATTAATTGGAAGGGGTGTATATGAGTCCAAGAAAAGAGAGTTTAATAAATGGAAGTAGATAGCTACAAAATGTTGAAAATTTCCAACTTGACAATTCAAATTTTTGAAGCAAGTTAGGAGAAGATGGCATCGCTCTTTGAAGTGGTGGTTTTGGTTGACCACAAACCAAAACCGCTAGTAGAAGATGAATTCTTCTACTAAGTGGGTGGTTTAATGATAACCATATATTGTTGAACTTGGAAAAAAATTTTGTTCTTCTTCAGAGGTTATATCTTGAACTTGGCACAAAGTTAGTTCTCTCGAAAGTGGTGGCTTAGGGACAACCATATGATGTCAAGCAAAATAAGAATTCTTCTGCTAAATGGGAGGTTTAAGGATAACCACAACCTATTGTTTATGGACAATCTAATCAAGCGGACTCAAGAGAGATCTCCCTAGTCCAAGTGTATCTAGAACAAATAGGTAAAGAACACAAACTACCTTCCTAGATCAATAGAGATGCAGGGTGAACAGGTAGATAACTTAACTCACATCTACAAATTCTTTCCTCTTTGTCACTCCAAGCTCCAGGGCATTCATATCTCGAGCTGCAAAACCTTGTCAAGCACATGGAAACAAGCAAACAGAGAAAGCATATCTAAATATGAATTGATCTAAACTAACCATTAAGGAAGAAAGTTCTAAGCATTACCAACACAACAATACTTATGGAAAGAGTTTGTATTAATGTAATAAATGGCAGTACATAGAGAGACAATGTCACAACCTAAGCCTTAACGTCACAACTTCCATCCAACAATCCAAGCCAGGCCTCCAAAGGATGATGTTTTCGTCCCAAAGGATTAGTAAGTATCACGTAGAGTAATTCCACCAGCATGAGAGTACTATAGTCCTTCGTCCCTTCCAAATGGAGAGAGGCTCAATATTTATAAGGCTAAATGGATAGAGTAGGTTGAATATTAAGGGGAGAGGTCTAATGGATCTTCCCATTAGGTTAGGGGACCAAATAGAAGCCTTCCTATCAACTAGGGATAGACCTCCATGTCACCAAACTCCGAGAAGTCGCTCGAAGCTTCCATTTATCCACATTAACAAACTATGGTGCTGTGCATGAAGGAAACTTGTGCCAGGAAGGGATCAATGACTCTTGCATAAAGGAAACAAGAGCCACTGGCACACTCTTCCATAATGCAGCATGCACCACCCAAGGTCTGGCACCTCTTTCCCGAAAACAAGATGCACCAGTGAAGCTACACATTGTGGAAACATAAGGACAACAACTTGCTCTGGATGTTTTTAGTGAGGGAAAATTTAGGGATTAAGGAACGGAGTTGACACATGACTCATGATCACAAGATTTGGGTGTAACAGAATGCCCCCCCAAAGCATGAAGCTCGTAAAATAAGACAACTGAAATGCTTTGTAATGTGAAGGATCGACGATAAGCACTTGTTGGTTGGAAGAAGTTGTTGCAATACAACTAAATATCAGATACAAGTCTCACATGACTCATAACATGGTTGTCATCGAATACATTGCAGATCCATGGTAGTAGAGACTGACTTAACACAATCATGGCTACTCGACATAATTGTAGATTCATGATGAGATGATAACACAACCACGACTAATACAATAGTGGATTCATGTAGTACGACTCTAACAAACTCCATTGCAACCCCGGCAAGATATGAATCTACCCAGGGTATTCAAGCTAAGCCCGCAATGATAGAAATCTAACCATGTGATTACAATGTCTTTGAGTCGAACATGATAGAAACCACTTGATTATCGGTCATTGATGCATACCATTAACAAGTGTGAGGTAAATCACCATTCATGTCAATGATTCCCAAGGTATCATAGTACATACCATCGAGTGTGAATCAATGAGTTGAGGTTGAACACTCGATGGGATATTTCAATCAAGAGTTAGTGATGTAAACTCAGGTTTAAAGCGAAGTAACCTACCATTGAGGCATGTAGGACAAAGGTACTTGATTAGTTTCTAGATTCAAGCCTCGGATGACGTGTTGAAGTCGACAAGGATGAATCCGTCAAAGGAGGGCCATGATGAATCCCCCATCATCGACATGAAACATGATCACAGATGTTTGAAGCAAATCAGACAGTAATGTGTGAGACTAACTCAGGGTAGAATGACATGATGGAAGGCATACTGACTACAAATAATGAATGAAAAATGTTTCTTGAACATGGGCATGGCATGACTCGGCAGTATTGACATGACGAGAATGATACCAATCCCCTAATGCAACTGATGGTGGAAGAATTTGTTGGATGAACCAACGGAGTAAGAAGACTCTTGAAATCAATAAGACTCGAAGAGAAATGGATTACCCAAGTACAAAATGCATATGAAAATGAGTGCCATGTTCAAGAGTGACTGTGTATTGCCAAAACTAAAATGAACACAAACTCTTTCCTTATTACCATCATGATTGATGATTACCTCTTTTTTTTAACGAGCTTGAGGAGGGTAATAAATGCTTGGTGTAGCTCATCCCATGGGTGATTCCAATCCCAAATGTTTTACGAACCTAGGATAGGAGGTGTTTGTCCCACAATGGGCCCTTCAATGTTAGGTTTTAACAAGTCCAAAGAAGGTAAACTCGGCATCATTTCATGTTTAGAGAGTCTGAAAAGAACTAAAGAAGAATCCAAAAGGATAAAACAACTTGAAAGAGAACTCTTACTGTCGTGATTGGCTGGAGTGCTCCTTTTTCGTAAATAATTGCTCCTGGACCAAAAAAGGGGTAAACTATCACCATAAAGATGATCGTTCAAATACTTTTACAAGCATGGAAGAATCAAGCTTGCTTGGCGATATTGTCATATTTAGGGAGCCTGAAAAGATCTTAAAGAAGGACTCCAAAGGGTTCATTTTTCATGGAGGTTTAACAAGCCCAAAAAAGTGATAAAAAAAAACTCAGTGACTTATTCTCATCATTTTACGAGCACAAGAAGGAACAAAGAGTAAGCTCGGTGTCATTAATGTCTAATTTGAACGAGCGAAATAATGACACAAAAATGCTCACAGAGTTGTTCACACCTGATAACAGATGTGAGATGACCACAGTCGCAACCGATTGCGCTAATACGACACTTTAATTCACTTGTAGACTCCAAAAACTAGGTCAAAACGATCGATTAGTCGTTCACACATAGAAATATCCCTAACTATAGTAAAAATGACCCAAAAAAGAATAAATTAAAAAGAGAATATTCCATTTTCAACATAAAAAGGGAAAATAGTAAAAATTATTTACGATTTCTTTTTAGCAAATTGGGAGGGTGAAAAATAACATTCGAAGTCATTTTTCAACTGCTGATTGTGGGAGCTCTGGTCAGCCATTTTCATCGCCGTCGGCATTAGGTAAGCCTTTAACTTGTCCTCTTCATTTTCAGTGGAGTAAAGTTGCTTTTTATTTCCATTTTTTAGGTTTTTTAGCTTGTGTAATGAAGGGATAGTGTGCCTTCGGGATGGCGCACTTTCCCCTTACAGTAAGTGCGTCGAGGGCTTACTGGTGCCCTTCTCGTAAGGGTGACTTGCACTAGTGTCACCTTGTCTTTATTGATGGGGTGCGCCGGCGCAAGTCGGCCTCATGAACTCAATGATACACCAAAATTTGACCATATGGAAAGTGGAGAAAGCTTCTAATATATGTTTTAATGCTATTTGGGAAGGTTTGGGAAGAGAAGATGCTCCAGTGGAGAGAGAGGGAGCATGAAATGGATGATTCCAAAGTGGCTAACGATCCCCATTGTGTAAATGCATTGTGGAACTGCGAGATACTCAAGTACTTTCATATCCAGGGCATGAGGTCCCAAGTACCACTGCTAGAGTACTTGATCAGATGTTGGGATCCAAAGAAGCAATACTTTTGGGTTGGTGTCCATAAACTAACTATAGACATAGAGGATATCTATTTTCTAACGGGATTGTCCCAATGGGGAACTCTAGTGTCTTTCTCGATGTCACGAGGGAGTGACCGAACTACTGAGGAGTTAGTGGCCCAGTGGTGCACTTTTGGTACACAGATGGTTGGTGGGAAAATCCCCATCAAGGATGTGCAGGACCATCCATTACGCACAGTCTTTTTTACCATTGATAGGGTGGAAAGGAGTAGGGATCCTCACCTGGCCAGCAAGGCCCACATGTTGTATGAAAAGGAGTGTATGGCTCCTACAGTTTTCAACTGGTGTGAGGGTCTCATCGTGAACCTTAGGGATCAACTCAGTAAGTATTGGCGTGGTTAGTTGAAACAATTTGGCTATGGATCAGTCATGGTCTCATTCCTCCTAGAGCAGGTTCCACATCTACACCTATAGGTAGAGATAGATGATTTGGATCTGAGGGATCCACACATGGTTCGATGGTCCGAGGTGATGGACCTCCATGGTGGTGGGGTTCCTATCATTATCTATGATCCTCCTTTTTTCAGGTGCTCGAGCGGACAACTCCTCATGGTGGAGGACTACCCCTATGAGGGTACCAATTTTAGGGGGGACCCGTACTTGGTTCTTCTTGAGGACATGCAATGGGGAGACATAGATAAGAATGAAAATTTTGTTTTTGTTTTTCATTTCATGGTTCTTAGATGTTTTGGAGTAGTGTCGATGATTGATACATGTTTGGTGAAGATGTCAACCCATCTCGTCCAGCCGGTGCTTCTCCGATCGTGCGGAGGGGGGTGGTGCAATAGATGGCAGTTGCAGAGGATGATGCGATGGAGGAGTTAGATAAGATGGAGGATAACCTCCAGAGGTTGACCCTGAATATCCCAGAGCCAACCGTACATGATATACCCTGTCGCTATCAACAACAAATTGTGGTGGTATCTGCGCGCTTTGGTTTGCTACTTCAGAAAGTATGTAGGGACATTGTTTGTTACCATGAATGTCCTAGGGACTAGGATCATATATATATGTATATACTAAAAGGAATAGGATTCAGATTTTTGTAGAGGAGATTTTTACTGAAAGCTCATGTGCTTCATATTTTTTACCAGTACCACATTTTTGTATTATACCGACATGACATATATACAAAACTCTATTTGCGGCTCTATATAACGTGTTCTATTGGTGACTATGGGATCTTGTACTTGTTTTTCTTATACATTATGGATGATTTACATGTATTGTCTTTTTTTGTATCTTTTGGATGATTTATGTATGTACAATGTGCCAATCTAAGATAAAATTGGCCATGGAGTCGGGAAAATTGTTCATGTCTCTTTAAATGTGTAGGTATTGAATAGATTCAAAGGACCTCTCCAAGAGACGTACTCATTGGAAAAGATGGAGTAGAATGGGGTCACGGATAACGTAGACGTGGTTAAGATGGCATACCACTAATTTGAGTCAAGATGGACAATAGTGTGGTTCACACCCAGGGAAAGAGTGTTGGTTAAGACTCCAATCACTGCGTGATACTCAGCGGCATTATTGGTTGCATACCCTATACAACTCCCTTCTGAACTAATGAGCTTGTCGGTAGAGGAATAAAGTACCCAAGCTTCCGAAGTGAGCTTACGGGTATGCTGGCTGGTGCCATCTGCGAATCCAAAACGAGTTTCCATGTGCACCTGCAGACAGAACATGGTATAAGCATAAAGCCAGGATCCTATCACACTAATGCAAAGTGTCAAACCACACAAAAAACACACCATGTACAGTATATACAGAGTACTCATGCATAAAATACTTTGGCATAGTACCTCTTCAGGTAGAGCCCATTGCGAGGCTCCCCCAAAGATATCCCATCATAATATTCAAGTTCATATGCTGCCTTCACCAAAACACGCTTAACAACATATGGCCCATGCCACATGTCCTCAAACTTGACTGCACCCAACTTATCATGTTTTTGGTCACATGTGAGGACCAAATCCCCCTTGTTCAAGATACGAGGTTTAACTGATTTTTCATACTAGGCTTTGATGCGTTTCTTATGTGCTTCATTAGCAAGAGAAACATCGCAGTGGGTCTCATCAAGTTTTTCCAGGTGAAGGAAATGCTCTTCCTCGGTGGTGGTGTTTGGGAGAAGTTCGACTGCAAGTTTCAATGATGGAATATCACACTCAATAGGTAAGAGTGCCTCCAATCCATAGACCAATTCGAAAGGCGTGAAACTGGTGGCAAGTTTGATGGAGGTCCTATATTCCCATAGGGATGAAAATAGCATGTTATGCCAGTTTGAACTGTGTGTACCCAACATGCATTGAATCAAGGTTTTCAAGATCTTATTGATGGACTCTGCTAGTCCATTAGACTGTGGGTAATATGTAGTTGATTTCTCATGGAGAAAACCCAATCCGGAACTCAATTCGTGCACCATCTTGTTTTGGAAGTCTGATCCATGATCGGTGACGATGGCTTGAGGGACTCTGAATCACACAATGGCATGGTTAAACATAAAGAGTGTGGCGGTTTTTACATATTCATTGTACGTAGGCATAGCTTCAACCCACTTGGTAAAATAGTCAACGGCCATGATGACGTAACCATGCCCCCCATTAAAGGTAGGATTACGATGCATGAAATCTATGCCTCACTTAGCAAAGAGGCCGACGACAATAACAAGATGAAAAGGGGCTGGGTGAGAGCGCTTTTTGTGGTGAAAATGTTGGCAGGGAGGACAATTCTTGACGGCCTTGATACAGTCTTTGAAGATTGAAGGCGAGTATTATCCAGTGCGTAATATTTTTTGGGTTGTATCCATTAAGAGAGATGACCGCCACATGCCTTGGAGTGACAGTCATTGAGAACGTGTTCAGCCTCCTCATGATTTAGGCAGCATCGGAGGATGGAATCGATGCCAAGATGATACAAGGTATCATAGATGATCAAGTAGTACTTGTCATGGTGGTGCACATGACGACGATCATTAGGAGATAGTTGAGGGTTGAACCGTTGGGTTTGGAGATATAACGTGACGTCGCCATACCATGGGTCAGACGTACTCGTTGGGGAGGGAGTCGATGGGCTCAATTCCTAGATCAGTATGGGGAAGATCACATATAAGCTCTGCAAAAATGAAATATTTCTTTGATTTGGCCTTCTATAACTAGAGGTCGAATTATTGAAGGATTACAATCTAGCATGAATATTTTCCCCGGAGTACTTGACGTGTAAGGATGTGGTACATAGGGTTAGAGTCGGCTATGATAGTGGTAGTGCAGAGAAATATATAATGGAGGAAGTTATGGACAACAATGATTGTTGCGAGAGCAAGTTTCTCGACATGTGAGTAACGAGCAAGTTTCTTGACATGTGAGTAACAAGTTTCGGGGTCAAGAAGACCCTTACTCAGGTAGTAAATCACATGTTCATTGTAGAGGAAGAAATGAGATAAAGGATGTACTACTTAGTGTAATTGGGCAGTTGGAGCACAGGGACATGAGTGATGGCATGCTTTAATGTAATGCCCGCCTCGGTACCTTGACTGACCATAGACTTGAGGACACTTGCCAAGTGACCCGACCAGATAAACTTTAGTAGAATGGTCTTTTGAATATTTTAAATGTTTGAATGAGTGAGGAACACATGATCATTTGCTTGATGACAAATGATAAACGAAAACGACACAGTGAACAACACTTATAGAAGTGGATGCTTTGCTTAAAAATAATAAATGAATGAATGATTTGCTTAATGATTAGCATAATGAATGATGATTGAATGTTATATATGATTGAATGATTGAAATATTATGAAATGGAAATTATTGAATGAAATATATGCTCGACTGACTGAGAAATTGTGTAATGGAAATGATCGAATGATATTTATGCTTGAATGACAGAGATGAAAATGATTAGATGAATGATGAATGATGGATATACTCGACTGACTAAGAAAATGATAAATGATGAATAATTTGTATGCTCGACTGACTGAGATACTAGAATGAATGATGTAAATATTTTATATAGTGCAGCGCTACTAATGTGCGCTTGACTGTGTGCAGTTGCAGGTAAGACGATATACCGACTGACCCACAATGGAATTTTAGGGGTCGTATGAATGGAAAGAAGACATAGGGGTACGACGATTGACTGCCGACCCTGGATTAGCAATCCACACATGAGTGAAGCCATTTCAGCTCACTCGGGGAAGCGTATGTCGTATGGGCAAGGCCATAATGATTTGGTCACATACGATGAGTTGAGGGGTGCGCAATAAGAAGAGCCTTATCCCTCAACATCCCTTAGTCTCCAAGGAGCGTAGTTGAGAGATCGCAGTAACGGTTCCCGGTCGCTACACAGTACTCCCCATAAGAAGGAAGAAATGAAATTGTCAGAAGGGCCCAGCGAAGAGGCACCTAGACAAGAGAAAGATAATTGTTATTTAAAATAAAGAAATCAAAAACTCATCAAAAATAAATTCAGGTGAGTTTAAATAACGAAGAAAAATACCAAAAATTTTTATTCATTATTCTTTTGTTTAAAAATAAAACTTTTTAGTTTAGTCTAAACTATTTTATTTATCTACTCTATTGAAGGAATAGAATAAGAACTAAAAACTAGAAATTCCTATGAAAGTTCTCTTAGATTTGAATAGTAATAGGAGTTAACTTCAAGTGAGAATATTCTAGTAAAGGATAAAAAGAACTAAAGAGAATATTATATTAGATGTTATTTAATAAAGGAAACATTTGTCTTTTATCAATTTCATTATCAATTAAATAAAAATAACAAATTTTTTTTTTTTTATTTTACTAAAAAGGTTTTTAGTAAACTATTTGAGAAACAAAAGAGGAGTAGAACTCTCCTACACTTAACTCTCACTGATTTAGGGAATTAGGTGCACATTGAAGACATTGAGACACATGTATTTGAGAATAATGGAAATTAAAATATTAAATTAAATTAAATATGTGCATGGACAAACACATGGCACACAGGCTTTTGCTATATAGTGAGGGAGGAGAAGTAGAGAAAGACATCTCTTGCTCACTAATGCTAGATGGTCATCATAATCTTGGATTATGGTTATGATCCTTGGAGTTGGGATTAGCCGGAATGGGGATTGGGAGATCCTTTTGGGAGGCTAGCTTGTGTGTTCTTACGACCCCATTAGCTCATGTTAAATTTTGAGCATTAATTCAATATACTCTAGGATCTTTACTGAGAGAACAACATGTACAGTATATCAATGCATATCAGTCATAACAAGCATGTCAATCATCACAAGAATCAAAAGCATGAGAGACAATAGACACAAAGAGTTTCCGTGGGGGAAACCCTAAGGTGAAAAACCCCACAACTTCCTCAAATATAGATAGAGCAATAGAACAACCAAAGTACAACCAAAGTACAAGAGATAGACTCCTCTTAGCAGTTGATCCTCCTCCTCACATGTGCGCCACTTTCCGAGTGAAGGAAGTGTGAGTTATGAATGATCCAAATAGAGATCTCTCGATCTATATTTATACTCGTCCTGTTTTCCCAATAACCTTATGGGGCCGACATGTCTAGCTAGGTACAATAACTTCATATTACATTATATCGAGCCGACCCCTTACAAGGTGGTCTAATAACCCATCGGCAAGTTAACACACTTGCGAAACTTGTCAATACAAATGATGGCACTTCCGTATAGAGGAATAATACATGTCTATAGGAGTACAATAAATATATAAATGAAATACATTCTGAAGTTACATATACATCAACACTCCCTCTTAACTAAGAAGGTATTTCTCGAAACAGATCTGCTAGCACAAGTCTTCTTCTCTGGATCATCATCACCGATGCATCGACCTTGAAACATCGTCAGCGTCACTGTTGCTATCTCAACCAATCTCTGAATCTACTCATCATAGTAAATTCTACAGAGCCAGTCCGTTTTCATACTGGATGTAGGCCCACTACCTGCAGGTCTTCATCATCACTGGCCATACTATGGAAATCTCAGGACTTATTACATGCGTCACAAAACCTTAAAAGAGTCTCTTGACTAGCAAGAACCCTAAAGAGCATCTAAGGCATTTTTCATCTTGTCCAGATCTCCAGGACTTATTACATGTGACCCCACCACAAAACCTCGAAAGAGAATCCCAGGACTGATTATGACCACATGGCTCAACCTATCGGATATCCGAGGGCACAAATTACATGTGGTCACCACAAAACCCCGAAAGAGCATCCCAAGATTGATTATGAGCACACAGCTCAACCTATCGGATCTCCCAGGGCACAAATTACATGTGATCATGGAAAAACCTCGAAAGAGCATCCTAGGACTGATTACGAGCACACGGCTCAACCTATCAGATCTCCTAGGGAACAAATTACATGCCATAGGACAAAACCTCGAAAGAGCATTTGCCAGATATCCCAGGGCACAAATTACATGCCATAGGAAAAACCTCGAAAGAGTATCTGCAAATATCCTAGGGCACAAATTATATGTCCTCCCAAGCAAAACCTCAAAAGAGCATTTCCTAGATATCTCAGGGTTCAAATTACATGCCATAGGAAAAACCTAGAAAGAGTATCTGCAAATCTCCCAGGGCATAAATTATATGGTTATCTGCACAACCTATTCCACGGCCACACAGTATCAACCTGATACTCACCATACATCATCCTGATGTACACATGATCATCCTAATGTACACATGATCATCCTGATCATCATCGCTACATTGTCCTAATGCATGTCATCTGGAGCAACATCCTGAAGCTTGTCATCCATGATCTACTAGAAAAACAGGATCGCAGAGCAATAACAATAAACAAAAATGAAAATATAATCACACACACATTACAAGAGAGACACAGATATATCGTGGTTCACCCCAACTTGGGCTACGTCCACACTGAAGTTCCCAGTCCTTATTATTATTCCGTCCAGCAAAGTGAAGGGATACAACCTACAGCACAACCACTACACTTCCTCTTCACTATCTCACAGTCTCTCTCAACAGATCTCAGAGATCTTTACAATGCATAAAACCTAATAAATCATTATCCTAGCCATATTACAATGCCTTTCTTTTATAGGGGAAATACAATGGGAAAATACCGCTGGATACCCAAAACCATGGGCCCGCAAAACAGCTGGCGAAAACAGCCCCTAAAATTTTTCTCGGGGGCTACACCCTGGAACCCCCTTCTTGGAGGCTCTGCCCCCGAACCCCTGTAACTTGGGGGCGTTCCCCCAAACCCCCTTTCTCAGGATCGCTGCCCCCGAACCCCCGACGGGCGCCCTCTGGCCCTCGCACCCCCCTGCCAAGGTTCTGGACACTCCCCTAGACCCCCTTAGGGTCATGCCGAGATCATAACCAAACCTAGGGTATGGACATGGCTGAATAATAATATCTTTGAATATGGAGATCACACTCCACAACCAACAATCTCCCACTTGGAGACTGATCACAACAACTCAACCGCTGTTGCACTTGCTGGACTTGGACTTGGCAACTTTCTCCTCTTCACCTTCATGCTAGAAGGCCAACTGAAACTAAGCAGGAACTCAGTTTCTCTCTGGTCACTACCTTTGTGAACATGTCTGCACGATTTTGGCTAGTATGTATCTTTTCCAGCTTCAATAGTTCATCTTCTAGAACAGAGTGTATAAAATGGTACTTGAGTTGTATATGTTTAGTCCTAGAATGGAATGCTGAGTTCTTTGCAAGATGAATGGAACTCTGGATATCACTATACAACTTGCTATCCTTCTACTTCTTACCCACTTCCTCCATAAACCTCTACAACCAAATCATCTCTTTACTAGCCTATGTAACAACAACATACTCTGCTTCCGTTGTTGAAAGTGCAACAACCTTTTGCAGTCTTGAAATCTAGCTTATTGTCGTTCCACCTACAATAAACACATACTGTGTGGTGCTCCTCCTGCTATCCTTATATCTTACCATATCTGCATCAACATATCCCTGTAGAACAGTGTCTCAACCTCCAAAACATAATTCCTAATCGGTGGTACCTCTCAAATGCCTGAGAATCCACTGTACTTCACTCCAATGTTCTTTACCTGGATTGTTCATATATCTTCTCACAACTCCCACTGCATGTGCAATATCTGGTCTTGTGCACACCATGGCATACATCAAGCTGCCAACTCCTGATTGATAGGGAATCTTGGACATGTAATCTGTCTCTTCCTATGTCTTGGGACACATTTCCTTACTTAGACTTAAATGGCTGGCCAAAGGTGTACTAATTGGTTTTGCATTCTGCATTCTGAACCTCTCCAACACCTTTTGTATGTACTCACCCTGAGACAATGTAAATTTGACATTTTTCCTGTCTCTTGTAATTCTCATACCAAGGATTTGCTTTGCAACACCCAAATCCTTCATCGTAAATGAACTAGCTAGCTTCCTTTTGAGTACATTTATATCCTGCATGTTAGACCCTGCAACAAGCATGTCATCCACATACAATAACAAGATAATATATCTTTCATTGTCTAGCTTCTTGAAATAAACACAGTGGTCAGAATGACATCTACTATAACCTTGTTCTGTCATAAACCTGTCAGATTTTAAATACCACTGCCTTGGAGCTTGCTTTAAGCCATACAAACTCTTTTTCAACCTGCATACCAAGTTCTCCTTACCTTTGACCTCATATCCTTGTGGCTGCTGCATATATATCTCTTCCTCCAAATCCCCATGGAAAAAGGTTGTTTTTACATCTAACTGTTCAAGATGCAAATATTCTACCGCCACTAGACTTAAGATAGTCCTAATTGAAGTCATCTTAACAATAGGAGAAAATATTTCATCAAAATCAATACCTTTCTTTTGTGCAAACCCCTTTATAACAAGTCCTTTCTTGTACCACTTCTTGCCTCCTTCTTCTTCCTTCAACCTGTAAATCCATTTGTTCTGCAATGCTCTTTTACCAGCAGGCAAGTGAACGAGATCCCAAGTCTGGTTTCCTACCAATGAGTCCATCTCCTCATTCATGCCTTGCTCCCACTTCTTTCTAGTTTCCACCTGCATTGCTTCTTCATAACATTCTAGTTCACCAGCATCAGTCATTAACAAATAATACATTGAAGGAGAGTATCATTTAGGGATTCTACTTAACCTGGTAGATCTTCTTATAGTTCCAAGAGTTTCAGGTACTTGCTGTTATTCTTGATTTTTTGGGACCTTTGGAACTTCATTTTCTTCAATTTCATCAAGTACTGTGTACTCTATGTTTTCCTTTTCCTATTTCTTTCCCTACAACTGATCTTTATACATGACCTTTTCATTGAATATTACATCTCTACTCGTGATGATTTTGTTATTTTCATAATCCCATAAACGATAACCAAATTCATCAACCCCATATCCAATAAAGGTACATTTCTTGGATTTAGCTTCAAGCTTTGTTCTATTTTCTTTATCAATATGGACAAATGCTTCACAACCAAATGTTCTTAGAAATGAGTAGTTTACCTTTTTATCTGTCCATGCCTCCTCTGGAATACCACCATCCAAAGCACTTAAAGGTCCTCTTTTTATTAAATAAACAACAATATTTACAACATCCGCCCAAAACTGTAAGGGCAACCCTGCATGCAATCTCATACACCTTGCATGCTCCATGATCCTTCTGTTCATCCATTCTGACACACCATTTTCTTGTGGTGTTTCGGGGATTGTATTCTCTCTAAGAATCCCATGATATGAACCGTAACTATCAAACTCCTTGCCGCAGTACTCACCTCCATTATTAGATCTAAGACACTTCAACCTTTTTCCTATCTCATTCTCAACCAAATCTTTCCACTTCTTAAAAGTAGCAAACACATCATATTTCTGTCTAATGCAATAAACCCAAGTTTTCCTAGTTGCATCATCAATAAATGTAACATAATAATGAGAGCCACCGAGAGATTGTACCTAAGCCGGTCCCCATACATCTGTATGCACTAGCTCTAACTTTTCATTCTTTTTATGTTTCCCAAACCTAAGAAATCTGACTCTGTTCTATTTTCCATAAACACAGTTTTCACAGAATTCCAAACTTACCTACTTCAAATCTGGCAGCAACTTCCTTGAGTGAAGAATCTGCAACCCCTTCTCACTCATGTGGCCAAGCCTATCATGCCACAATGGTGTATCTGTTCCCATGGAAGCTAAAGAGATAGAATGGTCAGTATTATGAGGACATAAATACAACGTACCTATCCTATCTCATTTTTCTATCACCATTGATCCTTTAGTGATCTTCCACCACTTTCCTCCAAATGTAGATAGACATCCGCCATCTCCCAACTGCCCTGTTGAGATCATATTTCTTTTCATAACAGGAATATGCCTAACATATTTCAACATCCAGTCAGTTCCATTCTTAACTTTTATCCATACCTTACCCATTCCAACAATTTTATATGGTTCATCATCACCCAATAAAACATGTCCAAAATCGCCAGGAACATACTCATGAAAGTATTTCCCATGGGGTGTAGCATGACATGAAGCTCTTCAATCTACTACCCAATAATCACTAGTATTATCTAATGCAAGAATCAAAGCATCTTGTAACACATCACCTGCTACATTTGCTTCCTGGGTAGTTTCCTTCTGTGCATCTCCTTTCTTCTTTAGAGATCTGTAGTCTTTCTTCAGATGTCCTTTCATTCCGTAGTTCCAGCACTCTATTTTTCCTAGTCTGGACTTGGATCTGCCTGTTTCAGACTTGCCACGATTACCTTGGCTCTTTCCTCTCTCCTTTTGTCTTCCCCTTCTCTCCATGGTCAACGCCTTACCTGATGTCTCATCTGTGCTTTTTCTTCGCATTTCCTTGCTAAGAATAACACCAATAACATCATCAAATTTCAAGGTGTTTGAACAAGAGATTGAGTTACTTACAACCATGACCAAGCTATTCTAGCTTTCTGGCAATGAACACAAGATTAGAATATCCCTAACCTCATCATCAAAGTTCACACTTACAGAACTTAGCTAATTTGTAACCGTATTAAACTCATTTAAATGATCAGTAACAGATCCACCTTCAGACATCTTCATATTAAATAAACGCTTCATTAGAAATACCTTGTTGGACGCCAAGGTTTTTTCATACAGCTTACCTAGTGCACTCATCAAACCCTCCGTTGTCGATTCTTTTGAGATATTGAAAGCCACCGACGAAGCCAGGCTCAGCCGTATTGTTCCCAGAGCCTTTCTGTCAAGAACCTCCCATTCTTTGTCCTTCATGGCCGTAGACTGCTTTTCTCTTCCTCCCAACGGTAGGAAGAGATCCTTCTGGTAGAGATAGTCCTCCATTTCCATCTTCCATAACTAGAATTTTTGGCCGTTAAACTTCTTGACCTTAAACTTTCCTTCTTCCACCATTGCTCCCACTTGAACCAGAAACCCTAGCTTCCTGCGAGTTTATCTTCCAAACAGACCTTTGGCTCTGATACCAATTGTTAGAAAAACAGGATCGCAGAGCAATAACAATAAACAGAAATGCAAATATAATCACACACACATTACAAGAGAGACACAGATATATCGTGGTTCACCCCAACTTGGGCTACGTCCACACTGAAGTTGCCAATCCTTATTATTATTTCGTCCAGCAAAGTGAAGGGATGCAACCTACAGCACAACCACTGCACTTCCTCTTCACTATCTCACAATATCTCTCAAAAGATCTCAGAGATCTTTACAATGCATAAAACCTAATACATCATTACCCTATCTATATTACAATGTCTTTCTTTTATAGGGTAAATACAATGGAAAAATACCATGGGATACCCAAAACCATGGGCCCACAAAACAGCTGGCGCAAACAGCCCCAAAAATATTTCTCGGGGGCTACGCCCCCAAACCCCCTTTCTCAGGGGTGCTCGCCACCATGCCCCCTAGCCAGGGGCGTGGACACCCTTAGGATCATGCCAGGATCATAACCAAACCTGGGGTATGGACACGGCTGAATAATAATATCTCTGAATCTGGAGATCAGACTCCACAACCAACATGATCATCCCGATCATACAATGCATCCACCTGATGCATAGATAGTATCTTCCTGATACATATCATCATACATGATCTATCTGATCATACAATGTATCCACCTGATCATACCTGATACATATCAACATACATGATCTACCTGATCATACAACATATCCATCTAATACAGAGACATGGTCCAAGCATCCAACATGATGCATATACAAAAATACATACAAATGATCCAACTGATCATATCCATCATCCAACATGATGCATACATACATAGATGATCCAATTGATCATATCCAGCATCCAACATGATGCATACATACATAGATGATCCAACTGATCGTATCCAGTACATACATAAATGATCCAACTGATCATATAGAGCAGAAACTCGAACATCGTACTGATGCTCATCAGCCAGTGCTTACATCCACATCCATGGAAGGATCCTCCTATCATCATGCTCGAAATGGATCCTACAAATGTATCCATCACTTCTTCCTCGAAGTGTCATCAATATGAAGAACACCAAGCCTCTCTCTGAAGTACTCGAACTTCACTCTAGCTAGTGGTTTCGTCAGCACATATGCAATTTGCTCGTCTGTCGCAACATACAGGAGCTTCACTACTCCTCTCTGCACCATATCCCTGATGTAGTGATATTTGATCTCTATGTGTTTCGACCTGTCATGGAACACGGGGTTCTCAGACAGCTTCACACATCTCTAGTTGTCACAAAAGATACCAGTAGTCCCTAGCAGGAGATCAAATAGCTCAGACAGTAGCTTCCGAAGCCATGCTGCCTCACAACTAGCTAAACATGCTGTAACATACTCTGCCTCAGCTGTACTCAGTGCTACGCAGGACTGCTTCTTGCTAAACCAAGAGATCACACCTGATCCCATATTGAAGCAACACCCAGATGTGCTCTTCCTATCTGTAGCACTGCCTGCCTAGTCTGAATCAACATAACCCTGTAGGTTAAACTTTTGATTCGCATCATACTTGAGCCCATAATCAACTGTACCCTTCAGGTACCTCAGAATATGCTTTACAGCAACCAGGTGAACACTCCTCGGATCCATCAGGAACTGGCTCAATGTGTTCATCGCAAAACAAATATCTGGTCTCGTATTCGTCAGGTACATCAAGGACCCAATCATTTGATGATACATAGAGACATCAACCGGCTCAGATGAAGCATCACACAAAACATTCAGGTTTGATGCCATAGATGTAGCCATGGCCTTGCAATCCATCATCTCGAACCTCCTCAGGATATCTACTGTATACTTCCCTTGTCCAAGGAAGATCCCATCTGCACTCTGCCACACCTCCATACCTAGGAAATAGGGCATCATCCCCAAGTACTTCATATCGAACTCGATAGCAAGCTTCCTCTTTGTATCGGCAATCAGTCTATCATCTCCTGTTACAAATAGGTCATCCACATATAGGAGAACTATCACAGGATTTCCTTCCTCAACCTTGAAGTAAAGGTTGGAATCCACTTTACTCTTGGTAAAGCACAAACTAGATAGGAAACTGTCCATCCTACCATACCAAGTCCTAGGAGCTTGCTTCAAGCCATACAAGGATTTCTTCAATCTGCACACATATGATTCCCTGTCATGTGTTTCAAAACCGAGTGGCTGATCCACATACACTTCCTCTTCAACTACACCATTCAAGAAGGAAGTCTTGACATCCATCTGGTGTATCTTCCATTTCATTAATGTAGCCAGAGCAAGTATTGTTCTAATGGAAGTGTACCTGGCTACAGGAGCAAAATTTTCTTCATAATCTATTCCCTCTTTCTGAGAGAAGCCATGAGCTACGAACCTTTCCTTGTGTTTCTCTATGCTGCCATCTGCAGCATGCTTGATCTTGTAGATCCATTTGGAAGTCACAATAGACTTCCCTTCAGGTCTTGGGACAACATCCCAAACATCATTCTTCATTATTGATTGGTATTCCTCGACCATGGCATCCTTCCATTCTTTCTTTTCCACTGCTTCTTCATAACTAGAAGGCTCTTTGTTCATGATATCACAGAGTAAAGCAACATAGCTGGTATGTGATCTAGTTCTCTTCTTTGCTTTGTGTTCTTCTTTTGGAATGCCATATCTTTCTGCATCTTGAATGAGCTCTCTAGCCCATGCAGGTTTCCTCTTGTGAGAGATATTCTCATGGGGTGGATCTACAGGTTCTTGTGGATCTTCAATTTCACGATCTGCTTCCGGAATTGCTTCAGTCATAGTAGTGTCTTGAAATCTAGTTTCCTTAGGTTCTTCATAATCTTCAACAGGTGTCTTTCTTGATTTGATGAATGCTGAGTTTTCATCAAATGTCACATCCCTGCTGACATCAATCTTCTTGGACCATGGAAAGTATATTCTATAATCCTTCAAGCTTTAACTGTAATCCACAAAGATACCCTTCTTTCTTGAAGGATCTAGCTTGGTCCTCTTTTCCTTTGGGACATGAGTGTATACTGGACAACCAAATATTCTGATTTGTCTGACTTCAGGTTTCTTACCAAAGAAGACCTCTTCTGGTGTCTTGCTGTCCAATATCTTGTGGGGTGTTCTGTTCTGCACATATACAGCTGTCCTAGCTGCTTTTGCCCATAGATGCATAGGTAGATCCTGGTCATGTAGCATTTCCCTTGCTGGTTCCATGATTGTTCTGTTCTTTCTTTCTGCAACTCCATTCTGTTGTGGATTGTAAGGACCAGTCAACTCTCTCTTAATCCCTGAATCACTGCATAACTTCTTGAAGTCACCTAAGGTGAATTCTCCACCATTGTCGGATCTGAATGTTTTGATCTTCTTATTAGTTTGGTTCTCCATCAAGGTTTTGAATTCCTTGAACTTATCAAATACTTCATCTTTTTTCTTCAAGAAGTAAACCCAAGTCTTCCTGGAGAAGTCATCAAGGAAAGAGACATAGTAAATATACCCACTCAGAGAACTGGATGACATCGGACCACATACATCGGAGTGGATAATTTCCAAGATACCTTTTGCCTTGCTTTCACTGCTTGGGAATGCCTTCTTTATGTTCTTTCCTTTTGCACATCCTTTGCAAACACCTTCATGCTTGGTCTTGATTTCAGGAAGACCTTCTACAACCTTAGTTGCAATTGGTAATGCTCTGTAGTGCATATGTGCAAGTCTTCTATGCCAAAGTTCACTTGACTCCACCGAATCATGTACCCTGGCATGTTCAGGTTGTCCCTTCAATTTATGCAATCCTCCCTCTTTCTCTCCAATCACCACTGCATCATCAATAGTTTTACCCTTTGGCCACATTAGGACTTGGCCATCTACAAATGCAACCCTCATGCCGTTTGCATCCAATGCAGAGATGGAGAGTAGATTCTTTTTGAGCCCAGGTACATAAAGAACTTCTTTCATCTTCAAAGACTTTCCAGAGTCTAGGTTGTAGGAGGCTTCACCACTTCCTTTGATAGGGTATTGATAATCATCCCCAAGTTTCACCTTATGGGGTGATTCATGTTTAGATAAGTTTACAAAATATTCTTTAAACCCAGTCATGTATTTGGAAGCCCCACTGTCAATTAACCAATCATTAAAACCATGAGAAATAGTACCTGTGAGAGTAGAGATTAGAACATACTCTTCTTCGCTTGATGAGTCATCATCATCACTTTCTGCTCTGGCCTTCTTCTTTGGAGATTCATCATCCTCAGCAGCATGAGCATGATATCTTCTTTTGTTGTTATTCTTGTTGTTGTTGAAGTTGTTGTTTTTGTCTTTCTTCTTCTTGGGACAGTCTGAAGCAAAGTGTCCCTTGTAATTGCCATTGAAGCATCTGAAATCTTTCTTATCTTTATGAAAATGGTGGTGTGAGAATTTCCTGTTATGAGATCATTCCTTCTTGGACTTGCCTTTCCTGGCATGTGCTGTGAGTGCTTGATCTTCATTTCCCATCTTTTCTTCTCGGGCCACAAGCCTAGCTTCTTCTTGAGAGCATTCCTCCCACAGCCTACTAAAAGAGATCAATTTCTTTCTTACACATATTCCTTGAATAAAGGAGTCCCATGACCTAGGTAGGCCATTCAGAGTGGTCATAACAACTTCACCATTGTCCACTACTTCATCCACAGCTTCAAGTTGTTCCTTGATTTGAGAGACCTTGGAGAAGTAAGATTGAATGGTCTCTCCATTCAACATCTTGACCCCTTTCAATTGATTCTGTAGAGTCATCTTCCGATTTATGTTCTTACTTTCAAATAATTTGGTCAAGGAGTCAAACATCTCCTTGGGTGTCTTTTGAGATGACACATGTGGTATGAGATGGCCTTTGATAGAATCAACAATGATTCTCTTTGCCTTGACCAAGTTCTTCTTATGCAAAACCTTAGCCTCTTCATCCTCTAGGATAGGGACCTCAGAGTTGATGTAGGAATCCAATTCATTTTCTTCTAGGATTAACCCAATCCTATACTTTTAGGCTTGGAAGTTATCAACCCCTTAAAGCTTATCCTCAAGCTTGGTGTTGTGAGACATATTAAAGAGTACTTAAAATGGAAATAGAAAATATTTAGGTATTACCACTTGCTTTGCTGAAAACTGGATCTCGTCTCGGATTAAGGTTTGTCGAAAAAACCCTAAAAATTCAAAATGTGAATTTCAACTTTCTGAAAGATAGAAAGATGCGCCTTAATGATCTGATCCACCTGGTGTATTCAGAATTTGAGATCTGCAAAGCTTCACCCTTCAGAAATGCCTTTTAGTCTTCTCGGCTTCAGTAGGGAGGACGCTAAATTAGGGTTTGAGTTTCCCGGAGATTTACTCAGCCAAAAATCTCGATCCAAAGCTCTAAACTTCGATTTTTCCAAGGAGCTTCCAGCTATGTCTTCAGATTTCAGAAATTTCTATTTTTGTGGAAACCATAATTTTTAGGACCAAAACTAAAAAAGCTCAGAATTGAATTCTGATTGGACAGATAGATTCTCCTTGATGATTAGAGTCAATCTACTATACTCGTTTTCCAAAATATGTGGAGAGAAACCCAATAAACAAGAAACCCTAGTTTGTGTCACTGCATAATGTGTCCTTCTCGGGTTAGCTCTGATACCATGTTAAATTTTGAGCATTAATTCAATATACTCTAGGATCTTTACTGAGAGAACAACATATACAATATATCAATGCATATCAATCATAACAAGCATGTCAAACATCACAAGAATCAAAAGCATGAGAGACAATAGACACACAGAGTTTCTGTGGAGAAAACCCTAAGGTGAAAAACCCCACAACTTCCTTAGAGATAGATAGAGCAATAGCACAACCAAAGTACAAGAGATAGACTCCTCTTAGCAGTTGATCATCCTCCTCACATGTGCGCCACTTCCTGAGTGAAGGAAGTGTGAGTTCTGAATGATCCAAATAGAGATCTCCTGATCTCTATTTATACTTGTCGTGTTTTCCCAATAACCTTATGGGGCCGACTTATCTAACCCACCGAAAATTTCACACACTTGCGACACTTCTGTATAGAGGAATAATACATCTCTATAGGAGTACAATAAATATATAAATGAAATACATTCCGAAGTCACATATACATCAACAGCTTGGGGGTTCGGGGTGAAGGAGAGTAACCCCGATATGATAGGGAGGTCAACCGAGGGGTCACTTGGTACTTCGTCAAGAAATTGGACTCGATCTTGTGGACGCCAGAAACCACTTCGAGGACTCCATTGATTCGCTGGACCAACCGTTGAAAACAAGTTTGAAGTATTTATTTTATTTATTTTGCTAACTCTTGTGGTGGAACGAATAAATATGGGTATATAGTTTTATTTATTGACATTCATGTACTACAATAGATAGAACTAGATCTGTGGCCTCTATATCTTCTTCTGAAAAATCGTACTGGAAGTTTTGAAATTAATTATACTTATATGTTCAAATTCCGTGGAAGTATTTTTTTTTGGGGGGGGGACTCGAAATGGGGGTCCCTACATTTAAGTTGTTAAATTATTGTTGGACATAATCATCCCAAATGAAGGGGACGTCCTTCTTCAACAACCGCATCTAGCCCTGTGTCTTCTCAATGAAATTACATACAAAAATCCAAAGGTAGTTTTCCTTCCCTTGCAAAATTTGAAGTTCCGTGATGTTAGTGGGAGGTGGGAGAGAGACAAGGGCTTCCACCTTAAGGGGATCAATGCAGATCTCATTTTTAGAAACAATGAAACCTAGGAGGCATCTAGACTAGATGCAGAATATGCACTAGTGAGGGTTTATACGGATATTATACCATCTACATCTAAGGAATACATCTGTTAGATGATCGATTTTGAACTCACGACGATTTGAATGAGCAGAAAGATCGTCAAGATAGGGTTCCACAAAGTCCTTCACATCATGAAAATCATATGACATGGCCCGCTAGAATGTAGGATCAATATTTTTGATGCCAAAGGGGAGTTTGCAATAAGAGAACGTACCCCATGGGAAGTTAAAAGTAGTTTTATGTTGGTCGGCTGGGTGGATCTCAATTTGGTTAGAACCGGAAAAGTCGTCCATAAATGAGAATATGACGCTTCTGGCGCAATTGTTCACATCCATGTAATCTTCACAAACCCTAATGGTGCCCTTATTTTTGTCACGGGGATGACATTAGAGAACCAATCTGTTAAAGGAACAGGATAAATTAAGCCAACCTTCAATAGATTTTCAATCTCAGCCTTAATAGCCACAATTTTTTTAGAGTGCACGGGTCATAACTTTTGTTGGACAGGTTTAGCGTCGGGATATGTTTGTTTCTCAGATACAACAATGGAATGATCAATCCTGAGCATTTCCTCATAAGTCCATGCAAAGACGTCATGGAATTGCTTGAATAAGGCCACATATGTGGTGATCTCTTCAGGAGAACAGTTTTTTCCAATATGGATATGTTCCACGATGCCGGGTGTGACTGAGATGTCGATCATAATAGTGGGCGTGGTGTTTTCCAAATTTCCCTATGTGACTGTATAACAAGTAAGAATCGAAGATTGGGGGAAATGAAATACATCTGGTGACAAAAGGGTTGTAATGTTGATCTCCACAGAATCTAGGGGTGGTAGGAAATATGATCGATGATGGAGGTCTACCCACGGAGGTTCATCGGCGCTCATAATATCCATAATGTACTCGTCGGAATGAAATGTCTAGAGCATAGGATCTGGTAGGGATGAAGTATGTTGTATAGAAAAACATGAAGATGCCACTTAGGAGTTGTCATCAAGGGCAGATTGGATGGCCTCATAAGTATCTTCAGCTGATGATAGAGGAATGGTATCTCCAAACAAGTGCATTGTAGTGGGATTAGGCACGATCCATTGATCGGTAGGGTTGGATGATGATAGAATCATGGAGGAGATCATGTTTACCTTGGAAACATGGGAAGGGGGATCTAAGGTTGGAAAAAATCCCATAAGAGATGAATCCTTAAGGAGTTGGAATCATCTAGAGCACAAGCCATTGATCGGTAGGGTTAGATGATGATGGAATCATGGAGGAGATCATGTTTACCATGGAAACATTGGAAGGGGGATCTGATGTTGGAAAAAATACTATAAGAGATGAATCCTTAAGGAGTTGGAATCATGTAGGGCACGATCCATTGATCAATAGGGTTAGATGATGATGGAATCATGGAGGAGAACATGTTTACCGTGGAAACATGGGAAGGGGGATCTGAGGTTGGAAAAATCCCATAAGAGATGAATCCTTAAGGATTCCAACCCCCACGCTCTCATACAACGACAAAGAGTGTTCGAGTAAAGGGAAATTGTCTACAGGATGAGTAGCGGTGTCCTGTGTACAGAAGTCCAATTGGTCAACAGTGACAATTCGTCCTTGATGAGGGAATTGCACAATGTGAAAGAAAGATGATGCGACCGCATTCATGGCATAAAACTAGTTATGACCGAGAAAGAGGTTATAATCCAATGGGGCGAGTACTACTTCCATGTCACGGATCCTTACCTAGTGGTATCCGGATTGGAAGTCGATATTTGAAAATATCTTCACCCCTACGACTTGATCAAGAAAGTCATCTATCCTAGGGAGTGGATATCGGTTCTTGATGGTCAGCTGGTTGAGATGCCAGTAATCAATGCACATCTGCATCGTCCCATCCTTCTTCTTGACGAAGACTATTGGTGCTCTCCAAGGAGACACACTTGGTCAGATGTACCCTTTTTTTATCAACTCTTGTAACTGTATTTTAAGCTCCACTAACTCTAGTGCGCTCATACGGTATGGGGCCTTTGAAGCCGGTATGGATCCGGTGTTAATTCTATGTAGAAGTCTAAATATCTCTTTGGTGGAAGTCCTAGTATTTCCTCAGGAAATACATCCTTGAAGTCTACAAGAACTGGAAATTACCCAATTTTCTATTGTCGCTCAGCTTCTATGTTTTGAATGTTGACTGCAAAAATTTTACAACCCCTCCTTTTGCTCTTCTTCGCTTGCAAAGCGGATATCTGTCTGACGAAAAAATTCTTAGGTGTGCCTTGGATCTTTCGTTGATTCCCTTATTTGTCTGTGCCTATAAGTACATCATATGACCCTAAAGGTAAGATATTTAAATCTACCTTAGTAGGAAAGCCGTTCATATCTAACTCACATTCTTTTACTAGTTTTGAGACCTTCCTTTTAGTGCTAGTGGCTAGTTGTACTAGCCACGGTTTCCCGTGTTTCTCTCTGTAATATCCCAAATTTTGGACTAACTATTTCTGTTGTATATTGGGCCACGTCCCTAGCATATATGTTTTATTTTGAGTATTGGGCATGAGCCCTAACACCCATGATTTATTCTTTTATATATTGACACACTGGGCATGGACCCCGACTGACTTCTTCATTGAGTGTATACTGCGCAAGGAGGCCCTAATGTTGTAGTTATGTTCTTTATCATATGATGTGAGTATAAAACCTATACTGAGATGATATTTTGTTACTTACTGTGCAGCGCTATGATTTTTCATGATTTACTTATGAGTGTGTTGAGCGTGGACTCACAAACACACATATAACCTATGTACTGGGCACAAGCCCCGATGTACCTAGAATAATGTTTATGTATTGGGAGTAAGCCCTGAGGTACATTGATTGTCCAGCATAAGCCCTGGAGCACTCCAAGCTTGATAATCGAATACCGGATCTGAGGCCACTTAAATGTTCTAGATGTGCCTCACAACCACATTCTATCACTAGTGTTGAGCAGGAGGCTCTGGAATTGCACTAGCGTAACACCCATGTGAAAGTGTTGAGTTAAAAGGCTCTGAAGAGCACTTGGGGTTACTAGATCTTAAAAGTGTTGAGTCAAGAAGACTTTGAATAGAACTTCTATGTTTCATTACATTTATTCAAATTGGTTAAATGAATCTTTTTCTATCTATCATCAAGTACTGTGGGAACTACCATGTTAAACGAGGGAATTCAACATGCAAGAGAGAGACTAGAGGTGCCTATCCTAGATTACCAAAAGACCATCCAAAGAGGAGGACCTTACCCTTAAAATGTTTAAGGAAGTATCATGTGAAGATACATAATTAAAAAAAAGATAATTACCATAACCTAAAGTATGGATTGACTAAGAATGGTCTTATAGGAACAAAGTGCATAAAGGTCTCAAGTCTAAATAGTAATATTTAGAGTTTTAATAATAAGGATGTTATTATTTATTTATAAAATATATTTACTATTGCATATAGTGTATGCATAGTGGGATACCGCATTATTAAATATTATTAGTAATGTATTAATATTTAGGATTAAATATAATAATAATTATTATTATTATTATGAAAAGATTAAATTAAAATCACTTATGGTTAAAACAAATGAAGAGTCCTAGTTCCACAAGGACTAGTTTTGTTTTAGTGATAAATCTTTTAAATATTAATTATTTAATTTAAAGAAAATAATTATTCGAACAGCCATAATCCAAGACTCCCCTACATAAAGAAGCGAGATCCCAAGATTGGGGATCTTATCTTTTTCATTATCATTCTCTTATGGTAATTAGAGAGAAATTTCTGCTCCAAGAACTGAAGCAGTCCCATACAAATTTTCAGCTCTGAACCAGCAGTAAACCTAGGGCCTCTATCTCTTATTGCATGTTGGAACCAGCTCAGGGGGATCCGGTTAGAACTAGGAATAGTCTAAGGGTCATGGTTGGGAGGAATATGGTAGCCCCAAAGTTATCCAGCTAAGGAATCATTCTAATAGGTCAGCTAAGCTCAACAGATTTCACACTAATTACTGTTTGAGTGTGCAGGCCTCTACAGAAAAGGAGCAGGTCACTAGGAAACCAAGTATGAACTATTAAACTTCCTTTTCAGGTTATAATAGAAGCTAGGAATTTAGCATAGATTTCAATATTTCAGAACTATTTTGTTTTACCCCAACTGGTTTAAATTGTTAATTTAATTGTAGAGCAAGGGCCTTTTGGCATGGGCTCTTGGGTTATTATAGGAATAGAACCCTGTAATTAGAAATTGTATTAATTCAGAATTTCGATTTAGAAACCAGAAGAATGTCTAGCAGGTCTAGCTAAGCTAGCTTGTGCTAGACATCCAAGCTTATTTAAAACCTAGAACCCACCCTGATTACATTGGACGAATGAGATGTTCTTATCAGTATTAATATATATTTAAATGCTAAAATCCTATGATAAGATTTAGATCAATGAATAGATAGGGTTATATTTCTCCTACACATTGACTTTCTTGTAATTATTTCTAAACGCTCATTCAGTTTTTTCTTTCAAACCCCAGCTTTCACAAGCCTAACTAAAATTCTTTTAAAACTACTAACCCTTACAGGAAAACGAGCCAGACCTCGAAACTCAAAGCAGCATCACATATCAAGATTCGAAAACAATCATAATCACTAACTTCTATCCATTCAAACCAAAACGCAAAACTTATCACATTATCAAATGACCATATCGTTATATGTTTCTTTCCACAACTGCTACCTTATTCCTCTTTTCAAACGATTCTTTTTGCAGAAAGTAAACAAGAAAGCATAGACAGAGTCAAAGGATTCCAATACTTGGACTTCCAAGCAAACATTTTATATTCAACAGAAAGGATCACGCAGGATAGGATACCCCAACTATTTCGTTGAGACTAGCTTAAGCCCAGACTCATCTTACCATTACGACTTACAGTCAACCCTGGCGAGTATCAATTCTTTAACCAGCTAGTCAACCCACTACCTACCACAATGAAAACAAGATAGGATCAAATCTCATAGCAAAGCAAAAGCATTACTAATCGGTAGCTACATATTTATTATTACATTAAAGCACTGGTCAGAAGGTCGAATCTCTTTAACGATTCTATGAAAACTTGCTTTTATAAAGTGCCCGATGCTTGGCATTAAAACATAGACCTCTTCTCATGCAAACAAATAAACAATAGCTAGGGTTCGTATTATTACTTTAAACGGAGGAGTTTTACCAAACCATAGTTTCAATTAGTCACCTATAGGACAGAAGCAATGAAAACACTTACAAAAGATTAAACCAACATTATTTCCCATACTCCTTAAGAAAATGTAAAGATGAGACAAAATGCAAGCCATACAATGAATTTTGCAGAGTATCCATATCGATATTTATTAGTATTACACATTCAAGGTTAATTTAGAAAAACGCAAACCCAGGTTTTACATTACGAGCATCATATCCCATTTCCAAAGCTTAAAACTCCTCATAGAGTCACATGGCCAAACTGATACATTAACTAGAGAAACCCCCCCAACGGTTGAGTTGCCTCCCAATTACAAATAGTTGCATTTAACAAATGGTCCAGCCAACGATGACCTCCCAGAACTCCAAATAAGTTATAGTGAACCCAAAAAGGGGAATTCACGAAGTTCCTCATAACAACTGTAAACAATACCACTCCATAGAGGAGAGAAGTAAGGATAAGGGTTGGTTGAACCTGAACTTACCACATGCAACACCATAAAATTCGAGAGTACTAGCCACAAACTAGTAGCCATGCAGAGGAGGAATGCCAACAAGCACTTGTCAAGCAAATAAACAAAATGAAGTTAAAACCTGATATCCATATCAATTACTGATTAAAATGAAGCAGAAAACATAGCAGGGGTAGGGATAAATATTACCTACTTTTCAGTCTCCATCCCTACGTATAAATCTCCATATGGTGCATTGACCATCAGAAGAGCTTAGGTCAGGGCACAAAACCCTTTAGGCGCAACAAGGGGCTGCCCACGACCAAAATGAAATCAAAGGATTACGTTGCAAATATCAAAACCCTATATTGACTCTTGCCCCTTGCCAGTTGTTCACCAAAACCCTATCGCCATCACGTGGGATAGTAAAGCCTCCACCTAATACCATTTAATGAAGGTCGATTCATCACCCACAAGTGCTAAGGTAGTAGGGTGTGTAACCATCAACGAAGCATTGGAATGAAAGCATGATTTTCCGAGGTTTACCCATAGTTAATTACACCAAGAGCCCTTCATACCTTAGCCACTCACACTTTAAGCCATTCAGACTTTGATCTTATAGCATGCCAACATATAATGGTAGGATTACTAAGGAGAGTTTCCCTCATGGTAATAATTGCATGACAAGTATGAAACAATTCTTTAGCGTATTGCTAAGTAAGTCCAGAACTTCCAAGACTATCCTTACCTCTCCGCAGCTCTGTCGAGGGTATTGCTTCCCTTCTCAAAAACACTAGTGTTCCATCATGGTCTTCAACTTTCATCAACAAGAGTCCACCTCACCTAAAGTACCAGTTAGAATTTTATAATTTTGCACATGAGTTCTTAAAACAGTAAGAAGGAGATTTTCATTATTGTACTTTAGCATTAGTATAATTGTGACATAATTACCTTATCTACCCTACACATCGCTTCTGCAGAACTTAAAGAATAAATAAATAGGGAGACTTTGTTACTGAGGAAACTAAAACTATTAAATGTTGCAAGTAAGTACCGGGCATTTTATCAGTGCTGAAGTTAATTTACAAAACATTGTCGTTAAATAGCTTTTATTGAAGTAATGGAGAATTTTTTATATTTTTACTATTTTTAGGGACATTACACTCTCGGTTTAGTTTACAAGTGTCAACTATTTTTTGGGAAACATAGCTTCGGCAAGCACTAGGGTCTATCAAAATTGAAAATAGTTGTGTTTGAAATTTTACCTTCTATCTCGACCATAGTAGCATGATGGTCTGTTTGTTGACCGTCGAGTGCTGCGTAGATTCTTGGTGTCCCACCCATGTCCGCTACCATTGGGTTTTCTTGTATGTTGTGTAAAACCCGTTGGTCTTTTTGGTACAATATTTGAAGTAGTCGGATGCTTGGCATTTCCAACAACTAATGGGTGGTGGGGTAGCTTTTGCTCATTTGTTAAAAATTGTTCGGTTGGTATGTGGTGCGGGCACATTTCGTCATGCACCAGGTCGGTTGAAATTTCTGTTCGGCGGGAAACTATTATTTTGTTTCTGGTATGGTGGTGGCCTAAACCCTGGTCTCCGGTTGTCGGAAAAAGGACGTCAATCTATCTCGACTCCATCTGATATCTCTTACTTCATGCCCTTTTGTATGCTTTAAGTCTCTCCACCACTTGGTTTCCTTTCCGTTTAAGTTGTAAATGGCCAGCCGTGCTTTCATCTCACTGGAATAATTGTGCACTCGAAAATATTTATTCATTCCTAACATCCACTCTTCATATTTCTTCCCAATATTAATTTCTCCTTCATATGTTGAGGCTTTAATTTTCGGGAACTCTCCCTGCAAAATGTCATCATTTTTCCTCCTTTTCTTGCAAGGGGAGAGTGAACCATCATCACCGGAACAGATTTTACAGTCCTCTTCCATGAAATCAGGTGAGTGTTCTTCATGTCCCTCCTCTTTAGGACTGCTCGACCTTTTTGTATGAAAATAGTTTTCTTTGGATCCATTTGTTGAGTAGGTGGACTGTCTATGGGGGTTTACCCCTGTTAAGCTCTGAAGTAGAGCTTCATTGATTGCTTGTTGTTCTCATCTTTCATTCATGTTGTCATCTCTAAAAATCTGTAATTCTGCATGTAAACTCTGTATTGAATTCATTAAGTATGAATTAAATTCCACCATGAGTTATTCTTCTCAAGGTGGGGAATTCAAGTTTCCATCTCTACTATTGTTCTCTTCTGCATTCATAATTCAGATTTTATTTTGTACCTGAAATGTTTAGTCAGTTAGTAAAACCAAATTATGTTAGTTTTTGTAAAAATATCATATGTATATATTTTTTTGAAATACATTTTTGCAACGGATGTTTTGTAGCGAGCCCGAAGGTCTCTTAGTGATGTAACTGGGCTCTAATACCACTTGTAATGTCCCTAAAAATCTAACAATTAAAAATTTTCATGTGTGGAATATTATCATCAATTGGAACCTAATGTTTGTACAAGATTAACTTTAGCACTGAAAAGAACTAAATGTGAAAGATACTTGAAAACTTAACCTGGTTTATCGTCGTTGTCTAACACCTAGTGGTTTGTGATTCTGCTATGGTGTTTTAGATATTTTATTCATGTATTGATGTTCTTGTACACTGCACTATTGTTTATGTTCCGTACTATTGAATTACTTCATATTTTATGGTAAGTATTGTCACCTTGATGTATACTCATGCTTGGCTTTGTGTTTTGGTACGTTATACTTCTAGTTGTTAGTATTTTAATGATTTCTGCTTGTTTCTTTTCTTTTTAAAGAGAGGAGGTTGAAAGAGCCTTGGGTATTACTTAGCTCTATTGGGATAAGTCATACTTAGACCTACTTGTATGCAGGTGCCCTAAGGGTGCCTAGGTGAACAACTTGTTTGGAAGAAAACAAACCTTGGTTTTTCTAAAGGAGGGCTTATCCTATGGTTCAAACTTAATTAATATTTACCCTGAAGTGATGGTGACAAAAGGTAAGTATCCAAAATATAGGTGATAGTAGAAAAATTCAAATCATGGTGTTGGTAGCCGGGGCTTTAATGAAGCCCATGTGCTAGTCACGAGTTTGGAGTCAACGCTGGCTTGGACATGAAAAACCCTAGCCCAATCAACATTGGGGTTTTGTTTCTCTACATTTGTTGTGTGGGGTGGGTGGAGAGACCAGGGCTCTCGGCCTTCTCCATTGATGGGGAAATACTACACCTAAGCGTAGCATAGGATCCTTGAAGCAACATTTTTATGGAAAGGTAAGTCATGGGTTTCCAAGCCTTTGCACTGTAACTTGGTATTGCATTTTCTTACAACTGTAGCTTGTTTTTAACCTCTATATTTTTTTTGCCTGACAGGAGGGTCTCACTGGAGGTTTTAAGGTGGAGTTAGCTTATGCTGAAAGTACCTTATTGTAGATGCTAGGTGCCATGGGTCTTTGTAAGACCTGGGCACTCTAAACCTACGCTTTCTATGGTGGGAATGTGGTTGAATCTGGTGATAGTTTTGTTGGCTCTGTTTGGTAGTTACAAGGAGTTTTGATGAGCCACTTCATATGCTGTGAATACTTTCTGGTTCCTCCAACGTTGTCTATTGAGGTGTAGCCCATGGGAAAGGTTTTGCTTGAATGTATCAGGGTTTGGGGTTTAAAGGTGAAACATTGTTCAAGACTGTGGTTTTGAATAAAATTTGGCCTCTATGTTATTGATTTGATAAATAAATCATGTAGTTATTTATAAACATGAATTTACATGTTCTATGGAATTCTGGTTGTAGGTTCAGCTACTCTACGTCTTTTTAAGTTTATGGTTGATGAGCTTTTTGGTAATTGGAATGGGACTTGTAGCATTTCCTCTTTTAATGGTTAATATCGACCTAGCTTTAACTCCGTCGAAACAATGATGCTATAGGAAATTTAATAGTTAATATTTATTTTGGACCGTGAGTAATGAAATCGATTTGAGTTTTAAAATCAATATGGGGTTTGAAAATACTATCTGAATCTTATTGCGTTTCAATTCTGAGACTGTGGGTTTGTGTAACATCCCCAAAATTCATAAAAATTTAAAATTTTTCGTGTAGTATAATCACTATAATTTATTATGCGGAAAGTATAATTCTGGAAGGTTAATCTTCTTGTTTAACTGTTTAACTATTTAACTAAGTACTATAATTACAACACTTATTTACGTTCCCCTTGAATAATTATAAATGGCTTGACTTAGGAACAAAGACCTCTCTATGAATGCCATTAATAAGATAATAAAATGCTTTGACGACTTTTGATAATTATTATTCTTTGTGTCGTATAATGAGCTTTTAATTATAATTATGTCGTTAATGTTTAAACATGTTTATCTCCGTTGATGGGGGTTCCTTGGAATACCCTGAAGCTTACTTAGCTTTATGCTAAAGCATGATATCCCTATGTCCAGGTTATAGGTGATGATATCCATATTTATAAAGGGTATTAATAGTTTGAACGAGATTATTATGCTGAGAAACTACCACTTTACTTCATATTGGTTTGATTATTTATATTAATTTAGTCCACTCTTGGCTAATGAGTTGGAAACTTCCTACTCAATCTTAAAGGTGATGTAACTATCGTTTCTAAGGTTTCCAATACATTATATATGTATTTGTTGGTTTAGACCTTACCAAGGACATCATGGTTCCTAGGCATAAAAAATGGTGTTAATTAAAATTGCGAACCGAAAGTATATGGAAGTGGGTTTTGAGGAACATTTGGCGCTAAAGTGAAGAGCTCTCCAAAAAGCGACGCAAGAACTATAGTGTGATGGGTTTGTATTGATCGTTGGTAGGTGAAAACTTGTATAATAAATGAACCCACATCAAAATGGAGTTAATGCTATTTGACAAGCTGGAAACCCTATCTCTACGCTTGGGGTTTGGTCTTTGCACTAGTTGTTACTCTCAACGTTGTTGTAGAGTATTTTTCCCTCTCGACCACCAAGGTTGTTGTGCAACCAAAGCACCACTTGTAGAATTCATTACACACTATAAGTGTTGGTCGTGGTGACTTTATGATGTTTCCCGAACGTGCATTGTGGTGCAGTTACTTGGTTCTCTTCTAGGCATGAGTTCGAATTTGGTAAGCTTCTCCATTTCAGTTTCTTTTACAAATGTTTACAGTTTAGGAGGTTCTGCAACTTCCAGCTTATGGGTGTTGTTTATAGTTTACTAAAAATTCTTAACACTCTGCCCAAATAATGTTTAACTGCTCGCATACTTGTTTCACAGGGTTCTACCTGGCCTCTGGTCTTGGCTTGGGTTTTGATGTTAGTTTTGGAGCACGGGGAAGGAAACTCGAGTGGTAAGCTTCGATCCTATCGACGAATGTGACCTCTATCGACATTGTTTCATTACAGCGATGGTTTTCTTTTGATTATGGCTACAACAAGAGCTAGTGTAGTGTTCATTGTAATGGTATGCTACCATAGATGTCTTTTGGCTTAAGGCCAATTCCAGGGTTTCGACAACTGAAATGTAAAGGAAGTTCATGACTCCTATTTGTTTTATTTTATGGGTATCATGTAGGAACCCTAAGCGATGCTCACTGATTTATTTAATTCAAGGAAAGAATAGTCTTTGGTCTCGAAATTTCATTTTGAATGTTCACAATGTATGTTTTTAGGCTTTCATGGTCGCTTTACTGCTTCTGTTTTGGTTAATATACAATGCATTTGGGCCGACCCCTCTCTTCATAATCTATAATACAATGCTTTTAAACTATTTCCTCAGCTCTGAAATGGATACGAGTTAAACCCTAATTCCTATCTCGTATTTGTAATTATTGTTTTTGTAAGCGTAACCTACACCTGGGCGAGCTCTCTAACTTGGGACTTGAACCTTTAACCCATGTGATTATAAAAGCAACGATACAACTAGTGGATGCGTCTGTGTCTCTTCAGATGTTTTGAAAGTATTAGGAGTTGGTTTTGTTTTTGTTGTTTGTATTTCCATAAGTCGGAGCCTCTGTAATTAAGTATTTTATTGGCAAAACCTATGGTTGTATAAAATCAGTTCAATATTTCCATGAACTCTGGGTGAGTTCTCTATCGAGACTTGAACTTATGACTTTTAAGAGTAACAACCTGTTAAGTAAAAATGGAGAAACAATATCTAAATATATGACATTGAGCTTTTCCTTCATTTGCATTCTATACTACATCCTTTTTTTAAAAAGTATTTTAAAGATTAATTTGTTCTTGTAAATGATAGTTCTTTTCATAATGAGATATCGAGAATACTGTATTTATTTTGATACCTGTGTTGCATTATACCTGGTTCATACAATGAACTCAGGGTAAGCCCTTTTCAGTCTTGAACCCTTGATGTAAGAATACAATGGCTCTGTTGATTGTTAGTATCATAAAGAATTACTTTGTTATGCAGTTCAAATATTGAAAATATGTTTTAATACAGTATTTTGATGTTCAAATGTTAGTTGTTGTCTATAGGGTGAAACCCTCGATGTAGTTAATATGCTTATTTGTATAATGTGTGTTGATCGAGTAGTATTCAAAATATTTCAAGATGTAGACCATCAATTTGTAATATTTGTATAGATGATTGTGTTTTCCAGAACTCTATTTCGATTTTGGTAAATTTTTTACAATGCTTGATTATGTAAAACGATACTATGAATATAAAGATTTTTCAATTGTAAACTTCATTTATGATAAAAGATACCTGTAGGGTTTATATATGTATATTTTAAATATGTTTACTTCTATCGGGATACTAATATACTTTAAATTTATAATGATCCTGTTATACATATTGTGAAAGTATAACTACTCTGTTTATACTTATGAATTTTGTATGAAATCGATAATGTAATTCTATCTAGTTTATGCATATTATATCCTATCTATAAAAGATATTCTTATTGTTCTCTACAATGAACTATCATATTATAATCGATGATTCTAAGTTGATTTTGAAAACATCTCGATAATAAAATAATTTTTTATGTTTATACATGATATGCAATGAATGTAAAATCTAGGGTTTATACTGATGCTTATTAACATGTTTGTAAAACAGATGTAGTCTTTAGGACTACTAAGTTATGATAATTGTTACAGTTTTGCATCTTTATGAACATATCTATACCTGGTAGGGAAAAATAGAAGATCATTATTCTAATCACAGTATGGCATTCATTTCTAATCTATGTTAATTAAACCCTTCCTGTACTAGAGTACATCACCTTACGGTGAAAGGAAACATACAGGAAGAACTTATTCATCATTATATATCATATATTCATTCATTCAATGTACAGAAACAATCTGTCAATTCAACAATCTATCATCTCTAACAGCTAACTAATTTCTAAGATGCATCTGGAAAACTTATAATAACATTTACATATAGTTTGCAAAATAAGATTAACAGTTTGAAATAAAATAACAAGTAGAACCTAATAAATAGATAGGGTGGAAAAACACCCAAAGAGGACCGTTCCTCTCAACCTGCTCCAAAAAACAGCCAATATCACTTGGTTTTGGACGCCCAAGCATGTTCACTGAACCACCAGGACGAAGAACCATGTAGAAGAAATATACTCAGGTTGTACTTCACCAATCAAGAAAACTTGCATACAAACCACTCATATGTACTTCAGCAATCATGAAGACTTGCATACATAGCTCTACCTCTGCACTCAACAGGAATAAGACAGTCTTACTCTACAACTAATTACTTCGCATCCCCTCATCGAATCTCTTGTGGGATCAGTTCTAACACCACAAGGAAAAGTTATCTCGTCAGAGAATATGTGAGATCCTGCTCAAATTCGATGATTATATAAAGATTGCATAGGTCTTTAGTGGTCAATTTGCATTGAATGAGCCATCAGCTCAGTTCCACCATCCTTGGGGAGCATGACTACATTTTTAGGGTATTTGTCCCATAACAACAACTAGTAAATGAGTTCAGATGCTGCCACTTGTCCATTTCCTTCTACACCAGATTCCATTCCTCCAAGTGGGTTAGTGAACACTCTTTCAATAGTCTCTTTGGGTGAGTGTATCCTATTTTAATTTATTTAAATAATAATATTATTCATTTACAGTCATCTTTGACCACTTGGTCAATAATATAAAACATTACAATAAAAGTTAAAGTAATGTTTTTCCACAGACATAAATATCTCAAGTACTAGGTAGGTTACAAACACCCCCTCTTAAGTTCAACATCATCCTCGATGTTGCTTATTCAACATCAGATCCTCCCTAGAACAGAATTGGATATGCTTCCCACATATGACTTTCCAATTCCCAGGTAGCTTCATCCGGACTAAGGTGCTTCCATTGCACCTTTACCTATCCAATTGAGCGATATGGAATTGATATGTAACTGGTCCAATTCTTGATAGAATCTCAAATGGTCGACAATACCTAGGTGCTAATTTAGCACAACTCCCAAGATTAAAGGAACCTTTCTTGGGTTTTAACTTAACAAAAACATGCTCACCTACTTGAAATTCTTTCTTAGTTCCTTTCAAATGTGCATAAATCTGTTGTCTGTCTTTTGCAATTTTTAAATTGCCTTGTACCTGCTGCACTATTAGTTCCATTTGCTTTAACAAATCTGGTCCTAACATTAATCTGTCAACAGGATTACTCCAAGAGATAGGAGTATCACTTTCTACCGTACCTAATTTCAAAAGGACTAAGTTTAGTAGAATCTTGATAGTGATTACTATAAGCAAATTCAACTAGGGGTAGATAGTCTTCCCACTTAGTTGGCTGATCTTTAACGTACATTCTCAACATGTCTTCTAAAATCTAATTTACCCTTTCAGTTTGTCCATCAGTTTGTGGGTGAAAAGATGTGTTGAAATTTAGGTTAGTATCTAAACATTTAAACAATGACTTCCAGAAATTACCAGTGAATTTAGAATCTCGATTAGAAATGATTACCTTGGGAATACCATGCAAACAAAACACTTACTTCATACAAACATCAACAATGTTAGTAGCTTTAAAAGTAGTTTTGGCAGGTATAAAATGGGCTGCTTTACTAAGATTATCTACCACTACCATTACTGAATCATTCTGCTTTTGATTTTTTTGGTAGACCAGTTATAAAATCAATGATGATAATTTCCCACTTCCAATCTGGAATTGCTAATGGCTGTAATAGTCTAGCTGGGTGTTGATGCTCAGCTTTAACTTGCTGACATTCAAAGCACCTAGCTATGTATTCATCCACCTCAGTCTTCATATTTGGCCAAAATTAATCCTTTCTTAACATCATTATCATCTTTTGGTAACCAGGGTGTCCTGAATAAGGACTTTTATGTACTTCATTTAAAATCAACAACTTAATTTCAGGTACATTAGGCACATAAAGTCTGTTTTTGTACAACATTAGACCTTTTTCATTTAGACTGTAATCTGTTGTTAAATTTCAGATATATTTTCAACAACCTTTTCTTGTAATTTCTTATAATTTTCATCCAGTTTTACTCCTTCTTCAAGCTGATTTTCTAAATCTGTTTTATAAGTGCTGATTGCCACCATAAAATTTAATTTCGCATTTCTGTTCAAGGCATGAGCTACTTTATTTTCCTTACCTTTAATGTGTTGGATCTTGAAATCATATTCGCTAAGAAAAGATAACCACCTAGCTTGCCTTGCATTCAGATTTGGTTGATCTAGTGAATATTTTAAAACTTTATTATGTGTCATTAATGAAAACTTTCTACCAATTAGATGATGGCGCCACATATTTAAAGCATGTATCATGACAGCCAACTCTAAATCGTAGGTAGCGTAGTTCTTTTCGTGAATTTTTAACTTTCTTGACTCATATGCTGTTATGTGACCTTCTTGTGTTAAGACTCCGTCAAGTCCATCCTTGCATGCATCAGTGCATACAACAAAGTGCTTGTTTGGATATGCAATTTTTAGTATAGGTGTTGTACTTAATAGTTGTTTTAATTTCCTAAAACTTTCTTCACAATTTTGGTCCCAAACGAATTTTTTTCCCTTTTTCTGCAAAGAAGTTATGGGATTTGTGATTCTTGAGAATCCTTCAATAAATTTTATGTAGTAACGTGTGATTCCCATGAACGATCGTACATCAGTTACATCTTTAGGGACAAGACATTCGTTAATTGCTCTTATTTTATCCGGGTCAACTAAGATTCCATCCTTGGATATCACGTGACCTAAATATTGTATTTTATCTTTAAAAAAGTCACACTTACTGAATTTAGTGTATAGTTGATGTTCTCTTAAGACTTGTAAAATTATTCGTAAGTGCTCATCATGTTCTTCTTTAGTCTTTGAATAAATTAAAATATCGGCAATGAAAAGAATTACAAACTTATCCAAATACTTATGTAAAACATTATTCATTAGACACATGAAAATTGTTAGAGCATTAGTTATCCCAAAAGGCATAACTACGAATTTGTAATGCCCATAATGGGTCCTAAAAGCAGTCTTAAAGATATCTTCATATTTTATCTTGACTTGATGATATCCAGATCTTGAGTCTATTTTAGAAAATATCATTTCTCTGCGTACTTGATCAAACAGATCATCTATGCGAGGCAAAGGATATCTATTTTTAATAGTCATTTTATTTAACTAACAATAGTCTATGCATAAACAGAAGGTACCATCTTTCTTTTCAACAAAAAATACAGGTATTCCCCAAGGAGACATGCTTGGTCTTATGTAATTTTTATCAATTAATTCTTTTAACTGTGATTTTAATTCATTAAGCTCTAGGATGTTCATCCGATAAGGAGCTTTTGAGTTTGGTACCGCACCCGGTACCAACTCAATGGTGAAGTCCAAATCCCTTTTAGGACGTAGACCTGGAATTTCTTCTAGGAATACATCTGAAAAGTCTCTTAGAATTGGTATGTCTTCGAGTTTTAACTTATCTTCTTTAGTTATGTTGTCATCATTAATTACATTTACAACAAACATTTTACATCCTTTTCGTACATCCTTCTTCACTTGCAAAGCAGAAATCTGTCTAACTGAAGTTTTTCTAGGGGTTCCTTTTACTATTTCTGTTTCTCCTTTAATATTCAAGCATGTAAAAGTATTTTCAAAGCAATTCAGAACTAGCCTATGCTAATTCACCAACTGTTGGTTCCACCTGTACTGTGTGAATGTTGCTGATTGTTCTTTTTTTATTAGGATAGTTTATCGCATAATGTGGTCCTTGACATTCAAAATTTTTTATAGGTGCCTTCTGTTAATTATTTCTAGCATTATTAGACGTGTTTCTTGCAGCTGTAAAATTCTGTGATGCATTACTTCTATAATTATTGCCTTGAAAATTTATGTTGGTAGAATATCGCTTGTTATTTCCAGCATGCCTATTAGAATTAAAACTTTTCCTTTCATGTTTGAAATTACTTGGTTTATTACTCATCCAATTAGATACCCCTTCTCTTTTTATGTTTTGTTCAAAACAAAAATTTTCCTTTATCATGGCCTCCTCAAGAGTTTTAGGGTTGCCGTACTCAATTCTGTCTTTTATATTAAAATGTAAGCAACTCAGAAATTTTTGAATTTTAGGCTTTTCATCCACAATGTAAGGTACATATCTTAACAAACTTAAAAATTTATTACTTAAGTCTTTCATGTTCATAGAACCCAATTTTAAATCATAAAACTCTTTCGCTTTTTCTTCGTAGTACTACTCAGATAGAAATTTTTTCTTAAAATATTTCTTAAATGTTTTCCAAGTTACACGTTTCTCTTTGATTCATTTAACTCTTTTTATATCCTGCCACAAAATATATGCTTACCAAGTCAGATTGTAAATGGCCATCTTAGCTTCCAGCTGATCTAAATAATCGTATATTTGGAAATACTTCTTCATACCTGACAACCATGCTTGAGATGTCTCTCCCTTTTCACTTTCACTGTTAAACATTGGGGTTTTATCTTCTTGAACTGCCCTGAAATCTGTTCATAAGGTTTATAATTCCTCCTTTTTGGTCTGCAGTCACCTTCACTGATGTCACTAGAGTAGTTATGTTTCTTTTTACATATTTTAACATTAACTTCGGAAGAAGAACTACTATCATCATTTGAAAATTTTAACTTCTTACGCTTGTCTTGGTACGACATGGCTCTGGATTCAGAATTAATTTTGGTCCTTTTATCTCTTTCTTCATTATAAAATTTATCCAATAAAATATGATTAAATTATTCTTGAGCTTTTAAAATCTTTTCATTCTCTTCTTTAACATTTTTCATCTCAACATTTAAATCTTTTACTGTTCAAAGTAGTTCAGATGATTGGTCATTTAATTCTACGTAAATTTCTTCTTTAACATGTTCATGTTCATTATTATTATGTTTGTTATGCTGAGATCTGTCCTCATTAGATTCTTCTGGTCCTTCCATACCTGCAGATTAAATATCAACTGTTCTATACATAAACAAATTAAAAATAAAAATCAGTAACTATGTTTTTCTATTTTAAATTTTCTGTTGTGCGATTTGAGCCTCTTTCAGGCCTGGTGTTTGCACTTGTGCTCTAATACTACATGTAACATCCCCAAAATTCATAAAAATTTAAAATTTTATGTGTAGTATAATCACTATAATTTATTATGCGGAAAGTATAATTCTGGATTGTTAATCTTCTTGTTTAAACGTTTAACTATGTACTATAATGACGACACTTATTTACCTTCCCCTTGAATAATTATAAATGCCTTGACTTAGGAACAAAGACCTCTCTATGACTACCATTAATAAGACATTAAAATGCTTTGACAACTTTTGATAATTATTATTCTTTGTGTTGTATAATGAGCTTTTAATTATAATTATGTAGTTAATGTTTGAACATGTTTATCTTCGGTGATGGGGGTTCCTTGGAATACCCTGACACTTGCTTAGCTTTATGTTGAAGCATGCTATCCCTATGTCCAGGTTACAAGTGATGATATGCATCTTTATAAAGGGTATTAATATTTTGAACGAGATTACTATGATGATAAACTACCACTTTACATCATATTGGTTTGATTATTTATATTAACTTAGTCCACTCTTGGCTAAGGAGTTGGAAACTTCCTACTCAATCTTAAAGGTGATGTAACTATCATTTCTAAGGTTTCCAATACATTATATATGTATTTGTTGGTTAAGACCTTACCAAGGACATCGTGGTTCCTAGGAATAAACAATGGTGTTAATTAAAATTGTGAACCCAAAGTATATGGAACTGGGTTTTGAGGAACATTCGGCACTAAAGTGAAGAGCTCTCCAAAAAATGATGCAAGAACTATAGTTTTATGGGTTTGTATTGATCGTTGGTAGGTGATAGCTTGCATAATAAATGAACCCATGTGAAAATGGAGTTAATGTTGGAAACCCTATCTCTACGCTTTGTGTTTGGTCTTTGCACTAGTTGTTACTCTTAGCGTTGTTGTAGAGGATTGTGCCCTCTCGGCCGCCATGGTTGTTGTGCAACCAGAGCACCAATCGTAGAATTCGTTCCACGCTGTAAGTGCTGGTCATGGTGACTTTAAGATGTTTCCAAAACATGCATTGTGGTGCAGTTACTTGGTTCTCTTCTTAGCATGAGTTCAAATTTGGTAAGCTTCTCCATTTCAGTTTCTTTTACAAATGTTTACAGTTCAGGAGGTTCTGCAACTTCCAGCTTATTGGTGTTGTTTATAGTTGATTGAAAATTCTTAACACTCTGCCGAGATAAGTTTTAACCGGTCATGTACTTGTTTGGAAATGTTTTGTTACGGAGAAAAACTTCCTGTGGCTCAGGGTAGACCGCAATAGACAGATGACTACGAGAAAATAACTCAATTCCTAATGCAATGCTATTATAATGAAAATGCTAAGATATGGAGAATAAAACCAACCTTCAACCGGATGTTCGAAGTAGATCCCCATTGAGCTTTCAATCTCTACACTTGAACCTGTAGATAAGTCTCAACAACAAATACATGCAACTGCATATAATATGTGAAATGTATTAGCATAATTGATAACATGATCCATGATATCATAAGCAAATGTAACCCAATGTAAATTAAACAACATTCACAACATCAATTGGAAGGGAAAATGAGTATTTCCATTAGTAAATAACAAGAAGTACAAGATACAACCTCTTGCCGGCAACCATTCTGAACCAAGAACTAGGTCTCTCCACTTGTGCCTCCACCACTTCAATCCCCCATGCAATGGCAATCTCAAACTATGAAAGGAGTTTGGTAGGTGAACATAAGGATTTCACAACAACAAGGATCAATGAGTGTAGACTCAAGTCACAGAAAAAATCTACTAGATTTATGTTGCTCTCTCCTTCTCCTCCCTTCCATACACCACAAGAGCTCAATATCTATCCTTCCAAAGATAAGTGAAAGGTTGAATTGAGTCGTTTCGGGGTATATGGAGGGCCAAAGGTCGCCCTAAGACCTCTTTTTGGGAGTAAAAAGTAAATTTTCTATTGTTTTTACCATCTAACTCGATGTACGTGGGGTAATTAGGTGCAGCCTGCGTGTACGCTGGCTATAATGGAACAACAAGCGTATAGGAAGAAAAATAGGGAAACTTGGTTCCTGAAGGGAAAATAATGGATATGAGTCAATAAAATGAGTACTGAAGGACAATCAATGTTGATGCTCAAAAGGTGGAAAATTACGCTATAATAGATGCTCCCGAATGTGTGATGTTAGAGAAGGTACTACGATGGTTGAAATACATTATAGATATCATAAGTGGAGTGATGGAGACACAAATGGAAAGAGTATCCCATCGGTCATAATACAATAATATCTCTGAATATATGTCAGTACAATACAACAATCTAATACAATGGCCATGATAAGCAGTACATAGCGAACACATGTCATAGATGGTCATCACCATGACTCATACTGCAAGATAAGGTATCCTGTTGAAAAGGAAACAACTGGTGCAATACTAGAGGTACAAACTGCTGATGTATGAGAAATGATATCTCGTAAGTACAATCATGATCATGAGCAACATATTGAATGCTACTAATCTCTGGGGTCTTCTACACAAATCGTCTGTGGTGCAAGTCCCATCAAGTTAATAAAGGTGTTGAAGTCGAACTTCATGTTACATTGTCTAATTACCTGTCAATGATGTATACCGTTAACAGACGCGAAATAACCCACCAATAATGAAAATGGGCATCAAGGCACATAATACAATCATCAAAGTGTGAATAGGTGTGTTGAGGTCGAATAATAAGATGAATCCATCAATCATGGGACATTGATGTATTCCCAAAACTGTCGACTGCGAGAGAACCTACCACTAATGACTACAAGCCTCAAGGTACTCAATTGACTCCAAGTCTCAATTCCAGAATAAATGAGTTGAATTTGACAAAACAAAAATCGCTGGAAGGAGGGCATTAAGGAATCCCCCGTCAACCAACACGAGGTAATAGATACCATCAACTAGCATGAGGTAATAGCCATGCTGAAAGATTTCGAAGAACTCGGACAAATGGACTAACTCAATAAGGATGGCCGGCATGCAATAGTCAAGAGATCTGAGGAGTGGATGACTCTGGTTTTAGGACTTCCTTTGAACAAGAGCATAAGCATATGGATAGACTCCGACAGCATAGACTCAAGTAAAAACACTATGCGATGCAGGTGGCATCAACAAAGGGGCTCCATAATGACTGGAAGCTTAACGAATCGGTGGAGTAAAATATGAGAAACGAGTATAGCTCCTAAGGTCCTACTATAGTCCCAACTCATAATGGATAGAGTGGAATGAATGCTCTATTAAAGGAAACACAACAGCTACCAACAAAAAGAAATAACGATTCTCCCATCCAGATTTTTGGAATATTTTTTTTTTGGTCTTTTTCATATTTGGAAAAGCTTGAAAAAGAATAAAATTGCTTATAGTACAATAGGTGAGGAAATGAGTGTCAAGTAGCGAGCAAACTAGTCCCAAGCAGTGGAACATATGTATGATCAATGCAAGGAAGCATGTGCAGGATGCGGACACTTGGGGGGGTGTTCCATCACGGTAAAGGGTCATCAAATTGCGAAAAGAAAATGAAAGCTCTGCTTGGATCGAAAGGGAAAGTTCTCAGGCACATGGCTAAGAATTGAGTAAGCTGGAGCCGGCACAAGGCTCAAGCAGCAAGTAGGAGGATGCAATGCAATCACAACTTGATAAAAAATGGTGGAGTCCTTAAGGGAGATGGGAAGCATAAGAAAAAGTAGAGTATGACTCTTTATCGCAAAGTTATGGCGTAGCTATTAAGGACTCCTGATCCTAAGGAGAAACAACGGCATGGGCACCAAAAGGAATAAAAAGGCTCTAACTAGGGAACCCATGTTCGGACAAGCCTTACCGCCAAATAACGACACTTCTATAAAAAATGTGAATGCTCCATGTTAGTTAAAAAGTGGGGTCGCACCTAGAGTTAATGACAAATGGTCAAAGTTCAAATGCATAATCCAGGAGAAAATGACATCTAACCTATATGACAAGTGTAAAATATACCTTCCATAGGCATGAAACGGTAAAAAAATCAACTCTCATCGGAAACACTGTTCAAAATGGTACTCCAGGACGACACATTAGTCAAAAACAGCTTAAAATGGTAAAAACTATAGGAAAGTGGGTTTTAAAAACTATATAAATAGTAATAAAAAATTACAATTACTATTCCATTTTCACATTTTACCCAAATAGGTGTTTTTGGTTAGTTTTGACCTCAAATTTCAATTGCTGATTCTGGGAGCTACTGGAGTCCATTCTTCGAGCCGTCTCGAGTAGGTTAGCCATCTCATCCTTCTATTTCATTTGATAGCTTTTATTTTAGTTTTTAGCTGTCCAAATTTTTTATTATCCCAGCCCTACATCTCCATGGCACTATACGGAGGCTATAGCTCTAAGGGCCATGGGTAGGGCCTGCTAGACGCGGTCAACGCATGCATTGACCACGGGTAGACGCCCCTATCTACTCTTTTTCCCATGGGTAGGGCCGTGAAGATGGTTTTTTAAATGATAAAAGGTAAAAAAAAATTGTTTTTTCTCCAGGATAGTCCTAGAGTGGAGGGAAAGGGAGCATGATGTGATGGATGAGCAAGTCTGCCAAGATTTACCCGCACAAAAAGCATTACAAGCATGTGGTCTCTACAAATTCTGGAGCATTGGGGGTTTAAGGGCCCAAAACCAACTGCTATGTCGATTGATTGTTTACTGGGACGTAGATTCACATAAATTCAACCTGGATGGTCAAATACTCTTGCTAGAGGTGGATGACATATACTTTATTACCGAGTTGTCCCATCGAGGGGAGGTTGCTAGTCACCGGTCTCGCACTGTGGGTGGTGGGATCACCATTGCTGACTATATAGACTCGTACTATAATCCCGATACCCAAAAGGTGGGAAGCGAGATACCCATTCGGGCCATTGTGAGTTTGAGGATGAAGATCATAGTGTTCACCCTCGTGAGAGTAACTCGTTCAGTGGCTTTACATCAGGCTTCGAGGCTAGTGGTGTTCTACACAACAAAGTGCATGAGACCTGTAGTGTATGATTGGTGCATAACGCTACTAGGTATTATGGAGACCCAGTTAACGGAGTGTAGGCTTGGACGAGCAAAAGAACTTCAGGTTCGGCAGTATACTCTGCAGTTTCTTCCTCGAGAGAGTTCCATGGCTTAGTCTGAGGGTTGAAGTCCCTCCACATAGTCTCCGTCATCCAGCCCTTACCCGATGGGATGAATTATTGACACGACAGAGTGGTGGCCGACAGGAGTCACCATATTCAGATGAGCTCTTCCACTAGTGGGATCGAGAGGTCATCACCATCGATGACTACCCATATGCCGGGATAGACTACCGGGGCGACCGCGACATGTCGCTCCCTCCAGGGGCTACATTCGGAGATATCAGTATGTTACTCTTTTTATGTTTTGTGTATTTAATTTTTTGGGATTTTTTATTATATATGAAAATGCATAAATATTTTTGGTGTAGTATCACATATTGACATTCCATGGTTTGCTCACAGATGCTGGTCCGTGAAGACTAGAGGGCTTCCCGAGACATTGTCATCGAGGAAGGGGTGGAGAGGTTGTTGGTGCTGCAGCAAAGCGCATACTAGAGATAGTGCGGGTCGACGTGTCCTGCATGACTACCACAGTACCCATGATTGAGGTGGAGCATCTGCGAGAGGCGATGCAACGACATGTTTTAGGAGTACCGGGCACCTGGGTGCGGTTACTGTGGTGCATAGCCATTGGAGTACATTACAATGTTCAGACACATTCTGCCGAGGCAGCTAGCCCTCCCCTTAGGGCTTAGATATATCGTAGTCCTATATTTTGTATCGATTATGTATATTTTTTAGAGCTACGGTGTAAGATCCACCCCACAAACAATTTCAGTATTATTTTTTATTATTTTGATTTTTGTTGAATAAAGAACTAGAGCGGAGATTGGTTAAACAACCGAATGGTTACAAACTGTAATGAGACAAAACTATTATTTAATTTTAATAAAAAGATGGAAAGGTGGGAAACGACTGCTAAAAGAGGAAATCAGACTTCAAGAGTGGGAGAGAAGACTGAATGTTAACAAAAAGTGATCAAACAAGTGTCAGAGTGCATTGATGGCACTCACACACTTTGTGGAAATCAGGAAATTGACAGCCACAGGATTCTTAGGGAATCGGCTCGGTGTAAGACCTAGGAAAATGTTAAAAGATGCATATGCGGGAGGCAAGATGCTATCTAGTATGCATGGAGAAAGTATTGTTGGGGGAGCATGAAAGGTTAGGCAAGAAAACTCTGAACAAGTGAATGAGAGCAAGTTTGACATCATTAACAAGTCTACACTCTTGAAGGGCTGGATTTAGCTCGGGGGTGATGAGAGTAGCATGGCCTCCTCTATATCTACGGTTGGGAGGTGTAGCATTGTCCCTACCTCTTCCTCGGTAGTGGTGCAGTAACAGGTTTCCATAATTCTACCTTTCTATGATTTCATTTCTAACGATTTCTGACCATATACAATGAATATGGACATAAATATGTTGTTTGGCTGAGTATGAGATAATATTGAAATTGTCTAAATAGCAAAATTGTTAGCCAAACGAATAATGAGAAATGAGGAATTTGTGTGATAGATTTCTTGCTATCTTAATATTATTGATTCGGAAGTGATTGATAAAATTATTTTTTCATCTTATTAAAATTTTATTTTCGCTTCAAACTCAAAGTTCTGTCTAAGTGTATGCTAACCTTATTGAGTTGATAACGCTTGATCTTCGACCAGACTTTTTGGCTGTAAAATAGGGTTAAATACAGATCCTTATTTTTAAATTTTTGGGCTGAAAATTCCTTAGGCTTCCTAGGTTATCTAATCTCTTAAATTAATTAAATCTTCCTAAAATATTTATTGATCGTATATGTTCAGTCCTCTTACCTATTTCATTACAGGATCGTTACATAATTCGAGTCCCGATCCCATCCAGTAGCCAGAATAACAAAGATTTATATTTTCCCCTTACGCAGTTTACTTATGATTTTGGTTTTAAAAGAGATTCTTGATTCATGTTTTTGATTACACAGAGCACGAATCCTCCCTAAGTTTCTACCCATCAATTGTTCCAGGCAATATATAAGAAAAATCTAAGAAACAATAGTAAAGCGATTTGGAAGGTATTATACAAACTAAGAAAGACTTACTGGAAACTCATGAAATACAGAGATTTATTTCATCATTCAAAACGCACGAGTTGTAGGTCGCTTTTATTTAGATTGTTACATAAATATCTGTATAAATATTTATTCTCTGTCAAGTATAGCATTTCCTTTGTCCATTAATATCAATAAGGTAATGTATAAGGAAGTTCAAGTATCAATCTTCAACACCTTCAGCTAAGGGTTGAATAAATATATATTAAATTAAGTTACAGTTACAAATAAGCAAATACAGTGAATGTTCCATACCGATAATAGCCAGATCCAGGAGGAGTAGGTTAAACAAGATATATTAAAATTATGATTTCTATTCAGTTTACATGATGAAAGAAAATATTCGGCTCATAAAAAATAAAAATAAAAAACCTTTTTCGAATTCCTCAAAACCAGAAAAAGATTAGAGTCGTGGAAGTCCCATGCTCTGTTTGGATCTACACATAAAATTATGAAGGCAAGGTGAAAACTTTCTTTCTTGGTTTCATAGTTACATTTTATAAATTCCACGAGGAGCCGGCATTAAACCTCGGAAGGTAGCAATCTTTTTTTTTACGATAGTCTGAACCAAATGCTTAGTAAAAGCAAAATACCATCTATAAATTTGACGGGAACTTCCAGTTCTGGATCAAACCAGGAACAACTGGGCTTTTCGCTCCAGTTAAACACATTCAGCAGCAACCTTTAAATCTTCAGAGAACTTACTAGGGGGAGAGTTCGAGGGTTCTGTCACAGTAGGGGATGCTACTTACCCTCGAACCTTGATCTTTTCAGCCGAGAGCCATCCTTACCGATACATGCGAGAGTTCAACAGAACCTCATCAAAAGTAGTTTTCCTTCTTTTTAAATCTTCTGCAAATACCAAGTGAATGAACGTGAAGTTTCAGGTAAGATTTGTTTTCTTACCTACGTGTTACCGTCATGTGAAAGGTGTTTCCAGGCCAAAACCTTAACCAGAGCAAGAAACGAAGAATCCTCATTGCTATTGCTAAAGAGGGGATCTCAGATAGGGTTACCTCGGTCGCTTTAGAGAAAACTTGGTTCGAGATAGTGCTTTCGTGTTGAAGACCTCATTTACACCACCTTGCTTTGTAAACGCTGTATCCTTTATTACCTCGGTTTTCAACAAAGACTTCACGTGGTGAGTTACCGCTGATAGGCAATGTCTTCACCGTTGTCGCCATAAGACTGAACGCGTAGTATGTGGGTCATAAATCTCTTACAGGGTACCGAAATCGATGTGCCATGGTGAATTGAATTCGTGAACTGGTTCTGTCCTTCTGTAAAAGGTACAATGCATTAAATTTGGAACCCTTCGTTTCAAATGTATAAATGGGATCTTTAAATTCCTTACATAGTACTTGGAAGATCGAGCATAGTGATTTAGGACAGGTAAATGAGAATTATGTCTAGAACTAGTTGTAAGATGCTAAAAGCACGATACCTTGTTTTAGATAGGATCGATGGAGACTTGGACGAGGAGGAAAGGTTTAGGGTGTCACTTGTAACAAAGTTCATTCCTCATGTTGACACTAACTCGATTGCTTTAACTCTTGAAAGACTTGTAGGGTTTGTCCTTGACCATAGCCTCTTACTACCTGAAATTCAAGTTCCTATGCTTCAGCCATTTAGCTAAGTAACCAGCAAGACCTACTAGGTAGAACCCGGTTTTGCCCCAAAAGAAAGTCTTGTTGGTAAGAAAATACTATTTTTCTCACTGTCTAGTAAGCATGGATGGAACTTAAGTATTGCAAATCCATTGGTTCATTCGTGTAAACAAAAATAAATTTTATTATTACGGTACATAGGGAGACGTTACAAATGGTATCAGAGCCGAGCTACTATACTGTGGGCCTTAGGAAGAAAGTACATACTAAAATTTTGTTTCTAACTCATTATTCAGGTTGATGTCTGTGGAAAACTGTAATAGATAGTAAAGAATAGTAGTAGAATTATGTATGCCCATAATGAAGAGGATGATCACGAGGATGAAGATGAACAAAGGAGGGAAGCAATACCAAGTGACTCTGAAGCTAGCAAGGTAATTGAGACCATGAAGAATTTGATTGCAGAGTTACAAGAATACAAAGGAGAAAATGAGCAGCTACGGAAAGCATAAGAAAAACTACAGGAAATTAATGAGATCCTGTTAAACAATTTACACCACAAAAAAAAAAGAAGGAGAGAAGGGGCAAGCAAAGGTGGAAATCAACTTAGCAGCAGATGAAGAGAAAATTGATAGCTCATCCAATGATGATCAGAACACAGAACGCCCAACAAATGCATTGGGAAAAAGGAAAGTCGATCATTTGGAAGGTGAATTCAAAACAATTAGACCCACTACTTTCGATGGAGAATCAAAGACATGGGAAGAAGCAGAAGCCTGGATATTAGATATAAAGAAGTACTTCCAGATCTACAACTACTCAAGTAATATGAAGGTCTGGATGGCAGTTTATAATCTAAAAGGAAAGGCCAGCATTTGGTGGTAGGACGTAAAAATTTCCCACAGACTGAAGGAGAAGAACTTAGAGTGGCCATAATTCAATAAGCTTTTTAAAAAACAATATTTATGTGAGAATTACTATGAAAGAAAAAGAAAAGAGTTTTACGAGCTACGACTAGGATAAATGTCCATAGAAGAACTGATAAACAAGTTTCTGGATCTTCTGAGATTTGTACCCTACATAAAGGAGGAGAAGTTAAAAGTACAATGATTCTTGAGGTGTTTACCATAGTCGTACAAAGATCGCATAGAATTCGACAATCCGAAAACATATGATGAGGCATTGAGGAAAGCAAGGCTATGCTACGAACAATACAAGAACTGGTTTGAGACCCCTAATGCCTGGAAGGATAAAAAGAAGGAAAAACTCAACCAACAGAAGAAGGGTTACAGACCACCTCCATTCCGAAATCTACCAAAGTATAACCCAGGAAACAATTTTATTAGAGATGGACAGCAAACGCAAGGACCTAATAGAACCATATTTATAGGTCCTAAAGGGAACAATGGAACCCCCACACAACCATTGAAGTGTTGGGAATGCGGAGAACCGCATTTACAACGAACTGCCTGTGGCTCCAAGGAACAAACAAAACCGTCCACGCTATCCAAGAATCCTCTACGGTAGGAGATATGGGCATGAGTATTCACAGGATACATGCTGCTTTGGACGACAGACAAGTAGATCACCAATTTGCTATCCTAGAAATCCAAGGTATTATTTCTGATAAAAAATTGTCTGTTTTAATTGATCCTGGATCTAGTTTGAGTTACATTACCTCGAAAATGATCGAGGTATGTCATTTATCTCAGGTTAAACATCGGAAGTCCTCGCTAGTAGAACTAGCCACAGGATCAAAACGAAAGGTAACTAACTTCATCGCCAATTGTGAATTAGAAATACAAGGACATAAGACTAGAGTAAATTTGAATGTGTTACCACTAGGGTCTTATGACATGATAATTGGTATGGACTCGCTAGAAAGGAATAAAGTAACTCTAAACTGTTATGATAAGACTTTTGTTTATACAACAGAAGATAGCGTTCCTAGAATAGTTAGAGGCATAGGTAAACCTGTCTCCACAAGACAAATCTCCGCTATGCAACTTAAGAGATGCATGAGGAAGGGTTGCCAAGTATATGCAGTCCGAGTAAAAGATGTACTCAACAAAGAAAATAGTGTAAATCTACAATATTTCCCTATTCTAAAAGATTTTAGTGATGTGTTTCCCCAAGAAATTATGGGATTACCCCCTCAAAGGGAAATTGATTTTTCCATAGAACTTATGCCCAGGTCTGCACCTATTTCCAGAATACAATACCGAATGAGTATTCTAGAATTAACTGAATTGAAAATTCAGATTCAAGAATTGTTTGATAAGGGGTATATTGGACCTAGTGTGTCACCCTCGGGTGCACCAGTTTTGTTTGTAAAGAATAAAGACAGGACTATGAGACTATGCATAGACTATCGATAGATAAATAAAGTAATAGTCAAGAATAAATACCCTTTACCCCGAATCAACGATTTATTCGACCAGGTAGGCGGGGCCAAAGTGTTTTCCAAATTAGATCTAAGTTTGGGTTACAACCAAATCCGGATCAAGGAAGAAGACATTAGTAAGACTGCTTTTTGGACAAGATACGCACACTATGAATTTGTGGTAATCCCATTTGGTTTAACGAATGCTCCTGTGACCTTCATGTGTCTTATGAATATCTTTAAGGAATATTTGGATCAATTCGTCCTAATTTTCATTGATGATATTCTGATTTATTCCAGAACAGAAGAGGAACACGAACAACATCTGAAGATAGTATTACAGATCTTAAGAGAACATGAACTATATGCTAAGTTTGAAAAATGCGAATTCTTCTGAAACAAAATACAATATTTAGGCCATATAATCTCAGGAGAAGGAATTGTTGTAGATGCTGAAAATATTAAAGCTATTGTTGAATGGTCGATACCCAAGGATGTGGCACACATCCGCTCCTTCATGGGACTTACCGGTTACTACCGACATTTCATAGAAAGATTTTCTAGGGTGACTTACCCCATCACTTCACTGTAGAAAAAGGGAGTGAAATTTCTGTTGTCAGCAAAGTGCCAGGAAAGTTTCGAGCTATTAAAAGAACTCCTAACAATAGCACCCATTCTAAGAGTAGCTCACCCACTTAAGGACAATATAGTCTGTACTGATGCACGTAAGGAAGGCCTCAGGGGGTACTTTCCCAAGAAGGATACGTAGTGAGTTACGAATCCCGCAAACTGAAGGATCACGAAAGGAATTATGTGGTTCATGATCTAGAACTAGCCTCGATAGTGCACACCTTAAAGATGTGGTGACACTATTTGTTGGGAAAAAGGTTTCTATTATTGATAGACAATACAAGGGTGAAATACTCATTCATTCAACCTGAACTTAATGACTGCCAAGCAAGATGGATGACCTTTCTGAGTGAATTTGATTTTGAACTAAAACATATAAAGGGCAAGGAAAATAAAGTAGTAGATGCACTGAGTAGGAGGACACACGAGATTTATGAGATAATTATGAGTCAACCAAGGAGTGATCTGAAGGAGAGAATTAAGACAACAGGTGTCAAGGACGATGAATATGGAGGTTTGATAAGGAAACTCTTAACCGATGAGGTTAATCTTAATGGGACAGAAATTAAATTAGACCAAGAAGGACTCTTATGGTTTAAGAATAGGTTGTACATACCTAATGTAGCAGAAATCAAACTGTTGGTCCTAAATGAAATGCATAGACAGCCTTATGCAGGACACCCTCGTTATAAAAAAATGATAACAACCTTAAGGAAACAGTTTTATTGGCCTCGTTTAAAATCAAAATTAATTGATTACATATCAAAATGTTTGGAGTGTCAATAGGTGAAAGTAGCACATCAGCACCCTGCGGGTCTATTACAACCACTACCAATCCCTCAATGGAAATGGGAGGTCATATCTCTAGACTTCATCACTGGGTTACTAAGAACACAAAGGCAACATGACTCAATCATGGTTGTAGTTGATAAATTAAGAAAATATGCACATTTTATTCCTGTCAAATCAACTCACAAAGCTGTGGATATCACTGATATATTTTTGAAAGAAATATTCAGGTTGCATGGCGTACCAAAGATGGTGATTTCTGACAAAGACACAAAATTCACATCAAAATTTTGGAAATATCTGTTTGCTGGCTTAGAAACTAAGTTAAACTTCAGCACAAGTTTCCATCCTCAAACAGATGGACAAAAAGAATGGACTAATTAGATAGTGGAGGATATGTTACAGATGTACGTCATGGGGAAACCCACGAATTGGGAAGAATATTTACACCTGGTAGAGTTTGCATACAATAATGGATACCAAGCCTCGGCAGAGATGAGTCCCTTCAAAATTTTGTATGGCAGAAAGTGTACCACCCTAGTTAGCTAGGATAGCCCAGTGGATCGCGTTACATTAGGTCCAGAATTATTACTGGATATGGAATAGACTGTTCAGAAAATACAGAAAAATTTAAAGGTGGCTCAAGATCGTGAAAAGGGTTATGCAGACATGAAGAGACAGCTAAAAGAGTTCGTAGTTGGAGACTCCTCGATTCCATAATTACATTTTATAAATTCCACGAGGAGCCGACATTAAACCTTGGCAGATATCAATCTTTTTTTTACGATAGTCTAAACCAAATGCTTAGTAAAAGCAAAATACCATCTATAAATTTGACGGGAACTTCAAGTTCTGGATCAATCCAAGACCAACTGGGATTTTCGCTCCAGTTAAACACATTTTGTAACATCCCAAAAATCGCAAAAATTAAATTTTTTTGATATAGCCTAATTCATAAGAGAAATGCTATCTGCGGAATGAAAGTTATTTAGCTAATAGATAATAACAGCTTCATAAAATTATCGTATTTATTCTTGAACAGAAAAATATACTTGATTATAAATAAGATGCGACAGAAAAATGTTTATTTCGTTATGTGTAATGATCTGGTAACAATACTAATGAATTGTTTGCATATTTCTGAAGGGGTTACTACAGGGTGCCCTTGGGTTTACTTATCTTTGATAGCTAAAGCATTGTATTATTTTCTTTCGCATATCTGCAGGTAAGGTAATAGAGTAATTCTAGTATTTCAAGACAAGTTATAAGCTTCAGCTAGTCGTCTCTATCTTTAAGATAAATGTATATACTTCCGTGCATGAAGATGTGGATGGTATGTAATTTTGGTTTATCTTTATCAATTTGTATCGTCTTTATGATAACATTTGTATGTGTCGCTATCAATGTTTTACACTATACTTCCATTGTGTCTATTGGAAGGATCAGTGGTATTACAACTTATATTATCAGTCGGAAAATGCGACAAGGTTGATCAATGAATGACCTCGGGTAGATAATGCCACAATTAGATTAAAGTGGAACTCCTGGAATTTGACATTTGCAATGTATTAAGTTTGAAAAGCCAATGTAATAATGTTCTGTTATGTCACTTTATAAACAAGATGCTGCTTGATATAAATTGTATGTGCACATAAGATTTGGTGGGCAAACCCTAGCTTTCTAAATATTTTGAGGGTTAGAATTTCAATACATTAACCTTATGCAAAGTGACCTAGCTTTTGTGATTGTAATGCATGTTTACTATATGCATGAATTTAAATGTTAAACTTATGGTAGCGCCTACAAACTAAGGTTTGTGTTGATTTCTAATATGTGCTTGATATAAAATATATCATATCTTTTTATTTGGCAACATATAAAAACTATGTGAATTGATTAGCATTGGGAATACTATATGCATATCTCCTATGGTTCGAATCTGCATTCAACACATGTTATATGAATTATAACATGGTTTGAAGCTTTAGACGTGAATGTAATATCGTAGTATGATCATACCCTATGGTTTTGAAACTATACAACGGTTGGATGACAATGGTGATAATATCCGAATCGTGTTGTAAGACATAACTTCGATGCTGACATGAATTAAATGTAGTTGCAGGTAATGGTCTGGCAGGTGATACGTAATTTTCGGCATTACTTATAAACTCTGTGTGATGGTAGTGGTTTGCTTCGATGTCTCCTACGTGTTATTGGATCCACGTGATATAGTTGTATGAATGGTGATAACTTAGCCGAGCTGTAGGCTCAGCCCTGGTGATATGGCACTCCAACTGTGCTGGTTATTTATTGAGGATATTAATGGTGATTGATTGTATCTTTTCCTTGGTACTATCGTGGCTTGGCTAGCCAAATCTTGATCATTGATCTTAACTATCTCAATCATTGAGATCTTAAACCCTAAGGCAGTCTCGCATTTCTGTTTGTTGTTTGCCTTAATGCATTCATTTGGAGTTTTTGTTTTGGGGAAGAGGCCGACAGGCCACCGGATAGTAGGGATCGACCTTGGGTGGTTTGTGATGGCTCTGTAACTACAATCTCTATAATTTTGATGGTGAAACTTACTGTATAAGTTGCTTGGGTTCGAAGGTTGTAAGGAAATGAAGCCCTATTGCTTTCATCGTGTGATAGGTTTAGGTTTTCGGTGAGATTAAAATCCAAGTTTGATAAATGTTCAGTTGCATGATGCCTTGTTGCGTTCGTTGGAGGAACTGGAAGCATGAAGCATTCCATCCATCTGTTAATATGAAGGTAATCTCGACTTGTCACATTGTTTGTTTAATACAGTTTTGGTTTATCAAGTGATCGTTTGAAACTAGTTATAACTTCTGGGTGATTTGTGTGTCAGGTACTGCCTTCTTTGTGGATATTACAGTCCTGGGTTTGATGGCAATGGATAACACGCTACTTTTTGGTAAGCCCCGGTGGCATAACCCTCTGTAGGTCCTCCTGGAAGATTTTTTTGGCCATCGTTTGAAGTTAACTTTGTTCTCGAAATCGTGGTTTGAAACCCATGTTGCTTTGTGTTACACCTGTGTTAGGATACCTCTCGGTTTGCAGAATTGATGTAATAGTTTTGTAGTGTTACTGTATACTTTTTTGGGTTCTGAGTTTGAATTGGGCAATGTGCCTCTGTCAATGAGTGTTTTAATAAAAAAATGTTTACCAATATATGTTGTAGTAATTGTTTGTGTTCGTTGTTTTGGGGCTTGGCCCGTGAGAAAAACCTATGACTCGTTGATTTACAAAGTGGAATGAAATTGTGTGTTAGTAGACCTCTACGTTTGAATTTGATGTAATACAAAATAGTTTGTGCAACTAGGTTTTAACACACCTGTTGCTATCATTTTCTTGTATGGACTCTGAACTTATGAATTGTTTAAACAATGGGAAAGGGAATCGTGTACTATATATGGATAATGAGAATACTGCTACTGTCATTAAACAATGGTTAGATGTTTGTAATACATGATAGGCTTCGGCCTATGTGCAGCTTCATCAATTTGTAAAAGATGTTTGTGTTTTCGATTTATAAGCTTTCTCAAGGGTTAGGGTTTGACTCTGTTTAAAAAGTATGGATATTATTTTATTCGTCAACAAGCCTTCGGCAAGTCCACACTTGTTTTGCTTCTGTTGTTTAGAGGCATCCTACTTATAATAAAAATAATGGCACTTTTAAACGATAGTGAGTTTGTTTAACTAGCTCAGTTCGGTAGGAACGAATGCAGCTGTGAAATTTTGTGTTATGGAAAATAGAAACATGTGAATGGATACTAACTTGAGAACTATTTAAATAAAAGATATAATATCTTTGTTGCTATTGTTCGATGATAATTTCAATAGTTTTAATGTATGGCTTTGACAATGAAATGTGCAAACTCTAGGTTTGTAATATGAGACTTCTGCTTGCTTATCTATCCTGTATGTATAGTAGTGAAAATAACAGTGGACTCTAGTAAACTTTGAGAACAAAATATGGAAATTACAAACCCTAACTTGAAACTTGAAAATGACATATTAGTTCTGTATGATGAAATTATGTAATCTTCTTTGATTTCTGTATTAGCAATGATTTCAATAATAAATATAAATCATAGTATAATATTTAAGACATTAAACTCCTATTTGGTGAAATAAAAATAGTACTGTCAACAAAATGCAGTAATCAATATTAATTACTAACAGTAGGAAAATTAAAAATTTATGGAGAGTCGTTATTTTCATCATCTTGGCAATTTTGCCTATCATAACCATCTATCTTAAATTATCTCTGTACTAGAGTACGGTGTTGTTCCTTTTTGCACGGGGAAAAATGCAGAGACTATTTTATTCAATCAAATCATATTCATACAGAATTATTAATTTACTCAGGAAACTGAAATAAACTCATAAAATAAATAGTAAAATCTAATCGACAACAGAACTTTAAAATATACAAAAGTAGATAAGACACAGGAACCTGTAGATGAAGATAGGGCCGACAAACACCCAAGGAGGCTTGTTCCTTCCAACCTATTCCAGAAGAAACAGCTTAACTACTGGCTTCTTGTGAACCCCTGAGCCTGATTACTGAACCAATAAGTGGATGGAATCTGTGTAGAAGCAAGGCCCTCAAAATTCCTTCAGCACTAAGCATCAACCTCCTAAAATAACATGCCTTCTCCACTCGGCATCAACCTCCTAAACTCAATAACAGTTTGGCAGACTCACAACATGATCAACAACATAGCATATCCTCTCATCAAATCTCTTGGGTGCAAACACAGCAAAACCCCAAGGTAAATTTTCTCGTCAGAAAAAGTGATGAACCTCACTTCATAATTTAATGGCTATTATATAGATTGCCTAGGTCATTTACTGGTCAGTTTGGAATAAATGAGCCTCAAGATCTAGTCCCATCTTTCAGGGCACTATGACCACATTTCAAGGGAGTTGTCCCATACCAACAACTAGTTAGTTGCATCATGATGCTGCCACTTGTCCATTTCCTTCTACCCTAGATTCCATTCCACCTAGTGGATCAGTAACCACTCTTTCAACAGTCATCTTAGGTGTTTGTCTCCTATTTTATTTATTTAATAATAATATATTGTGCAAATTACAGTCATCCTTGGACACCTGTCCAACATAAAACTTTACAATAAAAGTTATCATAATGTTTGCTAACACAAAAAATTTTCGAGCAAAAAGGGTATGTTACAAACACCCCCACTTAAGCTCAACATCGTCCTCGATGTTGCTTATTCATCATCAAGTTCCTCATGGAATAGAACTGGATATGCTTCCTGCATATTACTTTCTAGTTCCCAAGTAGCTTCATCAGGGCTAAGGTGCTTCCATTGCACCTTTACCTGCCCTATGGTGCAATTCCGAAGCATAATTTCCCTCAGGTCGAGAATACAGTGAGGTTCCACCTGAAAATATCCTTTGGGTTCCACCTGTATGTCATTCCAATTCAACACATAAGTAGCATCGTGCACATACTTCTTTAAATAGAAATGTGAAAAACATTGTGGATTTTTAAATTATATGGAAATTCCAATTGATATGGAACAACTCCTACCCTTGATAGGATTTCGAATGGTTCACAATACCTTGGTTCTAATTTAGCACAACTCCCAATCTTCAAAGAACTCTTATTGGTCTTTACCTTTATAAAAACATGGTCTCCTACATGAAATTCTCTTTCAGTGCGTTTCAAATCAGCATAGCTTTTCTGTCGATCTTGGGCAACCTTTTAGTTACCTTGAACCTGTTTCACGGTTAGCTCCATTTCTTTCAATAAATCTGGTCCTAACATCAATCTATCTACATGATTATCCCAAGAAATTGGAGTACAACATTTTCTTCTATACAAAATCTCAAATGGGTTTAACTTAGCAGATGCTTGATAATTATTATTGTAGGCAAATTCTGCTAAGTGTAAGAAATATTCCCACTTTGATGGTTGATCTTTAACATACAATCCTAACATGTTTTCTAAAATCTGATTTACCCTTTATGTTTGACCATCGGTTTGTGGGTGGAAAGAAGTGTTGAAATTTAATTTAGTATTTAATCCTTTAAATAGTGCTGTCCAAAAATTGTTGGTGAACTTAGAGTCCCGGTCTGAAATAATTACCTTTGGAATTCCGTGTAAACAAAAAAATTCTTCATGAAAATATTTGCAATGTTAGAAGCCCTGAAAGTAGTTTTAACATGAATAAAATGAGCAGCTTTACTAATTTTATCAATAAAAACCATGATTGAGTCATTCTGCTTCTGATTTTTAGGCAAACCTGTAATAAAATCAATGCTTATAATTTTCCATTTCCATTCTGGAATTGGTAAAGGCTGCAATAGCCCAACTGGATGTTGATGTTCAGCTTTAATAGTTTGACATTCAAAGCATCTAGATATATATTTAGCAAATTCACTCTTCATGTTGGGCCAAAAATACTCCTTTCTTAGCATAGTTATCATTTTCTGATAACCAGGATGCCCTGAATAAGGACTCTTGTGAACTTCATCCAAAATCAGCGACTTAACCTTCGAAAAATTAGGTACATAAATTTTGTTTTTATCTTTTAAGAAACCTTTTTCATTAATACTGTAATCTGTTATAAAATTTTCAAATGAATTTTCAGCCACTTTATCATGTAATTTTTTGTAATTTTCGTCTTGCTTAATTCCTTCTTCGATTTGATTTTCCAAATCAGTTTTAAAAGTACTGATTGCTGCCACAAAACTCAATCTAGCATTTTTGCTCAATGCATCAGCAACCTTATTCTCCTTTCCATTAATGTGATGAATCTCAAAATCATACTCGCTAAGTAAAGCTAACCACCTAGCCTGCCTTGCGTTAAGATTTGTTTGATCCAATAAATACTTTAAGCCCTTATTATCAGTCATTAAACTAAATTTTCTTTCAATCAAGTGATGGCGCCATATTTTTAATGCATGTATCACGGCTGCCAACTCAAGATCATTAGTAGCATAATTATTTTCATGTATTTTTAACTTCCTTGACTCAAAAGCAATTGCATGACCTTCCTGACTTAAGACCCCTCCAAGTCCATCGTTGCATGCATCCGTGCATATGATGAAATCCTTATTAGGATCTGCAATTTTTAAAATGGGTGCTATAGTTAATAACTCTTTTAACTTAGTAAAACTTTCTTGACACTTTTGATCCCATACGAATTTCTTCCCTTTCTTCTGCAAAGAAGTGACGGGGTTAGCAATTCTAGAGAATCCTTCAATAAACTTTCTATAATAACCCATTATTCCCATGAATGACCGTACATTAGTCGCATATTTTGAGACACGCCATTCATTAATTGCTTTTATTTTATCAGGATCAACAGAAATACCATCTTTAGAAATTATATGACCCAAATACTGAATTTTATCTTTATAAAAATCACACTTACTGAACTTAGCGTAAAGCTGATGTTCTCTAAGTTCTTGTAAAATGATTTTTAAATGTTCGTCATACTCTTCTTTAGTATTTTAGTAAACCAGAATATCATCAATGAATACCACTACGAACTTATCCAAATATTTATGCAGAACGTTGTTCATTAAACACGTGAACACTGTCGGTGTGTTGGTTAGCCCAAAAGGCATAACTATGAACTTGTAGTGTCCATAACGTGTTCTGAATGCAGTTTTGAATATGTCCTCGTATTTTATCCGGACTTGATGATAACCCGACCTTAGATCAATTTTAGTGAATATCTCTGCTCTACATACTTGATCAAATAGATCGTCTATGCGGGGTAAGGGATATCAGTTCTTAATCATCATTTTATTAAGCTGACAGTAATCAATGCACAAACGCATGGTACTGTCCTTCTTTTTAACAAAAATTATTGGTGCTCCCCAAGGAGACACATTGGGCCTTATGTAGTTTTTATCTATTAATTCTTTTAGCTGAGATTTTAACTCATTTAACTCTAGAATATTCATCCTATAGGGAGCCTTCGAGTTTGGTACTGCATTGGGTACTAACTCAATGGTGAAATCAAGTTCCCTTTTGAGAGGTAATCCTGGAATTTCTTCCGGGAATACATCAGAAAAGTCCCTAAGGATGGGAATATCCTCTAGTTTTAACTTGTCTTCTTTAGATGTAAACTCGTCATTAAAAACATTAACAACAAACATTTTATAACCTTTTCTGGCAGCTCTCTTTACTTGTAAAGCAGAAATCTCCCTCACTGAAATCTTTCTATGAATTCCTTTTACTGTTTCTGAATTACCTTCATTATTTACACATGTAAAAGATTTATCATAACAATTCAGTAAAACTCCATGCTGTTCAAGCTAATCCATACCTATCAACAAGTCATATGACCCTAAGGGTAAAACATTCAGATTAATTTGCGTTTTCAACTGACTTAAAAATACTTCACAATTCTTGAAATAATCTATAACCTTTCTTTTAGTTCCTGTTGCAAGCAGAACTAACCATGCATTATCAAATTTCTCTATTTTTAGCTTGCAACGGTTTACTAAAGTAGGTGAAATATAACTCAGATTTGCACCTAGATCTATTAGAATAGAAATAGACTCATTTTGTATCATACCTTCAATTTCGACCATGGATGTTTGATGGTCCGCTTGACGGTTCTCCAGTGCTGCATTTATCCTCGGCATTTCTCTTGCAATATCTCCAACTGTAGGTTCTGGTTGCATAGTATGAATATTGTTGGCTATCCTCTTGTTGCATGGGCAATCTGCTCTCTTATGTGCTTTGCCACATTCATAGCACTTTATGGGTCCTTTCTGCTCAGCATACCTGTTGTTGTTGTTATTGTTATTGTTGTGATTATTATTATTAGGTACATTTCTTGTAGCAGTAAGGTTCTGAGATGCATTATTTCGGTAATTATTAGGAAAATTTCTGTTATTAAAATTTTTCTTAAAACCTCCAGCATTATGATTAAAATTATTCTTTTTATAGTCAATTTGATTAGTCTTACTATTCTTCCAGCCAGTTGTTCCTTCTCTTTTTCTATTTTGATCAAAACAAAAATTTTCCTTCCTCATGGCCTCTTCTAAGGTGGAAGGATTATCATACTCAATACGGTCTTTTATATTAAAAGGTAGACAACTGAGAAACCTTTGCACTTTAGGATTTTGCTCAACCATATAGGGCACATACCTTAGCAAGCTAAGGAACTTGCTGTACAGTTCTTTCATGTTCATTGTACCCAACTTTAAATCGTAAAACTCCTTTGACTTGTCTTCAAAGTATTGTTCCGACAAAAACTTCTTTTTAAACAAACTTTTAAACATAGTCCAAGTTACTTCTTTTTCTTTTATACTCTTGATTCTTTTAAGATCCTGCCACCAAATATCTGCCTTCCTGGTCAGATTGTAAATAGCCATCTTCGCTTTCAGTTGAGAAGAGTAGTCATAAATATCAAAGTACTTCTTCATTCCAGACAACCAAACTTTTGCTGTCTCACCCTTCTCACATTCGCTGTTAAAAGTGGGTAGCTTAATCTTTTTAAATTCCCCAGTAATATGTTCATGATATTTATGTTCTCTCTTTTTAGAACAACATTCACTCTTACTGCTGTTAACACCCAAAAAGTGCTCACTAGCTCATTCCCTTATTCACATGACCCATTTGTCCACTTTTCCACCATTAGAGCCTCTGAAGCCAACAAAAGGTCACCAAAAGACCTTAGTACACCCCTTTTTCCCACTCAAAAAGAATATTTTTCCTAAAAAAGCATAAAAAACCCTAAAAAAGGGTCCAAATTCCCAAAAATATTAAAAAGGGAATAAAAAATATTAATTTTATTCAAAAAAGGAAAAAGGAGGGAAAAGTACCTAAACCATGTTGGTCAATACCATTTGGTTTCCACAAAATCACAAATGGTATTCCCCACCACCAAAACCTATAAAAAGGTGGTAGGGGCTCCTCATTTCACATCCACTCATATTCCTATCCTCATGCTGCCAAAATCTCCCTTGAGTATTTGGCCATTGTAGCAACCTTGGAGAAAGGACCCATTGGAGATTGAAGCTGCTCACCATTGGAGCCATTCAACAACCTTCATCACTTGGAGGTATTGTTATTGCAAGCACTTACTTGCCCCCATTTTTCAATACAAAATTATTTTTTATGTTTCTTGTTCTTGTTTTTTAATTCAAAATGCACATTCTAATTTAGTTTAGTTTAGATTTAGTTTATTGTTATTTGCTTTATATTGAAACTGCTGCTACTAGTTAGCAGGTGCCCATAGCACTAAGCTTGGTTGCAAAACCAAGCCAACAACTGCTGTCATAATTTAAGTCATTATTACTTGAATCAGATTTAGAGGATGAGTAATTGTTCCTTTTATCTTTTCTTCTCTTCTTATGCTTATGTTGGTGGGACATTGTTTCATAATCAACCTTCATTTATGATTTTATGCCTCTTTCATCACTACGACAATTTCCTTTTAAATTCTGTTGTAACTCTTCCTGTACCTTAAGGGTTCATTCATTTTCTTCTTTAACAGCTTTTAATTCATATTTCAAATCCTGCACAGTGCATAAAATTTCAGAAGACTAGTTGTTTAACTCGACATAGATTCCTTCAGAATTATTAAGATTAATACGTTCATTACGAGGAGATCTATCCTCCGCTGACTCTTCTGGTATTTCCATTCCTACAATTTAAATGTCAATCTATTTTGTGCAAAAATAAAATTAAATTACAAAAGTTAGTAACATAAACTTTCTGATTTGTTTTCTGTTTGCGCGCATGAGCCTAAATTAGGCCTAGAGTTTAAACTTGCGCTCTGATACCACATGTAACATCCCAAAAATCAAAAAAATTAAAATTTTTTGATATAGCCTAATTCATAAGAGAAATGTTATCTGCGGAATGAAAGTTATTTAACTAATAGATAATAACAGCTTCATAAAATTATCGTATTTATTCTTGAACATAAAAAGATGCTTGATTATAAATAAGATGCGACAGAACAATGTTTATTTCGTTATGTGTAATGATCTGGTAACAATACCGATGAATCGTTTGCATATTTCTGAAGGGGTTCCTATAGGGTTCCCTTGGGTTTACTTAGCTTTGATAGCTAAAGCATTGGATTCTTTTCTTTCGCAGATCTTTAGGTAAGGTAATAGAGTAATTCCAGTATTTCAAGACAAGTTATAAGCTTTAGCTAGTCGTCTCTGTTTTTAAGAGAAATGTATATACTTCCGTACAAGAAGATGTCGATGGTATGTAAATTTGGTTTATCTTTATCAATTTGTATTGTCTTTATGATAACATGTGTATGTGTCGCTATCAATGTTTTACACTATACTTTCATTGTGTATGTTGGTAGGATCAGCGGTATTACGACTTATATTATCAATCTGAAAATGCGACAAGGTTGATCGATGAAAGACCCCGGGTAGGTAAGGCCACAATTAGATTAAGGTAGAAATCCTGGAATTTGACATTTGAAATGTATTAAGTTTGAAAAGCCAATGTAATAATGTTCTGTTATGTCACTTTATAAACAAGATGCTCCTTGACATAAATCGTATGCGACACATAAGATTTGGTGGTCAAACCCTAGCTTTCTAGAAATAGTATGAGGGTTAGAATTTCAATACATTAACCTTATGCAAAGTGACCTAGCTTTTGTAATTGCAATGCATGTTTACTATATGCATGAATTTAAATGTTAAACTTATGGTAGCACCTACAAATTAAGGTTTGTGTTGATTTCTAATACGTGCTTGATATAAAAATATATCATATCTTTTGATTTGGCAACATATAAAAACTATGCGAATTGATTAGCATTGGGAATACTATATGCATATCTCCTATGGTTCGAATGTGCATTGCACACATGTTATATGAATTATAACATGGTTTGAAGCTTTAGACATGAATGTAATATCGTAGTATGATCATACCCTATGGTTTTGAAACTATACAATGGTTGTATGACAATGGTGATAATATCTGAATCGTGTTGTAAGCCATAACTTCGATGCCGAAATGTATTAAATGTAGTTGCAGGTAATGGCCTGGCAGGTGATATGTAATTTTTGGCATTAATTATAAACCCTGTGTGATGGTAGTGGTTTGCTTCGATGGCTCCTACGTGTTACTGGCTCCACGTGATATAGTTGTATGAATGGGGATAACTTAGCCGAGCTATAGGCTCAGCCCTAGTGATATGGCACTCCAACTGTGCTGGATATTTATTGAGGATATTAATGGTGATTGATCATATCTCTGCCTTGGTACTATTGTGGTTTGGCTAGCCAAATCTTGATCATTGATCTTAACTATCTCTATCTTTCAGATCTTAAACCCTAATACAGTCTCGCATTTCTATTTGTTGTTTTCCTTAACGCATTCATTTGGAGTTTTTGTTTTGGGGAAGAGGCCGACAGGCTGTTGGATAGCAGGGGTAAACCCTGGGTGGTTTGTGATGGCTCTGTAACTGCAATCTCTATAATTTTTATGGTGAAACTTACTATATAAGTTGCTTGGGTTCGAAGGTTGTAAGGCAATGAAGCCCTATGGCTTTTGTCATGTGATAGGTTTAAGTTTCGGTGAGATTAAACTCCAAGTTTGATAAATGTTCAGTTGCATGTTACTTTATTGTGTTGGTTGGAGGAATTGGAAGCATGAAGCATTCCATCTGTCTGTTAATATGAAGGTAAACTCGACTTGTCACATTGTTTGTTTAATACAGTTTTGGTTTATCAAGTAATCGTTTGGAACTAGTTATAACTTCTGGGTGATTTGTGTGGCAGGTGTTGCCTTCTTTGTGGATATTACAGTGTTGGGTTTGATGGCAATGGATAGCACGCTACTCTTTGGTAAGCCCCGGTGGCATAACCCTCCGTAGGTCCTCCTGGAATATTTTTTTGGCCATCGTTTGAAGTTGTAACAACTTTGTTCTAGAAATCGTGGTTCGAAACCCATGTTGCTTTGTGTTATGCCTGTGTTAGGATACCTCTCAGTTTGAAGAGTCGATGTAATAGTTTTGTAGTGTTACTGTACAGGGTTTTGGGTTCTGAGTTTGAACTGGGCAATGTGCCTCTGTCAATGAGGGTTTTAATAAAAAAATGTTTACCAATATATGTTGCAGTAACTATTTGTGTTCGTTGTTTTGGGGCTTGGCCCGTGAGCAAAACCTATGACTCGTCAATTTACAAAGTGGAATGAAATTGTGTGATAGCAGACCTCTACGTTCGAATTTGATGTAATATGAAATAGTTTGTGCAACTAGGTTTTAACACACCTGTTGCTATCATTTTCTTTTGTGGACTGTGAACTTATGAATTGTTAAAACAATGGGAAAGGGAATTGTGTACTTTATATGAATAATGAGAATACTGCTACTGTCATTAAACAATGGTTAGATGTTTGTAATACATGATAGGCTTCGTCATATGTGCAGCTTCGTCAATTTGTAAAAGATGTTTGTGTTTTCGATTTATAAGCTTTGTCAAGGGTTAGGGTTTGACTCTGTTTAAAAAGTATGGATATTATTTTATTCGTCAACAAGCCTTCGGCAAGTCCACACTTGTTTTGCTTCTGTTGTTTAGAGGCATCCTACTTATAATAAAAATAATGGCACTTTTAAACGATAGTGAGTTTGTTTAACTAGCTCAGTTCGGTATGAACGAATGCAGCTGTGAAATTTTGTGTAGTGGAAAATAGAAACATGTGAATGGATACTAACTTGAGAACTATTTAAATAAAACATATAATATCTGTGTTGCTATTGTTCGATGATAATTTCAATAGTTTTAATTTATGGCTTTGACAATGAAATGTGCAAACCCTAGGTTTGTAATATGAGACTTCTATTTGCTTATCTATCATGTATGTACAGTAGTGAAAATAACAGTGGACTATAGTAAACTTTGAGAAGAAAATATGGAAATTACAAACCCTAACTTGAAACTTGAAAATGACATATTAGTTCTGTATGATGAAATTATGTAATCTTCTTTGAATTCTGTATTAGCAATGATTTCCATAATAAATATAAATCACAGTATAATCTTTAAGATAGTAAACTCCTATTTGGTGAAATAAAAACAATACTGTCAACAAAATGCAGTAATCAATATTAATTACTAACAGTATGAAAATTAACAATTTATGCAGAGTTGTTCTTTTCATCATCTTGGCAATTTTTCCTATCATAACTATCTATCTTAAATTATCTTTGTACTAGAGTACAGTGTTGTTCCTTTTTGCATGGGGAAAAAAGCAGAGACTATTTTATTCAATCAAATCAATTTCATACAGAATTATTAATTTACTCACGAAACTGAAATAAACTCATAAATAAATAGTAAAAGCTAATAGACAACAAAACTTTAAAATATACAAAAGTAGATAAGATAAAAGAACCTGTAGATGAAGATAGGGTCGACAAACAGCCAAGGAGGCATGTTCCTCCCAACCTATTCTAGAAGAATCATCTCAACTGCTGGCTTCTTGTGAACCCCCGAGCTTGATTACTGAACCAATAAGTGGATGGAATCTGTGTAGAAGCAAGGCACTCAAAATGCCTTCAGCACTCAACATCAACCTCCTAAAATAACATGCCTTCTCCACTCGGCATCAACCTCCTGAACTCAATAAGAGTTTGGAAAACTCACAACATGATCAACAACATAGCATATCCCCTCATCAAATCTCTTGGGTCCAAACACAGCAAAACCCCAAGGTAAATTTCCTCGTTAGGAAAAGTGATGAAGCTCAGTTCAAAATTTGATGGCTATTATATAGACTGCCTAGGACTTTTAGTGGTTAGTTTGGAATAAATGATCCTCAAGCTCCAGTCCCATCTTTCAGGGCACTATGATCACATTTCAAGGGAGTTGTCCCATACCAACAACTAGTTAGTTGCATCATGATGCTGCCACTTGTTCATTTCCTTCTACCCCAGATTCCATTCCACCTAGTGGATCAGTAACCACTATTTCAACAGTCCTCTTAGGTGTTTGTCTCCTATTTTATTTATTTAATAATAATATATTGTGCAAATTACAGTCATCCTTGGACACCTATCCAACATAAAACTTTACAATAAAAGTTATCATAATGTTTGCTAACACAAAATGTTTTCCAGGAAAAAGGGTATGTTACACATTCAACAGCAACCTTTAAATATTCATAGAACTTACTAGGGAAAGAGTTCGAGGGTTTTGTCATAGTAGGGGATGCTACTTACCCTCGAACGTTGATCTTTTCAGCTGAGAGCCATCCTTACCGATACATGTGAGAGTTCAACAGAGCCTCATCAAAAGTAGTTTTCTTTGTCTTTAAATCTTCAGCAAATACCAAGTGAATGAACGTGAAGTTTCAGTTAAGATTTGTTTTCTTACCTGCGTGTTACCGTCATGTGAAAGGTGTTTCCAGGCCAAAACCTTAACCAGAGCTATAAACGAAGAATCCTCATTGCTGTTGCAAAAGAGGGGATCTCAAATAGGGTTACGTCGGTCACTTTAGAGAAAACTTGGTTCGAGATAGTGCTTTCGTGTTAAAGACCTCATTTACACCACCTTGCTTTGTAAACGTTGTATCCTTTATTACCTCGGTTTTCAATAAAGACTTCACATGGTGAGTCATCACTGATAGGCCATGTCTTCACCCTTGTCGCCATAAGACTGAACACGTAGTATGTGGGTCATAAATCTCTTACAGGGTACCAAAATCGATGCGCCATGGTGAATTGAATTCGTGAACTGGTTCTTCCCTTCTGTAAAAGGTACAAGGCATTAAATTTGGAAGCCTTCGCTTCAAATGTATAAATGGGATCTTTAAATTCCTTACTTAGTACTTGGAAGATTGAGCATAGTGATTTAGGACAAATAAATGAGAATTATGTCTAGAACTAGTTTTAATATGTTAAAAGCACGATACCTTGTTTTAGATAGGGTCGATGGAGACTTGGACGAGGAGGAAAGGTTTAGGGTGTCACTTGTAACAAAGTTCATTCCTCATGTTGACACTAACTCGATAGCTTTAACTCTTGAAAGATTTGTAGGGTTTGTCCTTGACCATAGCCTCTTACTACCTAAAATTCAAGTTCCTATGCTTTAGCCATTTAGCTAAGTAAGTAGAAAGACCTACTATGTAGAACCCAGTTTTGTCCCAAAAGAAAGTCTTGTTGGTAAGAAACTTCACTGTTTTAGAATAGTATTATTCTAACTATCTAGTAAGCATGGATGGAACTTAAGTATTGCAAATCCATTGGTTCATTCCTGTAAACAAAAAGAAAAAAAAATATATTATTATGGTACATAGGGAGATGTTACATACGGGCTCCAGTTTTGTACTGTGACACTAAATTTTGGACATATTATTTATAAAAAATTATGGTTCTCCGGTTCTAATATATGTGTTTGTAAAAATGTGTGAATGAATGTTTATTTGTGTCTTTTTTTAATGATGTGACAAATGCCAATCTAGGACATAATTAGCATATGCATCAGATACATGATTAAAACATCTTGGAACATGAATGTATGTAATGGAAACAAAATGACACTTCAAGAGTCTTGCCCTTAAGAACCTCCATAGTCGTGTAGGATCCCTTACACGATACCAACCATTCAGTTGAGACACAACCAATTGCGAATCCAAGAGAATTCTAAAGATTGGATACCATGCAAAATGGCATCCCGAAGTAGCTCGACTACGACACTGTACTCAACCACATTATTGGATATAGGACTGAGACAAACACCTCCTGAAGACACAATCTGATGGTCAGGTGAATAAATAACCCACGCAACAGAAGCAAGTCGCTATGTATGACGGCTAGCGCCATCCACAAAACCCAAGGAGGTGGGAGATTTCACTGACATCTGTCAACCAAACAAAAGCAAATCAGTAGATCAGAAAAATCGAAAGAAATCTAAACTATGTATAGAAGCAGCTATACAATAATGTACAAAAGTATTAGTCCGAGCTAGAGCTCAAGCATAATACTGCTTGAGGTAGAGACCATTTCTAGGCTCCTTCAAGGCGTTCCCCTCATATTCTTCTAATTCATAGGTTCCTTTTTGAAGGACATGCCTCACTATGTAAGGACCTACCATATGGGGTTAAAATTGCTTGCCCCCAGGGGTTCGTTAGCTTGGTCATACAAGAGGACCAAGTCACCTTCAACATACTGTCGGGGATGGATAGACCTATCATATTGAATCTTAACATGACGTTTGTTGGCATCTATTGCCATGGCGGGATCTCGATGCTGCTAGTCAAGCTGCTTAAGGTGGATCAAACGTTGCTCAACATCTGACATATTAGGCAGGAGCTCTATGGCTAGTTTCAATGGAGGGATTTCACATTCAATCGGCAATATAGACTCCACACCATGTACTAGCTGAAATGGTGAGAAACCGGTGGCAGTCTTAATTGCGGTCCGATATGCCCACAAAGCAGGATATAACATAATGTGCCTGTTGCTCTTGCTTTGTTGGCTGGTACATTGGAGAATGGTATTTAAGGACTTATTAACTGCCTCGACCTGACCATTCACTTGGGGGTAGTAAGAAGATGAATTATTGTCACGTACCCAAAATTTGTAAAAATTTAAAAATTTCCTAAGGTGTCTTATTTCCCTTCCAAAAGGTTTATTTTCCATTAAAATGCTTTGTGGAATTATAAATATATATTCAGTATCTAAATTTATATTTAATAAATGCGACATGTAATGCTCCATAAAATTTATCATTGAATATTTATGCAAGGGTGTTAGTACATACTTACAACAGGTGGAAATTACATTTTTAATCTTAAGTGATTCTTATGCCCTTCATTGGTTCTGGTATGAAACCTTTGTATGTAGGGACCAAAGTGATTGTATACTATGTTTACAAAAATATAAATTCAACCCTAGAGACCTTCTAGACATTGCTAACATACTAGCACATATTAAAATAATACCATTCTAAATTGAAGAATTACAAACTTGAATCAACACGATACTTACATCTTTATGCTTTTTATTTGAAACACATAAAATTGTTAAAATTCAATATGCTAAGACAGAAAATAGCAGCATTACATTCCATTTCACAATAATAGCATATACAGGATCACTGAGGAAACAACAAGCACAGCATAAACACAAGAGACAGAGATTTATCCTGGGAAACCCTCATGGGGTAGAAAACCCAGCAAAGCTTCCTCAATATAGATGACCAGCAATATACAAAGATGAAACCCTGAGACATGATCTCCTCCTCCACAATAGCAGACCTCTCCTCCACAAGTGTGCTATCCTTAAGTGTGTGAGTGTATCAAATGAGGAACACACCTCCTCTATTTATACACTACTCTGATATGTATTTTACACAAGTACATGTAGGCTCGTATTTAACCATTAGGTTAAATACCCCATTATAACTGACTGGGCCGACCCCCACATGGTGGGTCTAATAACCCTAGTTACCACACCCAACTCGGAGGAATAAACATCTCCGGATTTATAGTATAATCACATCGGAGGTATGGAACATCTCCGGAATAAATAATATACAAATATAATATTCTTTGAAGTTACAATATTTCAACACTCCCCCTTAACGAGAAGGATATTATAACAGTATCTGCACGAGCAAGGAGTCATCAACATCATACATGATACATCTATAAATCATTGGAAGCTTTCTCAACATCATCAGTAACTCAAGCAGTTACTGGAACATCTTCAATACTGGAACATCAACATCTTCAGTACTGAGTCTTTATCTTCTGCAGCACTCGAACAACTACAACAACATCAACATCTGGATCCTCACGATCATCAGTATCGTCATCACACGATCATCAGCATCGTCATCACACGATCATCAGCATCGTCATCTCACGATCATCAGCATCGTCATCACACGATCATCAGCATCGTCATCACACGATCATCAGTATCGTCATCACACGATCGTCAGCATCGTCATCAACACAGGTATCCATAACAATACAAGTATCCACATCATTAGTACAAGTATTCATGCCAATACAAGTATACATATCATCAATACAAGTATCCATACTGATACAAGTAATCATGTCATCAATACATGTATCCTACCGATACAAGTAACCACATCATCAATACAAGTATCCATACCGATACAAGTAACAACGTCATCAATACAAGTATCCTACCGATACAAGTAACCACATCATCAATACTAGTATCCTACCGATACAAGTAACCACATCATCAATACAAGTATCCTACCGATACAAGTAACCACATCATCAATACAAGTATCCTACCGATACAAGTAACCACATCATCAATACAAGTATCCTATCGATACAAGTAACCACATCATCAATACAAGTATCCTACCGATACAAGTAACCACATCAAAAATCACTTTCTCGGAGACCATACGTCTACGGATCAATTCAGGGACCTAAGTCCGGGGATGATACAATCCCCACTTCTCGGAGACCTCACGTCTACGGATCAATTCAGGGACCTAAGTCCGGGGATGATACAATCCCCAGTTCACGGAGACCTCACGTCTACGGATCAATTCAGGGACCGCAGTCTGGGGATGATACAATCCCCACTTCTCGGAGACCTCACGTCTACGGCTCTCTTTAGGACTGAAAGTCCAGGGATGATCCAATCCCCTCAACTGTCCACTAAGGACTTCATTCTCGGAGACCTCACGTCTACGGCTCTCTTTAGGACTGAAAGTCCTTGGATGATCCAATCCCCTCAACTGTCCACTAAGGACTTCATTCTCGGAGACCTCACGTCTACGGCTCTCTTTAGGACTGAAAGTCCAGGGATGATCCAATCCCCTCAACTGTCCACTAAGGACTTCATTCTCGGAGACCTCACGTCTACGGCTCTCTTTAGGACTGAAAGTCCAGGGATGATCCAATCCCCTCAACTGTCTACTAAGGACTTCATTCTCGGAGACCTCACGTCTACGGCTCTCTTTAGGACTAAAAGTCCAGGGATGATCCAATCCCCTCAACTGTCCTCTAAGGACTTCATTCTCGGAGACCTCACGTCTACGGCTCTCTTTAGGACTGAAAGTCCAGGGATGATCCAATCCCCTCAACTGTCCACTAAGGACTTCATTCTTGGAGACCTCACGTCTACGGCTCTCTTTAGGACTGAAAGTCCAGGGATTATCCAATCCCCTCAACTGTCCACTAAGGACTTCATTCTCGGAGACCTCACGTCTACGGCTCTCTTTAGGAATGAAAGTCCAGGGATGATCCAATCATTTGACTATACAGAGTTATATCCACTAACTCTGATGAGTTATCCCCTAACAACTTCAAGTTGGAATCCATAATTGTGGCCATTCCAACACCTCCAGTCATATTTCTCATCATACTTTCCCTAGTTGAGAAATATTCCTTCTGAGCCTTGCCATACTTCCAGACCTAGGAAGTAAAGCATCAATTTGAGATCTTTCATTTTCATTTCTGCATTGAATGATCTTCTGCATATCTATCTATGCCATCTCTCGTTAGATGGGTCTACTAATATGAGCCTTAATATCATTCGAACTCTGTGGTGAGTTCCTTCTTGCATCCATGTCATTTGTGTATAGAAATCATATTCAACCTTGTAGCAAAGGTTGAGATCCACATCACCCATGGTGATCATTAAGCTTATCAATTTATTATCGATCCTAGGTACCTATACAGAACCTGATTCACACTTCTTCTTTAATTACACCATACTTGGAGCAAACATCTTGTCGTGATTCTCTTCCCCTTTCTAAGAGAATCTTCTAGCCATGAGCCTTCTATATTTTGTTTGATTTGTAAATCTTCTTGTTTGAACATCCACCACTTGTACGGTGTCCATCATTCTTCATGACCTTTCCTACAAATCAAAATTAAGTACATGATTAGTAATACTTCATAATCATCAAATCATATTGACATGATAACCTATTATGCATACAGATATCATTTACATAGTGATGCAACTATTTTGACCAATACTTTGGCACAACACTTTCCCATATCCTGTATGCATACAGTGGCTATCTAGATGCCTTCCATCTCTACCAGAACATACTATCGAGAGTGTGCACAACTCTCAGCATGTTAGCAAAGAGGTTTCATTCTAGACAAGCAACAATGGAATGTTTGTCCAACTTACCAATCATATGCATATTAGTAGTATACTGTTCAATGTTCTATGAATATTTACACTCAGCATGATATATTATAGGAATACAAATATGCATACAACCTATTATAGGCAATATCATTACTATTTCAAATAACAACTCAAATACTTATCTTTTATGTTTGTGTGGCTGCCTCCCGCTTGATCTTCTGTATGTCTTTTGAACTTCTATTCATTCTATACCACTGTGCATGCTCAAGAGTCATCCTCATGATCTCATACACAAACATACACTCATTAGTATATTCTAAATGCTATCAAAACATTATAGTACTAAATAATCTTGAAAATGTATAGTCATGATTATAGTTAATAAACATTAGTATTCAAGATTTCAGGGAAGTCTTCTTTTACTCATGCATATCATCAATCAAGATAAAAGATATAATATGCATAATCCCTTGATTACTAACTTTATGAATAAGCATAACCAATCATTCCAAGTATACTTATATAAGGGATCCTAACACAAGGTAAGATTCACGGGAAACATACCTGGATTAGTATACCTACTTGGTTATGTACAACATACCTAAACAATCTCTTCAATGATTTAGAGATCCTAAGCTAGAACCTGCATGTCTCATAGGTTAAGCATAATATAACAAAGTCATACATACCTCGTAAGTAGAACAAAGATTATGGATGAGTCTTTTTCTTCATGTTTTCATGGTCATGGAGCCTGATTTGTCTTTTGTGATGTACCTGTATCTTGTTAGTAGACAACATCAACCTCACAAAACATCATAATGCATTAGTACAATCATAAGTGTCAACACCCTAACCAATGAATATCTTCTATCATGCATTCATAATTTTGTTAAGGTGATACAACAAATCTAAAATCAAGATTGTACTAACCGTAATAACATGAAGACAAACATACCATAAACTTAATCATGAACAAATCTCAAAACATACCTCGATGAGTCATACCTGTCGAGATCGCTTGTAATCTCCTTATGTAAAGCCTTAGCCTCATCTCCCTCTGAAACAGTAACTCCTTCACTTATGCAGGTGACCAATCCATCTTCTTCTAGGATTAACCCTATCCACTTGATTTGCAAGAACTGGGCATGGAGCTGATATGGGTTTGTCAGAGAAACCCCAAAAATTTAAACTTTGAATTTCAAACTTCCGAAAGGATAGAAATATGCGCCTTGATGAGCTGATCAAACTGATATATTCAGAATTTGAAAACTGCAAAGTTTCACTCCTCAATTTTGCCTTTGAAACTTCCGGATTCACTCGACGTGACCCTGAACTGGGGTTTGGTGAATCCCACTCTTTTTCCCAATCAAAATGTTTGATCCAAAGCTCTAAGCTTCTATTTTTCTGAGGAGCTTCCAGCCATGGTCACAGATTTCAAAAATTCCCATTTTTACAAAAGCCCTAATTTTCCACTTTTCTAATCAAAGTCCCGAACTAGGGTTTGATCAAGCCCGGCCTTCTGACCAACCAAAAAATCTGATCTTGGTCTCTAAATTTCTATTTTGATGAGTAGCATTCAGCCGTGGTCTTCGTTTACAAAAATTCCAACTTTCTTCAAAGCCCTAAATTCCGGAAGCCATGAATGAAGGTACTCAAAAATAATTATGTTTTGACAGAAATATGTACCTGATTGTTTCTGGTGTAACTCCAAACTTTTCAATCCACAGGGTCTGAAAAAGTTTGCTGAGATAGCCTGACCTGTTATCTTTCCATCCTGACAGGTCTGAACTCAATTGGGTTTTCTGAGAGAAAGTTATGCCAAGTGTCGCAACGTGACTTGTTTATGGGATAAAACAGGAGAGCAAACTTGTATAGCATGCCACGTGTCACTGTTTGAACTTCGGCCTCTGAAAAATTTTCCTGAGATAGCTCGACCTGTTATCTTGCCATCCTAAGAGGTCTGACCTCAATTGGACTCTCTGAGAGAGAGTTATGCCAAGTGTCGCAACGTGACCTATTTATGGGATAAAACATGAGAGCGAACTTGTACGGCGTTCCACGTGTCACTGGTTCACCTTCGGCCTCTGAAAAAGTTTCTGGAGATAGTACAGTCTGTGTACTACCTGTCACTTTTTACGAAATTTCATTTGGAGCTTCCTAGCCCAAGTTATGACCTTTTTTCCAAGGTCACCTGATTTTGACTCAGATCTGGAAGAGGCAGAAACCCTAACTTGTACTGATCATAAATCACAAAGTACAACGAATTAGAGGTTGTCCTTTGGACACAAGGTACCTGGAGATTTAATCTTCGTCCTGTAACAATTTCAGATCCGAAAACTTCGCCAAAATGTATTTATAGCGAAAGTGCTACGATGACTGGTTTTTGCTATGTAAAACCCTAACCTTCAAATTGTCGTAAGTAAAGGAAGTGTCGTTAGTGCCATACCTTGTCTTCCTTCAGGTTAGCTCTGATACCATGTTAAAATTCAATATGCTAAGACAGAAAATAGCAGCATTACATTCCATTTCACAATAATAGCATATACAGGATCACTGAAGAAACAACAAGTACAGCATAAACACAAGAGACAGAGATTTATCGTGGGAAACCCTCATGGGGTAGAAAACCCAGCAAAGCTTCCTCAATATAGATGACCAGCAATATACAAAGATGAAACCCTGAGACATGATCTCCTCCTCCACAATAGCAGACCTCTCCTCCACAAGTGTGCTATCCTTAAGTGTGTGAGTGTATCAAATGAGGAACACACCTCCTCTATTTATACACTACTCTGATATGTATTTTACATAAGTACATGTAGGCTCGTATTTAACCATTAGGTTAAATACCCCATTATAACTGACTGGGCCGACCCCCACATGGTGGGTCTAATAACCCTAGTTACCACACCCAACTCGGAGGAATAAACATCTCCGTATTTTTAGTATAATCACATCGGAGGTATGGAACATCTCCGGAATAAATAATATACAAATATAATATTCTTTGAAGTTACAATATTTCAACAAAAATATCATTTGCCACGATGCATTTGACAATTGTATTATAAACATCAACTATTAAAGTAACACAAATGAGAGGAAATAATACAATCGCCATGAAGGCACATACACATATAATAACGGCCATAGACAAGTAACAAGACCAAAATAACATGGTTCACCCATACACGGGCTAGTCCACAAAGGTGTGTGCATCATTTATTATTGGGCAAAAATTAATAGGATCACAACGAGCAACATGATTGTTGCACTAAAGTTCTTTCTTCTTTCTCTGAGCCTCTGTCACATAGAGCCTATATGTATAACACCATAAATAAGAGATCATAATTGGTTTCGGATTATTTTCAAGGTGACAGATATAATCGTCAATTTATAACGGTAGAAGGAAAACTTATTGCTATAATTAAAAGAAAGAGATACAACAATATGTACGAACCAACAAATAGGTAAACATCCTTTTAGCATACTTTTAGGACAATATGTAACGCTAAATGATTTTCTTAACCCCCCCCCCGTGTTTTTTTTTTTTAAATAGTATCTACAACTATTTTTATTGAGACACAAGTATAAATCCACATATCCCCATTTTAATATGATAATATCTTTAACCCTTTGGTATAAATTTTACATGTATAACAAGAATTATGTTAATAACTTTTTAACATATATATATATAAATTATTACATCTGTTTTAGAAAATAAAGCTCTTTTACTTAAATAAAAGTAATTAATGCTCCTTCACTTAAATAAAGTAAATACTAAAAATAAAGTCATGGACTTCACTAATTCTTCTAGTGAGAAAATACTTGTACTCACTTTTAGTGGAGGACTGGTCTATTTTAATTATACAAAATATATATAAATAACTCTTTTCATATTCCTCATGCTTATATACTCCTTAACATAATTTCCTTGTATTTATAAAGCTTCTCAACCTAATATATATAAATCTTAGATAGTAATGAGATAAAGTAACCTAACATTTTTAATTATATGTTACCACCTAACATTTTTAATTATACGTTACCATATCTTAACTTCGTATATAATTTCTCTATCTCTTTTACTTTTAGTGCCTTGAACAAGGGTCGTATTTAAACTCTTAATTAATGAATAAAGAATAATATTTTCCATCTTTATCTAAACGTCTAAGAATAGTTTAAATTAACAATTAAATCAACCCTCTCAGATTTGTCGAGAGAAAAGTTAGGCTATTTCTTTCCTTTACCTATAGCGTACTTCAATTATGCGGACTCAGTATTAAGTTTCTCCATAGTTCTTACCATATATAAATCATATCATAAGGAGTTTAAAATACTAGACAATCTTAAATGTTCACCGATTAAATACGGTGTAATAACATACCAAATAATATATATTCATGGTTTGATATTACTAGAATTTAAATCGGGATTTAGTAAAGGCCAACACTTCTCAATGCGACTTCTCTAAATACTATTATTCAAACTAAGAGTCGCAATTCCATACAGTAAACAATTATAAAAATTTAATTATTTGCAATTCTTTTTTGGTGCGGAAAATCCTAGAAATAAATAAAGGGAAATTAAGACAGATTCAAAGATAAGGAAATCGGAATTCGGCCTATATTTTATAAAGAGGTAAGGGTTGAGGTAACTCTATCCAATTTGCCATATGGCCATCTGAGATTGACCAAAGCTGGAAGCTAAGGGACAGGGTTAACAACGATCAAGTTTGATCAGTTGCCAAGACAGAAGAAAATTATCTATAGTAACAGGGTTCAAGTCTTAAATGAAAATAAGAGGGATAAACGCGTCCTCGGTTTCCCACAGAGATCTACCAAGACTCGCGCTATTTTTATCTTACCGGTTAAAAAAAATGTAGGGGTCACTACCGAAATATGGTTCTGTCAAGCGTTAAGCAAGGATCAGGCAGAAATCTCAGTTAATCGCAAACATCTATTACGTTTTCAACAAGTATCATCATGCATCAATATTCATGAGGAAGATTTTCATCTCTAGATAAGAGCATTATAGAAAGGGTCTCGATAGGGTTTCTCCTAGAATAGAAGACGGCCGGTTACAACTTTCATAAACATCTATCCTTTATGAAGTTTTAAGAAATAGATAAAAAGAAAATCAACACGAATCAAACTCAGAAATAGGTCAAAGGATGCGTAACTCATTTACTCGTTATAGTTTAAGAAACAAGTGCATTCTAAATACCAACGATACTCTATCAAGAAAATATTCCAGAGATCTTCAAAGCATAACCTATAATCAACTCTAGCATCTACCTACTGGAAAAATGATCATTACCGCCGATTCTTACCCATATTCTGCATAGTATCTTCAATGCATAAGTTTGTATTTTTAAAACATAGAATCTATTTACTTAGGGATCATCCTTTTTAACCTATTTCAATTCTAAGAAACCCACTGAAAAGCAAAACAATTGTAGGGGGGTAAGGTACAGAAAAAGGAAAATAGAAAACAATGAACAACATCTAAAACAAAATACATACGTTCACAGTTCGGAGATGGAATAACGTCACCTCTTTCTACGATGACAATGCATCACTGCTCTCCACAGCAACACATCAATGCAGAAACTTTACTTCACATCAAGTGACCAGTCGTCAGCTCTGTCCTCAGGCGTCCATGGTTTCATGCTGCAATGTATCTCCGAATGCCCCCTTCTTCTAACACCCCTCATCACTATTAGTAATGACTAACACATAACCACCTCCAACTCTAGACCGAAAGACAAAACACATGTATCATCCTCTATGACAAATGGCTTCAACTAGGAAAGGAAGAGTTTGCAAGTGGCATCTCATGAAACTAAACCTCGGCTTCTGTTTCGGTTGAGGACAAATTTGCGGTTTTTACCGGGATTGGGGCTTTCCCCCATAAGGAGACCACCCTCCACTTATCTCTCACTTGAGATCCTCTATTCACCACGAACTCTTAAATTTCGGAATCACTCCACTTCCTTAATAACCAATTTTTAAATGAATGGAATCTCCTCATCACAATGTCACTTGACAACCACGATTCCTTGGCGACTCGTTTCCCTTAGCATTTAATATTTTTCAAGAATTGTGCCTAAAACTTTGTTTTATAAGCCATCATTGTAATCTTATACTTACTAGAATAATTGCTAAAATCCTTCTTGTTTTTACTTTATAAATACACATATAATGGTACTCCCAAGGGGTTCTTTTATTTAATAAACAATTTTGTTTTCACTTTGTCATATACATTTTAAAGGCATATGAAATTTCATATTCGTAGTAGAGAGAAAAATATATATATAGATGTATATGAGAGACTACTAGATTTGTTTCGGCTATTTATTATATAAATATAAGTTTATCTATATATTAAAATGATTCCCGGAGTGGATTTCTCTCTTTGTAATTATAAAGTTTTAGTCCCTAAGGCGTAACATAAATTCCTTTGTAACATATAATCCATTTATTTAAGGTATCACATATAATTCCAATTTTAAAACATATATTAAAGTTTCACATGTATCATCCCGATTCTTTTATCCTTTATATATGTACATGACATATCTATGTATTATATATTTATAATAGAATATTTATTTGTATAAGGTAATTCCATAGGGGTTTCCTAAAAGATAGACTCCTTTTTAACCCATCCTTAGGTTAATTTCTAAAATGTTTCTTAGTAATAAATAACATAGTGTTTATCATTTTAGTTCTTAGGAAACCTTTCCAGCCCTAACTGGTAACGACTAGTTACTTTGCTAAATATTAAGATCTCACCAAGAAATTGTTACTTTGTTTAAAGTGTTACTCATGGTAAGATGAAATCCTTTATCTAGTTGTATACCTACATGGTTTTCCTAGCGAGTCGACTGTTCTCCTTATATAAATAGGTTTGCTTACTTGTCCTTTAAGTAGTGTCATGCCCTTAGTAATCATTTAGGAAATAACTTAACAATACTCCCCAAGTTCCACTAGTGGGGCCTTGGTCTTGAGCTCCTCACGAGGGTCATATACAAAATTTACAAAATACTTTTATAGAAATTATAATAATAATATGGGTCAAATTGGAGGATGTTACAATTTTCTTGACAAAACCCAAGCTTGAGAGACAAATCCGCCATCATCTTGTTTTGAAAGTGACTACCCTGGTCGGTGACAATCTCTTTCGGGATACCGAAACGAGCGACTATCTGATTGAACACGAATTGGGCTGCAGTAGAACCGTCGGATTTTACGGTAGGCATGGCCTCAGCCCATTTGGAAAAGTAATCCACGGCCACAATGATATGGTGATGCCCCCCAGCCGAAGTTGGTATGCAATCCATGAAATCCACCCCCCACTTAGTGAAGGGACCAACGGTGATGACCAAATGAAGGGGCGCAGGATGCAAGTGTATATTTCGAGAAAACACCTCGCAAGGGTGACATCTCTTCACAGCGTTCACACAATCTTTAAAGATCGAAGGCCAGAAGTAACCATCTTGCATGATACGTTGGGATGTCACAAGACCAAATAAGTGACCACCACAAGCCCCACCGTGGCAGTCATTCAGCACTAACTTCGCTTCTTAGTGATTCAAACAATGATGGAGGATAAAATCCTTTCCTCGACGACACAAAGTGTCACCGACGATGACATAATATTGAGCGTGATGTCTCACACATCATCGTTCATCTCGTGAATAGTGCGAAGGTAACTTCAGAGTTAGTAGGTATACAATAATATCCCCATACCAACGGTCCACCGACAAGATACCACATAGGTGCTCATCCACAAAGGAATCTTCATGGATGATGTATTAATCAAGTCATGGAAAATACGACATGAGCTTAGCGAAAAACAAGGATTTCACCGACTTCGCCGAAGCAAAATCGAGATCAAACTCCTGAAGAATAACAATCCACTTATTATACTTCCCCCAATTAGATGTCGTGGTAGCACGAACTGAAATGGATTGATGTGTGCTATGGAAGTGGTTTTCCTAAGCATAATGTAGTGCCGTAAATGTTGGACTGCATGAACAACCACAAGTTCCAACTTCTCCACTATTAGGATATTCCTATACTCCATTCTAGTCCCACCAGTATTTTGATCATTTACATTTTCAGTCATGCATGCACTTTTAGGGTTTGCATGCATTCTAGGGTTTGCATGCATTGTGCATGCATCCCAGTCATTAGTCTAGCACCTAGCCCTTAGTTAGCCAACCCCCAGAAGCTTCTCACTATTCCGTTTTAGCCCTCTAGTTTCTTAATGCGCCCTTCTTCCTTGATTTTAGGAAGCAACTCGCCCTTTTTCACCTACCAGTCCAGTTCGATTCAATTTATACTCAATTAAACTTAGTTACACTGAGTTACACTTAGTTACACTCAGTTACACTCAGTTACACCTACCAAACTCAGTTTGACTGATGGTTGACCGTTACTTGAGCATTGATGACTCCACTGATGATGATGAAGACTTCTAGTTGTGCTCCGATGATACTAGTTGTGCTCTCATGACACTCTAGTGATCCTTTGATCACTCCATGAAGGCTATTTCGAATTGCCACCTTAGGCATTCAAATTCCTCATGCATTGTATTATTTATTTGTCCATTTGTGATTAATGAATTGGTGCGTGTGAAGTATTATTGCTTCTATCTGAGTTCTACTGTACCATATTATTCTGTTGCTCATTATAATATATTATTCACTCTTCTTTTATTTTCCTGCTTAATCATAATTACTCTTGTGAGGTATGCATCATCTCTTAGATCTATTGTGAGGATTTTCACATGGTATCAGAGCATGTTGAGAGTATTGTTTATCTCCATTCTTGAGAGTTTTTTGCAGGTTATTACCAAGATTTTGAGTGCAGCAGTTGCAGCAGTTTCTGCATCTTTGCAGCAGTATTCTCTATTGTTTTTTGCAGGTCTTCTACAGCTTCAATGTGTCCAGAATTAGAAGAAATCACTCCTCTTTCTCTATTCAACTATGATGAATGGAAACCAAAAATAATATCATATTTGAAGAGCCATGATCTCTTTGATTCTTATTTTGAAAGAGAGTTCAAATCCTCTGAAGAGAAGATTGATTGGTTGAATAAAGGTGACATGCACATTGGAAGAATGAAGCTTACTATGCCGGATTACATATTGTTCCCAATCATTATTTATATTGAAACTCCAGAAGAGCTATGGGCTCACCTGGATGAAGAATTTGGCAGAAAGAATGAAGGACTTAGTCCTAACCCATTCGAAAGCAAGCAAAGTGATGTATTCGCTCCTCTTGATTGTCTCTCAGATCATGAACTAGTATCATCTCATATTGAAGTTGTTGACAAAGAACTTGCAGATTCTCCACTCATGATCAAAGTTTCTTCTCTTTCTGTGCCAGCTCACACTCTAGATATTGCAGAAGGTCCTAAATCCTCTCTTGCACCAGAGTCTGTTGGTTTGCATCATGATCACATGATTATTTGAGAGGTAAAATCAGCTATTGGAAGTAATGAATTCGCTCCTCTCAAGCAATCATCTCTTTTATACTACTATATGATCATCAATTCATGCTTTCAGAAGGTTAATGAAGATTGTGGCCATTGCCATTCGCTTGGGATAAATTCTCATGCAATTACTGGTTTTGATCTTACCTCTGATGGTTCAAAGGAGATCTCAAGAAACCATGATTCAAGTCTTGGATCTAATTTGGATTCTAAGCAATTACTACTTGGGATAATTTCTCATGCATATGATAGTTTTGATCTCACCCCCACTAGTTCAAAGGAGATCTCAAGAAACTATTCTTCAAGTCTTAAATCTGATTTGGATTTCAAACAATTATTATTTGATGGTTCTTTTTGGCATAATCTCACCCATGATGGTTCGAAGGAGAAGACAAAAGACTATTTGCATGTTCATGATTTTGGTCCTACCTCAGTTGATTCAAATCATAGGTTCAAGGATCATTCTCATATTGTTGGATTTGTTCTCACCACATTCAATCTGAAGAGAAAGTACAAGCACATGATTTTTGAGCATGATCCAATTCTTCCCAAGAAGAAGATACCTCTAGACATATGACCAAGCATAACACCTGCTTGAGTTTGGAGCATTTATTTTTGTGTGTGCCTTACAGTCTGTTTTTTAGGAGGGGGTATGTTTCCCATGAAATTTTCCCACTTCCTTGGTTTATTGACTGTTATTATTCATTGTATTGGGTGACCTTTGGTCTTAGTTACCAGGGCCCAGGATGGATTAAGGGGGGGTGTTAGGATATTCCTATAATCCATCCTAGTCCCACCAGTATTTTGATCATTTACATTTTCAATCATGCATGCACTTTTAGGGTTTGCATGCATCCCAGTCATCAGTCCAGCACCTAGCCCTCAGTTAGCCAACCCCTAGGAGCTTCTCACTATTTAGTTTTATCCCTCTAGTTGCTTAATGTGCCCTTATTCCTTGATTTTAGGAAGCAACTCGCCCTTCTTCACCTACTAGTCCAGTTGTCTTAATTTTATACTCAGTTACACTCAGTTACACTGAGTTACACTCAGTTGCACTTAGTTACAGTCAGTTACAGTCAGTTATACTCAGCTACACTCAGTTACACCTACCAAACTCAGTTTGACTGATGGTTGACAGTTACTTGAGCATGATGACTCCACTGATGATGATGAAGACTTCCAGTTGTGCTCCGATGATACTGGTTGTGCTCCGATGACACTCCAGTGATCCTTTGATCACTCCATGAAGGATAATTCAAATTGCCACCTTAGGAATTCGAATTCCTCATGCATTGTATTATTTATTTGTCCATTTGTGATTAATGAATTAGTGTGTGTGAAGTATTATTGCTTCTATCTGAGTTCTACGGTACCATATTATTTTGTTGCTCATTATACTGTATTGTTCACTCTTCTTCTATTTTCCTGCTTAATCATAATTACTCTTGTGAGGTATACATCATCTCTTAGATCTGCTGTGAGGATTTTCACATCTACGTGAGTGTATCTCAGCTCAGCGTCTATTAGATTTTGACTAAGATAATAGACAACATGCTCTTGGAGCACATCATCTACCTGAACTTAGACCATGCCAATCGTCTCGAGAGACATGGCCACATCAAGAAAGAAATATCTAGCAAAGTTGGGTGGACTAAGCAGAGGGGCTGATACCAAAGCTTTCTTCAAAGCATCGAAATACTGTTGGGATCGCTCATCCCAGATAAATGGTGTGTCCTTCTTCAAAAGTCGCGTCAAACCTTTGGTAAGACTGGAATAATTCACTATAAAACATCGTAGAATAGTGGCTCTCCCTTGGAGGCTCTAAAGTTGAATTAAGTTACGCAAGGGAGGCAACAAAAGTATTGCCTCAACCTTAAGAGGATTGACTCGTATACTCTCTTGTGAAACTACAAACCCTAAAAGACGACCCGTTTTCACAACAAAGATGCACTTGTTGGGGTTCAATCGAATCTTGTAACATCGACATCTTTCGAAAATGAGGCAGAGGTGCTTGGGTTGGTCCACTCTCTTACGAGAATGGCCAGCAAGATCATCCAAGTAAGCCTCCACTATATGCTTAAGGTCATGAAACGCGTAGGTCATGGCACACTGAAACGTGGCTCCTGCTTTTTTAAGGCCAAAGGGAATATTCCGGTATGAAAATGTACCCCAAGGACATATAAAAGCAGTTTTATGTTGGTCCTTGGGCTTAAATGGGATCTGGTTATATCCTGAGAAACTGTCCATAAACCAAAAAACTTCGCTTTTCGCACATGCATCCAAGATCTGATCTATGAATGGAGTGGGGAAGTTGTCTTTCGGACATGCTCGTTTCAGATCTCTAAAATTTCTGCATACACGGATGGTTCCCTGCTTCTTATCCACATGAACGGGACTTGACGCCCATTCGGTAAGGGGCACCAGGTAGATGAAATTAGCTTTAAGTAGTTTCTCCACCTCTTCCTTAATCGCGACTACCTTCCTAGGATTCACAGCATGAAGTCATTGTCAAACCGACTTAGCATTAGGGTATGTCTTAATATCATGTTTGACAATTCTAGGGTCTATTCCTGGCATCTCCTCCTATGACCAAGCGAAAACATCTCGAAATTCCTTGAACAACTCGGTGTATATGAGGATCTCATCGGGAGAACAATCAACACTGATATCAACATTCTCTGTCTTTCTTGGAATGTTAGAGATGCTGATTGGTATGGTTCGGGAGATATTAGCCATATTCCCCTCCGCGTAAATCCCATGTGAGTCCAAAGGAGCCACAGGGTGACCAACCTTCTCTGCAAGAGTCGTCCTAAACTATTCTTGCTCAAGAAGATTGAGGTTGGGAAGAAAATAAGAGTGATGATGCAAGTCCTCCCCAGGTCTCTCACTACCACACATGGCCTCGATGATGGTTTCATCCAAAGGAAAAGTACTATCAAAACAATCGTACGAGTAAGACGAGTCGGCTGCTCATGTTGGTAGCATAATGAGATGTTCCTATTCTATCTGTGAAGAGGAGGGATCCGACTCTACAGTGGCTTGTTGAATTTCATAGTATGCAAGCTCAGCTGCATATAATGTCATAGTTATTCCAATGTTTGAAATGTCTCCAGACGAGGCACTTGTGGATGGTAAATTCAACGAATCATTAAAATACGAGGTCAGGAAGGATACATTACTTAAAGAGGATAGTGCACTATAGGAAACGGTTCCAATAAAGGCAATTGGTGCAACAAAGTTGAATGATCCCATCAAGGATGGATACAATCCTACACAAATGTTCCCAGTTCTCGGCTGAGAAACTTTGATCTGGGGAAGAACAGTTCTTGGCGATGCTACGGAATTAGAATTAGGGAAGTCTAGCTGATCAACCGTCACAATTTTGCCTTCATGAGGAAAGCAAATAACTCTAAACACGGAGGACATGATCGCTTTCATTGCGTAGATCCAATTCCTACCCAGAAAAAGGTTGTAGTCAATGGGCACATCAACCACCTCGACTTCAATAGGCACGGATTTCCCACCCAAGTAGACTTCAAGGGAAGGGAGAATACCATGCGGCCTAAATGACCAACCATCGAACGCAGTAAGCATGGTCATATATTTTGACAAAGGAGGAGAGCCAAGAGATTTCCAACAATACAACGACATTACTAAGGTGGAAGCACCTTCGTTAACCACCATACTTTTAATGAATTTATCTAAACACCTCACATGGACTTGAAAATACACATGATAAGGAAAGCGAGGCTAGATATTAGTAGTGTCGAATTTAATGACGTTAGGGCTACCCTCATCCCGGACTCCCAAATCAGATAAAAGGGCATTCCTCTGCAAAGGACATGCCTGTAAAACCTCAAGAGCCAACATGGCACATGGATTTTGGCCCAAATATTCTACAATGGAGTAGTTATGGGTGGCTTAGGCATTGGTATTATGCGTCGAGCGCTTAAGAACACCTTTTAGTATCCACGGCATAGTAGTGGGATTCTCGAAATGTAGAGAAGAGTTAGGAGGAGGAGGAGGCTCATTCCCCATATTCGGTTGTGGTACACCATAATCGTGTTGACGAGTAGAAACACTAACCTGATATTGGACCATGTTCATGGATTCATAGCCACCGGCATGAGGGGAGGACGATGACGTTTCATTAGTCCCATAGCTAATTACGGGAGCATTTGAAGCCATATTCTGATGATGTGGAAGGGGATATTTCAACACAGCTGGGCTCTGTGCAAGATGCTTTGATGCTTCTTCAGTTCGAGGACACTAGTGAGTCAGATGATCCTCCCCACAAAGTTTGAAAGGGAATTTCACCTTACATCTTAGCTTATGGTCTCAACCAGCATTTCCACTGTTCCAAGCAGGGTTGGCGTTCTCTTTTCTGGGAGTATTTATATTACTTCCATTATTCCCATTATTCCCACCCTTATGATTGTTTCTCCCCTTCTTCTTTCCACCAGGTTGTTGGTTACCTTATGGGTTCGCCGACTGTATAGAATGGACATCAGATGATTGGGTGAAAGTGGACGAGGCGTGAGCCTATCCAGGGGTAGACTGGCTAATAGACAAATTTTGCATCTAATTTGTAACCAAGTCTACGGGTCGAGTACTCATGGATCCAACAATGCCATCAACGTGTGGTCCAAGAACAGGCTTGGGCTCATGATGTGAGCATGGTGTGTCAGGAATAATATCGTACAGGATACTAGGTTGAGCATAGAGTAAATCTAGCTGCTGGGATTGAAATATAGCTTGCTCCTCACTCGTAATGTCGGACACGAAACCATCCTTAGATATGTAGGGAAGCAAATACTTGAGGAACCACTCCAACAGAAAGTGTTGGATTACATAATTGTCTTGAGGTTTTCTATAAAGACCCAGGTTCTTCGCGGTTCAAGGAACCAACAAAACCCCTTTTCACTGGCCTTTTCAGAAACAATCTACAAGCAGACTGAGGTCTCACTCGAGGAAAAGTAATGGGGGGGTTGTGGAATCAGGTTTCCACAACCACGTGATGAGTGCTTAAACAGATCTGATGAAAAGCATGCTACAAGGCTCGCACTACGGACTGAGGACTGTGTGAAGATCGCCTTCTTCACGGTTAGCACTTCCGAAAGCACAAACATTTGCATGACTCGTGCATCGAGGACTGTGCGGTTCAAAAATTACTCGACAAAGGGATAGTGCAACAGACACTCCACTTCCTCTTCAAACTTAACCAACTTCAACAAGCTCTACTTAGTGTTTTATCCATTCATCAGTTGTCTTAAGTTATTTATCTTATGGCTTATATAATATGACAAAACACAAAATACTGCACACTTCCAGTGTTGCGCTTCGAGGGAGCTGCACAGTGCGAGCTCTACCTACTTAAGTGTTTATCCAACTGACTCATGCATTCATTCAGACTTAGAAATACTTATGCATCTAGAATTCCTCCATACATGTGATACTTAACATATTACTCCCATCTCATTCCTTATGGCGAATACATATAAAAGTAAACACATAAATTGATAAGAAAGATCTTAAGCATTCAATGTAAGAAAATAAACAGATGCAAACATGTAAACAGTCACACAACATAGGAATTTAACATGGTTCACCCCCAGGATGGGAGCTATGTCCACAAGAATTGTTGTTGTATTAGTCTTGGGGAAGGGTACAACAATTTCAGTCTGCGCACTCAGTTGCAGACTCTCTTCTCTCTCAATAGGCCTCTGTGCACACAGCTTGCAGAGCCTTACAATGGATTTCAATACTTAGAAGATTCAACAATGAATATTATTCAACCATTAACAATGATTCAACCCTTTCCCTTACAAAATTGTGCCTTCTTTTAGATAAGGCCCGTAGGTCATGTCTTTACAATACACAGACAAAAACCCTAAGGTCTCCAAAAACTGTCATAGTTTTCCTTTAACTGGACTTGCTAGTTTCTGGTAGCGAATATTCCATCATGGCCATCCTGTGCATGTGGTCATGTCGCTTTCAGCCTGCCCTGTCAACCGCATGCCGACTGTCGCTTTCACCTGGTCATTCCTTCTCTAATGACCTTATGTGGTTGATTCGTGTCGTGCTTCCTCCGCGCGTGTGACCGGTCACTTTCCTTCCTCCTTACTTCTTACCCACCTGCTTGGTAATCATCGAGTATATTAACCAAAAATAGGTCGCTTTCACCTAGCAGACCTTGTCTTAATTCTTTACCCAAAATGGGTGCCTTGCTGGCACATCGCAGCGCTACTACTTCGTGGAACCGGTCCTCAGTTGCATGGTTCCCATCCTGTCGATACTGCACTATGCTCACAATGCAGCTCCCCAAAAACTGTCTTGCCAAAAAGTATTCATCTAAACTGTGATTAACTTCGCAGTTCCAAACCTTGACTTGCACAAAAATTCCCCACTTGGGCCCGGCCCAACAGGCCCCTAACACATACACGTGGCTCATCCCCGAGCCACCTTCAACCTCTACTTCTCCTAGATGTTCTTCCTCCTGTGGAGCTAACTTCACATCGAACTCTTGGTATGTTGCAGTCAAGTTTGCAATCTCTTCCTTGGTGTCCTACTCAATTTTCTTGACAGTCTCCAACAAATCAGCTGTTATTTCATCATCGGCTTGTTCTTGTATGGAATCTTGTCCTTCATGGAGCTCCCTGAACTTTTCTTCAATTTTCTGTGTGAGTTCGTGCGCTTCCTCTTGCAGGGGCTCCGACTTATCTCCAACTTCAATCTCCTTGTATCGCAGTACTTGCAGTTCTTTCTTCAATCACCTAACTTCTGGATATTTGCGGAGTCGGTCCCTTAGCAGTAGGACCTTGACCTCTGCATCCAGTAGTTCCAATGCAGCCTGCCTATCCTTCAAAGCACTTTGGATTTCCAACAACTCTGGATTCTCTTCCATGGAAGTAAATGTTTTTGTTACCTCATCTAACAAACTTTCGCACTTAGCCACTGCACTGGCTATACTTTCTGTTGGAGCTTTCACTTCTTTTGCTTGAAGTTGTTGCTAATCAGGTGGTGTCTTCGGCTGATTATGCGCTTCCAAGGCAGCAATATTTACTTCATAACCAATCTCCATATCTCTCATTTAATCTTTAAGATTGCTGACCAGCTTTCCGATCTTAATGACAATTTCTGCAGGTTCTTGCTGCTCGTTGCATTGAGGTATCTCCGTGACTACCGCAGCGACCGTAGTGTCTAATCTCATTCGTCGGTCGTGCTCATGTTGAAGTTGCATGGACCTCTACGAGCTTTATTCCTACAACTGCTTATAGTTTGCAACTAACTCATGGTGTTGGTTCCGAGCAACTACATCTCTCTCATGGATCTCCTCCAGAACCTGCAGGTGCAGATTATGTAGACCCTCCATTGGCAATACTGAGATTTCAACTTCCACATGCTAGATATCCTGCTCACCCAAAGTTAACTATTCGTGGGGTGGTAATATTACACTCAGTGGATAAACTTTGACTATGGGCTACTTCGACGACAAATTCACGGCTAGAGGCGTTGTCTTCGACTGCAAAGTGCCCCCTGACTTCCCTTCTGATTCTGAGTCTCATGGCAAGGGTAGACTGCGCTGTACTTTCTCGAATTTCTCCAGTATCCCTTGTAGCATGGTCATATTCTTCTACAAACTCTTTTGAATCGCCTCATCCTTTTTTTCTTTAGCAACCATCAGATCTTCCATCTGCACTATTACCGTAGGTGCGATCATCTCATAATCATCATCGTGGAGCTTGGATTCTTACTGGATTTTAACTACTTTATGCTTCTTCTTCTGTACCTTTTGCTATACAGTACTCTTGGCTTCCTTCCTTTTTCCCATCCACGGTTATTCAACAATGGGTGTAGGGATTGGGTTACTCTCCTCGGAGTCACTTTCGATATCCACAATCCCTTCGACTTTGAACTCAGGGATCCATTCCTTCATGATTGTGTCGATATCTTTTTTGTTCATGTGGTAGCTTCTGTGGAACCATTCAAGGTTCTTCATCTGAGCCTTTACTGAAATAAAGACAGAATACATATCATCTTTAAAATTGACGGTGCGAATATACTTAGCCGTTACCTCTTCTGATATCCGCGGTGTGGCGATAATGGCCTCGCATAGCTACTCATAGTAAGTGTAGAATACTTTAGCTAACGCATGTTGTCTTTCTAATATTGAATTCGCCCAAAGGTTTTCATAATCGGCTCCTCTGTAATCATTGTTGTCGGTGTTTAGGAAAATGTAATGTTTTGGGTCCTTCCACCCTACAAAGGAAATCAACACTATCAACCATGTATAGTGGAAGTTACTACCATGTGTTTGCGTGTCATTCAGCTCTTCGAGAAACTCATTTAGCAGGTATTGACAGTATTTAAACCTTTCTCCTATCGCAGCCTTTGCCTTAAGGAGCACTTTGCCCACGGGTCCTTCCAACGGTCTTACTTTTCTCATAACTTTTCCTGCTAGCAGTTGTGTGACAAACCGCATAGCTTCATCATCTATATCATGCGTGAGAAATCTCTTTTTCCTTTGATGATGGGCTGTGTCTTCTTCATCTTCGCGGCGACCTCCTGATCCCGACTCTTGGCTAGGAAAAATTGCTTGGGGTCCTTGCCTCTCTTGCTTAACCTAGTAATCTGGTGAATTAAGTCAATATTTAGGTCCATATTACGATCAAGCCAATGATATCCTTGGTGCACGCGTGACATAAGAGTGCGCACCACCACATTTAATTTTGGCGTTTGGTCGAAATGCGAGAGTCTCAACAAGTTGAGCAACCCTGACTCGACTACTCCGGTTAGCCAGTTCTGCGTGACTAGCACATAGTTTCGTTTTATGTCATTCTTCCGGCACATATACTGATCTGGATGAAACTTTGGGAACTTTGGTTCAACCAGGTCTTTTTGCATCTAAAGCAGGTTGAAGTCTTCAAACTTGCATTCAGGAATGTTTCCCAACAAATTTCCTTCTACTTGTACATGCTTCGACATACGTGGAATCGGAATCTCATACTTAGAATTCTTGAGCAGTTTAATGGATGGTGCATTTGCTGCACGCGATGAGATATATTGCGGCGTTAACTTCAAGGGAATTTCTTTGTCGCTCCACAGAACTTCTAGTACTATGGAGCTTACAACCTTCAGCTTCATCTTCTCCAATGCTAGTCCTTTTCCTTTATCTTGCATAACTGTATCGTGTCTTGGCGATCTTCGAGAGCCCCGACTGTAACATACCCATTACTTGAAACATTTTATGTTTGAGAAAAACATTATCTTTATTTTTATTGTAAAGTTTATATTTGGCCAAGTGGCCAAGGATGACTGTAATTGCACAATATTATTATTTAATAAAATAAAATAGGAGACACACACCCAAAGAGACTATTGAAAGAGTGTTTACTGACCCACTAGGTGGAATGGAATCTCGGGTAGAAGGAAATTGGAAAAATGGTAGCATCAGGAACTCGATAACTAGCTGTTGTTATGGGACAACTCCCTTGAATTGTGGTCAAATTTCCTTGAAAGATGGGACTGGAGCTTGAGAGTCATTTATTTGGAAAGTATGATTCCATGAAAGTGGTTCACCATTTTTGGTGCGCAGGAGACAAAAAAATTGTTTTCCGCACCCTCAATCGAGCTTATTTCAAGCCTCAATCAAGGTTTTAAGCGCTCGATCGAGGGTTTCAAAATATCTCGATCGAGGGCTTCAAAATACCTCGATTGAGGGTATTTAAATAGCTCAATCGAGGGCTATTTTAAACCTTTGATCGAGGGTTTGAGACAAAACAAAAAACAGGGTTCAGAATGTCGGTCGGTCCTGTTTGACAGTGATAGTGCATACTGTGCCGACTACGATGGCTCCAAGCCCCTCGACCGAGTGTCTGTAGCCAGCACAACACTCCCACGTCCACCTCCATCCACCTCCGTCGACCATGGCTTCAAATCCACAATGTAGGTGGATTTCAACCACATTTTGTTTGTTTTTCAATAAAACTTAAATTTGTTATTTGTTTTCAAAAAAATCCCAAATTGTTTTTGTTTTTGTTTTGTTATTTGTTTTGAAAAAAACCATAAATTTGATTTGTTTTGTATGTAAAAATGGGTGTTTAAAATGTAGATTTAATTTAGTTTTTATGAGTTTGTGAATGTAACCATTGAAAACGAAAACCAACATCGAAACCAAAAACCATTGAAAGTAAAATCACCGTCAAAACCAAACCAAAAACCATTGAAACTAAAAAACACCATTGAAACCAAAACAAAAACCATTCCAAAACATTTTTTTGTTTCAAATTTATGTTCTATTTATTTTTTTAAATTATTAATATTTTTTTTTATGTCAACCGGTAGCATTTCACCGCATAAATGCTACCAGTTTTATTTTAAAATGTGTTTTGACAAGCAGGAATGCTGCCCGTTTTTTTTCAATCCTCTGAGAACGCCAAGAGGATTGAAAAAAAAAATCATATTAGGTTGTCGATTTAACAAAAACCAGTAACATTGAAATTTTATTTATAATATTTATTAATATTTTTGAAATTTAATATTTTTAATATAAAACTTTATTAATATAAAAATTAAAAGAATAATATTTTTTTAATATTTAATTAATAATAATATTGATTCAAAAATATAAACATAAACCATAATAAAATATTAATCAATATAACTACAAGAAATTAATGAGATTAATAATATTATAAAAATTAATAATTTATTATATTTTTAATATTTATTAAATTTTTGAAATTGAATATTTTTAATATTTATAATATAAAATTTTATTAATTTAAAAATTAAAAAAATATTATTTTTTTAATATTTAATTAATAATAATATTGGTTCAAAAATATAAACATAAATCATAATAAAATATTAATCAATATAACTACAATAAATTAATGAGATTAATAATATTAATGAAATTAATAATATTAATAATTTATTATTAATAACATTATATAAACACATATTTTTATATTTATACATATAATATCAAAAAAATACTTATATATAAAAAATATTATTGTAGTGTTACTCTCACTTTTTAATAATATATCCATATTTTCATTTTAAAAAACATGCTTAAGTGTATAAAAATAGAATACACACTAAGTTGCCTTCCATTTCATTACACTAAATAATCTTCAAAATATATATATATTTGTTAATTTTTTAATAATATATATTATAGAACATTTTAAAATTAAATTTAAATATTATGTAATTAAATTTAAATATGTTTATTAAATTCAATATTTATTAATATAATTATATTTTAATATAAACTAATAATTTTATAAAATATTTTGCAATAACCTATATAATTAATAGTTATTGAAGCGTATCTTATAAAAACAACAATTTATAAATGAAAGAATGAATATAAATGATATATCAAATATGTACAATCACTAGTGTTGAAATGTAAATAATTTAGTTTAAATTTGTTTTGTTATGTGAAATGACATGTATAGTAGGCTTTACATATGACATTCACCTCTAGATTTAAAGGTCTTTGCATGCACTATTTAGATTATACATACAAATGTAATAGCCTAAAATTCTCTATTAATTATCAATCCACTCTTATGCGGTTTCCTCTATGCTATGTGTTATAATTTTGGAACAAAGAGTGATATTCTTTAATTGTTTTCATGTCATTATATAGTTTGAATTTGTAAAATGGGTAATAATCTTGTTGTGGAATTACAACCACATTAATAGGTAGTCATTGCCAAATGCTAAAAATATCTCAAGTTTGGCTGAATTTCTATTATAGTATAATGTTAAATTTATTTCTCCTTAAAATTTGATTGTGTTTGTATATTTGTTTAGTCCTTAATTTATTCATGAACCATGGTCCAAAACCCATCCCTAGTGCACAAAAATGAATGTTTCCATCCATATCCAACTTTAAATGTAAACCCATCACTAGTAATCAAAACCTTAGAATGACATTAATTCCTACACATAGAGACTATGAATATTTTCAACAAGACATGTGTGTCGACCATATCTATTGGTCCTAAATTCCTAAAATCTTATTTTAGGGCCCAATGTAGAGGTCCATAGTTCCATGATTGCTCGACTAGTACTAACTTATGAGATTTATAGGTCCATGGTTGTTCATTCAAATTGATTCTCTATTACGAGAAGCATTTCCAGATAATAAAACAGATCCTTTTGGTGGTAGATACATCATTCATTTGGGATACCTTGGTCAATTACCTCATGGGAGTGATAACCCTATATATGCCTAGAACACAACTGAATTTTTTTATCACATAGTCCAACCCTCTCCCAATGATAAACACATAGGATTACGATGTTGTTACTAACCATTCCATTCATAGACACATTAACACTACACATTCACAAATCATACCTTTACATAAGAAGAAATTTCATCATTATCTATAATCAAGTAGGATCATCATTACAATATTACCTTTACATAGGTTAGTATGGTTCAATTTAAAAGGTAGATTTTCGAGACTCAAACATGTAGCGAGCCCCAGTTGACTTAGGCTTGACTCCATTTCCCCTCCATCCCATACCTGTATGTTGTCGCAACAGGTGTTGAACAACTAAATTTGGTGCCTAGGCCCCTATGATGTTAGCATTGCTAATAAAAATGATATCGAAATTGAAATTGGAAATTGAAAGTGGAATTGAAATGTAAATTTGAAATTGAAAATGAAAATGATATTGATATTGGAAATTGAAACTGGAATTGAAATGTAAATTTTAAATTGAAAACGAAAATGATATTGATATTGACAATTGATATTTAAATTGAATTTGAATTTTGAAATGAAAATCGAAAATTGAAATTGAAATGAGAAATGAAAATTGAGAATTGGAAATGTAATTAGAATTCAAATCGAAATTGAAACTTGGAATTTGAAATTGAAATTTGAATTTGAATTGTGAAATTTGAAATAGAGTTTGAAATTTGAATTGAATTTGAAATTTGAATTGAATTTGAAATTTGAATTTCGATTTGAAATGCAAAATTTGAAATAGAATTTGTAATTTGTAATTTGAATTTTAAATGTGAAATTTGAAAGAGAATTAGAATTAGAAATTGAAATGTGATGCAGAGAGTTCTGAAGAGAGATCTTCATTGCTTCGTGCTCCATGACACACGAGAGGATCTGACATCGCCCAAGAGGGCGGCCATTGGTAGTGCTCCCGTTCGCCGAGTGCGTCCACGCCGGGGTTGGTTGTCGCTGGAGGCAGCAACAGGAGGGCTAGTGTGTCCGTTCATCTTGACGACATACATGGTGATCCCCAGGTGGGGGATGGATGGCTAGAATCGAGTGCATTAGGGGCATCGGGTGCATATTTTGGGTTAGATACATTTTCAGTAAATTTTTAGTATATAATGCATTGAATTTCAGTTTCAAGTTATAATATATGTTTTTAGTAACATTTGTGTTTTGGTTTGCATTGCAGGTGCCCCATTAGGGAGATCATACGACGATGAGGTCGCACGGATCACTCTCACTGATATCACTTCCCAGCAAGAGTGGGTGAACTCGTGTGTGTGTACATTCAGGGAGTGTTCTCCCACACGACGATCTTTATCCATGATGTTAACAGCAGTTGATGAGATGTTGGCCCTCTATAAGAGGGTGGGACCTCTCAGTGACATTTGGAGTCATTCATGCCAGAGGAGGAGACAGGATGTCATTGGGATCCACAAATGGGAAGACGTCAAAGTCACCATAAGAGGGCATGACGTCAAGGGTACTTTGTTCGACATCCCACCTCACCGCCCTTCCGGTCAACTGCTTAGACTTAGGGAGTTTAATTTGGAGGCCGCTGCACCACATCTATATGATAGATTCGTGGGAGCATGGGGCATGTTCCCCCACCATGACCAGGTCCCGTTGTACTTTGCAAAACATGTTTATGCATATTTTTTTTTGGACATGCGCCCAGATTACACTAGCACATGGTCCTCGTTCTATGGGGCTGGTAGGGGACGCTCCTACCAATGTCCTGGAGCTTGAAGAGACTCTACCTTCGTGCCATCCACTCCGAGGTTGCTATCGCTTCCAGACAGGGCGGTTATCAGGTCGGGGGATGTGGCAAAATCATCCCAGCTTGCTGCAGAGGCTAAAACTGACCTTACATACTCGTTGTTCACTGCCATGGGCAGTGTTGTTGTTGCTGCACATGGAGAGGCATCTAGACCACCCCCTCCACCTGCATAGCCAGAGATAGAGTATCTCCCTAGTGACATGCTCAGGATTCTCGATGGCGAGGCCCTACTGAGGTATGTTGAGTCATCCCAAGATGCATACTTTCAGTCGTATCGTATATCCGTCACTACAGGATAGGTATAATTTTGTACAAATATGTATATATGTTCTTCATGTTACATCATATTATATGTTGTAAATTGAATGGTTAATAATACTTAAGGGAGTTGTCTTCTATTGCTCCATGCACGGAAGCACATTCATGGATCAACTCTTTTCTAGTCAGCCATCGGTTGGTCCATCAGCTCGTCCCAACCCGCAGGCAGCAGTAGTCGAGGTAAGTTATAATTTATGTTCTAATTTAATTTGAGTTTATTATTTCCTAGTTTAAATAATTTATGTTTTATTTTTTTAATTTTTGAGATTTTATGTCTTAGATCTTAACTTCAAATGAGTTTCAAATTGTATAGGGAAAAGGAAAGGGGGTAGATCTTGATGATGGACATGAGGACGGCGAAGGTCCTCACGAGCCGGGTTGAGACACAGATGTGAGTTTTAATTTATGTTCCAATTCATGTTATTTAGTGACATTTAGTAGTTGATTTTTGTACTTTATGTTTCAATTTTTGAATTATAATTTAAATTATGTTAAGTAGTTTTAATCTTTAATAAATATAACCAATTACATGTAATGGCATATATTACACAGGCATCGATACAGGTGGGTGTCAATGCTGCAATGGATTTCACATATGATTGGGATGCAGCTCGAGTACATGTTTCTAATGAAGGGCAATCTACCCGTATTCCTACTCAGATCCTGGATATAACCACTGACTCGACAGATATGGATGTATTCATTCATGGTTTACTATTTCAGAGCCAACATCAGTCTACTATACACGAGGGTGGTTAGATGGATGATCGAGGGCCTCATGGGGGTAGTGGCCAATGAATTGATGATCTATATATTTCCATGTTTTGGATATTTTCATATTTTATATATTTTCATGTTTTGGATGATCTATATATACGTTATCATATTTTGGATATGGATTTCTATCATTTCTACATGGACTTTTATCATATATGGACTTTGGATATGGACTTTTGGATATTTTTTATATTTTATCATATTGATGTCTTCACATGTATTTTGTATATGATTTGAAATCGATGATTTTTTATATTAGATATGGATATAGTTATTACAGTTACAAATTTAAGTTTTGTCGTTTCAAAAGCAAATTTAATGTGTAGTTACAATTTAGTTCAATTTAAAATGCTAATTTCGACTACATTAGAGAACATCTTCCAAAATTTAGAATTGAATAAATACATTACGTTTCAAAATTGAATTTACAATTCCAATTCAATTACAATGTAAAATTTCAAATTTAATGTGTAATTTCAATTCCAATTCAATTACAATTTAAAAGCTCATTTTCAACTACATTACAATTGCATAAATGAAATCAACATATAAAATTAGAATACATTTGAAATTAATAATTGAAATTACAATTACATTATGTTGTCTCCACATTACAATTCAATTACAATTTACACATTCCAATTCAATTACAATTTAAAATTAAAATCTCAAATTTAATGTGTAATTTCAATTGAAAATTCAATGTGTTGTTCCAATTTACAAGTTCGATTTCAATTACATTACAATTGCATTTGAAATAACAAATTTTAAATTAGAATACATTGTACACTATAAATTTTAAATTTTACAATTTTACATTGTATATAGATGTATTTTAAATTATCTTGATTGTATTTGAAATAAAAATTTAAAATTAGAATACATTTGAAATTGAAAATTGAAATTGACATTTTGCATTATGTTGTCTACACATTACAATTCACTTACAATTTCCACATTTCAATTCAATTACATGGAAAATTTAATGTGTAATTTCAATTGAAAATTCAATGTGTTATTGTATATAAGAATGTTTTTGTCCATTGAGAGTGTGAAATATCCCTTGAGACAAAATTATCTAATTACAAGTTATATAGTATGTAGGTAATCTTTGTGTTCTTTTCTTTTAAGTGTGTGCTCTAATCTAAAGTCATAAAAGTATGGTTTGTTTTCTTGGCAATGGGCATAACCACCTAGTTAATATAAGAAGTGAAAATATGTTGATAGTAGACGCTTGTACAACTATGGTAGAAACTATGCTTGTACAACTATTTCATATGGTTTATGTTTTGATGACAAATGGAGATAATGGCACCATTTGATCCAACTAGGTAAGTTGCATATATGAAGGCATGTACAAGTTATTACGTTTTCAAGTTATTATTACGTTCACGTTTCAACTTTCATCATTACGTACAATACATGTCTATGAAAGAGATTCCATGCCTATGCGTGCAAACTGCATGATAAAGATTATTTTTGATGCATGTAATCCAAAAATTGAGAATGTTTGATGGTTAGAAATTATAGTGAATGTTTGTGAGGTGTGCCAACAATGGGTATTGTTTGCATGAAAATATATTCAAAGATTATGTGTAAGTGCCCTTTAGTTGAATTGTACCCTCTATCCCCTATGTTATATTCCATGTAGCACCAAGTGCCAATATTTTTATTAAATGGAATGAGGAGAGGCAAAAAAAATTGGTCATAACTTTGATATGTTCTTGATAACAAAACTAATTGATTATTGTTGAATGAAACATTTTCCAATACATTGGTATTTGATAATATTTTAATATAATTCATAATGAAATACAAGGTAATTGATGACCAAATACAATGAATGGATTATAATGTATAAAATTTTGCAAATTTGAAATCAAAATTTAAATTTTACAATTCCACATTATATATATAGATGTGTTTTAAATTCTCAATTACATTACAATTGTATTTGAAATCAAAATTTAAAATTAGAATGTACATTACAATTTAAAATTGAAATTTTACAATTACCTTATATTGTCTACACATTACAATTCAATTGTACATTACAATTCCACTATCTATTATATCTTTAATGTTGTTTTTAAAGCATCTAAACAAATACCTATAAAACTATTATGGATGAAGTTCATGGAGAATTGACTATATATTCAAGTGTATTCATATTGGAGCACCATGACCCAAATTTCACAAAAGCCTCCAATCTAGTATTTGTATTCTTGACAATAAAACATCTACAAAAATACATTTATAAAACAACATCCACAAAAATCTCCAAAAAAATATTACACAAGACAACATGAAAACTATGCCAATGATGCAAGTGGCATACATGTAACTCATCCATATGGCCAATGGGTTATAGGAATGCAAGTCTCCATAATACGATCATGGTGAGCTTCTGTCATCTTCCATCTCTTTGGATCACCTCTCTTCACCTTGGTTTCTGTTAGATGTATCCGAGCTACCACCACCAAATGACTATATTGACATGATATATATTCAGGCATAAAATCTCTGTAAATAATATGATCACCCTGTTTTTTCACTTTTTCAAAAAAGTGTCCCATTAGAACCATGTCTCCAGTTTGGTATGTTAAGTCCCCATCTTGGTAGGGTCGCACCAACCTACTTTTTATTTGCGTGCACCACATCAAATAGTATGCCACATTTTCATGGTTGTGGGGGGCTGCAATGACAATGAATATATCGCTTGCAAGATACATTACAAATATTATTCCAATGTCCTACGTGAATTTCTACAACATTTGTATATGTGTAATATATAATGAACTAATTAACTTAATGAAGACTCTTGTACCTTCCCTAACCATATCGGAAACTCGATCATGATCTAATGAGACCATTTCCTCTTGAGTGTGCATCTCTTGCCATGTTGGAATTGGATGTGGGCCTTTCGGATTAAGAGAGACATATTTCCGTGGTTTCACATATACATCATTTTCACAGTGATCAAGCCCGCATCCATTTGCATCAATGCAAAAATCGCAAAAATAGGCATACTTCCTCGTTTCAATGGAAAATATGTCACCCATGTCTTTATTTCTTACAGAATGTAATTCCCTCGTACCAGGGATGGTCTCACAATACCACAACATAGATCTATTAACATCTCCAAGGGAAACATCCCAAAAGAACCTACATGGAATTCAGTTTGTCATATGTAAATTCCTATGGAGTATGTGTTCTTTTGGAAATGATGATATTGAATGTTATTAGCTTATTAATTGAGTTTGGAGTTTATTACGTGCACACCGGCCTTGCTTGTATGTGACCTTGATGTCCCAAATTCCGTGTGCACCAATCAACTACTTCAGTGGAGCATTTGAGTCAGGTTGCACCATGACTCATCTGGTACCTTTGAAGTGCTTGTTTAACACATGCACCTTCACCATCATGTTCACCCTTTCCATGCCCTGTCTCAAAAAAGATCCAGGTGTGTAAGATTCCTATCTGTTTGTGAAGGTGACTCGACCAATAAAATGAGCATGCCGATTTGAATTGCCCTGCACACCCATCTGACCAAATCCAGTGTTCAGTAAATGATACGCCTCTCTTCCTAAATGAATCATAAATCAACCCAAAGCAGTGTTGAACGAACAATGTGTCATGCTCACGATCATCACTAACATAAACATGGTACTCCTTGATCACTTCACGTGACTGAGGAGTGCTATCCCTACCATCAATGTTTTCCTAAGCATGTCTGTACAATACATGTACAAAGATAGACACCTAGTAGGAGTGATAGTACTCACTCTGTATCTCTCTCTTAGGAGAAAAGGTTTAGTTCTCCACAAAGTCTACCACTAATAAGATTGTGCCCAGCTCAAATACCTCACGAGAATGTTTGAATTCCAAAGCTTGCACCTGGACCTATGGTAGTGCTTTATGTATTTATAAATCTGACTTTGAAACTTCTCCATGAAATCTGAAACAGGAATCTCATCATCGAGCAAGATGATCCTCTTAGATGGCACAGATGAAGAAGCTGTTGGATTCATGGTGACGTACTCATACCTCTTCCACCTAATGGTGATATCTGACAATCCAGGGTGTGTTGGATCGATAGGAAAGTTCCTATGGAACAATGTCAAATCACCATATTCATGGAATTTTCTCCCACCTACACACCTCTTATTGAAAAACACGTGTTCAAGATTCCTATTGCACAGTATCATACAAATAAAATCTCGCACTGTGTGAGGCGCTAGTACACCGTTCTAGTGCCTTTTGCAAAAAATACAGAAATGTGTCATAGTATAGTTGAAATTCAACGTGGGTACCGGCAGCAACAAGTGTCGTGAATCGTATTCATCCTAATATACCATGGTTTCAATTTGTTGAACATGTTAAATGATATTTGAACACCCGGATTGGTTTCTTGGAATTCCTTGTAAACTACAACTCATGTCATCTCCATCACATGCTTACAGTGCTCCTGATAAATGCCTTTGGATAAACATTATCGCAGGACATGCTTTCGATCTGGAATAGCACGAGAATGGAAATCCCAAAACTCTATCACCTTCTCTCTAATGCCTGCTGCCATCCTGCCTCTATAGGGTTCCCTACAAATAAGATCCCAACAAGCAACTTCATCATTTTCATCTATCCGGACCCTGAATTTAGTATATTTGAGCAATGTTCTTTTTGAAACATTGAGCAATGATGCCATTGTTGATACCATTCGATTTCTTGAGGTGCTTTGTGCCGCAACCATTGTAATTTCCCTACGAGCAGCTCGGGTATCATTGTTTCTTGATTTTCCAAATGAAGAAATTGCAATTCTTACATTTTCTATTGCATTCTCGCATGTCTTTTTTGTTTTAACATCTTGAAAACCCAAAAAATTTGTGGCACATTTTAATTTTTTGTGTTCTATCAACCCATGTAGGATTTGAGCTTGTGCCATCGTTGAATTTTGTTCAAAATATGACTTGATTATGTTATTGACATGCTCTCTAACTCTTGGACCAGGGATCGAGTTCCCAACCTTTTCTTGTGCAGAAACAGCTGCACAATCCTCTAGAAAATTTCCACCCCTTCCAACCCCACTGCAACTCCCAATTATACTTTCAATGTGAGAGGGAAAGGTGTGATGTGATGGCTCATCAGGATCATGAAGGGGCACAGGGTCATGTGATTCTTGATCACCATGATGTGATGTCTGACCATAATCTCTCCCTACATAACATGTAAATTAACAAATTGAAAAATGGTTACTTGATAGTTGTGCATTGAACTTTAAAATTGCTAGTAACTTGAAATTTGATGTGGAAATTGAAAAATTGAAAAATTGAAAATTGCATATGAATTGAATTTTCCAACTAATACATTTAGCTTGAAAATTGTTCCAAGTAAAAATTGAAATTGCTAGTAACTTGAAATTTGAAGTTGCTCAAGTAACTTGAAATTGCTAACTTAATTAAACTTGAGAATTGTTCTAGAAGTAAAGTTTGAAATTGCTAGTAAAATTTGAAATTGCTTGTAACTTAAAATTGGTAGTAACTTGTACATTTAACTTTAAAATTGCTAGTAACTTGAAGTTTGTTGTACATGTAAATTAACAAATTAACAAATTGAAAATTGCTAGTGACTTGAGAAAAATATACAAGTATTGAAAATACATTAAAACAAGAAAATTGTTTGTAACTTCATTTCAAAATAAATAAATATGTACATGCAACTTGAAATTGTACATTTAGTTTGATAATTGCTAGTAAAGTTTGAAAATCAAGTATATATATTTAACTCAAGATAATTATTAATAACTTGATAAAAATTAATATCATTTATAATCATCACATTATATAATTGTGGGAAAATTTTCTTTATGCAATTTATGTCCATTTTACTTTTACATTACAAGAAAAATGTTATTTTAACGTTATGGTATAAAATAAACAAATAAATATTTAAAATACAAGTTGCAAATCACCACAAAGAATAAATTATTACAACACTTCTACCCTAGAATTTCAAGGACAACATCATGCATCGCATGTTGTATATACGTGAAATAAATTAAGATTGGTTTTTTACCCATGATAACATACCTATTATACTCTAAATGTGGAAAAGAAAACATTGATTTAGAGATGAATACGATATTTAATTAAAAACATTGTAGTGATAATAATATAATAAAATATTAGCTTAGGGGTTCAATTCTTCATGGTAAAAGTTCTTATTGGTTAGAGCTTCTTTGTTCTATTTTGGTATTTTTTATTTAAATTGCAATTTTAATTTTAAGAAATTGTAACTTTGGCAATTAGAAATTCAACAATCAAAAGATTGAGCATAAATTGCAATTTTGACAACTACTAAGTCACAATTTCAAGTTTCAACAAGCATGTGGTTGATAATAAATTCAAATTTTTTGTAAGAAATTTAGATAAGTACATATTGAAATTTAAAGAATTTTTTTAATTCAAATTGCAATTTCAACTTAAATTCCAATTTTGACATTCCAACATTTACATGACAATTAAAAATTTGGCAATTCCAACAAATATATGATTGATGAGAAATTCATAATTTTTAATGCAAAATAACATTTTCAATAGTTGATGATTTTGCAATTTCAACAATAAACAATTATGGAAATTATAATTTTTATCATAAGTTGCAATTTAAGGATTTTTTTATCAATAATGTTTCACATATCAATGCAAGGTTGTAAACATTGCAAATAATTATTTCCAATTTGTCCTAACAAAATATATGATTCTAATCATTAATCGTATCTTGGTGATATGTCATGTTATGTAAATAAAAGTACATGTGATAAATGGAATTTTTTAAAGTAAACATTATAATTAAATAGCTCTTTGAACATTGATTTGTATTCAAATATTCATTACTATGAAAATATTTCCAACCACCATAACTATGAAAATATTAATTCATCTGTTTTTAAATTGAATAAATTCTAACCAACACATAACTATATCACAACGTGTTCATTTCAAAATATTCATTCATTTGTTTTGAAATTGAATTTTCTAACAAAACAAGAATTGAAATTACAGTTAACTTGAAATTGTTAGTAACTTAAAAAATTGCAATTTGTTAAATATGTACAATTTAACTTGAAAATAGTGTCCAAGTGTACATTTAATTTGAAAATTATTCTAATAATATTGAAAATTGTTAGTAAAGTTTAGAAATTTGAAATAATTAATATGTTCATACATTTTAACTTGAAAATAGAATATAAGTGTACATTTCATTTGAAAATTGTTGGACAATAAAATTGAAAATTGTTAACAACTTTGAAATAATTTGAAAATTGTTAAAGCAACTTTGAAACATAATTTGAAAATTGTTAGTAACTTTGAAATAATTTGAAAATAGTTAAAAATATGTATATGTATTAACATGAAAATATAATCTAAATTTACATGTTTCATTTGCAAATTGTTCCAATTTAACATTTGTTAGCCACTTGAAAATTGTTCATTTAACATAAAAATTGTTGAAAACTTTGAAATTTAAATAACAAATGCATGAAATAAATAAGAATATCATTACAAATAAATATGAAGCAAATTAAATTATGAAATTTAGTTAAATTTATTGAAAAATTGTTACTAATTTTGTAAATTATGTAGCATGTTAGTTAAATTATGATAACATGTAATTTAATAATTTACCTTGGTTGTCCTCCATTAGAATATGTTGCACCAAATGTGCATCTTCTTCTTCTCTCAATCTTGCTCTTTGTTGTTTCATTTGTTCTCTATTCTCCTCACACTCTTCATTGTCATTTTGTTGTCTAGCATGTTTTCTTTGTCTTTTTTTTTATTCCCCATCAATCTACAATGAAAAAAAAATTAAAAAATTCAAATTGTTATAACAAACAACAATATGTCAGTATGAAATATTAAAATATGCCTACAAAGAAATATTACATGTCTAATGAGCTCTAATTCAACAACAAGAAAATTCCAAAGCTCAAATTCAACAAGATCAAAATGACAAAGCTCTAATCGAAAAAAAAAGTAGCAATGAGTAAAATTATTGTTTTTTATTAATTTTTTGTGTCTTATATACATGTTGGTCGATATTTTTACAATGGAAGGGTAGTTGGCAACATTAATTGTTGCCAACTCCTTTTTCGGGTTCGCCCAGGTTCATTTTTATATTTTTTTTACACAGACGAACCCTCAATCGAGCTTATATTGGATTCGTCAATGAATCCTCTATCCATATACATTAGATTTACAAATTTTTATCTTCATATGTATTTTGTTTTTAAATTTATACTAAAACTTGCCCTAAACAACCCTGCCGACAACTTCGATTGAGCTCAAAGAAAAATACATAACATTCAAAATACACATCCAAAAAATTTGAAAAAATACAGAAGCCCTAGATAAACGTGTCCTCTTTAAAAGGGTATTTTTAGTTTTGCAAATTATGTAAAAAATAAAAAGATTTCGTGCATACACACACATGTGTGCAAAATGCGACTTAAATATTCATTGGTAAGTTTTGAAAAATAATAATAAATATAATTTTTTGAGAAAAATTAAAAAAACCCATTTAAGCCTTAGTGCATTTTATCTAGATCATGTTCACATATTTCATTTTTTTAAATTATTACTTTAACATTAAATTATTTTGCACACACACAAACTACTTGTTAATTGCTCTTCAAATTTTTAAGTACACACGCATTATTAAATGAAAATTTGACACGATATATGGCATTGGTACATTTCAAAAAAAATATCATTGTAAAGCCAACATAATTCTCTACATTTCGTTTTTCAACCGCATGTCAAAATTCATGTGGCAAGTATGAGTTTCGAGGGTTTCAATTTAATACATGGGTAAAATTTCTATTTTTCACCATCATATTTGGCCAAAAAGAGTTACCCATCTTCATCATGTAACACCCCATATCTTATTACGTGCATTTATTAGTTAGACACACCATACTTTATTTCTTATATATTCTGTTGAACTCAGCTCGACTGAGTAAACTATGTTGGACCTCATTATATGATGTTACTCTGTCTTATGATTTCACCATGATTATGATGTTACTATGTTATGCAGTTATGATGTCACGATTATCATATGATTTCTTTATTTTACGATTACAGTATATGCTTATATGTTTTCATTGATGAAATGTGAAATATATGATTCGGTACATGGATACCATCTTCTTATATGAATTATTGAAGTGTTATATGTCATACGCATCTATGATGAGCTAAAAGGGTTGCATGAAATAAAATGATTTTTGATAGCATGGATCAATTGGCGATCAATGGGAAATGTTTTCTATAAATTTGTATTTTGCAAAATACTAACCTACAAGACACAAGGGCTATGGGATAGCCAGTTACTTGATCTGATATATATTGGAAAGGAAAAACATGTTCATACAGCAAACCTTAGCAGCCAAAATGAGGATACGATAACACAAACTGATAATCCCGATAGCAGCAAAGTATGAGTTGATAAGGGCGTAGGCCCAGTATGTTGAGAGCGATGGATGTGTTTCCCACCCTATGTTTCCATGAGACCCGAGGTCGTGGGAGGGCCGTGCTGAGACACGCTCCCCATGTTGTTGTGATGACGATGGTCGGATGCCTGCTAGGGGATGATAGGTCCGCTGTTCAGCCGACGCTATCGCTCTCAGGTTCTATGTGGTCAGATCGGTGAGTCCGACATCCACTTTTGTACTAGCAGAGGAAGGATAGGGAGGATGCTGGACGTAGGTTATGATGGGAGGATGTGTTAGTTAGTACTGTTGGGGGTTTAGTATTCCTTGATTCCGAGTTAGTGGTAGTAGGCACCCTTCCTTGTACATGATTGATTAAACTAATGTAAAGATAAAGATAATGATGTGAAATCGTAACGAACTAACTGTTAAATAACTGAGAATGTTGAAGTAATTGTACTATATATATATTATGTTTGTTCTTCTGCATGGGGGTAAATACTACTATTAGTTAGCAGGTATGCATAGACGGGATGGGGTTTGTCTATAGTACATTTATGATCTGTGCATACGCTGGCCACGCATGCACACCTTGCACATGTACACTAGTATCGATATACAAACACTTAACATATTGAATAAATTTATAAGTTGTCATAAGTAATTAGGTTAATCATGCATTGACCAAATTCAGATAATGAATATAAAGCTATTTAAGATGTGTAAAACAAGTCAATTAAGCTATGTATTACTCGTTGGTAAACATCATGATATACAATGGAGACAAGTGTCACCAGTTAACATTGTCGTCTGAGAATTATTGTAAATAAGGTGATGGCACTGTCTAATTAATTAGTAAGATTGTTTAAGCACTTAAGGGTGCTTTGTTTAGAAGAACGACGATACTATGTAGATGTTAGGGTACTCATGTGATAAACAAATGATGTAAAAAACATCTTTTTTAAATTCACCATTATCATTACCTTATGGGGATTTAATTAATATTATTACTTAAAATTTATTTTAAAATATTACTACCCATGTCATAACAATTGCAAAATAGATAAAATGTAAATATTGATTAATGAATGATTAGAATGTGATTATTTTACATTTCTAAAATTAGACATAATAGGATAACAATTTTTGGAATGAACGTGATGTGATGGAAAATGGGTTATTAATATTTAATTATTCAATATGAATCGTAGAATTTAAATCTCAAGATAAGTGATCTCGACGGATAAGGTAGACCCTTAAGACACGCCATGTCCAAGTTGAAAGGGGTCAAATATTTTATAATATTTTATTAAATACCTTAATAACAATAAACACAAGGTTTGGTGAAAAGACTTGTAATTAATAAACCTTGTCCCGAATGGATAACATTTGGGTGATAATTTCCACCGTAATAAATACTTACGACCGTCAATCCAAAAACCAAATAAATTTTCCATGAGAGTAATTAATTATACATTTTTATAAAGAAACGTGTACGAATGAACTGGTAATAGGAGTAAATGTTGAGGGGCTCGAGAGGGGGATTTTGGGGCGGTGGAGTAAGCCCAAGATCTTCTCGAGGAAGGGAAAGTATATAGAGGGGGAGAGCTTGGAGTAAATGGGGGAGGTTTTTTTTCTGGGGGAAGAAAAGAAGGTTGGGAGAACAGAGAGTTTTGAGAACAGAAAGTTTGGAGAACAGAAAGTTTGGAGAACCGAAGAGAGGACTGCTCTCGGGATTATCATATTGTGGGCTCGGGGGCTTGGAAATCATTTGATTTCCAAGGGCCAGCAAGATAATAGCTGGTCGGTAGGGTGGACACTCCATTTTGGCTGCCTAAGAGGTTATACAACCTGCTACAACCTACGGTTAGCATCAGCATCAGGTAATTTCCTTGTTATTTACGTTATTCGATTATTATGCTAAATCTTACTGTAAACATGCATAACTTGCTATTTACTGATTTACTAAGTTGTGAAACATATTCTTATGCTGGAACATGATTGTTGAAAAGAAAATAATGATATGCTTGTTTATTTTAAATTACGAATGTAAGGTTGATGGAAAACACGACAGTACACTAAATATCATTTAGGCACATTGTAATTGTTAGAAATTTACTTCCATACATTTGATAAAGTTTAAAACGTAGAAAATTAACTCTGAAATTTTACTCAGTGCTCTGCTGTAAAAACCAGAGCACTACAGATGGTATCAGAGCCTGGTTCGAACTCTCGAACCTAATGGCCTACAAGAAATAGAAACCAAGCATCACTAAGCAACAAAATATATATATATATATATCTATAAATCTATGTGGAACTCTATGCATAAATCCGAAATCAATGTTCAAGATTTTCCAACCCTTCTTCCCTAATTTATGTAACAGTAGTTTATCTGCACAACCATAAAAATCAGAAATAGTCAGTTACACATATATATAGCATTAGAGTAAGAATTCTCTAAATTTTATAAGAAAACAAGAAGACGTTGCATATTTGGCATAAAAAGAAAACAAACATAAAATCTCATATTTAAGGAGGCCACTACAATCATTATTTTAAATTAAATTCAGATAATTATGTTTAAAACTTTAACATTCACCATACTTAACCTCAACACATCCATCAATGAATTGATTTTGTTTATCCAGATTTCTAATATATACATCTCCTAAATAGTGGATTTCAAAGACCTTTACAGTCGTGTATTTGTTTTCTTTAACCATTTTATGGATGATGTGAGAATATAGTTGGTAATTCATACTAAACTCTCAAAGGTAATTAATTTGTTTTACCTTTTCACGACATAAATCTGGGTATTTCAAATACCTAGCGTGGTCATTAGTAAAGATTGTTGCATTGTTTTCTCAATCACCCTCACACGCTAAAAAGTCGTAAAGTGAAAGGGAAAAGGTTTATAGGGTAACAGAGTATAAAAAAAGAAATTTCATCTTCCTATAATTTATCTAGGTTAGGCAGGATTCATTCGCTGGGTGTGGCTAGGCTGGTTAGCTCATGGGTGCGCAATAGCTACGGGCTTTCATACTCAGGCTTTGATACTTGGATGCTCAATTCAGCTGGGATACTCTCCGCTGGGATGCGCTTTTAGACCTGGCTTGAGCTGCACTACTTATTATATATATATAACCTACCAGTTATATAAAACAATCTTATTCTACATTTTAAGCTAATAAAATTTAATCTTGAACAGGGCCGAGAACTAGTTGGTCATCGGGGAAACTAAAATGAATCGTTTCTTTATGAAAGTTTACATTTTATGAACTTTATGGTCGCAAATCGAAGTATAATATAATAGAAGAATTATTCTTCAAAATATAAATCTGGTTGTTTAAAGAAGTGAGCAGAACAAGGGATAGAAGGCCAATCTCCTAGAGAAAAGGATTGGGACCAGAAGAAGTATACAATGTCGAAGGTGCTGAAGTGCCAGAGATGATCTAAAATTAACCAGTAAATATTTAAGGAATACGAATGATATTTCTAGGGTAACGACTTAGTTGCGGGGTCGGTAGGAATCGGTATCAAACCATCGATCCTCATCAACCAGGGTGGGTTGGTAGCGTGATAATGGCTCAGCCGGGTCTTGTTTTCATCCAGGGCTTGATGTTGGCTGCCTGGAAAAGAGCCATTGTATGTTCTACGGATTATAAAATAGGTAAAGTGAAATAAAGAACTCATAATCTGATCAGGCTAGCAGCGGTGATGGATTATCAAATTTGGTTTTAATTGACTTGAAGTTTGGATCTTCTACACAAAGGTTAAGAAAGACACATACCCTAAATTTATTAGGCCCTTGCATTATAAAATATAAGGCATCAATTTTTCTTAGGGGAGTGGAACGGAAAGAGTTATGAAAGAGTAATAAAATGGTAATAATTCACAGGTCAATCTATTTATAATCAGCTATTAATGCGAGCAGGACTAACCACAGTGCAGTAGACGCTAACATAGCACCAAAAAAAAAAAAAAAAAAAAACCATAGCACTACAGAAAAATTTAAGACGTTATATTATCCATCCTACCTGAAGGGGTATTAAGTGACCATAGAACGACTGCAAATGCTTTTAGGAGCATAAACAGGCCTGACAAGCAATGTGTATCCTTTTTGTTAAGTTAGAATTGAATCTGAGATTATCTGTGGTAAGCTATATCTAGGTGGGATATTATGAGAGCAATAGCGAGTTGCCTGGTTTTCTATATGACTACTTTAATCTTTTAAGTGATTCCGTGTCTTATTCCGGGATCCTCCAGAGCCACCTTTAAGAAGAAGCACCTGAGACATAGAGTGTTTGGCCGCTAGCACATTTTAAGTCTTATAAAATTACAGTCCCAAAATATATAGGTCGTGGCTTATTACCAGCACATTATGCAACACCTCCTTTTCTTTTGAAATCTCTTCCAACGGGTCCCTGAAGCGTAGGTTATGAATCGCCTATAACATAGGGAGAACCTAGAAAACAATCCTCGAGTTGGTATGGCAACAATAGGTCGAGGCTACAGGTCCCAATCTTTGCAAAAGTGGAATTGCAAATTTGAGCCTAGGCTCACTGTAATTAAATTTCTATGCATCGGTATAAATAAGCTTGGCGATATTCTTGTCAAATCACGAATGACCCCAGGAATCTGAGGCATTTTTTTTGTCCTTGTCGCCGCCGCAAACACTGTATATATGAATAACACATCCGAAAACCCTTTCAAAGTCTGAGTGCAAAGATATTTAATACCAGTGAGGATAGGCTTAAATCTCCAATCTGTAAAATTGGCCGATCGAATAGGATAGGATAGGCTTAACACCTTTTCTTTTGTTGCCAAACCCGAGCTCAACACTGGGAGCTTCGCAAGCGACTGAATTCCAGGTCGAGGGGGGGGGGTCACCACGCCCGCCACTACAGCCCAAACGCCAAGCACAAGCGCAGTGCCTTCCTTTGTTATAACAGGTCCAGCCCAAGCGCTCAACACCGAGAGCCACTCACGCAACCAGTTGCCCAGTCGAAGATGGGCTCCTCATAGCCTCCACACTCCTAGCGCCATGGCAAATAAATAATAAATTAATAATAATTCGGTGCTAAGTATAGATAAAGGTAACGCGCCCAACACAGAGGGCTCGTCAAATGCCCAACAGCCTAGCCAACGAGCTCCACATAGCCTCAACACTGCAAGCACATGCCTCAACACTACACGAGCATACCTCTCCTTGCGCAGAGGTATGAAACCCTAGCGTCCAAGCATCTAGAAAATAAAATACATACTAATAGAGCTCACGAGTCAAGCTAGGTGCACAACGCGTCTAGGCAAGTGCAGCCAGGCCATACAGGTCACAAACCTGCCAGGATTCCGTCATTAAATTTATACATGGTTTACAGAATTAAGAATTTGAACATTATTTTGTGGCATTATACCGTGTATCGGTCAATGAAATTTTATTTTTGCACATTCTGTCATTTTATTATTATTAAAGCACATTCTGTCACTAGTATTATTATGAAAGCAGGACTATCAACTCTACACGGGTTCAAAACAAAAAAAAATAATAATAAAATAAATATATTTTGCATTTCCGTATTTGGTTGATCATATGATACTACTATAGCATTCCGTGCCGGAGCTGGAAATCTAACAAAGGGGCGCTCTTGAGCTGGGCTCTCTGGGTTGCGCCCTCTCAAAAGAAAATAATACCACTAAGCGGTAAACCATTGCTGAAAGGTCTAAATGCAAAAGGGAGAAAATGAATATGTTGTAAACAAAAAGACAAATCCAATTCCAAGAAAAATTCACATTGAGAGATTTACAGAAACTTTTTCCATTTGATATTCAATAAAGCCATGTCCACATTCCTGCAGAGGAGAAACTAGAAACTAGAAACTAACTGAACAGACTAGTAAAAATGAAGAAAAACCCAACAAAAATTGAGTTGTAAAGGCACAGGGCCTGCACAGATGTGAAACTCACAAGTTTGGCGAGTCAATCTTAAGCCACAAGACTCAGGCCCAACACACAAGCATCCAGAAGAGTCCACAAGGAGAGCCGCGGATCCATAGCTAGAACACTCAGCTAGCATAAATGCCGGGCAAATTAGGAAATACCGCTTGTGCCAGTGCTTCTGCCATAGCATTGTGGATCAAAAGCTCCTTCCTCTCTAAAAACCCTAAGCAAGCTCGCATAGAGTTTGGGAGCTAAAATTTCCAGAGAGGAAAAAAAAATGGCCGCGCCTTGGGGATTGACCCTATTTAGGGTTCCCCACTTTTGCATGGTGGTGGACTACCATGAGGGGCCGCGTGGCCTTCAAGCATACACCCACTTTTGCATGGCTGTGGCTAGACGGAATAGGCAGCATGATCTTAGGCGTGGTAGCGGTAGGGTTAGGAAAAATTATTAATTAATTAATTAATTTGTTATAAATACCAGATTGTAATTTTATTTATACATATATATATATATAAATATTTTTTTATATTTAAGTTGTTAAATGTTATAAACTCTCAGACCGAGCTAATTTATATATATTAGAACAGCTCCGTTGACAATGGTGTGCTTTTATTCTCCTCGAGCGATCTAGGGGACAATAATGTATATTTGGCAGTTGTTTAATGAAATAGATTTTACAAGAATATTTTATGGTATCCATGTCAATTTCTTTTGCTGGAAATTAAAGCTGTAAAGAATTCAACGAGATAGATCTCTTTACGGTGTGACACTTCTCTCTATGTGATATAAACCTCTGCGACCAGGTGAGAACTTTTTCGAATGTATATATATAAAGAACATTATGATGACCGCAGATACAGGATAATATTATCATAACCCATTAGTTGTAGCAACATGGCGGTTTTGAATAACTTTATTCTAACCGGATGTAAGCCCTTGCTAAGAATTTTCGGACCTCATCATCCCTACCATAATGATATATAAAATGATATAAAAGAAAAAGGAAAAGATCATCCTATTTTAACTCTTTGAAATATATGCAAACAATTTACAATATCATATTGCCATGTGTCGATCGATCAATTATATTAGATTCTAAAAGTAACTATTTGTGATTATCAAAATATCCAAATTATATAATTATATAAAACTTAGTGAGCTCTAGCTTGAATAGAAATGGCACTAACTTAAATAATTTGAAAACTTTAACAATTTTAATGACCCCAATTCACATCAACATGTGATATCCATGCCATACGAGATCTTTTTGTTTCAGATATAATTATATTTATTATGTGAATGCATTGATGAACATTGATCATTATTTGTTTTGCTCACCTAGTGAGCTATGTTTTTGACAATTTAAGTTTTTCTTTAAGAAAAAAAAAAAAAAAAAAAAAAACCTAAAGTATATCTACAAAGTATGAATAAATCAAAACAAATCACATATTGTTTTACAGAGAAGCTTTGACTTCATTAAATTTCATTTGCAATATTATTACATAAAACAACAATATAGGGAGATTCAAATTCAATTAGAACAAATAGCATGATATGATATTATACATAAAGCTTTAATTATATGGTGCTTATAACATACCTTCTCCCACATACAATATTCCTTAAATCAAATGTAATACAAATATGAGTTATCAACATACAATATTACTTTTATTTATATAAGTGATATATATATGTATATATATTTGAGATAAAAGAAAAAAAATAAATATAAATAAATAAATTTTGTGTTTCATATATAAAGCTTATTTAATTATAATTTTAGTTTACTTGGAACTAGGTTGAAAATATTATGATAAAAGAAATACATGCCAAAAATACAAGACATTCACTCACGTCAAAAGATCAATTTAAAAGTTAACACTTTACAACCATCTAGAATAATTCAAATGAGTATTACAAGGAGTGGTAATTTTTACATATCCACTAAGAAAGGAAAATTTGTGTTTTAATCTATTTTCGTAGAATGCAGTAGTTGCAATGCAAAGTAACATAATTTAGTTTTATTGAATGGTTTTACATGTTAAGTAATTAACATGTTTGGTGGTTATGTGAAGGTGTCATTTGTTAGGTCAACCACATCTAAACTTTGATTGTGTGGAATAAGAGAATATGGTTAAATAAACATGGAGTGGTGTTTGAGCTTTGAGTTCCTAGGTCCCAACAACAAATTACACAAACATCAATGTGTGTATATAGATAACTGGGTACAAAGTACAAATTAAAGTGAAAACTCGTGAACACCTCATAATTATATTTACAAATAAAATTTTCATTTAAAAATATAAATAAATGTAATAATATACAAGTATTTTAGTTGAGAAAAGTTAAGATATGAAATGTTATGTAGGTGAGAGATAGAGAGAGACTTAGAAAATACATTATATATTATTTAGATAAGAAAAGGGATGGAAGTAAATTTGCTCGATACAAGGACACGGTATCCTTTTGAATCACATTATGGAAAACACCATGCACTTAAACAAGGAGATTGCATATAAAGCTTATTAAAAACTATTTTATTAAGGGGGTACATGGCTTTAGAATAAATCAGTTAAATATTGGTGTAATGGTGCAATAAGGTTTTTGAGAAAATTTTTTGGATTAATCATACCTAAGATCTTGGGTAGTAATAAGAGATTCATAAGATTCTCAACACAATCCTCAACTTAACTCGATTAAAGCGGTTGTTATGAAGTTCTAATATGATTAAACATATTAAGTAATGATGTTTCGTTCAACTTGTAGGAGTAGATTAAGGCCTTTACAAAGTAAATAAAATTTGCTTGTGTGGGTAGGAAGAGTGGTGATGTACAAATACAATGGCATACTAGGATAAATACTAGTAATTACCTTTGTGATGGTAAGGATGGGAACAAAACTAGCTATGAAATTCTTAAGGAATTGAAGAAGTAATGGTTTCCCAACAGATTATATTAGTTTAAAAGGAGAGAATAATAAATAAACATGATAACAATTGTGTTTTGATAAAAATAGCCATGAAAACTTTGTAAAATGATAATAGTTCTCCTAGTTTAATGAATGTTATAATACTTAAATGTTATTGCATATTACCAATAATGAAATAATAAAGTATGAACTTAGGATTTAGAGGGCATGAACCTTCTTCCCCTAAAATAGGTATACCAACCTTAAGGGTCCTTGATAGTTGCGCATGGAGTGAATACAAATTATGAGTTCTAAAAACCTCCATTTAAATCGTTGACTATTCCATGCCAAGTTGGATCAATATAAGCTTCGGTAAACTCCGTCGTGTGATGGGTAAACTTATCTGGGTGATGTAACTTAAAGAATATTGTAAAAAGGTAGGAAATAGGATACTAATGTGGATAGAACATGAATATAACATTTAGGCATTCTAGGCATAATATTGAGATCCAACAAAAGGATTAATATAAATGTTCTTTAAGTATTAGAACACATATCATGAGATAAGAGAAGTAAAATTATAAGATAATATCAGCATCTTTGGTCAAGTCAAAGCTAAGTAGGACATGTATGGCCAAGACCCGCCACTTGCATAAATGCATAAACTATGAGTCAATATTTTCCTGCATTATTATGATCATAACTTCGGGACGAAGTTTCTTGAAGGGTGGGTGTATGTAACACCCCATATCTTATTACGTGCATTTATTAGTTAGACACACCATACTTTATTTCTTATATATTCTGTTGAACTCAGCTCGACTGAGTAAACTATATTGGACCTCATTATATGATGTTACTCTGTCTTATGATTTCACCATGATTATGATGTTACTATGTTATGCAGTTATGATGTCATGATTATCATATGATTTCTTTATTTTACGATTACAGTATATGCTTATATGTTTTCATTGATGAAATGTGAAATATATGATTCGGTACGTGGATACCATCTTCTTATATGAATTATTGAAGTGTTATATGTCATACGCATCTATGATGAGCTAAAAGGGCTGCATGAAATAAAATGATTTTTGATAGCATGGATCAATTGGTGATCAATGGGAAATGTTTTCTATAAATTTGTATTTTGCAAAATACTAACCTACAGGACACAAGGGCTATGGGATAGCCAGTTACTTGATTTGATATATATTGGAAAGGAAAAACATGTTCATACAGCAAACCTTAGCAGCAAAAATGAGGATACGATAACACAAACTGATAATCCCGATAGCAGCAAAGTATGAGTTGATAAGGGCGTAGGCCCAGTATGTTGAGAGGGATGGATGTGTTTCCCACCCTATGTTTCCATGAGACCCAAGGTCGTGGGAGGGCCGTGCTGAGACACGCTCCCCATGTTGTTGTGATGACGATGGTCGGATGCCTGCTAGGGGAGGATAGGTCCGCTGTTCAGCCGACGCTATCGCTCTCAGGTTCTATGTGGTCAGATCGGTGAGTCCGACATCCACTTTTGTACTAGCAGAGGAAGGATAGGGAGGATGCTGGACGTAGGTTATGATGGGAGGATGTGTTAGTTAGTACTGTTGGGGGTTTAGTATTCCTTGATTCCGAGTTAGTGGTAGTCGGCACCCTTCCTTGTACATGATTGATTAAACTAATGTAAAGATAAAGATAATGATGTGAAATCGTAACGAACTAACTGTTAAATAACTGAGAATGTTGAAGTAATTGTACTATATATATATTATGTTTGTTCTTCTGCATGGGGGTAAATACTACTATTAGTTAGCAGGTATGCATATACGGGATGGGGTTTGTCTATAGTACATTTATGATCTGTGCATACGCTGGCCACGCATACACACCTTGCACATGTACACTAGTATCGATATACAAACACTTAACATATTGAATAAATTTATAAGTTGTCATAAGTAATTAGGTTAATCATGCATTGACCGAATTCAGATAATGAATATAAAGTTATTTAAGATGTGTAAAACAAGTCAATTAAGCTATGTATTACTCGTTGGTAAACATCATGATATACAATGGAGACAAGTGTCACCAGTTAACATTGTCGTCTGAGAATTGTTGTAAATAAGGTGATGGCACTGTCTAATTAATTAGTAAGATTGTTTAAGCACTTAAGGGTGCTTTGTTTAGAAGAACGACGATACTATGTAGATGTTAGGGTACTCATGTGATAAACAAATTATGTAAAAAACATCTTTATTAAATTCGCCATTATTATTACCTTATGGGGATTTAATTAATATTATTACTTAAAATTTATTTTAAAATATTACTACCCATGTCATAACAATAGCAAAATAGATAAAATGTAAATAATAATTAATGAATGATTAGAATGTGATTATTTTACATTTCTAAAATTAGACATAATAGGATAACAATTTTTGGAATGAACGTGATGTGATGGAAAATGGGTTATTAATATTTAATTATTCAATATGAATCGTAGAATTTAAATCTCAAGATAAGTGATCTCGACGGATAAGGTAGACCCTTAAGACACGCCATGTCCAAGTTGAAAGGGGTCAAATATTTTATAATATTTTATTAAATACCTTAATAACAATAAACACAAGGTTTGGTGAAAAGACTTGTAATTAATAAACCTTGTCCCGAATGGATAACATTTGGGTGATAATTTCCACCGTAATAAATACTTACGACCGTCAATCCAAAAACCAAATAAATTTTCCATGAGAGTAATTAATTATACATTTTTATAAAGAAATGTGTACGAATGAACTGGTAATAGGAGTAAATGTTGAGGGGCTCGAGAGGGGGATTTTGGGGCGGTGGAGTAAGCCCAAGATTTTCTCGAGGAAGGGAAAGTATATAGAGGGGGAGAGCTTGGAGTAAATGGGGGAGGTTTTTTTTCTGGGGGAAGAAAAGAAGGTTGGGAGAACAGAGAGTTTTGAGAATAGAAAGTTTGGAGAACAGAAAGTTTGGAGAACCGAAGAGAGGACTGCTCTCGGGATTATCATATTGTGGGCTCGGGGGCTTGGAAATCCTTTGATTTCCAAGGGCCAGCAAGATAATAGCTGGTCGGTAGGGTGGACACTCCATTTTGGCTGCCTAAGAGGTTATACAACCTGCTACAACCTACGGTTAGCATCAGCATCAGGTAATTTCCTTGTTATTTACGTTATTCGATTATTATGCTAAATCTTACTGTAAACATGCATAACTTGCTATTTACTGATTTACTAAGTTGTGAAACATATTCTTATGCTGGAACATGATTGTTGAAAAGAAAATAATGATATGCTTGTTTATTTTAAATTACGAATGTAAGGTTGATGGAAAACACGACAGTACACTAAATATCATTTAGGCACATTGTAATTGTTAGAAATTTACTTCCATACATTTGATAAAGTATAAAACGTAGAAAATTAACTCTGAAATTTTACTCAGTGCTCTGCTGTAAAAACCAGAGCACTACACATCAAATCACCCGAAACTGACCACTAAAAGACCTAGGCATCTTTATAAGCCATCGAGTTTGAGCAAAGGCTCACACTTTTTCTGACGAGAAAATTTACCTTGTGGTTCTGCTGTATGCACACAAGAGATTCGATAAGGGGAAGCTATGTTTTGAGTTGTAGTGTAAGTCTATTTCACTTCTGGTGAGAGCAGAATTTCCTGCCGAGAGCAGAGTTTCATTTAGAGGTGTATTGCAAGTCTCCATTGATTGCTGGAAGTACAACCTGAGTGTTTTGCTTCTACACAGAGTTTTCTACCTAGTGGTTCAGTAAACAGGCTCGGGAGTCCAAAGGAGCAAGTGACTTTGGCTGCTTCTTCTTGAGAATGTTGGGAGGAACAGGCCTCTTTGGGTGTTTTTCCACCCTATCCACATCATCAAGTTCTACTTGCTATTCCATTTCTAGAAATTATAACTTACTGTATTTCTGAGTTATTATTTTCTGAATATTGTTAGTTATTACTGTTCAGATTGAATGAGTGATTTTATGAACTGCATGAAGAAGTAATATGATAATGATAAATTAAAATTACTTCCCTACATTTTTCCACACACTGTCTTTGTGCTGTACTGTAGTGCAGGGAAGGGTGTTTAAGAATAGATATGAAATGTGATATGCTCTAGATATAATGATTGAATAACAAATTATAGATAAACTCTGTTATGTTACTTGTATCTCATTTTCTAGTTACTACTGTAAACAAAACCTTTCATATTTTAATTCTAGAAAAGCAGAGCAACTATTATTTTCTTTACATATTGTAACATCATTACATTCGCAGTGACAAAAGTAAAAATGCATAATCAATTCCATATTTATGTACAAAACCTATGGCTTAGTTTTAAGTTAACTAGTCATTGCAGGAAACAAATAATATATATATATATCATGTTACTAACTTCTTTTCATTCGAATTTTCTATTTAACACACATTAGAATTCGGTCCTATAAATACTAGCAATATCGAAACATATGCTGTAGTTCTTCTTCATCATTTATGAAATGAATCGACTGTAAAGGAAATCGAAACTAAACACATCAAGTATACAGTAACCCTATATTAATCACTTTATTATTGATATTATCTACAAATAAAACTCAGAACAACTGTTATTTCGGAAAAATGTTCCAAGACTCAACCCTAGTTATTATCAAATAAGACTCAGATAATATTTCCTTCTTTTATCAAAGTGAAATAAAAGAACCGAGACGGAGCTCGAATTCACAAAATCTTTATAGCCTAAACCATACAGACTACACTTTTAAATTATTGAAAAACCCTTATCACCTTTATAGTGAAAGAAAAATCAAAATATTAATTAGCATTGGGTAGGGTTCATAACCTGCCTTACGGTCGAAACCCTTAACCTTTTATAAACCTAAAAATCACATCGACAGGGTTTTGAACAAGGCTCATTGCCTTCCATCAAGAAACAATAATAACATAATTACGACTTCAACATTTTTATATTTCAGGGACTGGCTCAGCCCTTAGCATTTTATCACTTAACATTTCATAAATTAACACAGACCGCCCAGAGATTTTCTCTCTCAGGCTCGGCTCTCTTAAACATTATTAAGTTTAAAATAAAACAAATAGTTAACCATTTTATATGATCGGAATGCTGAGGGTTAGACCCTTCAACACTGTAAACTTTTATAAAAATTACATTGTTGAACAGAAAACATTCCCTAGACCAACGCCGAGGTAAGTCGAGGATTTAAATCCTCCCCTCACTGAAAGTATGCCATACAGCTACATTATTACAATGGTGGTAACAACCACAGCTAGATCATAAGATCATAGATTCAGCTAAAATAACCGGACAAGGACCGGTATATTGTAAAGTTGCACCCACAGGTAGTCACTCAGGCTTACAAGGTTTCTGACTCTTCTCCCACTTCGTTTGGAGCATAGGAAGTCAAATCCAAGGAGTACCTTCCATTTTAAACACATAACCTCATTAAAATATATAGAATACGAAGTACAACACCTAATTTTATACAGTTAAGACATTATCAATTCTCGTGAAAGAACAAAGAAGTAAACTACAACTTAGATTTCAAATTTTGGACCTTATTTCTGAATCGAAAGCTTCTGCATCCGACGAGAACCTGAGCCAAACACATAATAGTAAACTCAACAAAGGAATAAATCGGCTCTTAGAGCACACTATGGAAAGTATAACAGTCTCAAGTCAAGGTATCGAACCTCAGTAAGGTGCCTCCAACACACTTCTACAAACCCTAAGAAACCGTAGGCTTGTCAACCTTTCCAACACCCACTCCTCACAAGATGAATTCCCAAGACCATGCCTTCGTCGAGGTAATCCAAACAACTGTTAGGGTTTTTACCACTATCAAGGAAACCACATGAAAACCTACCACAGGGATGCCATTAGACCCTCCACCACCTATGCTTTTATTGCACTTTTAATAACATAGCTACCATAGTACTTACTACCTGTCATCGCAACCATACATTAAAATTATTGTCTGACCTTCCCTATAGTTAAAACATTTCAATCTTAATATAAGTATGGTTACATGTTATCAAAGGTCAAGCCACCTATTATATATGATATCCAAGTGTTACATAATACCATATCCAAGGTTAAGGTTTCGACCATTAATATGGACAAACTTACAATCATATTATATGGTATTTCCTAAGTCAAACAACCAGTGCTTGTTTCCAACCTTGCTTTAATCATTAAATTATTACGTAGAATATATTTTCAATCATACTTGATATATAGTAAAAGGGCCATAATGTACACATCAGAACTAATGCATGACCAATGTTATAACACTCTAATTGAATTAAACCTCCATTGTTTAAATTAATAGATGGGAGTGCTTTTGGTGTATAGTTACAAATTTAGACATTGTTCAAGTCACCATAATAGTGATACTACATAGGATTATGCATATAGTATATAAGACCAAGGAATGGGTTTAATATTATATTACAAGTACCTAGGCTTAATTTATGTCGATCTTAACATGAAAGTAAATGCATGGTATAATTCCTAGGTGTAGTATTTAATTATCAAAGTCTTGAAAATAAAGATTTAATACTTTCTACAACGACTTGTTATAAGACAAATGGATTAGTATTAATTACACAAATCTGAGTTTCGAACATAATAAGAACTAGATAACCATAATAGTATTGTAGAACATAACTGGAGAATAAACTATAGCAGATCTCACCCTAGAATATTTCGAGCTACTCTAATTCCTTTTTATAACATTGAAGGCCAAACCGAAGTTAAAAAGGACCTCTTTGTACACTTAGAAAACAAAATCGCTCTGACCTGCGATTTGCGACAAAAGTTCAAATGCTTTAGCTAAATAGCTAAGTAAGCCTAGGGGTGCCCATAGGACCCCTTCATCATCAATAAGAAAAAGTAAATAGTTAGCACGTATAATAAAATCATTATCAAGTTATAAAGAATCGATACCAAATTTAGTAACCATGGGTGATCTAGGATGCATGAGTAAGGCAAGAAAACATCCAACAGCATCATAATATAGATACAAATACTTTTCACACATTTTGTAATACAACATACATGCATGATCATGTTATTTCAGGATGCCGTTAAAACAAACAATTAAACATTTCTTATACTTCCGCACGGTAATTATAGCAATTAATGCTACTTTGAAAAATTTTAATTTTTTGTGATTTTTGGGATGTTACATCTGGTATCAGAGTAGAGTTCAAACTCTAGGCCTGAAATAGGCTCATGCGCGCAAAACAAAAAAATGAAGAAAAAAAACTTCATTACTAACTTTTATTACAGAAGAGCTTGACATTTAATTTGCAAGTATGGACATACCAGAAGAATCAGCAAAGGAAAGATCTCCTCATAATGAACGTAATAATAACAAACATGAAAATATTAATGAAGAAATCTACGTAGAACTGAATGATCAATCGTCTGAATTATTACGTATGGTTAAGGAATTAAAAACTAAAATAAGAAATGTTAAAGAAGAAAACGAACGAATTTTAAGAGAACAAGAAGAATTAAACCATATTTTACTGGATATGTACCATCAAGATGAAAAAGATAAGAAGATAGAAGTAAAGTCCAAATCTGGAACAATGTCCTGCAAACACAGAGATAAGAAAATGAAGTATTATAAAACTAAAAGTAACTCTTCTGAATCTGAATCTGATGATAAAACTTATCGCAGAAAATATAATTCTGATCAGGACAGCAGTGACAGTGACTGTGGTCCTAAAAAAATATGTAAAAATTATGAACAAATTTCACGAGTTTAAAAAGATAAAACCTCCAGCTTTTAATAGGGAAAATGAAAAGGGAGAGGCAACTAAAGCATGGTTGTCCGGAATGAAGAAGTATTTTCATATTTATGATTACTCGTCTCAATTAAAAGCTAAGATGGCCATATACAATCTGACCGGAATGGCGGACATTTGGTGGCAAGATATCAAAAGGGTTAAAAGCCTTACAGACAAGAATATAAAATGGAGTACATTTAAGAAGATGTTTAAGAAAAAAATTTTATCCGAACAGTATTACGAAGATAAGTCAAAGGAATTTTATGATTTACAGATAGGTTCTATGACTATGAAGGAGTTATGTAGCAAATTTCTCAGCTTGTAAAGGTATGTACCTTACCTGGCTGAAGAAAAAACTAAGATACAAAGGTTTCTAAGCTGCTTACCCTTCAACATAAAGGATAGAATTGAATACACTAATCCTTCAACTCTTGAAGAAGCCATGAGGAAGGCTAATTTATGTTTTGAAAAGAATAAGAGAAGAGAAGGTGTATCGAGTTGGAGGAAAAATAAATCAAGTAATTATGAGCATAAAAAGAAAAATTTTAATTTTAAAAATCTTGGAAATAAGAACAATTTAAATAACAGGAATTTTCACAATAATAATAATTGCAGAGGTAATGCACCACAGAATTTTATTGCTGCAAGGAATGTGCCTAATAATAACAACAACAACAACAACAATAATAATAATAATAATACCATAAATACTGAACAAAGGCCACCTTTAAAGTGTTATGACTGCAATGGAACACATACTAGAGCAAACTGCCCACTAAAAAGAAGGACAGTCAATACCATTCACACCATACAAGCAGAATCGACAGTTGGTGATGTAGCAAGAGAAATTCCTAGGATAAATGCAGCGTTGGAAAACGAACAAGCAGACCATCAAACTTCTATGGTCGAGATTGAAGGTATTATACAAAACAAATATATTTCCATTTTAATAGATCCAGGTGCAAGTTTGAGTTAAATATCACCCGATTTAGTGAAAATTCGCAAGTTAAAGGTAGAAAATTGTGATAACTCATGGTTAGTTCAGTTAGCAACAGGCACTAAAACAAAAGGTACAGATTTTTTCAAAATTTATGATTTACTTATGAGTCAGCTGAAAACGCAAGTTAAATTGAATGTTTTTCCATTAGGGTAATATGATATATTAATTGGCATGGACTGGCTTGAACAACATAGAGTAGTAATTAACTATTATGAAAAATATTTTACTTGTTTGAATAACGAAGGGGAAAATGAAACAGTAACAGGAATTCCTAGGAAAACATCTGTGAGACAAATCTCTGCTTTACAAGTAAAGAAAGTAGTAAGAAAGGGTTGTAAAATGTTTGTTGTGAATGTGATTAATGACGAATGTTCATCTAAAGAAGATAAGATAAAACTGGAATACATACCAATTCTTAAAGACTTTTCAGATGTATTCCCGAAAGAAATTCCAGGACTACCTCCGAAAAGGGAATTTTATTTCACCATTGAGTTGGTACCAGGTGCGTTACCAAACTCAAAGGATCCTTATAGAATGAATATTATGGAATTAAATGAACTAAAATCTCAACTGAAAGAATTAATTGATAAGAACTACATAAGGCCAAGTGTGTCTCCTTTGGGAGCATCGGTTATCTTTGTTAAAAAGAAGGATGGTACTTTGCGACTGTGCATAGATTACTGTCAACTTAATCAAATGACTATTCAAAATCGATATCCCTTGCCTTGCATTGACGATCTATTCGATCAGGTACACGGAGCAGAGATATTCACTAAAATTGACTTAAGGTATGGATATCATCATGTTAGAATAAAGGATGAGGACATTTTTAAAACTGATTTCAAAACTCGTTATGGACACTACAAGTTCGTAGTTATGCCTTTTGGGATAACTAACGCACAAGAAGTCTTCATGTGTTTAATGAATAATGTTTTATATAAGTACTTATATAAGTTTGTAATTGTGTTAATTGATGATATTCTAATTTATTCAAAAACTAAAGAAGAACACAATGAACACTTAAGAATAATTCCGCAAGTTTTAAGAGAACATCATCTTTATGCTAAGTTCAGTAAATGTGACTTTTATAACGATAAAATACAGTACTTAGGTCACATAATATCTAAAGACGAAATTTCTATCGAGACAGATAAAATAAGAGCAATTAATGAGTGGCATGTCCCTAAAGACGTAACTGACATACGGTCATTTATGGGGATACCAGGTTACTACAAAAATTTTATTGAAGGATTCTCCAGAATTGCGAATCCCATAACTTCTTTACAGAAGAAGGGAAAGAAATTCTTTTGGGATAAAAAATGTGAAGAAATTTTTAAGAAGTTAAAAGAGTTATTATCAACAAAACCTATATTAAAAATTGTTGATCCTAATGAGGACTTCATAGTATGCACTGATGCATGCAACGATTGACTTGGTGGGGTCTTAAATCAAGAAGGTCATGTTATTGCTTATGAGTCTAGAAAGTTAAGAATCCACGAAAAGAATTATGCAACTTATGATCTAGAGTTGGCAGTCGTGATACATGGATTAAAAATGTCGTGCCGTCACTTGATTGGATGAGAGTTCTCATTCAATGAGAGATAATAAAGGATTAAAATACTTGTTGGATCAAACAAATCTTAACACAAGGAAAGCTAGGTGGCTAGCTTAGGGAGTACGATTTCGAGATTCAACACATTAAGCATAAAGAAAACAAATTTGCTGATGCTTTGAGAAGAAACGCCAAATTGAATTTTGTGGCAGCAATCAACACATTTAAAGAAGATCTGAAAAATTAGATCGAAGAAGGAATTAAGCAAGATGAAAATTATCAGAAATTACAGGGTAAAGTTGCTGAAAATGAATCTGAAAATTTAATAACAGATTACAGCATTAACAAAAAAGGTTTAATGACTTATAAAAATAGAATTTATGTACCTAATGTGTCAAAAATTAAACTATTCATTTTGGATGAAGTTCATAAAAGTCCTTATTCGGGACACCCTGGTTATCATAAAATGATAACTATGCTAAGAAAGGATTACTTTTGGCCCAACATGAAGAATTAAGTGGATGAATACATAGCCAGGTGTTTTGAATGTCAGACAATTAAGGCAGAACATCAACACCCAGCTGGCATATTGCAGCCATTGCCAATTCCAGAATGGAAGTGGGAAATTATAAGTATTGATTTTATAACAGGTTTACCTAAGAACCAGAAATAGAATGACTCCATAATGGTGGTTGTGGATAAACTTAGTAAATCTGCTCATTTTATTCTAGTTAAGACTACTTTTAAAGATGTAAACATTGCAGATGTGTTTATGAACCAAATCTTCCGCTTACACGGGATTCCGAAGGTAATTGTTTCTGATCGAGACTCTAAGTTTACTGGAAATTTCTGGACATCATTATTTAAAGGTCTACATACTAAGTTAAATTTCAGTACTTCCTTTCACCCACAAACTGACGGAAAAACTGAAAGGGTAAATCAGATTTTAGAAGACATGTTAAGAATGTATGTTAAAGATCAGTCAACTAAGTGGGAAGAGTATTTGCATTTAGTTGAATTTGCTTACAATAACCATTATCAAGTGTCTTCTAGACTTAGTCCATTTGAAATTTTATATGGAAAAACATGCAGTACTCCTATTTCTTGGGATAATCTTGTTGACAGATTAATGCTAGGACTAGATTTGTTAAGAGAGATGGAGCTAACTGTGAAACAGGTACAAGGGGCGTGCGCATGAAGTTGGTTAAACTTTTTAGTGCCACTTTAGAAATAAAAAACGCACATCCAAAACAGAAATAGATAACGCATATGCGTTATTGTGGTTAGGTTCGGACAAACCTGAGCCCAAAACCGAGGCTAAGCTTAGTTAGCCTATATCGCATATGTGATATATCGGACTTGCATGTTTTTAGTGTTACAAATTGCAAGTGTGATATATCACACTTGCATTATATCGTAGGTGCGATTTGGATCATGTGGATCATCTTAAATTTTATTTTCTTTGACGATGATCAAAATATAGTCTAAGAATCATGATTTGTAATGGTATATGTACTCCCAATTCCTCTTATTCTTCTAGAAGGATTGAATCCCTCCATATGTCTTTAATATTTCAAAGATGTAGTCGAACTAGGGTTCGATTCATATGGTCTTCTTATTTCACCATCATTTGTGTTTTTATTTTTTTTCTCCGTTTGTTTGAATGATTAGAGTTTATTTTATTGTACTAATTTTTTTGTCTCTATGCAAATAATTTTACTTGCAAAGGCATAGTTAGAGAGATTCAATTTATTTATGAGAGAGGGGACCATATACAAACTTTGTTTGTTCTATAGATGTGAATACTAGAGATGATTTGAAACATTAATTTTCTTGTCTTATATCCATTTTTATTTTAGATGTTATCCTTCTGTATAAGGCACCTTGGATCTCTTCTACAACTAATGTCACATGTACAATTTGTGCACTAAATTGATTTCTTGTTTCAATATCTTCTCCTCTAATTTTTTTTTTTCCTTTGATGTCTTCTATCATACCCTTCTACATATAACTCCCTCCTTGCTTATCCAACCACACCATGTCACCCATCCATGCACCCACTATTTCAACTAAAGTTATTAAAATGGAGGCTAATATCTCTTATTATAGATCATAAAAATAAGCAACCCACTTCCTCTCTTCTACCATTACCTTTTCTCCCTTCAAACCTATTTTCCCCTATCCTACGAAGATATAAAATTACACATTTGAAAAAAAATATTCTCTATCTTTATCTCATTACTCACGTGATCTCTTTATGAAAATATATTTGATGACTACAAATATGGTAATTCAATTACAAATAAACTCCATGGAGATAAAATAACACATTTTGGTAATGATGTTTTGTAATCAATACTTATAATGAACATTACTAATTTATAATACATATCCTAAGGTATTTTGAGTTCTTTTCTTCGATGAAACTTTATTTTGATTAATTATGTATTCTACACAAGCATACGATAATAAACATGAAAGAGAAGAGCATTGCTGGAATTACTCTATATCTAGTAAAATTGTATATGAGGATGTTGATTGTCGAGTAAACCATTGGAAGATAAAAGGGGCTCCATAAATTTATATAATATAAATACCATTAATAGCAAAGGAGAAATTGTGACACAAAATCCCAGTGGGTTAGCTCAAGTGGTTGAGTGTTGTAATCGCAAGCAAAAGAAATCCCTGGGTGGCTATGCAGTGCCTCACTTGATGTCCAAGCTCAAATGGTGCAAACATGATTATCGATCCCCTAAGGCATGACATTGCGTGAAAATGTTGTAATTATCACTCCCTAGTAGCCTTGCAAGGAGTGACAAAGTTGTAATTGTCCCTCCCTAGTTAAGGAGAAAGGGGTGAAAATCCTTATACATTGGCAAAAATGAAGGTCCAAATGATGCGATTTCGACCTACTAATTAAGGATTTGTAGAATTCAATGTGCCCTTGTCTCCCTCCTCCTTGGTCCAAGGAAATACCCAATCATTTATTCATTCATATATAAAGGATTAATAGAGTTAAAAAACGCAAGTGCGATATATCTTACTTTTGATATATCGCAAGTGCGATTTGTAATGCAATATATATATATAAAACAGAGTGCTTGCGGCCTCATTTTCATTCATATATACTTTAGGATTGATAGAGTTAAAAAACGCAATTGCGATATATCGCTAGTGTGATATATCGCAAGTGCGATTTGTAATGCAAATATATATATATATATATATATATATATATATATATATATATATATATATATATATATATATATATATATATATATAAAACAGAGTGCCCGCGGCCTCATTTTCCCAATCGACACAGTGAAGGCGGTGATATCGGGAAGGAAAAAAAATGCACAATCGATTTGTGTTTGAGAGAAGGAGGAGGCAAGCCAATTCACAAATCGGATAAAATGGAAGGTGGGTGGAAAGATTTACTAGTTTGTTAATTCCTTTTGAATTTTTCATTATTGTGTTTGTTAATTTATTAGTTTTTGTTTTTTTAAAAACCAATTTAATAAAATTTGTTACATGTATTATAAAACAAACAATGAAATTGATTAATTAAATTTTTAAATTGTTGTTTTAGTCTTAACAGAGACCACAAACCCAAACAAAAACCCAATCCAAAACCAAAATCCAAACACAAACCCAAACCCAAACCAAAATCCAGACACAAACCCAAACACCGAGGAGGAACACGACCGTAATTCAGAGATTTTGGCTCGTTTAGGTTCATTGAGGCACCTTAGTTGACTCTTTAGGGGGGGGACCACTTAAGACAATCATTAGCCGAGGCATTAGACTCCATAACAAATACAATTTCCAATGCCCAGGGAGCACTGTACAACATTAGCTCGTACAAAGATTCCCAGAGGCAATACTATTCCACTGGGTTGAGCTACAAAGATGTCAAAAAACTAAAGATAACCAAAGACCAATTATTTTCATTATTCCAGGACCCTAGCATCGGATTGGTTCCACCCACCAGTCGACCACACATTTCCATAGACTGGTGCGTGGAACCAAATATTAAAGCCAACTGGATGGATCGCTGGTACATGGTCTTTGATGAAGACCCTCACGGGAATAGAAACATCCCATTTTATTTCCTTAGGAAGCTGTATGCAGAATTTATTCTCGGAAAGCATGTGAACTATTTTGACATTCTAGAGTTCTAGGGTGTAGGTCATGGGATTCCCCAAGATAGGGAAGGGGCTAGGACCGATCCTAACCATGTGCGACGCCCTCCACACACACCAAACCCCCCTCAGGTATATCCTCCTACATGTCTCGTTCTTGATGATACGCAGGAGGCCTTATTCGATTTGGATAATACATTGATTTGACATGAGACTTCCATCGAAGGAAATGTAGTCCAAGGGGTTGGCACTTCCGAGGCTGGTCCATCTGGAGTTGGACCATCTCCAGTCAAGATCCACCTTTTACGTCCCTAGACAAAACCAGAGCTACACATCGCATCGGTGACGCAGAGTCTTCAGAGCATCAGGTTATTCCACACCCTTGCACATCGTGTCGAATCATATGCTATGGGCCTACTTCAGATTTTCGTGGTGATGCATTACTCCGATATGTAAGTAAAATTCATTCTTTACATCATATATATATTTTGTTTTATATCACAGTTTTCAATTGTTTCGTAATTTATTTCTATTTAAATAATTATCTGACAATTTACGTGAACAAATATACAGCTGGTGTCCAATGACATCCCAAATTCACATAATCCAGCTGTTGATGTTGATGTCATTGATGCAGCGGTCAATGCTGCATATGATTTTTGTGCTTCACCATTAGCTGTAAGAACTTTACATTTTAATTTGTCATCAAGTGATTTACATATTTATAATTTAGAGATTGCAACATTCAATACGTCTTAAACTCGATACAATATGTTTTATGTAGGGTGGGCACGATGAGTTTGTGGAATCCCAGGTCAGTCCCTCCCATGTAGAGGAAGATTCCCAAACTCAGGTACTCTGTTCATTACATGCTTTTAATTATATGCTTTTAATGATTGGAAACATGTATGCGTTTAATTATTAGAAATTTTCTAATTGTATATTTATGTTTTGTTACGTAGCATGGTTACCAGGTTATGTTTGACCATCTATTAAGGCCACTGTTTAGTATTCCACCCATCGGTGACCCTCTTCCTCCCCCCCAGGTACGTGTACATGTCTCATTTTCTTTGAAAAAGCCATTGTCCGTCCATTTAGTATATATATAGTCTTGTTCTCTTTGTATTTGCTGACATTGACATATATGTTAGCTTATGCAGGAATCTAGTGATGCAGTGGTGCTTGAAGAGCACCCAATCGACGTTGTTGGTGACCCACCTCTCCCCCCCCCCAGGTACGTGTGTACATGTCTCTCTTTCTTTGAAAAGGTCATTGTGCGTCCATACATATTATATACAGTCTCATTTTCTTTGTATTTGCTGCCATTGGTCCATATGTTACTTTATGTGCAAGCATCTAGTGATGCAGTGGTGCTTGAAGAGCACCAAATCGACGTTGTTGGTGACCCAACTCTCCCTCGACCCCAGCTACGTGTGTACATGTCTCTCTTTCTTTGAAAAGGTCATTGTACGTCCATACATATTATATATAGTCTTATTTTCTTTGTATTTGCTGACATTGGTCCATATGTTACTTTATGTGCAGGCATCTAGTGATGTAGTGGTGCTTGAAGAGCACGAAATCGACGTTGTTGGTGACCCGCCTCTCCCCCCCCAGGTACGTGTGTACATGTCTCTCTTTCTTTGAAAAGGTCATTGTGCGTCCATACATATTATATACAGTCTCATTTTCTTTGTATTTGCTGCCATTGGTCCATATGTTACTTTATGTGCAGGCATCTAGTGATGCAGTGGTGCTTGAAGAGCACCAAATCGACGTTGTTGGTGACCCAACTCTCCCCCGACCCCAGGTACGTGTGTACATGTCTCTCTTTCTTTGAAAAGGTCATTGTACGTCCATACATATTATATACAGTCTCATTTTCTTTGTATTTGCTGACATTGGTCCATATGTTACTTTATGTGCAGGCATCTAGTGATGCAATGGTGCCTGAAGAGCACCCAACCAAGGTTGTTGGTGACCCAACTATGCCCCCCCAGGTACGTGTATGTCTCGCTTTCTTTGAAAGAGTCATTGTCCATCCATGTAGTATATATGTCTTGTTTTCTTTGTATTTGTTGACATTGACATGTATGTTACTTTATGCAGGCATCTACTGAGCTAGTGGTGCTTGAAGAGCACCCAATTGGGGTCAGTGATGACCCTGCATGCTCCCCCACCCACGTACATGAAGTTTCAGTGGCGAGGACTTACACATGCATGGTAAGTAAAAATGTTATATTTGTTTGGAATTTGAACAAATGTACATAGAGTTGTATTTATTTTTATAGCTTGGTAAACTAACTTACATTTTGGTTTGTGTGCAGTCTTCGATATTGAGAATGCGTACTCGTGCGGATCGTTGGGGAATTCCATCAAGCAGCTGCAAAAGAAAGATAGACTTCTCATTAGCCACTGACATTGGCAGTGAAAAGGGGGATAAATAGAAATCATGTATAGGGGGGGTACATATAGAATCCATGTATAGGGGGAATACATACATGTACGGTTTTGTTTGTATGTACACACAGATGTACAGTATGATCCACAATTTTGTATTATGGCCATGGCATGCCATTTTTTATAACATTATACATGTACATATAATATAAAGCAACATTCATATTTACCTATATATGGTTGACTTGATATGGGATGGAGACATGTGTATTATATGCCTTGCAAATATATGCTTGGATATGTTTTTAGGTTTATGGCTTTGTGTTTGTTTGAGGGTACGTTTCAGTTGCAAATGGACAAGTTTCCATCCAAGTACATGGCTTCTTATGGAATATTATGTGTTTATTTTTAAGCAAAATTCTTCTTATGAGGGTCGTTTGCTTCCCAACTTAATCAAAACTCTTGTAAATAGTAATAACTAATTCCATTCACTGCTTAGCTTTCATTTAATGAAGAAGAAACTTGGAGAAGAGTTGGCATTGCAAATATTGAATGTAATGTGTTTGGTAAAAAAAGGAAGGCTCTAGATGGCTTACTGTATGGAGAAATCCTCTTTGTAAAACTATGTAATTTCATTTTTGGTAATTCTTCAACGTTGTGCTATGATTACCAATGCTTTAATGAATGAGTATAAATGTGCTAAATGAGACAAGGAATTCTTAGATGTAAAGAATCATGTTTGATAAATGTATTTGTATGAACTTCAAGTTGACAATGCAGTTTTGAATCTAAATTTGGGCATATCGTCATACGACCTAAATCTTTTTTATTCAAAGCTAGGTATGTACCTCAATTCCTATGAATGATTGATTTTTAGGCATGTTATTAACTTATTAGCTATGTAAACATGCTAAGTGTTTCTTCCATAAGGGATGTAGTGATATAGTTGGAATAATATTTGTAGTACTTCTGGAGCCATGAAATGAATTTTGCATTCATTGTGCATTCATTTCGTAAACAAGGGTTTTTTCGCTACCGGACCAAAAGTCACCAAGTGTCCCTAAACGACATTTTCATGCGACTTGCAACTCGACATAACTCAGCAAACGGAGGTCGGATCGATGAACCGTCGACTCTGTTCCTCTCCTAGCATGCGATTACCTCTAGGTAGCCCTCTCCCCAGTGTTTTCATGGCCTAGTGACTTCATTGTAAATTCATTTCGTAAACTAGGGTTTTGCTCAATTTCCATCAATGCAATCTCGCATTGTTGGGTCAACTCTGCAAAACACTCCACCGAGCAAGTGTTGGTAGCGGCCCCACGTCGGCATTTCCCATACACACTACCAGGAGGCAATGACATGCAATCTTGCTGCTCCATTTTTTTTTTCGCTCCGAGACAGACAGTCACCAAGTGTCCGTGAACGACATTTTCATGGGACTTGCAACTCAACATAACTCGGCAACCAGAGGTCGGATCGATGAACCATCGACTCCGTTGCTCTCCTGGCATGCGATTATTCTTGTACCAAAGTATAATCCAACAAGAATATGCCTAAGCTATGCTTACAAATTACAAACCAACTAGGGTTTCATGAACTATACACCCCATAATAAAACTAGGGTTCACAAATTGAGACATGGAACTAAAAACTAGGGTTTTATGAACTCTCTAGGTTTAGATCATGTAGATAGGATATTCACATACATGAAACAAAATGAATAGGCTATGCATGTATACATGATAATTTTTTATAATTGCTAGTTTTAAGGTTTATTGGTCATATGTAAAAATTGGCATAAATATTCATAAACTTGACATACAAGAGAACTTTTGGCATATGAAGATGATGAAGATAGACTTGACTCAAGAGCATGTTATTTTCTGATTTCTATTTGGTGGTGTCTAAAGACACCGGTTATTCTTGGCACCTCCAATGTGCCATAAATAGTGTTTGTATCCTAGGCACACGAAAGGCTAAACGTTAGTACTCTCATAAGAAAATAAAAAAATGTGCAAACATTATTTATAGATCACTCACCTGAGGTTGTAGGATCATGTTTATAACTTGTCCAGTATCCTCTGAATAGTAAATTATGTCTGTGAATGGTATCCGACAATAACAAATTAGTGCATTGGGAATAAACTGAAGGCTAAATAATTGAAATTGTGCTTCAGCACACACTTTAAGGATTAAATTTAACGCACCTAACAATATAGCCACATTGGACAATCTAATAATAGTTGACAATGCACTCACTCGAGTAGGCCATCTAGATCATCTCTGCTGTCGATGGTGTCCATCAATCTCTCATGCTCCAAATGAGGTAGCAAGTATCGTACATGTGACCTATTTTTGTTCGAAATTGTGCACATCTTGATGTTTATACCAACTACCAGGTTGGTGAAGTGGTATACAATAGCTCCTGCTTTATAATCCTGATATACATACCCACCCTTCCTTTTTTGTTTTGCTGCTAGTGTCAGGTACTCCCCTTTTATAACCATCGAGGGAGTTGGGTATTCAATATTTCCATCATGTGTAACAGGTTCGAGAATGGTTTGTTTCCCCTCTAATCAATGTGCCAACCAATAGTCAGAACCCCATTCATTATTTTTTGGGTCAACCACTTCATATACCTAACTTGTGAAAGGAAATCAAAAAAGGTTAAAAATACATAAATATTAAAAAAGGTCTTGCATGTAACATAAATCAAATTTCTTTCAATGTAAAGGCTTGTAGGGATTTAGGTACTACTAATTTATTTTTTTTGTACCTGCTTGTATGAGATCCGATATGTGATCATAGTCTGTAGAAATATATGTTTGATCATCTTCCAAATGGTCTATTTCATTAACCCCCTTGAAATTGGTGCCAAGTGTCACTCGATCCCATGTATAAACTATATCTGTATACTCACAATCATCCCATTCATCTATGCTACAAGAACTGCAAAAGCAAGCCTTCAATCTTGTACAAATTTGTAGGGCCGAGTTGTCTGAGCTTCTAATTGAATGAAAACCTCGAGTTCCATGCACTCTGTTCACCCGATGTGTTTGGGATCGGTCCACATCTGTCACCTCCCAGAATATTCTCTGCACTAGGCGTTTCCTTGTTGCTTGTTTTCCCATCACCAGTGCACACCATTCAACTATAGATGAAGCGTCTCGAAGGGGAGCCCCTATAAACTTCATCTCTTCCCTTCAAAGGGCATTTTTTATGCATGCACCAACACCATCGCGCTCTAATCACAGTATGGCATTCATTTCTAATCTATGTTAATTAAACCCTTCCTGTACTAGAGTACATCAACTTATGGTGAAAGGAAAAATACAAGAACAACATATTCATCATTCCATATAAATTATTCATTCATTCAATGTATAGAAACAATCTGTCAATTCAACAATCTATCCTCTCTAACAATTATTTGATTCCTAAGATTCATCTGGAAAAATTATAATAACATTTACATACAGTTTGCAGAATAAGATTAACAGTTTGAAATAAAATAACAAGTAGAACCTGATAAATGGATAGGGTGGACAAACACCCAAAGAGGACCGTTCCTCCAAACCTGCTCCAGAAAGCAACCAATATCAATTGTTTTTGGACCCCCGAGCCTGTTAACTGAAACACGAGGATGAATAACCATGTAGAAGCAAGAAAGTCAGGTTGTACTTCAGCAATCAAGAAGCCTTGCATACAAACCACTCATAAGTACTTCAACAATCATGAAGACTTGCATACATAGCTCTACCTCTGCACTCACCAGGAATAAGATAGTCTTACTCTGCAACTCATTACTTAGCATCCCCTCATCGAATCTCTCGTGGGATCAGTTCTAACACCACAAGGAAAATTTCTATCGTTAGAGAATATGTGAGCTCCTACTCAAATTTGATGGCTATATAAAGATTGCCTAGGTATTTAGTGGTCATTTTACATTCAATGATCCATCAGCTCAGTTCCACCATCCTTGGGGAACATGACCACATTTTTAGGGTAGTTGTCCCATAACAACGGCTAGTAAATGAGCTCAAATGTTGTCACTTGTCCATTGCCTTCTACACCAGATTCCATTCCTCCTAGTGGGTCAATGAACACTCTTTCAACAGTCTCTTTGGGTGAGTATCTCCTATTTTAATTTATTCAAATAATAATATTATTCATTTACAGTCATCTTTGACCACTTGGTCAATAATATAAAACTTTACAATAAAAGTTAAATTAATGTTTTCCAATGACATAAAATGTCTTAAGTACTAGGTAGGTTACAGTTTGGTTACGAGATTCGATCCCATCCTATGAATTTTCTAAAATGTATAAACCATGTGTAATTAAAGGGTTACTTTGATTTCGTTTGGCTTGGTCTGTCTACAAAATGTATCGACCTTCCTAAGCGTGATGGTGAAGAATGTCATTCTGGTTGTTTAGCTTAGTTGATAGCGATTTAATTCGGTAGAACTTGATTATTAGGTTCAGGTATATAATTTGGTTTGATGCTTGGCCAAACTCAATAAGCATGGCTCTTATCCTATGGATACCACTTGATATTTTATTCTGCAATTATTCCTTTAATTTAGATAACTAATATGTAAACAAATCCCAACTCTACCTATGCATTTCTATGGTTGAAATTAAATGTTGAAAGAAGCGTGGCTTTCCAGCCAACGTTGGGTTCTATAAGTAACAATCTAGAATGTTGTAGGCATGGGTTGACCTAGAATTAATTTACTGTTTTGGCATAAAACGATTTCGTAGAAGAAGAGTCTAGGGTTTTAAGAGAAAAAATGGATAATTTGATTTTAAATTTGAATGTATGAATGATTAACATTACTGTTTAAGTTTGATTAAAGTGTGTTTTCTTTCTAGAATGATTTGATGATTTAAATATTATAATTATTGGTTCTTGTTATTTAAAAATTTAAATGTTGTTGCAAGAATTTCTATGACTTGGTTTGAAGGATTAATGTTCTAGGTTTTAAAATAAAAGTGCAAAAAAGAAATTCTATCTAAAACTATTTTTAAACAGTAATTTAAAAAAAATTACAGAGCTAAGATTTGTTTATAAAAGAAAATCCTAACACATAACCCAGGTGGCATGACTAAAAAGTTCTGTCGATGGCTAGCAGAAATAAAATTATTGAATAGGGTTTATGCATGAAGAATTTATAGTTCTTTAATGGAGAGTCCTATTAATTACATTATTTAACCTGTAACTTAAATGAGAATAGAAACAACATTAATTATGAAACAAAGGGTAAACCTCTTACCTGAACTATACTTGACTGGATCTTTTTTAACACCTGCACACTTTAGACACTAGTTAATGGAAAATATTTATGCTCAACTCACCTATGGAATGATAACCAAATAACTTTGGAACTGCCACGTTCCTCCCAACCTTGACCCATAACCATTCCTGGTTCTAAATCGGACCCCTTCAAGCTCGCTCCTACATGCAAGAGAAACTAGAGAACCTAAGGAAGACAACTAATTGTAATTCAATCCTAGCATAATCCTCTTCCAAGTTGTAAGGACAAATTTTCTCTCTTGCTACCATAAAGAATGATAATAAGATAGATGCCTCTATTTGGAAACTGCTCTTGTATTTATAGGAAATATTTGGAATGGGAAATTGAGTTATATTATTATTTTTAATAATAACTTCAATTTAACTCATACTTTGAATTATATAATATAATTAAAAGGTTTTACTTTAATTATAAACTTTAGTTTATCTAGGACTTTTAATTTGTTCATGTTTGAATTTATTAATGGAACTTTATATTTTATTTATTTAATTTATATGAATGAGAATAGTTATATGTATAATCCTTTTAAGTGGATATATTTATTTTACTTTATATAACTATGTGTCCTTTATTATTCTCATATATTTTTATATCTATATATAAATAATATATTTTATATACATACATATATTTTATGTATACCACTTCTGTACATAAGTGAGGCTCTTTATAAATAATCATTTTGATTTATTTAAGTAGTTATATAGCATTATATCTTTGATTCTTTATTAAATAAGGTCAACTCTTTTGACAAGGCCTTTGGTAGGTTTGGATGGTCTACTAGGTTAGGTATCCCTAGATCCCTTGCATGTTGGATTACCTCATGTTCCATGGCAGTTTTCTTAGTCCTTGATGAGAAATGAGTTGTGATTCAATTAGTCAAATTAAACAAGTATGATGACTGGTGGTGCTATTCAGAGTCTTGCTCAACTCAAGACCCTTTTAAGTAAAGTAACCCCGAGTGCTATTCAAAGATTATGCTCAACACTCTTCAACTGCCATTGTGCTAGTACAATTAAAGAGCTCCTCTCTCAACACTAGTACTAGGATGTAATTGTAAGTTACACCCAGGGATACAATGGCCAAAGATCCGATGCTCTAGAGCTTATGCTCAACATCAAGTCGGAGTGCTCCAAGGCTTATGCCCAACACTCTATTTACATCGGGGCTTACACCCAGCACATAATAAAAGTCATCTATGTACATCGGGGCTTACGCCTTGCACATAGGTCATCCATGTGACCCAGAGCCTACGCTCAACACATCATAAGAGTCAGTCATGCATACCAGAACTCTGTACAGTATATAACAAAGATCATCTCAGTATATTAGGGTTTGTACCCAATCACATAATAAACATCAATCAAGTACATCAGGGCTTTATGCCGAGTACATAACAATAATATGCATATGTCACGGTCCATGCCCAAATATGTATATCTATAACCAAGGTAAATCATGTGCATCGGGGCTTACCCCGGTATATATAACAAAAGTAAAACATGTGCAATGGGGCTTACGCCTAGTATATATGTATCATCAAAATAAATCATGTGCATCGTGGCTTATGCCCAATATATAGAATAATCATAATCAACAAAATTTGGGATATTACATACACAGAGTAAGAGCCCACAATCTGGGCATTTAGATAGTATAGAGTAAAGCGATGGGGATCCACCCACTCTGGTGAGAGGAGATCATTTTAATCAAAAATTAAGTTTAAATACATTTCCATGAGATGTGGGTGAAGGCGCAATCTATGATAGAGTTTCAATTAAAAGAAATATGCAGCGTATAACTCAAGTCTCGATAATGGAAGTATGGATTGAATTTGTAATTTTGAAATTGGAAGGTTTGCAGATTGATCCACAATGATATTTCCTGATCCGATCGAATAGTAAGCACAGAAAGATGAGTACAATCCATATTGGTTTCCCTGGATTCGATGGATCAATAATTATAAGCAGAATATTAGTTAATAACGACATATGCGATTTGGTCGTGAAGGCTCAACAATTCTTTAACAGAGATCTCATCCAAACATTTGTGCAGAGCATGGCGATGGATGTCAGTGTTAGCTGGGTGTGTAGATGTTTTAACTGCTCTGGATATTTATAGAGAGTTTAAGGTAAATAATAACATTATACACAATGCATAGGGTAGTGGTACACATAAACACGACCAGGCGTGAAGGCGTGATTGCTTAAAGAAGATGCCATAAAAACGCTATGGGGAAGTTAATAGTAGAGATCCAAGTGATCGGGGAGTGAAAATGTGGTACCTAGACAGAGATGAATACATACTCAGAGTTTGATCTAGAAATCAATTCTACATAGGAAGAGATGGGTACATACTCAGATTCGATCTAGAAATGAATGCTACACAAACAAATATGGGTACAAACTCAGATTCGATCTGGAAATGAATGCTACACAAATAGAGATGGGTAAAAGCTCATATTCGATCTAGAAATCAATGCTACACAGATAGCGATGAATACAAACTCATATTTCGATCGAAAATTTATGCTACACAAACAGAGATGGATAATTACTCAAGTTCAATCTAGAAATTTATGCTACGCAGATAGAGATGGATAATTACTCAAATTTGATATGGAAATCAATGCTACACAGGCAGAGATGGATAATAGCTCAAATTTGATCTGGAAATCAATGTTACACCGGCAGATATGGGTACAAACTCAAATTTGATCTGGAAATGAATACTACACAAACATATATTTGATCATTACAGACGAACAGATTCATGTCACTCATAAACCTGGGAGCATTTTTCGACCATACAAGAATTACTGATAGAGATTTTAATGGTTACACATACAGGGGTGTGATTTCTACGAGCTAGGAATTATTACGTTTCCATATCTGGGTATAAACAGAGTTACGCTAGATAATTAACAAAGCCAATTGAATAGCCTATAGAGTCTGGAAACTGAATTCTAAACATAACTATTTGAATCATTGAATAAATATAATTTTCATAGGTCTGAATCTAATTATTCCATCCTAGTATACCACATGAAATCTAATTAAATAAATCCATGCATTCCTATTTCACATACTCAGCCACAAAGGATTTAACAAATGTAAATGTGGCATTAACTAAATAAACCTGATTTTGACGATCGGTTGTACGGTGGCGAGCGCGTTGGAGTATCGTCCAATCTATATCAATCATTGCTTGACAATTCACCGAAGACCCCTCGGTTAACCTCCCTACCATATCGGGGTTACTCTTCTTCTCCCCGAACCCTCGAGCAAGTGGGGTTGTAAGAACATACAATGCCTTGGCTTTCCGTTAGGATCTCCCAATCCCCGAACAAGCTATCAACCCAACTCAAAGGAACCACACTTTAACCAAAAATATTTATTACGTTGCCCATCCAGCACTAGGGAGAAAGAGAGTCATTTCTCCTTCTCCTCCCTTTGTTTTATATCCAAAACTTGCATGCCAAGTATCTCTTCATGCAAAAATATTCTTTAATTTAATAATTCTCTTAGTATTTATTCTCATGCAACATGTGTCACTTTAACTTAAGTGTGCACCTAATTTCCCTAAATCAGTGGAAAGTAGGTGTAGTGGTCTCTACATGAGTTTTAGTTATGTTTTGCTCCATAATTATGTATTCAATATTCTTTCTCATTCACCTTTGTTCTAGTAAAGATGGACATAAATCTATTCCACATTTTTCTTTCTAAAATAATATAAAATAAAATATTTCTTTTATTAAATCTTTCATCTGTTTCAGATTTTCTCTTTTTCCAAAATAATAATAATAGAATGAATTTATTTATTTTATTAGATTTCCTAAAATTTAGTGTAGGTGATTTTAATTATGTATTCATAATTAAATGAAAAGTAATCCTTTTTCCGGTTTTGTCTAGGTACCCCTTCGGTGGGTCCTTCTGACAATCGTCTTTTTTCTCTGGTGGGGAGAACTGTGTAGCGATCGGGGAATTGTTACTGCGATATCTCGACTACACTTCATTAGATAATAAGGGTGGCTGAGGGATAAGGATCTCCTTCTCGTGTGCTCCTCAACTCATTGTATGCGACCAAGTTGTTGTGGCCTCGCCCATACGGAACACGCTTATCTGGGCGAGCTCGCAAGATTCCGACCCATGCGTGGAGTGATAATTTAGGGTCGAGAGCCCATCGTCGCAACCCTATGTATTTTTCTCGTTCTTGCGATCCCCATTTTCCATTGTGAGTCAGTTGGTAAATAGTTTTACATGTTATTGCACACACACACACTCAGAGCACACATTAAATAACATTGCACCATCAAATCATTTCATCATACGTCATCATAATATCTTTGTCAGTCAAGTATATCTATCATTCATCATTTTCATTATAAAATATTTTCATCATTCATCATAACATCTGAGTGAGTCGAGTATATCTATCATTCATTATTTTCATTATAAAATCTTTTCATCATTCATCATAATATCTTAGTGGGTCGAGCAAATATTTCATTCAATCATTTCTATTTCATAATTTCTCAATCTAGCATATATCATCTAATCACTTTCATTTCCTAGTCTCTCAATCAGTTGAGCATATATTTCATTCAATCGTTTTCATTTCATAAAATAATATTCAAAGAAAATTCCATGGTTCATGTTTTATTTAGCCCCGGGCCACTTCAAAACTAGTGCCCTAAATAGTTTAATTAGTTAAAGTACTGAGTCGGGCATTACAAGATGTAGTTAGTATGTTCATATTTTATGCATAGAATTACTGGGTTCAATTTCTTTTATTTTACAGTCGAGTAAATTTTAATTTATGTACTGTAATAGAAATGTTAATGATTATTACAAGTTTACATAATAGAATTTCTTTTGTATATAAACCTAGTGTTTATATTGAATATATAATATATTACTGTGCTAAATAGATAGAGGTAATATTTCTATTGTTTATATAGCTTTAAATGACCTCTTATGAAACACACAGTATCAAAGAGGTAACATAACAAAGTATGCCAAATATATTACCACATAGGAATTTTTATACAAATCCAAAATGGCTTGAATAATATTCACAATTATAATCAAACAAACACTTATATATTGAGTCAAACAAGCTTCGTTTGAGGTGAAGGATTTAAGAGCCAAAATGCTTTCACCTTATAACATAGTGTGTAGAGCCAAATGGGTTATTATTCATATAACAAAGTATTATATAGATGAACCCGTAAGGCTCAAACGTGATTTTATTTCTTGTCCAAAAGTATAAAAATCAAACATTATTGTAGAGTTGAGAGGGTGAGAAAAAAATCATGGAATCATCTAAAAAATAGCGTCATCGCTCATACAATAGAATAGAAAAGGATAAACGCATCAAATCAGAACAAGCTTCATTAAGAAGTAAAAAATTTATAAGAGAAGAAAGGATTTCTAATTTAGTTTTAAATAGAGTTCGAAATACTGAAAGGCTTCATACATTATATAAAAATGTTAAAACGACTCTGAGGGAAGTTGTATGGCTTCCCTCATCTTACGTGAATCCTGTAATAAGTAAACAAAGGAAAACCGTTACTCATTTGATGGACATCATTCAAGTATGGAGTATGCCACTGGTATTTTCTCCATGGAAGAAACAAGAAGCCGGCGCCTACCTATTTCCAAAACCGATGCCATTGCGTCCATGTGACCACATGCAAAAAAAAAAAAAAATGAATATGATTAGGGTTATTGACCAAGATTGTAATGACCAAATAGTAAGCTTAATGTCCATAATCACTTACAAGATTTATGTTAATACGGGAATTGTAGTGCCCTTGCTAGGCACTGGGTCTCTATTTCATCTTCATGTAAATACCAAGTTTTTCCCTTTTGTTTTCTAAAAAAAAAAGAATCAACCGTCTATGTTTCTATTTTCTAAATGTTTATATGTTTGTTTTCTATATGTTTCTATGTCTCTGCAATTAAATAAATGTAAGCTTGAGACTTTTCATTTAACTCTGTTCTTTTAACATACGTAATTTGGAAATAAAAGAAAATACCTTTTATTTAAGCTAGCTCAGTAAAATACCTGGATCCATAGAATTTCAGTAAGATAAGAAGATTTTTGTAGTGGATTCTGTAGTTTCCCTTAGCAACCCGAAATGATGTGACCACCTCACCGATCAACTATTATCTTGTTGACCCTAGGAAATCGATGGATTTCCTAGCCCCCAAGCCCACAGACCAATAATCCCCATAGCATCTTTGTCGTTAGTTCAATAACCATACTGTTCAGTGAGTTTCCCCCCTCCTCAATGGAGTTTTCTGCCTCCTCCATTCCTCGAGTTATCCCCCTCCTCGGAATATTTCACTTCCCCCTACAAATCCTGACAGTTCTCCCACAATAACCCCCCTACTACTTTGTTAATTCTTCTCTTTATAGGAATCCTCCTCCTTCATAAAGTGATAACTTCCTTGTCACTCCACCGCCCTAGCTGTCATGGTTTTAGGAAGTACAAATCATTAATGCAACACCCTTTTTCAGGTAAAATAATGATTATATATTATTTTAAATCATCCAAGTTTCTCTCGAGCAGTGGGATTATTCAATAATTTATTTAAACAAATCCTTTTAATTTACTTGGAATGATTCTATCAATTAACTAAATGAATAATCTATTTAATAATTTATTCAATCCACTATGCTTTATAAAAAGATTATTATCATTATTATTATTAATTAAATAATAATATTAATAACAATAATAATTAATAATAATAGTAATTAAATTAATTGTGCATAGTAATTAAAATATTTATTTGTTTAATGGATAAGTTTCAACATAGTACCTCTGGGTATAAATAATGAAATATACTTAATGGTTTATTTAATCATGATCAACAATTATATAGCACACTCTTCTAGTATTTATATTTAACTATCATACTTCATATTGAAGACACATTCACTTGAGGATACTTGCAATTAATGACACTTATTTTAATTGTTCATTACAATGTTTACGTACAAGGACCAATTAACTTATTTCACACATTAGAACTTGATAATCTTTTACTGATTAAGTCATTCACTAAATACTTAATTGAGTTATCTATGATAACTTATATCATTGTTAAATCTTGATAAGTATGTTGTAAACCAATATTATCACGCATGGGCATAATGTGCATGCGTGGCCAGCGTATGCACAAGACGGACATGTACTATAAACATACGTCATATTTCCTATGCATAACAGCTAACTAATACTAATATTACTTTATGCAAACTGAAAAAGTATACATTCATCATAATATTACTAAAACATCATCGGTTATTTTATCAGTTAACCTTTCAGATTTCATTTCATTATTTTTATGATTACATTTGTTCAATCAATCGGGTACAAGGAAAGCTACCTACTACCACTAAATCCAGGTCATCGAATACCCAACCCTCAACAATACTAACTATCATATCTTCCCATCCTAACCTACGTCCACATCCTCCCTATCCTTCCTCTGCTAGTACAAAAGTGGGTGTTGAACTCACCGACCTGACCACATAGAACTTGAGAGCGATAGCGTCGGCTGAACAGCGGACCTATCCTCCCCTAGCAGGCATCCGACCATCGTCATCACAACTACATGGGGAGCGTGTCTCAGCACGGCCCTCCCACGACCTCGGGTATCATAGGAACATAGGGTGGGAAACACATCCATCCCTCTCAACATACCGGGTCTACACCCTTATCAAATCATACTTTGATGCTATCGAGATTATCGGTCCATGTCATCGTATCATCATTTTCGGTTGCTAAGGTTTACTGCATGGATAGGCTCTTATCCATATGTTAGATCAAGTATCTGGCTATCCCATAGCCCTTGTGCCCTGTAGGTTAGTCCTCCGCAAAATACACAGTTTATAACAAGCATTTCCATTCAATCACCAATTGATCCATATCATCGACATCATTTTATTTCACATCAAAATTTTTATCGCATCACATGTATGTATGGAATATAACAGTTCTATCAATTTCACCATAGGATGGCACCCACGTACAACACCATATATTTCACATTTCATCAATGCAAATGCTAAAACATATATTTTGATCATAAAAGCAATGAATCTCATGATAATCATAACTTAATAACTGCATGAATATAGTAACATCATAAACATAGTAGCAACATATCATCATGTCTATCATGCCAAAAATATAGTTCACTCTGTCTAGCTGAGTCCAATAGATAATAAGCAATTAAAGTGAAAGGTGTCTAACTCGTAAACATGCCTAGTCAAAATATGGGGCGCTACATACACCCACCCTTCAGGAAACTTCGTCCCGAAGTTATAGTCATAATAATGCAGGGGAAATTCTTGACACATAAACTCTTCATTCTTGCAAGTAGCAGGTGTTGGCCATACTTGTCCTACTTAGCTTTGACTTGACCGAATATGTCAATATTATCCTATGGCTTTGCTTCTTTTATCCCATGATGTGTATTCTAATAATTAAAGAAACATTTAGATTTATCCTTCTATTGAATCTCTAGAATCCCTAAGGTTGTAATCAAGTGCTATCCACCTTAGTATCCTAATTCTTACCGTTTAGCAACATCCTTCAAGTTATAACATCCAGAGAGTTTTACTCATCACAAAAGCTTATATTGATCCAACTTAGCATGAAATAATCAATGATTTAAATTGGAGGTCGTTAGAACTCTTAATTTGTATTCACTCAACACGCAACTACCAGGGACCCTTAAGGTTTGCATACCTTTCTTGGGGAAGAAGGTTCATGTCCTTAAAATCCTAAGGTCATACATTATTATTTCCTTATCGGTAATAAACAATAACAAAAGTATCGTAACATCATTAAATTAGGAGAACTATTATTGTTTACAAGGTTTTCATGGCTATTTCTTATCAAAATACAATTGTTATCATGTTTATTTATTATTCTTATTTTCAAACCAATATAATTTGTCGGGAAACCATTACTTCTTCAATTCCTTTAGAATCTCATAGCTAGTTTTGTTCTCATAGTCTACTATGTTGAGATTCTTATGACTCTCTTATTATTACCCGACATTATCACTATTTTAGGTATGATTAATCCGAAATTTTCTCAAAAAACTTTCGCACCATTACACCAATATTTAACTTAATTAGTCTAAGCCATGTTCCCCCTTAATAAAATAGTATTTTAATAAGCTTTATATGCAATCTCCTAGTTTACGTACATGGTGTTTTCATAATGTGATTCAAAAGGATACCTATCCTTGTATCCAACAAATTTATTTCCATCCATTATCTTATCTAAATAATATGTACTGTATTTTTCGCTAATCTATATAACATTTATCTTTATTTTTAAATGGAAAATTTATTCGTAAATATAATTATGAGAGGTTCACGAGTTTTCAATTTAATTTGTACCTTGTACTAAGTTATCTATATACACGCATTAATGTTTGTGTAATTTGTTGTGGGGAAATAGCAGCTCAAACACCACTCCATGTTTATTTAACCATGTTCTCTTATTAAACACAAGCAAAGGTTAGATGTGGTTATCCTAACAAATTACATATTCACATAACCATTAAACAGGTTAATTGCCCAACATGTAAAACCTATTCAATAGAACTAGATGAGGTTACATAGTATTGCAACTAATGCAATCTAGGAATTTCATCAATAGATTAAAACACAACTTTTCCTTTCTTAGTTGATATGTAAAAATTACCACTCTTTGTAATACTCATTTGAATTATTCTAGATGGTTGTAGATGTTAAATTTTAAGTTGATCTTTTTACGTGAGTGAATGTCTTATACTTTTAGCATGTATTTCTTTTTATCATAAGACTATCAACCCAGCTTAAAGTAAACTAAATAAGGTTTGTATATGAAACACTAAATTTTTAAGTTTATTTTAATAAAATTATGGAAGCCACTGTCATCATAAGTACCCCATCCTCGTACCAAAATTTGAACTGAAATTAGAGAAGAAATATAAGAAAATAAAGGAATTCATTTCTACCCTGTCGTTTTACATCACGAGGAAAACCTAATGCAGTGATCCTTAAAATGCCTATATTTATAATTATGTGAAAGGAACAGTTTGTTAGGATCAACGTGTTGAAATCTATGGTCGTTTTCATTAATGATTTTGTCATGTAGTGAAATTAGCGTCTTAGCATGCAGCTCGCCATGCTCATTTTAGCGGTTCCTTGCTTTCACATTAAGTGTTTGTTTCGTCTCTTCGACTACACGTTGGAGTCTCGAAAAGAGTTTTTCTAAGTTTTTAAATAAATAAATTAATTTTTGATCTAGTCTATACATTAAACCCATACATTAATCTTAAAATTTAGAATTTAGGATGAACTCTTTAATTAAAGTTTATGAGTAACTTCATTAGTCCCTCAATAATTTACCTACTTTTATATTTTATTGCTTGTTCATTTTGTAATTATTAAATCCTCGTTGTTTCTCAATAATATTTTCCCCCATCATGACAATTTAACCTAAGCAAGACTAGCAGCATATAACCCCTACCCTTTTCTCGCACATACCTAGTTTCTTCAATCTATTTCCACTTACTATATTGAAACATGATTAATTGCACATTACACATAGAAAATTTACGGTGTTGATTTTTTTTTTTTTACATAGATCTCTCCCATATCTTAATACTAATTAAATTTCCAATAGGGGAATCCATTCACACATACCTTAAATATTGACCTACCACCTCTATCTAGGTGCCTCATACAACTACACATTATCACTAGACATGAGATACACATATAATCTTACTCCCTTTCTTGCCAGTTTCGTAAAGATACCCATTCTCCTCAATATATAATTTCATCATTTCTCATAATTGGAAATGCACTATTTCTCCTAAAACACAGTCTTATTACAAATTCCAAGTACTTGATTTGTAACGGTTGTTAGACTATTGGTCAAGTGTTATTGACTTTCAATTATCTCCCATTTTATTACCGTCCTACCATGTCCTTACTCCATTTACTACCTTATTAGATTTAGTTAATAGATCTCTTGTTTCTATCGATGATCCTCCCCTTATATATATATATATATAACCCGTAGATCCTGTACATAGTGGGAAGCAACACAATTATCCTAGTCACTAATAGTGGTAACCATCATCCCTTAATATTTGAACACAAATGTATATTTATTCAACAATTCAACGCATTATTAAACATAAGTGGACTCCACCATCATATTTAACTAATAGAACTAGAACACTTCTTCATTCATTACAATCCCTAAGGTATATCACCTTGCCATTTCACTTATCCTCCAAAACTTAGGTTCGATATTTTTAGCATAGCCCCCCCTTATATGACATCGTGTCGACACTTACTAGAATGAAACATGAGCCATGAGAAGTCACTACATTGATACAAAATATGTCCCTCCATATTAATGCAGATCAGGTCAAACTCACTTAGTTCGGACGCTAGCTATAGAAAGATCGACATCACACCTCCAACAGGTCATGACTCACCCATTCACATAGCTAAATACACAATGTAATGCCCATATTTTGATTCGGCATATTTATTAGTTAGACACACCATACTTTACTTCTTATATATTTTGTCGAACTCAACTCGACTGAGTAAACTATATTGGACCTCATTATATGATGTTACTTTGTCTTATGATTTCACCATGATTATGATGTTACTATGTTATGCAGTTATGATGTCATGATTATCATATGATTTCCTTATTTTACGATTGCAGTATATGTTTATATGTTTTCCTTAATGAAATGTGAAAAATATGATTCGGTACGTGGATACCATCTTCTTATATGAATCATTGAAATGTTATATGTATCTATGATGAGCTAAAAGGTTACATGAAATGAAATGATAAAATGGATCAATTGGCGATCAATGGAAAATGCTTTCTATAAATTGTATTTTGCAAAACACTAACCTACAGGACACAAGGGCTATGGGATAGCCAGTTACTTGATCTGATATACATTGGAAAGGAAAAACATGTTCATACAGCAAACCTTAGCAGCCAAAATGAGGATACGATAACACAAACTGATAATCCCGATAGCAGCAAGTATGAGTTGATAAGGGCGTAGGCCCAGTATGTTGAGAGGGATGGATGTGTTTCCCACCCTATGTTTCCATGAGACCCGAGGTCGTGGGAGGGCCGTGCTGAGACACGCTCCCCATGTTGTTGTGATGACGATTGTCGGATGCCTGCTAGGGGAGGATAGGTCCGCTGTTCAGCCGACGCTATCGCTCTCAAGTTCTATGTGGTCAGATCGGTGAGTCCGACACCCACTGTTGTACTAGCAGAGGGAGGATAGGGAGGATGCTGGACGTAGGTTATGATGGGAGGATGTGTTAGTTAGTACTGTTGGGGGGGGGTTTAGTATTCCTTGATTCCGAGTTAGTGGAAGTAGGCACCCTTCCTGTACTTGATTGATTAAACTAATGTAAACATAAAGACAATGATGTTAAATCGTAAAGGGTTAACTGTTAAATAACCGAGGATGTTAAAGTAATTATACTATAGATTATGCTTGCTCTTCTGCATGGGGGTAGATACTATTGTTAGTTAGCAAGTATGCATAGGCGGAATGGGGTTTGTTTATAGTACATGTCCGACATGTGCATACACTGGCCATGCATGCACACCTTGTACGTGTACAATATTACTGGTGTATAACATACTTGTCATGCTCGAATAGTAGTATAAATGTCATAGATAACTCAGTTAAGGATACATCAATCAACTTAGGTAATGAATGGTTAGGTTGTCAATGTGTAAATAAGTGAATTAGTAATTATATGAAAACATTGTAATAATAAACTAAGACAAGTATCGTCAGTTAACATTGTCATAGAAGAACTGTTGTGAATAGGGTAATGATAGTGTCTAATTAATTAGTAAAATTGTTTAAGCCCTTACAAGTGCTTTGTTTATAATAACAAGGATGCTATGTTGATGATAGGGTACCCATGTGATAAACAAATAATTAAGAATACTATGATCGATTCACCTTTAATTATTGTCAAGGGGTGATTTAATTATTATTATTAATTAATAAATGATATTCCAGCAACATTTATATCCCTATCGTAACAAATGCAATATGAGTAAGATTTAAAATATTGATTTATAAATTAATATTACGTGATTAATTCCATTTCAAAGTTAGCCATAACAAGATAATCCTTTTTGGAATAACCGTGATGTGATGGAAATGGATATTTAATTATTCAATGTTAATCTTGGAATTTAAACCTCAAGCTAAAGTAGCCTCGACGGATAAGGTGGATCATTAAGACACATCATGTCCAAGTTGACAAGGGGCAACTAATTATATAATATTTTATTAATTACATTAATAACATTAAAATATCAAGGACGGCGGATAGACTGGTATTTAATGAAACTGTCCCGAATGGATAACCTTGGGGTGATAATTCCCACCGTAATAAATAATTACGACCGTCAATCCAAAAACCAAGTGAATTTTTCCATAAGAGTAATTAATTATACATTTCTATAATGAGACGTGGATGAATGAACTAGGGAAAGGAGTAAAGGTTTGAGGGGCTCGAGAGGGGGAGTTTGGGGCAGTGGAGTAAGCCCAAGGTCTTCTCGAGGATGGACATGTATATAGAGGGGGAGAAGGTTGAAGGTGGGAGAGGTTTTTTGATTGGGGGAAGAAAAGAAGCTTGGAGAACAAAAGTTGGGAGAACAGAAAATTTGGCGAACAGAAAGATTTTGAGAACAGAAGGAAAGACTGCTCTCGGGATTATCAGATTGTGGGCTCGGGGGCTTGGAAATCCTTTGATTTCCAAGGGCCAGCAAGATTATAGCTGGTCGGTAGGGTGGACACTTCAGTTTGGCTGTCTAAGGGGTTACACAACCTACTACAACTTACGGTTAGCATCAGCATCAGGTAATTTCCGTTATTTACTATTATGCTAAATCTTACTGTAAAGATGCAAACTTACTATTTACTGATTTACTGCTATTTACTGATTTACTAAGTTGTGAAACCTATTCTTATGCTGTTGAAAAGAAAATAACGATATGTTTGTTTATTTCAAATTTCGAATGAAAGGTTCGTGAAAACACCACCGTACACTAAATATTATTTCGGCACATAGAAATTCTTAGAAATTCTCTTCCATAAACTGATAAAGTTTAAAACGTAGAAAATTAAACCTGAAATTTTACACAGTGCTCTGCTGTAAAAACCAGAGCACTACAGATGGTATCAGAGCCTGTGTTCAGACTCTTGAACCTACAGGCCTATTCATGCTTCACCTAGAAAATTTACTTGATAATTTACCTACTTGACCTCCAGCCATAGTCATCTTTCAAGGTACCTGCACAACGATAACAACAATTACATTAAAATATAAATATATATTTATATTTTCATTCTTTATATAGTTAATCTACCACTAAACAAATGCAAATTAATTAGGGCTTCCAGCAATTTATCCCCTTCCGTTCTATTTCCTACTACTGTTGAATCCATGAACAAAAATAAGAGAAGAAAATTAAATTGAAATTTCAACAAAAACAAAAGAGCTTATATAGAAATTAATAGTTGTTGCCGACAAAATATTGAGCTATTTTGAGCAAAACAGATGGTATTCAATCAGCTTTGATAGCTTCTCCATTCGTTATTGCATTCTCTTCATTTAGAGAGGACTCTAAAGTCTCTTCCAACTAAAATGCAAGTTTTTTTTTCATCTACACTATTCAAAAAAAAAAAAACTTAATTGTGCTAGTTTTCAATTCCAAGAATGCACATATATTTCATTTATAGCAAAGATCTTATTTCCGCTCTAAGAAACCAATGGAAACTACTAAAGCATTGCCCTCTTCCCTAAAAAAAAAAAACTATGGCACCAATTGTTTCACAGACAGAATATGCAGAAAGGCACGCAGTGGTTCCTCTCCATATATTCAAATGAGAGGAAATAAATATGTATTCCATCTTAATGAAATGGCAAATAATTTTCGAAATATTAAGACAACAGAAAACTTTGATGTTAAGGACTCTTGTCAAATCATCCTTGTTGTATCTTATAAATATAATGAGTATCTATAACTCTTATTACCAAAGCTACAACCAGTTGAGTGATGGCCTTCTTTCCATTCCCTTCTATATTGAGTTGTTTATAAAAAATAAAAATAAAAAATAAAATATAAATAAATAAAAAAAATATATATATATATATATATAATGCCCAGAAAGTGTAAACTTTACCCTAGGTAACTCTGAAAATTCATGTGGAAAGTAAATAGTAAATTCCTGTCCGTTAAACGCATTATCTATAGGGTTTTGAAATAAGAATTCTTACCGCACTTACTTGTATAAGGAAGCCCTAAATTTTTGCGAGAAAACCCAAATTTCATAGAGGGCGTCACCAAAGCTAATGCCCAGAATTTGTTAATGGCCTTCGTAACTGCTGCACTAGCTAAACTTACAGCAAGTATTTTAATTTTTTTTTCTCATTAAAGAGTGGTAGTAAAAATAATACAGGATAAAATATATAAATTGGCTTGAAAGCAAGTTTCAGGATGAAACTCCATGTGTCTTTTGCAATGCCATAAAATAGGCCGCGTAGACCTTGATCGCAAAATATAAAATGACAGTGGGAAGGGTAAGGAAGCCAAGGGTAGCAGAAGTATCAAGCCGTAATGCATTTTCAAAATCCTTCTTGTATGGGTCCTTAAGGAAAACGAAAGCGGTGGGTGCACCTATAGAAAGACCTGAACCGATGATGGAAGAGGCCACTAAGCAAGCCCATGTCACTCACTAGTTCTTTAGTCGTTTGTTTTTATTGTTGGCGAATTTTTTGAGATTTTTATCAGATGCCATACAAGCAAGGGAACGAGGAAGGCTAAACCTACCCCATGTTGCGGATACATAGATATTATTATGCATATATTGAGGAAAGCAACGAGCGGGATGGATAGCACTCATAGTAAACGCGTCAACAGGGAGTGTAAACGTAGATGGTGTAAATTTTCTATTTAGCACAACCGAGATTACCATCGGGAATGTAATGACCCATATCGTGCACGGAGAGCATGTTAACCAGGACAGCGTGGAACTAGCCAGGGATGCGTCCCATCCAAGCCAGTGGACTCTGCTGAGTTAGCAGGGACAATCGGCTGACCTATCTTGTCTTTCGCGGATTCACCAGCGACTGCTAACGCAGCGACAGGGGCGCTAGGAGCTGACCTCATGAGACTAAAACAACTGACTTAGAGAAATAATTGTGCTAGCTAGCCTTATATCCATCAGTCGAAATTAATCAAGAATTCATGCATTAAAAATAATAATCCGCAGGGATCCATCACGTCTCAGAGATCTACCTCTGTGAAGATAATCTGCACAAGATTCTGCGATGGGAACCGACAGGGAAATCTCTCCACAAATTAGCAATTTGAAACCTCCCAGAGCCACTCAAAGGTCGATGTCGGGGCCAATCACAACAGCTTCGATGGCAAAGGCAATGGCGGCAGGAGAAGCAGCCATGAAGCACCGGAAAACGACCAGCTCTGATTCCATGGCATGGAAAGAAATGTTTTTGAGCCAGCCCGAAAGCTTTTCGAGTGACCAAAGGCCAAATCCAAGGGGGCCCAACCATCCATTCACCAATTCGACGGGGTCGCGCATCTCAGAGCAGAAATCACTCAGAAATTCTCCGCTCAGGAAGTCAAGAGTTCGAAACCTGCAGAGAAAGAAAACACTCAGGAGAAAAATGAAGAAGGCGGCGAGAACGGCGACGGGTCGTCACAGATAAGCAAGAACCCGGAGCTCCGTCTAGCTCTCTATATAGCGCTGGCGCATGGGGGGCTGATTCTGTCGTTAGCCGCTCTGTACGGTGTGGGCAAGCTGCTCGAAGGATACTGGACTACAACTTCCAGTGTGAAGTCGCCCAGTAGTTACCAAAATGGAACTAGCCCGAGCACAACACATAAGAGGCATGCGCCCTTAGGGCATGTCCAACGAGGCCCCGCATTCACCAGGTTACCCGTGTGCAGAGTTCGCCGAATGGCTTCACCTTCGTTTCGTTGCTCTTAAAATTTTGTTTCGAACCCCAAAGTATCGACCCCTGGCAGATCCACTACAACTGCTCACGAATAGCATGCAACCTTCAAGCGTCAGGCTCACATAAGAGCATTACCAGTCGCACCCTCTCCTTCAGGCACATATCTCGCCGACATACACCAAACCTTGTATCCCCGACCATGGAGTCGCGCTCGCTGATGGTTGCAGAGCGGAACAGCTATGGAAAAGAGGGGCAGAAATGGCCGCGTCTTGGGGATTGACCCTATTTAAGGTTTCCTCACTTTCACTTGGCGGTGGGTTGCTTGGAGAGGCCGCGTGTCCTTCATGCGGACTCGCTCTTTGCATGGCGGTAAGAGGCCGCGTGGCTTTCAAACCTTTAGACATAGGAAGATGTAGGGCTAGTTTAAATTTAGTGTTATATATATTATGATAGAATATATGTTGTACGAACATTTAATTTATTCATATTTTGTTAAAATATACGTAAAATAAAAATTAATTTTACTTTCCTGTCATAAAATACGCTATATTAAAAATTAAATTATTTTATATATTCTCCTAGAATATATGTTTTGTAAAATTTAAATATTTTTCATATTTTGACTAGAATATACGTATTATAAAGATTAATTTTACTTTATGTTATAAATAGATGTTGTATTAAAATTTAAAATTTATTGTATATACTCTCATAGAATATATGTCTTATAAAATTTTTTTAACTTATTCAGACTTTGTTAGAAAATATGTATTATAAGAATTAATTTTCTTTTATAACATATGTTGTTAAAAATATGTTTTATAGGAATTTTAAAATTTTTTTCTTTTTTTTATTATTAAACTTAACTGCGATTGGTTAAGGTTTAAACAATTATTGTTAATTAAGTTGTTTAGATTAAAGGGTAACGTTTAAAGTTAACTAAGAATAGAGATATTAAAAATTTTGCCGAGATTTCAACTCCTAGTCGAAGGGATGAAAGAGACCCGAAATCTCAAAAACAAGACACCATTAAGACCAGCACGACGAGCTGAACACCATGACAAGATTATTTAAATAAAAACGACTATAGATTTTACTGCGCTAATCTTGACAATTTGTTATCTCATGATGCAAGTTATTAAATACCTACATTTTAGTTCCGCGTATATTTGATTGAACAACTAAGGATATGACTTTATTTTAATAACTCAGGGACTATCATGGTGACAACACGCAGAGGTCGAGGTCGGGGTCAAGGTCGACCACCGTCACCCGCCACCGTCGTCGCCGCCAACACCGCCACAAACAACCTCCACACCAGAAATGCAGATCATAATGAGGTCATTGGAGGCTATTATGACCACGATGAACAGGCAGTCGGAAAGGGCCGCCGAGGTGGAAACCACTCAAGTGAGTCGAGAGAACTCTGAAAGGGCACATGGCCCAAGACTGGAACCGCTTCAGGACATATCGAGGGAGTTACAAAAGATAAAAGTTCCAGAGTTTTCAGGAGGACGACCTGGTAAGCATGCAGAGGCATGGCTGGAAGGCATGAAGAGATGCTTCGCATTGAATGAGTACACATCTAGTTCCAAGGCTAGGATGGCCGTCTTTCAGCTTAAAGGTGATGCTTTGAATTGGTGGTCAGACCTCGAGAAGCAGTTGCACCTTACTCCTCTTACAACTTCTTGGGAACTGTTCGAGGAGAGGTTCCACATGAAGTATTTGCCAAATTATTACAAGGAAGAACAGGCAGGTGCACTCCATGCCTTAGTACAGGGAGACAAGACAGTGGAGGAGTATGAATCTCGATTTATGGAACTGGTAAAATACGTTCCTTACCTAGATGCAGATGATTGTCAGGTAGAGCGTTTTGTGTATGGACTTAACTACAAGATTAGAGCTGCTGTGCGGATGTGGAAGCCAACTTCAGTTGCCATGGCAGTTGAGTATGCTCGTTATGCAGCTGATATGTCAGATGGAAAAGGGGGCAGTAAGTTGACAGGAACCAATCAGTATGTTTCAGGGAAGGCATCACGTCCTTACTTCAGGGGAGGACAGTCTAGACCTCCTCCTTATGGTAACCGGTTCACACCGAGGGGTAATACTTCAGTTAACTCAATCTCGCAGGCATCGTCCGCAACCCACCAAAGCCAGGGACGTACACAGGGAAGTTCCTATAGAGGAGCAAGGGGTTTTAGAGGAACCAGGGGAAGGAACTCATCTCAGAGGATTCCTTCGAGCAACAGGCAAGCCCCTCCCAATCTCTCTTGTTGGGGATGCGGAGGTCCTCATTTCCAGCGAGACTGTCCCAAGGGTCAGTCAAGCAGCAGGCACAGGGAAGGAAAGGCACCCATGGATAGTTCGGGTAACAGTCATCGGATTCATGCAGCGGTGCATAACCACCAGGCAGAACATCAGTCTACCGTAGTAGAATCCACTGGTAATGTAAACAATGTCAAACTTAAAATTTTGTTTGATCCAGGAGCAACTGATAGTTTTATTTCACCATTTGCATTAGATAAATGTGGGTTGGCAGCCTACGAGCACGATGATTTCAAACTAGTCGAAATGGCTTCAGGAACTAAGCAACCAGTAGGTCTTAAAGTGAGAGGTTGTGGGGTTGACTTAGGAGTTTGCACCACTGAGTTGGATGCTTATGTCACCAATTTGGGGACTTATGACCTCATTATTGGCATGGATTGGTTAGAAGACCATAGAGCTTTCATAGACTGCTATGCAAAGAAGGTGTTGTGCCTCGATGACGAGGGAAGGACAATTCAAATCCAAGGCTTGAAGAGGAAGGTATCCCTCCGTTTCATCTCTATGGTGAAAGCTAAGCGGTGCCTAAGACAAGGATGCCAGTTGTTCGTAGTGGAGGCCGTGAGCGATAGTAAAGGACCTTCCTTGAATTCTTACCCAGTACTTTCTGAGTTCAAGGATGTCTTTCCGAAGGAATTACCAGGACTACCTCCAGAAAGAGAGCTCGATTTCACAATCGAACTAAAACCTGGTGCAGAACCTATCTCAAAAACTCCTTATAGAATGACAACTCCAGAGCTCCGTGAGTTACAAATCCAGTTAAAAGAGTTGCTAGATTTGGGACTGATTAGACCCAGTATCTCACCGTGGGGAGCACCAGTGATCTTCGTTAAGAAGAAGGATGGATCTCTGCGACTGTGCATAGATTACAGAGATTTGAACAAGGCCACCGTGAAGAACAGGTATCCCATACCAAGAATTGATGACCTCTTTGATCAAATGAAAGGTGCGTCAGTCTTCTCAAAAATTGATTTACGATCAGGGTATCACCAGTTGAGGATCAAGGAAGGCGACATTCCTAAGACTGCCTTTCGAACTCGATTTGGGCATTACGAGTTTGTAGTGGTACCATTTGGTTTGACCAATGCTCCAGCTGTATTCATGAGCCTCATGAATGGTGTCTTCCGAAAATACTTGGACCACTTTGTTCAGGTCTTCTTAGATGATATTCTTATCTATTCTAAGAATGAGAAGGAGCATGAGGAACACTTGCGGTTAGTCTTGACATGCTTAAGGGAACATAAACTTTATGGTAAATTGTCAAAGTGTTCCTTCTTCCAAAAAGAGATTCACTACTTGGGGCACATCATCTCAGGTGAAGGGATCTCTGTAGACCCAGAAAAGGTAAAGGCCATTGAAGATTGGCCAATTCCAAGGAATGCTCATGAGGTGCGCAGCTTCATGGGGTTAGCAGGCTATTACCGGAGGTTTGTGGAAGGATTTTCTAAAATTGCAAAACCTATTACCACCTTGCAGCGCAAGGGAATCCGGTATGAATGGACCGATGAATGCGATGCCGCTTTTACAGAGTTAAAAAGATTGTTGACAAGTGCACCGATCTTGCGGGTACCAGACATGGATAAAGATTTCATGGTATGCACCGATGCCTCTAAGCAAGGATTAGGAGCGGTGTTGATGCAGGAAGGTGGGGTAATAGCTTATGCATCTCGAAAGTTGAAACCTCATGAGGAGCAGTATGCCACGCATGATCTAGAGTTGGCAGCAGTAATGTTGGCGCTAAAATTATGGAGGCACTACCTAGTTGGTAGAAGCTTCACCCTTAAAACAGACCATCAGAGCTTGCAGTACATATTTACCCAAAGGGATTTGAATGCTAGGCAAAGGCGATGGAGTGAGTTCATGAGCGAGTATGACTTTGGTATCTCTTACATCAAAGGAAAGGAGAATGTGGTGGCAGACGCTCTAAGCCGAAGGCCGAGACTTTTCTCCTTAATTCCCTTGAAGGTTGACTTGAGGGAAAGGGTACTAGGACAACTATTGGGCGATAGTTGGTATCTAAAAGTAACCTCAGCTGTTCAGAATGGAAAGGAACAGGAATTGAAGTATGATGGGTACCATCTTGAGGAAGATGGATTGTTGCGGTATCAGGGAAGGATGTATGTTCCTAAGGAAGGTGATATCAGGAAAACAATCCTTAGAGAGGCCCATAGATCACATTACTGTGCCCACCCAGGAGTGAAGAAGATGTATGCTGACATGAAGCAACTCTTCTTTTGGCCAGGTATGAAGATGGATGTAGTGGATTTCGTTTCGAAGTGCCTTGAGTGTCAACAAGTGAAGGCAGATCATCGTCATCCGGCCGGTCTCCTACAACCGCATGATATTCCTATGACTAAATGGGAAGTCATTTCCATGGACTTCGTTGTAGGATTACCACTCACATCTCTGAGACATAATGCTATTTTGGTGGTAGTCGACAAACTGACCAAAAGTGCTCACTTCATTCCAGTCAGAGACACCTATGATGTGACAGATGTGGCAAGGGTATTCATAAATGAGATTGTACGTCTTCATGGAGTTCCTAAAAAGATAATCTCTGACAGAGACCCTAAGTTCACCTCCAGATTTTGGACGAGCATGCAGTCAGCATTAGGGACACAGTTGAACTTAAGCTCAGCTTATCACCCCGAGACAGATGGACAGACTGAGAGGGTGAATCAAGTGATGGAGGACATGCTTAGGATGTATGTTATGGATCAGCAGACACAGTGGGAGAAATATCTTCCTTTAGTGGAGTTTGCATACAACAATAGTCATCATAGCTCCATTGGTATGCCACCATATCAGGCATTGTATGGGAGGCCGTGCAGGACACCACTCAGTTGGGACAGGTTAGAGGATCGAGTTTTAATTGGGCCTGAATTGATTCAGGAAATGGAGGAGCAAGTGATACAGATTAGGCAGCGGCTGAAGGAAGCACAGGATAGGCAAAAGAGTTACGCTGATGCACACAGATCAGATAGAACTTATGGAGTAGGGGATCGTGTATTTATTCGCATCAGACCAAATAAAAGTACCATTCGGTTTGGGAAGGGTACCAAGTTGTCACCTCGCTTTATAGGTCCATTTGAAATTCTTGAGAAAATCGGACCAGTTGCTTATCGTCTCGCGCTGCCACCCCACTTGCATAAAACTCATAATGTATTTCATGTTTCTGTATTACGACATTACATAGCTGATGAGACTCACAAAATTCATTGGAAGGAATTGCAGGTCTCGGACGAGGGAACCTTCAGGGTCGAACCATTACGTATACTTGATCGTAGGGTTCGACAGCTCCGTAGTCGCCATGTGGACCAAGTTAAGGTCCAATGGGACAAGTATAGCCCCGGGTCTGCTACCTGGGAGGACGCAGAGACCATGCGTCGAGATTTTCCCTCACTATTTTGACCATAACTTCGGGACGAAGTTTCCCGAAGGGTGGGTGTATGTAATGCCCATATTTTGATTCGGCATATTTATTAGTTAGACACACCATACTTTACTTCTTATATATTTTGTCGAACTCAACTCGACTGAGTAAACTATATTGGACCTCATTATATGATGTTACTTTGTCTTATGATTTCACCATGATTATGATGTTACTATGTTATGCAGTTATGATGTCATGATTATCATATGATTTCCTTATTTTACGATTGCAGTATATGTTTATATGTTTTCCTTAATGAAATGTGAAAAATATGATTCGGTACGTGGATACCATCTTCTTATATGAATCATTGAAATGTTATATGTATCTATGATGAGCTAAAAGGTTACATGAAATGAAATGATAAAATGGATCAATTGGCGATCAATGGAAAATGCTTTCTATAAATTGTATTTTGCAAAACACTAACCTACAGGACACAAGGGCTATGGGATAGCCAGTTACTTGATCTGATATACATTGGAAAGGAAAAACATGTTCATACAGCAAACCTTAGCAGCCAAAATGAGGATACGATAACACAAACTGATAATCCCGATAGCAGCAAGTATGAGTTGATAAGGGCGTAGGCCCAGTATGTTGAGAGGGATGGATGTGTTTCCCACCCTATGTTTCCATGAGACCCGAGGTCGTGGGAGGGCCGTGCTGAGACACGCTCCCCATGTTGTTGTGATGACGATTGTCGGATGCCTGCTAGGGGAGGATAGGTCCGCTGTTCAGCCGACGCTATCGCTCTCAAGTTCTATGTGGTCAGATCGGTGAGTCCGACACCCACTGTTGTACTAGCAGAGGGAGGATAGGGAGGATGCTGGACGTAGGTTATGATGGGAGGATGTGTTAGTTAGTACTGTTGGGGGGGGGTTTAGTATTCCTTGATTCCGAGTTAGTGGAAGTAGGCACCCTTCCTGTACTTGATTGATTAAACTAATGTAAACATAAAGACAATGATGTTAAATCGTAAAGGGTTAACTGTTAAATAACCGAGGATGTTAAAGTAATTATACTATAGATTATGCTTGCTCTTCTGCATGGGGGTAGATACTATTGTTAGTTAGCAAGTATGCATAGGCGGAATGGGGTTTGTTTATAGTACATGTCCGACATGTGCATACACTGGCCATGCATGCACACCTTGTACGTGTACAATATTACTGGTGTATAACATACTTGTCATGCTCGAATAGTAGTATAAATGTCATAGATAACTCAGTTAAGGATACATCAATCAACTTAGGTAATGAATGGTTAGGTTGTCAATGTGTAAATAAGTGAATTAGTAATTATATGAAAACATTGTAATAATAAACTAAGACAAGTATCGTCAGTTAACATTGTCATAGAAGAACTGTTGTGAATAGGGTAATGATAGTGTCTAATTAATTAGTAAAATTGTTTAAGCCCTTACAAGTGCTTTGTTTATAATAACAAGGATGCTATGTTGATGATAGGGTACCCATGTGATAAACAAATAATTAAGAATACTATGATCGATTCACCTTTAATTATTGTCAAGGGGTGATTTAATTATTATTATTAATTAATAAATGATATTCCAGCAACATTTATATCCCTATCGTAACAAATGCAATATGAGTAAGATTTAAAATATTGATTTATAAATTAATATTACGTGATTAATTCCATTTCAAAGTTAGCCATAACAAGATAATCCTTTTTGGAATAACCGTGATGTGATGGAAATGGATATTTAATTATTCAATGTTAATCTTGGAATTTAAACCTCAAGCTAAAGTAGCCTCGACGGATAAGGTGGATCATTAAGACACATCATGTCCAAGTTGACAAGGGGCAACTAATTATATAATATTTTATTAATTACATTAATAACATTAAAATATCAAGGACGGCGGATAGACTGGTATTTAATGAAACTGTCCCGAATGGATAACCTTGGGGTGATAATTCCCACCGTAATAAATAATTACGACCGTCAATCCAAAAACCAAGTGAATTTTTCCATAAGAGTAATTAATTATACATTTCTATAATGAGACGTGGATGAATGAACTAGGGAAAGGAGTAAAGGTTTGAGGGGCTCGAGAGGGGGAGTTTGGGGCGGTGGAGTAAGCCCAAGGTCTTCTCGAGGATGGACATGTATATAGAGGGGGAGAAGGTTGAAGGTGGGAGAGGTTTTTTGATTGGGGGAAGAAAAGAAGCTTGGAGAACAGAAGTTGGGAGAACAGAAAATTTGGCGAACAGAAAGATTTTGAGAACAGAAGGAAAGACTGCTCTCGGGATTATCAGATTGTGGGCTCGGGGGCTTGGAAATCCTTTGATTTCCAAGGGCCAGCAAGATTATAGCTGGTCGGTAGGGTGGACACTTCAGTTTGGCTGTCTAAGGGGTTACACAACCTACTACAACTTACGGTTAGCATCAGCATCAGGTAATTTCCGTTATTTACTATTATGCTAAATCTTACTGTAAAGATGCAAACTTACTATTTACTGATTTACTGCTATTTACTGATTTACTAAGTTGTGAAACCTATTCTTATGCTGTTGAAAAGAAAATAACGATATGTTTGTTTATTTCAAATTTCGAATGAAAGGTTCGTGAAAACACCACCGTACACTAAATATTATTTCGGCACATAGAAATTCTTAGAAATTCTCTTCCATAAACTGATAAAGTTTAAAACGTAGAAAATTAAACCTGAAATTTTACACAGTGCTCTGCTGTAAAAACCAGAGCACTACACACAAGGTGTCTTAAGTGCTAAATTAAGATACTCTCACCGATCCTAACTCTTAATGAACAACACATCGAACTAATGTTCTGTAGGGTACTTTCACTTCCTAAATATTACTTTCATTGTTTTCACCATCATACTTACTACTTATATTGCTATCATCCTTGTGATTAATTTACTATGTTTAAATTTATTCCTGATTTCTTATAAATTGTTTCACTATAGTCCCCTTCTTATATTACCTAATTATTATTTACATTACCCAATGATATTATGATTATTATTTACATGTCATGATTGAAGAGTTTATTAAAAGTTACTTTAAGAGTTACGGTTTTTATTATAAAATCTCAATCCTCCATAATCCCCACAATTTCGAAAAGAAAATCTCACATTTAATTCATAATTACTTAAATTAACTCTTAAACTAGAAACCATCCACTTAAATTTATAACTATGTTTTTTTTTTTATATATGAATTATTCATATATCATGATTATACTATCATAATGAATACAATCTCCAAAGTTAAATATTCCTCCAATAAAGATTGATGATAAAGGGCAATGACCATATAGTGGAGAAAACAATTATTATTCAAAAGCAGTGCTTACTGGTTGTGAGATCACATAAATCATTATCAAAATAAATATTGTTATTTTTAATGAAAAATATAAACATTTTGTCCTTACTTCATACATATATATATATATATATTAAATTTTGATATTTAGATTTCTCCCTTCAAATATAAATTATACTTTAAATTTTATATATGAAATTTTAAATATAACCTCACCAAGCCACCTTAACCTATATATATATATATTTAATTTAAATATATATATATTAAACTTAAATATATAAGCGCTAAGTGAATAGTCAAGCTAGCGTTTCAATGTAAAAGTCTAAGCCATACGATGAAGGGGGATTATTGGGAAGGCATGAAGCTCCTGTTTGTTGCGTTGAGTATTCATATGCAGCAGGTAAGGGAAGGTCCATGCGTTTACCTTGCTTCTACTTTAGATTCAAATCCTTTTTTTTTTTTAAGAAGGATCATTTACGTTCAAGAATGTAATGGTTGAATAAAAGGATTATAGAACTGTCTTGTTGGATGGAATGAGTGGGCTCCTCTTCGACTTGGAAGCTGGTTACTGGCAACACTCTTAGTGCTGAGCACATGGGCTGGGCCCAATACTCTTTTATTACAATGGGGTTGGGGTTGTAGTGTTGTGCGTGGGCCGCCCTGGGTCTTAGCTTTCGTTCACCTGCCAGCTGTCGGTGTTGAGCGCTTGGGCTTGGCCCAATACCTTTACTACAATGCTCGAGGGCCTGGGCGTAGATGGATAGAAGGGGTTGCCACGGGTGTTGCCACCATCGACGCTAAGCAGCATTCAGGCGACTCGTTGGGGGTCTTTTAAACGAACAACGAAAGAGAGGCTTGCACTTGGACGATGGAGGATGGGTGATGCATGGGGCCCTTTAGATGAATGACATGGCTCTATGGAGATCATAGCCATAGCAATGGGGAAGGAAATCAATGGCTCACGGTGGTCCTCGCGCCATCAACATGCTCGGGAGATAAAGAAAGAGACGGTTGTGGTAAGAATACCACCCTCATACGTGTCATGCTCCTAGCTCGTCCGCATGCTCATAAAGTGGTATGAGAAACGACCTATGACCCATGCGATACCGCCCTTTGGGGATGTTTATAAAAGTGAGGTAGTTCCTTTCCGGAAACCCATTTTATTTTAACCAGGGTGTCAACGCCTTCAAACCCTAACACTAACACCTTCAACGCAGGTAGCCACGAGCTCATTCTTCCTCTACTGGCTAAATCAGTTTCATCCTGTCTACGAAGATTTGTCGAAGCTTTGGAGGCCTGATAGGGGAACAATGCTGCCCGCGATGAACTCATTCCCCCTCCAACCAGTTGAAATCCAGTGCCTTGTTCAGTTGGCGGTTTCGTTGGGGTTTTGGACTGCATCCATGGTAATTTTTAAAGGAGAGACGTGATATTGAAGACCGAGAATAGTCTGTTACAAGAATTTTTGGGTGCAAGGGGGTTGCAGACAAAAGAAAACACCATTTTTCCAATTGACGGAAGCTCGGTCTATGTCTCTACATTGGCTATGGCTCCTATGCATGTTATTTTCCCTTTTTATCCATCAAGATTTGTCATTTGCTTCATTTACACTTTGGAGAGCCCAGCTCTCGTCCCTCGGCCTCCATGAAAATGGGGAGTTTCACACAGGGTTCAATTTGTTGAGTTTGATGGAAGATCTTTTCCACAGTGATAACCTCGCTAGTATGCTCATGGACATTCACGTACAGCAATGGATAAAGCTCAGAAGATGATTTTTATTTCCTCGCATGCGAGGCTTGACTGGAGAGACTTTGTTAATGAAGAAGAGAAGGATGCAGAGCTTTTGCCAATGGTGAGGATGATGTACTCAACGAGGTTTTCTCAGATCCGGCAATGTAACATTTTAAATGTAGGAATTTAGGATTGGATTCTTTGTACTATTCTCTTTGCCTCTCTTACCCTTTCTAGGATTTTGGTTTCAGGGGGAGGAAGAAAAGAGCAAGGAGGAGCAACCCTATTAGCTTCTCAAGCTCTACTATTGATCTTGTACATGAGTTCTATTGTTAATACTCACATAGCCTTTCCGTGACTGATTTTGTTCGTTGAGGCAGTGCAGCTGCAGATCCTGGTCTTATAGATTTAGGGTTGTTATATAACTTCCACCTTTTCTATTAGATCAGCACGCTTTAATTTTCTTATTCTAATTCTTTTATTTGAAATCAAATTTTAATGTTTAGTTTGTGTAATGTGCTGACGGGGAAGGAACGTACTCTGCCTTGGATTTTCCTAGTTATGCAAAAGAGTTGAAGGAAAGGAAAATAGAGTTACAGGGTTGGAAGCTACCCTCGTAAGCCTCGTCCTTCCTGGAATACCTTCTTCCGATTAACTGGTTACACTTTTTAGTTTTCTCAAAGGAAGAGATGGGAGTTACTAGTTAAGACTCACATAGTTGTCGTAGTTATTAGTTTAGTTTAGTTGCTAGATTAAGGTCTGCTCTTTTAAATTGGTAGCCATAATGGCTATTCCTGTTCACTGAAACTGTATTGTAAGATATTTTAGGATTTAAGCCTCTACATCGGGATTTCTCTTCGTAGGGTTTTGATGAATAAAGTTTGTGTGTTACAGTTGGAACCATCAATGAGTTATAAGAACAAAAATTGCATTTTAAAATCAAGTTCAACAACACGACTATGTTGTTTCGCCACTATGTATGCTTTCGGCATTTTCTATGAAGTTCTGTTTGTGAAGTAAAAATATATGTTTATATGGGAAAATCCCTAGCTACGCTTCTGTTATTTGTATGAATGCAATGTTTATTAGTATTCGGGAAAAGCTACAGTTGCGACTGCCCTTTTGATTACACAATAAGTTAATTGATTACTTCCAACACCACGGCCGTGTCGGTGTTGTAACTTGGTTTATATGTATTCATTTGTTTGTTTTAAAAACATTGTTTATCTAAATGCTTTAGCATTGGATTAATATTAGGGTTTGAATATTAAAAGAGTTTATATAGAAATGTTGTTTTTTTCTGAAAGGATTTGTTTAATGAAGTCTAGGCTGAGCCCTAAATATTATTATTGTTTTATTTCCTTTGTTTTATAATGAAATCTTTAAGCCACGAGGCTCTGTCAAAATGAGGTCTCGACATTTGCCTATGAATGTGGTTGTGTTTAAAATATTAAACAGTTATATATTCACAAGTTTCATAAGTAGTTATATATATATATCGTTCAAGTTCCGTTTTTGTTATGCTTTGTAAATACCTGAAAAAGGCTCTTCAAGTTATCTCCCCTTTTGTTGCAGCCATCATATTTGTTAGTTATTTTCTAGTAAATTCACTATAATTCCAAGTGTAGTTAGGCCCTAAGGTCTCAGTGTTTGAGCCTCGGCTCTGATACCATCTATAGTGCCCTTGCTAGGCACTGGGTCTCTATTTCATCTTCATGTAAATACCAAGTTTTTCCCTTTTGTTTTCTGAAAAAAAAAGAATCAACCGTCTATGTTTCTGTTTTCTAAATGTTTATATGTCTGTTTTCTATATGTTTCTATGTCTCTGCAATTAAATAAACGTAAGCTTGAGACTTTTCATTTAACTCTGTTCTTTTAACATACGTAATTTGGAAATAAAAGAAAATACCTCTTATTTAAGCTAGCTTAGTAAAATACCTGGATCCATAGAATTTCAGTAAGATAAGAAGATTTCTGTAGTGGATTCTGTAGGTTCCCTTAGCAACCCGAATGGATGTGACCACCCTGCCGATCAGCTATTATCTTGCTGACCCTAGGAAATCAACGGATTTCCTAGCCCTCGATCCCACAGACCGATAAACCCCATAGTAGCCTTGTCCTTAGTTCAATAACCATATTGTTCAGTGAGTTTTCCCCCTCCTCAATGGAGTTTTCTGCCTCCTCCATTCCTCAAGTTATCCCCCTCCTCGGAATATTTCCCTTCCCCCTACAAATCCTCATAGTTCTCCCACAATAACCCCCCTACTACTTTGTTAATTCTTCTCTTTATAGGAATCCTCCTCCTTCATAAAATCATAACTTCCTTGTCACTCCACCGCCCTAGCTGTCATGGTTTTAGGAAGTACAAATCATTAATGCAACACCCTTTTTTAGGTAAAATAATGATTACATATTATTTTAAATCATCCAAGTTTATCTCGAGTAGTGGGATTATTCAATAATTTATTTAAACAAATCCTTTTAATTTACTTGGAATGATTCTGTCAATTAACTAAATGAATAATCTATTTAATAAATTATTCAATCCACTATGCTTTATAAAAATATTATTATCATTATTATTATTAATTAAATAATAATATTAATAACAATAATAATTAATAATAATAGTAATTAAATTAATTGTGAATAGTAATTAAAATATTTATTTGTTTAATGGATAAGTGTCAACATAGTACCTCTAGGTATAAATAATGAAATATACTTAATGGTTTATTTAATCATGATAAACAATTATATAGCACACTCTTCTAGTATTTATATTTAACTATCATACTTCATATTGAAGACACATTCACTTGAGGATACTTGCAATTAATGACACTTATTGTAATTGTTCATTACAATGTTTACATACAAGGACCAATTAACTTATTTCACACATTAGAACTTGATAATCTTTTACTAATTAAGTCATTCACTAAATACTTAATTGAGTTATCTATGATAACTTATATCATTGTTAAATCTTGATAAATATGTTGTAAACCAATATTATCGCGCATGGGAATAATGTGCATGCGTGGCCAGCGTATGCATAAGACGGACATATACTATAAACATACCTCATATTTCCTATGCATAACAGCTAACTAATACTAATAATACCTTATGCAAACTGAACAAGTATACATTCATCATAATATTACTAAAACATCATCGGTTATTTTATCAGTTAACCTTTAAGATTTCATTTCATTATTTTTATGATTACATTTGTTCAATCAATCGGGTACAAGGAAAGCTACCTACTACCACTAACTCCAGGTCATCGAATACCCAACCCTCAACAATACTAACTATCATATCTTCCCATCCTAACCTACGTCCACATCCTCCCTATCCTTCCTCTGCTAGTACAAAAGTGGGTGTCGAACTCACCGACCTGACCACATAGAACTTGAGAGCGATAGCATCGGCTGAACAACGGACCTATCCTCCCCTAGCAGGCATCCAACCATCATCATCACAACTACATGGGGAGCATGTCTCAGCACGGCCCTCCCACGAACTCGGGTATCATTGGAACATAGGGTGGGAAACACATCCATCCCTCTCAACATACCGGGTCTACACCCTTATCAAATCATACTCTGCTGCTATCGAGATTATCGGTCCATGTCATCGTATCATCAATTTCGGTTGCTAAGGTTTACTGCATGGATAGGCTCTTATCCATTTATCAGATCAAGTATCCGGCTATCCCATAGCCCTTGTGCCCTGTAGGTTAGTACTCCGCAAAATACACAATTTATAACAAGCATTTCCATTCGATCACTAATTGATCCATATCATCGACATCATTTTATTTCACGTCACAATTTTTATCGCATCACAGGTATGTATGGAATATAACAGTTCTATCAATTTCATCATAGGATGGCACCCACGTACAACACCATATATTTCACATTTCATCAATGCAAACGCTAAAACATATATTTTCATCATAAAAGCAATGAATCTCATGATAATCATAACTTAATAACTGCATGAATATAGTAACATCATAAACATAGTAGCAACATATCATCATGTCTATCATGTCGAAAATATAGTTCACTATGTCTAGCTGAGTCCAACAAATAATAAGCAATTAAAGTGAAAGGTGTCTAACTCGTAAACATGCCTAGTCAAAATATGGGGCGTTACAGGAATGCTGGGAGAGTGTCGGAATTCCGACGCAGAGGCGTCTTCCCATGATTTACCCTGCATATACATAATAGACAAGTTAAAACTTCTCTCTCTCTATATATATATAAACTCGAAAATAAATATATGTCAAAACCTTACGAAACAAAGCTTGGAGTTTACCTCTGGAATTCAGAGTCGATGGTGAAGGTAGTGGACAAAATCTCATTCCATTTTGTGTATCCTTTGTTTCACATTGAATACTAGAAGTATAGATAACAACACTTTAAACATTTCAAACCCTACAGGATACGTAGGAATGCATGTACAAATGATTTATGGAATTTGTTAAAATCAATATGTATACATTATATAAACCCTGCTAATACTGTTTTAAAACTATCAACAGAGGGTCGAAGAAGGGAAGGAAAACCCTTACCATCTTTCCCATGAAGCATGCGAAACAAAGTCATCATTGAAAGCAAAAATGAAAATTGTGGTGGTACCCAATGCCTTCATCACCAGACTAGGTTCACATAAAAATTATAACAAGACCCAGTGAGCAAGTATGAAGTTCATGAGTGCTTCATTGGTAGAACCACGATGATCCAGAACTCTTTAATGATAAATAGAACTTCATAGTCAAACTCTAAGAGATTATATTCTACAGAGCTAAAACACAGATTCAAGCTTTCACACATTACAGAGCTAAATAAAACTACAGAGTCAAACTGAAATGAAATAATATTGGAAACCAGAGGGGAAAACCCCCGTGAAGCATTACGAATAGTCCATGAGGAGGTCGTATATGCTCACCATTTCCAGCATTGTCATCAAGCAGTATGCTATCACTATATCACAATTGCAAACAATATTTCAACAAGGGAAAGATCTGCAAAGAGCCAAGCTCTACAGCGCAATGGCATAACCCCAATGCCATGAAGGAACAAATGGAGAACCGATCAACGTTACAATATCAAGAAAGGAATTCCATGGTGCACAACAAGCTACGTGAAGGGGCAAGTTGGCACAACCAACCTACGTAAGTGCCATCACATGGCTCTACCAACCCAATCCACGTTGGCACCTCGTTGTGGTCCTGCAATAACCAATGCAAATCAAAGTATTTCATAACGAAATCATAATGTATTATTCGTAGATATTCATTAATTACAGTTTATGATATATCATAACTATAGTATAACATTTGCCAAAGAATAAGGGTCTCTGTCAAGCAAATTCGATTTGATATAGTCATGGTCATGAGAACTACCATAGATTTAAATCAATACTAAAATGTAGAAATCCTATGGTTGCTCACATTGATATATATATTATTTATAAGGTGATGTTGATAACCATATCGTGAACCTAGTGACAGGTTTCTTATGGCATTATAATTATATTGCTATATATAATTCATGCATAGGATTAATAATCCAAGAATTCATAGTATGAAGACTATGGAAACAAATGAAGAAACACACACACACACAAATATATATATATATTAGGGACTCTTGGTCCATTTAATTATATTCTTGCATAAGATGACTAGATCAAACGATGATCTAGATATCAACACGATAATATTATGCAAAGAGAGAATAAATCAGAGTTGAAATTATAAATACAAGTAGGTCCAGGTTAGGTATCATTCCTTGAAATTTGAGTCATCACATAGAACCTACATTTATTCCGCAAGAACGACTTTAAACTTTGTAATGATTTCACAACATCATTTGTACCTGTGGACGGTGCAATGCTGAGATGTGCATTCTCCTTATTCCACTTGTATACCTGTGACAAATGAATAATGTCATCATAAAATACTTAGATAAAAATTTTTTATTTAGTAAAATCTCGGTTGTGACAAATTGGTATCAGAGCACAGTTACAAACACTAGGCCTAAAAATAGGCTCAACACGTATGGTCCGATACAAAAATAAAACTGACTTATGTTTTCTTTATATATTTCAGGAACAAAAATATAACCTCTATTTGGAAGAAAATGGAAGGAATAGAAGCATCTCCTGAAGAAGGATCACATCATAGGGAACAAGAAAATATTAATGACGATAACCTATGGGTAGATCTGAATGAGACCATAAATGATAATCAATCTAAATTTTTACAAACTGTAAAAGAATTAAAGGCATAATTATGAAGTGTGAAAGAAGATAATGAATGTATCCTTAAGGCACAAGAAGAGTTAAACAACGCTCTGCTTACTAAAATACATGAGAAAGAAACAGTAAAGAACCAACCTGTAGATGAAGAAATTATGAAAACTGCATCATATAAATGTAGAGAAAGAAAATGAAAATTTTGTAATAATGAAACTGATTCATCTAGTGGAAGTTCAGTAAGGAAACATGAGCATAAATATAATACCAGTGAAAGTAGTGACAGTGAAGAAGTCAAGAAAAAGAGTAAACACTACGAAGAAATTACTAGGGAATTTAAGAAAATAAAACCACCTATCTTTAACGGTGAAGTAGAAACCCGAGAAGAAGCTAAAGCATGGTTGTTCGGAATGCATAAGTAATTTCATATTTATAATTAATCTATAGAATTAAAGGAAAACTGGATATTTATAATCTGTCTGAAAAGGAATATATATGGTGGCAAGACATTAAAAAGGTGAAAAATATAAAAGAACGTCAAGTAACAAGGAACTCTTTTAAGAAACTGTTTAAAATGAAATATTTATCTGAACAGTATTATGAAGAGAAGGCTAAATAATTTTATGATTTGAAACTTGGAACACTAACTATGAAGGAATTATGCAACAAGTTTTTAAGTTTACTTCGATATGTACCCTACATTATTGAAGAGAAACCGAAAGTACAACATTTTCTAAGTTGTTTTCTTGTAATATATAAAGAAAGGATTGAGTATGATAATCCTAAAACTTTGGACGATGCAATGAGAAAGGAAAATTTATGCTATGAACAAATTAAAAATAGAAAATATAACATACCAACCTGGAAAGGAAATAATTATGATCAAAAGAAAAGAGGAACTAAGTTTTTCAGAAATACTGGAAGTAACTATAAATGTTATCAAGGGAATAATTACAGAAATAGACCTCAAAATGTAATGAATGACAAAGGAAGAGATGTACCTGCTACTTATAACAAAAGTAATAATCCAAAAAGAATCTTTGAAATGCTTGGAGTGTGGGGAAACACACTACTTTAAAGATTATCCAAAGATAAGAAAGTATGTTAATAATTTACATTCTATACAACAAGATTCTATTGTAGGAGATGTATCCAAGAGCATACCAAGGATCAACACAGCATTGGAGAATCGACAAGAAGATCATCAATTGACAATGGTCGAAATCGAATGTATGTTAAAAGCAAACCTATTTCTATGTTGATAGATCCAGGTGCATGTTTGAGTTATATATCTCCTATATTGGTAGAAGCATGTAAACTTCAACAAGACACGTTTGAAAAGTGAGGGCTAGTTCAGCTTGCTACTGGAAAGAAAAGGAAAATAACTGACTTTGTTCAAGACTGTGAGTTTTTCATGAATGAATTCAACACACGTGCAGATTTGAATGTTTTACCCTTAGGATCATATGACCTATTAATAGGAATGGACTGGTTAGAAAAATACAGAGTGATTCTAAACTGCTATGATAAATCTTTTACATGCATTGATGAAAGAAACAATTATGTTATCACAAAATGGATTCATAAGAAAGTTATGTTAGAGAAATTCCTGCTTTACAAATGAAAATACCAGTTTGAAAAAGTTGTAAAGTTTATGTTTTTCATATACTTGATGATAGAGATAAAATTGATCAAACTGATATAAATGATATTCCAGTATTGAAAGAGTTTAAGGATGTTTTTTCCGGAAGAAATTCCTGGATTACCTCCTCAAAGAGAGATAGATTTTACCATAGATCTCATACTAGGAACCATACCAGCTTTGAAACATCCTGATAGAATGAATATATTGGAATTAAATGAACTAAAATATTAGATTCAAGAATTAATTGACACGAAATATATCCGACCAAGTGTATCCCCTTGGGGAACATCGTAATATTTGTGAAAAAGAAAGATGGTACTTTAAGATTATGCATAGATTATGTTCAACTAAATAAGATGGAAATTAAAAATAGATACCTGTTACCACAGATTGATGATTTATTTGATCAATTGATAGGAGCAACTATATTTTCCAAAATAGATTTGTGATAGGGATATCACCAAGTAAGATTAAAGGATGCAGATATTTATAAAATTGCTTTTAGGACCACATATGGTCATTATGATTTTGTTCTGATGACCTTTGGGTTGACAAATGCACCAGCAGTGTTTATGTGCTTATTGAATAGCGTATTGAGTAAATACCTAGATAAATTTGTAGTCGTATCTATCGATGATATATTAATTTACTCTAAAAACGAAAAAGAACATGGGAGCGACAACCTGCAACATTACAAAAAGTTTATGGATTGTGGAGTTTGTCCGAAATGTCAAATTTGGGGCACATTAACATAATATATTATACATTGAATAATCAATTAACTCACGGAGTCAGAACTCACGAATTGGTATTATGAGAACAAGAACTTTATGCAAAATTCAGTAAGTGTGATTTCTTTAAAGATAGAATTCAGTACTTAGGACACGTAATAACTAAGGAAGGAATATCAATTGACCTTGATAAAATAAAATCCATAATAGAGTAGCCAAATCCTAAATACGTATCTCATATATGATCTTTTATGGGAATCACAAGATATTATTGAAAATTTATTAAAGGATTCTCGAAAATTGCATACCCTATAACTTCTTTACAGAAGAAAGGAAATAAGTTTGACCGGAATGATAAATGCGAAGATAGTTTTGATAAACTAAAACACTTGTTAACAACATATCCTATTTAAAGATTGCAGATCCTAACAAATACTTTACTATTTGTACGGATGCATGCAAGGAAGGTTTAGGTGGAGTATTAATGCAAGATAATTATCTTGTGGCTTATGAGTCTAGAAAACTAAAAGAGCACACGAAATAAATTATGCAACTCACGATTTGGAGTTGGCTGCTATAATACACACATTAAAAATGTGGCGACATTATCTCATTGGTAGGCGATTTCTACTAAAATATGATAATGTTACTGTAAAATATCTATTTGACTAGCATAATCTAAATGTAAGGCAAGCAAGGTGGTTGGATTTTCTAAGTGAATATGATTTCGAAATAAAACACATCAAAGGGAAAGAAAATAAAGTAGCAGATGCTTTGAGTCTTCATGATAATATGTTGTATGTGACTGCAGGCAGTATTTACAAAACAGACCTAGAGATAAAAATACAAACAACAGCAAGAAATGATGATGAATACCCGAAATTAAAAGATAAAACAATAGAAAATGAAGCAAGCCAAATAAAAACAGATTTTAAGTTGAGCAGAAAAAACATTATTGATGTATAAGGACAGGTTGTATGTACCTAATTCTATAGAAGTTAATATTTTAATTCTAAATGATATGCATAAGACACCTTATTTAGGACATCTAGATACCAGAAAATTATTACCATGTTGAGAAAAGAATTTTATTGGCCTAATATGAAAAATGAAGTTGCATAATATATAGCTAAATGCATGGAATGTCAATAAGTTAAAATAGAACATCAGCATCTAGTAGGGTTATTGCAGCCCTTACCCATTTAGGATTTGAAGTGGGAGGTTGTTAGTATGGACTTTATAACATGTTTTCCTAAAAATGCTAAACATAATGATTCTATAATGGTTTTTGTAGATAAGTTGAGTAAGGCAACACAATTTATTCCTATTAAATCTACGTACAAAGCTATTCATATTCCTAATATATTTATGAGAGAAATTTTCAGATTGCATGGTGTACCTAAGATAATAGTTTCTGACAGGGATACAAAGTTTACAGGAAATTTTTGGAAGGATTTGTTTAAAGGATGAGATACTAAACTAAATTCCAATACATATTTTCACCCTCAAGCATATGGACATACAGTAAGAGTAAATAAGATCTTAGAAGACATGGTTAGAATGTATGCTATGGATAAACCAGGAAAATGGGAAGACTATTTACATTTGGTTGAATTTTCTTATAATAACGATTTTCAAGCATCTACTAAGATGAGTGCATTTGAAATAATTTATGGATGAAAATGTAACACTCCAATTTCTTGGAGTAGTCTAGTTGAAAGATTAATGTTAGGTCCTGAAGTGTTGAAGGATATAGAACTAACCATGAAACAGGTACAACAAAACTTGAAGATAGCTCAAGATAGACAAAAGAGCTATGCAGACTTAAAGGGAACTCAAAGAGAGTTCAAGGTTGGGTATCATGTTTATGTAAAAGTTAAACCAAGGAATATTTCTTTAATATTGGGGAAGTGTGCTAAACTAGCACCCAGGTACTGTGGCCCTTTTGAGAGATTAGATCGGGTTGGACTGGTAGCTTATCACTCGGCATTACCACCTATGGTAAAATTAAATAATTTTTTCATTTTTTCTTCTTAAATAAATATATATGTGATGCTACTCATGTTGTAGATTGGAATGTTATTCAGGTGGAACCAGAAGGAGAATCAAAGTTGAACCAGAATGCATCCTCGACAGGAGGGAGATTATCCTCTAGAACTGCATCATTGGGCAGTTAAAGGTGCAATGGATGCAACTTAGCACAAAAGAAGCTACTTGGGAATTGGAAAGTAATATCCAAGAGGAATATACAATTATGTTCCAAGAAGAAACAATGGAAGATTGAATAACACCGAGGACGGTGTTATCTTTAACGGGGGTGTAATATTGTTGTTAGCACCTATTTTTTCACAGCATGGATATGGAGGTAAAGGCAAGTGATAGCCCAAATTTTTTTTATGAAAGCTAGAGATTACCCTTGGTTTCCATAACTAGGTGCTAAAAGGTACAAGGAAGATGAAAGGGGGTATTAAATATGCAAGGAAATGGAAAAATGGGGAAGAAACACATTAAAGTGTGACCAAATTGACCCGAAATAAGCCTAAGGCTATAGTCTGAGGGAAATAGAAAGAAAGGCAGCCACCATTCCAGTTTCCACCATTGGATGGGCACAGGAGTGAGATCAATGGCCCACATTGATGGTCGTGAGACTAAGGCGCATGGGACTAGTCATAAGGGCGGTAGCGCCTGTGAATACCGCTAGTTAGGTGGCAGCAGGAGGAGACGTCGCGAGGAGGATAGGTGGTAAGTGGTATCATTTTAATAAACTCGTGATACTTCCAAAACATAAAAGTAAATCTCTAGACACGTGGACAGCTCGAAGAGGCAGAGTAATATCCTATGGCCAAGATTAATGGTCTCACAAAGGGAAGTGCAATGTGGCAAGGTAAACAGTGTGGTTTGTCCTTAGGAAAATCAATTATCCACGGTGGTCCTCTCCCTGGGAAGTTACACGCCGGTTAGGCAAAAAGGTGGTATCGAGGGATAAACCATTTTTCCAGATGTCACCACCAAAGGGGATCGCTAAGGGATGAGTGGTAAAGCAGAAAACAGAATAGGGGCATACGATCCCACTCTGTCGGGGTACGACACTTAGCAACGGATGATGGAGAGCGGAACACGTGGAATGATCCAATGGAGGATATAGAAAGACAATCAAATATGGGTTAAAGAGGAGGCTGGATCTGACGGTAAGGATTGGCACAAAAAATACCAAAGGCCGAGATTTGCAAACGGTTGACAAAGAAGCCCAGAGGACAAGTAAATGGGTTTACATATATAACCGATGATGGGTAAAGTTGACCTTTTTTATTTTTTCTAAGGCCTATCGGGGGAGGAAGCCTCCAGGCATGGGAGAGATGTAGAAAGCTACAGGCTGGGCCATTCCCACGGCCTCTCAGGCTGTCTGGATAAAATAGGAAGGGTCGCGTGGCAGAGTTAAGTCTGTTCGCAGAAGGGAGGCAGGTCGAAAGGCATTTTCCGTGGAGGTTAAGAATGAATGGACCCAAGCCTTAGGGTTGGAAGATGCATAGTTCAGAGAGTCATCGTTCCATACCCATGGGGTTTTTCAGTATCATTTCACCCTTTGTCGTGTCTGTCAAGGATATGTTCATCTCGAAACCAGAAGGTTTTTCCAGGGGAACACTTCGTCACTACTCATAGGGACAGGATTTTCTTGCAGGTGCCGCCACGACGTCATTGGATTAAAGGGGCCGACTTCAAAAATTGGGGAAAGGAATGGAATGGAAGGATTGGAATATCTACCGACAAAAGCAATGGCGCTAGCGGCCAGGGCATATCACGATCTTGGCCGGTGATGGAGAAGAAGGAGAAGTCGGAGCCGCTGGTTATAAAGGCATGGGCCGGAGGAAGGTCTGCTTGTGCGAACTGATGGTCTGCCTAAGTGGCTGCAAAGACGATGTGACCCACATCTTTTGGCATGCAGAGGGAAGGTGAGGCGAAGGGTTGTGACATATGTGTATCGATGCGACAAAGGCCACCTCAGCATCATCATCCATTGCGCCGTCTAGTTGGAGGTCTTTGCCGAGCATTTTTCAGGTCAGCTCATGGCCTGGGGCATCATTGCTGCTTAATTAGGGGGTCTAATCGAGTTATCATGGTAATTATAGCCATACATAGCTGCTATCATCATCATAGCAGTTATGGATATGGTTTTTTATCCCGCGGTGCAAGATTGGTATATGAAAAGGATGGTACACCTGGAGACTTGGGGCATCTTTTAGTTGAGATTGGTTCATGGAGAAGGAGCAGGAATCGGGGGTGGTTTTCATGGGAGAGCAGGCGTGGTCTAAGGTGGAGGAAGAGCATGCTCCTTCGACTCCTATGGAATTCGACCATGAAGAATCCAGCTCTGGTAGTGACGACGAGGAGGTGGAAAATCGATAGCTGTCCAAAAGAGATCGATGTCACGGAAGAGAAGAGATTCCCAAAGAAGAATTTGGCATCCAGCAAGACATGGAGATCATCCACAATCTCATGATCCCTACTGAAGAGGTGGCACCTCCTCATCCCATGGGAGAATCACATGCAAACAGCTCTCTGAAGGTGGAAGACTTCTTTTATTCGCAAGGCCATTTGAAAACTCCACAGTAAGGTGGCACACTGTTCATAATATTTTGTTGCCCGTCTTAGTCAATATGCTTTGAACTTGACACGTATGTAATATTCCAAATTTGGGGCTGTCAAGGTGGAAGCGTATTTTGTTTATTTCCAAAGGACTAATTCAAGGTCAAGAGCCTATAAAGGCTTTGTAATAGAATAATTAAGGGTGGGAAAATCATTCGGCTAAGGCCTAAGGGGCGATCCAATTTTGGGACTTTCATGTTAATCTAATGTGCATTGCCTATGGTAGATTTTTCTGCAGAGATTCATGTGTCGTTCTAACTTGTAGTCAATTTTCTCCTTTTTCCCTATGTGCATGTGTTTCCTATTATGCCTTTACATTATGTTTTTCATTTCATTTCTGAGATCAGTGTATAATAGTTTGGAATTCTTGGAAACTCGCTCTAGCTATTATCTCAGATGTTCACAAAACATTTCTACTAAAGTTGATATTGAATTCATCTTTGCTGGATGCTCATATCAATGGATTGCTCTTATTTTCTTCTTTTACCACAAGCAAATATCTTTACGACGGCAAGCAAGAGGCTACCTTGCCTCTATTAGAGTAGGTCACACTATGGCATTGTTATCTTATTTATATGTAACACCTTGACTCCATTTCCCAATCATTTTTCCTTTTGATTATCCCTCCAACAATTTGCGCACGTTTTGTTTCCTCAGAAATATGGCCTACTGCTATTTGTTTAATTGAATATCTCTCAAGCCAAGAGAGGTTGGTCTGTGTGTTCATTGTTGATTCCTTTGAATATTTCCATTCTTTCGTTCAATAATAGAGAGATCGCTCTCCGACTATTTTGGGCCAGTAGCATTAGTCCAAAGTTGGTTAGTGGTTACCCCGACTTGCCCTCTCCCGCAACTCAGGAAGTATGATTTGGGTGGTAACAAATTGGCGCCGCTGTTGAGGAAAGCTTTCTTTTTACCGTCCCAAGTAAAATGACAAAGTTTTAGATCTAATTGTTGATGGTGGATAGTAGTCAGACACCATAAGAGCTGTATATCATCCACCTAGCGACTGTGAAAATCCTCACAGCAGATCTAAGAGATGATGTATCTCACAAGAGAATAATTATGATTAAGCAAGAAAATAGAAGAAGAGTGATACATGCAGTATAATGAGCAACAGAATAATATGGTACAGTAGAACTCAGATAGAAGCAATAATACTTCGGTCATACTAGATTATTAATCACAAATGGACATATAAATAATACAATGCATGAGGAATTCGAATGCCTAAGGTGGCAATTCGAATTAGCCTTCATGGAGTGATCAAAGGATCACTGGAGTGTCATCGGAGCACAACTAGGTGTCCTCATGATCATCGGAGCGCAACTGGAAGTCTTCATCATCATCAGTGGAGTCATCAATGCTCAAGTAACTGTCAACCATCAGTCAAACTAACTCTGGTAGGTGTAACTAAGTGTAACTCAGTGTAACTCAGTGTAACTGAGTGTAACTCAATGTAACTAAGTGTAACTCAATGTAACTAAGAGTAACTGAATGTAACTGAGTGTAACTGAGTGTAACTCAATGTAACTGAGTGTAACTGAATTTAACTGAGTGTAACTGAGTGTAACTCAATGTAACTGAGTGTAACTGACTGTAACTGAGTGTAACTGAACTGGTAGGTGAAGAAGGGCGAGTTGCTCCCTAAAATCAAGGAAGAAGGGCGCACTAAGCAACTGGAGGGCTAAAACTGAATAGTGAGAAGCTCCTGGGGGCTGGCTAACTGAGGGCTAGGTGCTGGACTAATGACTGGGATGCATGCAAAATGCATGCAAACCCTAAAAGGTGCATGCATGACTGAAAATGTAAATGATCAAAATACTGGTGGGACTAGGATGGAGTATAGGAATATCCTAACACCCCCCCTTAATCCATCCTGGGCCCTGGTAACTAAGACCAAAGGTCACCCAATACAATGAATAATAACAATCAATAAACCAATGAAGTGGGAAAATTTTCATGGGAAACATACCCCCTCCTCAAAAAATAGACTGTAAGGCACACATAAAAAAATAAAAGCTCCAAACTTAAGCATGTGTGATGCTTGGTCATATGTCTGGAGGTATCTTCTTCTTGGGAAGAAGTGGATCATGCTCAAAAAGCATATGCTTGTACTTGCTCTTCAGATCGAATGTGATGAGAACAAATCCAACAGTATTAGAATGATCCTTGAACCTGTGATTCGAATCAGCTGAGGTAGGATCAAATTTTTGAATGTGCATATAGTCCTTTGTCTTCTCCTTTGAACCACCATGGGTGAGATTATGCCAAAAAGAACTATTACATGTTTGCTTGAAATCAAAATCAGATTTAAGACTTTTAAAACAGTTTCTTGAGATCTCCTTTGAACCAGCAGGGGTGAGATCAAAACTATCATATGATGCATGAGAAATTATCTCAAGCGGGTGGCAATGGCCATATTCTTCAATAACCTTCTGAAAGCATGTGCTAATGATCATATAGTAGTAAATAAGAGATGTTTGCTGAAGAGGAGCGAATGCATTACCTCCAATAGCTGATGTTACCTCCAAAATAATCATGTGATCATGATGCAAACCAACAAACTCTGGTGCAAGACAGGATTTAGGACCTTCTGCAATATCTAGAGTGTGAGCTGGCACAGAAAGAGAAGAAATTTTGAGCATGAGCGGAGAATCTGCAAGTTCTTTGTCAACAACTTCAATATGAGATGATACTGGTTCATGATCTGAGAGATCATCAAGGGGACCGAATGCAACATGATCTGAGAGACCATCAGGAGGAGCGAATGCATCATGATCTGAGAGACCATCAAGTGGAGCGAATGCATCAACTTGCTTGCTTTTGAAGGGATTTGGACCAAATCCATCATTCTTTTTGCCGAATATTTCATCCAGATGAGCCCATAACTCTTTTGGAGTTTCAATATCAATGATGGTCGGGTAGAATATGTAATCAGTCATAGCAAGCATCATTCTTCCAATGTGCATGTCACCTTTATTCAACCATTTAATCTTCTTTGTAGAGGATTCGAACTCTCTTTCAAAATAGCAATCAAAGAGATCATGGCTCTTCAAATATGCTATCATTCTTGGTTTCCATTCATCATAGTTGAATGGAGAAAGAGGAGTAATTTCTTCTAAATTCATTGAAGTTGTAGAAGACCTGCAAAAACAATATAGAATAACTGCAACTGCTACTGCTGCAAAAATGCAGAAACTGCTGCAACTGCTGAACTCGAAATCTTGGTAATAACCTGCAAAAAACTCTCAAGAATGGAGATAAACAATACTCTCAACATGCTCTGATACCATGTGAAAATCCTCACAGCAGATCTAAGAGATTATGTATCTCACAAGAGAATAATTATGATTAAGCAAGAAAATAGAAGAAGAGTGATACATGCAGTATAATGAGCAACAGAATAATATGGTACAGTAGAACTCAGATAGAAGCAATAATACTTCGGTCATACTAGATTATTAATCACAAATGGACATATAAATAATACAATGCATGAGGAATTCGAATGCCTAAGGTGGCAATTCGAATTAGCCTTCATGGAGTGATCAAAGGATCACTGGAGTGTCATCGGAGCACAACTAGGTGTCCTCATGATCATCGGAGCGCAATTGGAAGTCTTCATCATCATCAGTGGAGTCATCAATGCTCAAGTAACTGTCAACCATCAGTAAAACTAACTCTGGTAGGTGTAACTCAGTGTAACTAAGTGTAACTCAGTGTAACTCAATGTAACTAAGTGTAACTCAATGTAACTAAGAGTAACTGAATGTAACTGAGTGTAACTGAGTGTAACTCAATGTAACTGAGTGTAACTGAATGTAACTGAGTGTAACTGAGTGTAACTCAATGTAACTGAGTGTAACTCACTGTAACTGAGTGTAACTGAACTGGTAGGTGAAGAAGGGCGAGTTGCTCCCTAAAATCAAGGAAGAAGGGCGCACTAAGCAACTGGAGGGCTAAAACTGAATAGTGAGAAGCTCCTGGGGGCTGGCTAACTAAGGGCTAGGTGCTGGACTGATGACTGGGATGCATGCAAAATGCATGCAAACCCTAGAATGCATGCAAACCCTAAAAGGTGCATGCATGACTGAAAATGTAAATGATCAAAATACTGGTGGGACTAGGATGGAGTATAGGAATATCCTAACAGCGACTCCACTCATTTATTCAGAGTTTAATCTGCAAACTCCATTGGAGAATGAGCCTAGACTCCTCCTACATGGAAGAAGTAAGTTCCAGGTATCAAAATATCAATATCTTCAAAGAAGCCCTATTCTTCTCTGTTGGGATCCTTTTACATGTATGTATATATATCAAAAAATGCTTGTCTCACCGGAGAGCCCTAGGTCATGAGAGGGCCTCTTTCGTATACCCTTCACTTGGATTTGAAAATTTACATTCTCCTTTTGCTCCTATATTTGATCCCGTCCTTTCATTTGAACCGTGTATAAACCATAACCAAGCTCTAAAATATTCTGGGATTAAGGCCAATGACACACTCCCTACATTTACTCCTTTTCCTTTCAGAGCCTAGCTGAGATACAACCCTCTAAAGTTACCCCCTGTCCTTCACGATTTTCCGCCAGGGTACCATAAACATCTCCCTGTATTCGACGGAGAGTCTGAGATGCTTACTAGGGAAAAACATGTTCAAGGCTTTGAGCATTTTTTAGATATCTTTGAAATAGAACATGATGGCGTCTTAATGAGAGCTTTTGCAAAATCCCTCCAAGGAAATGTGAAGGGATGGTTTAGGCATCTACAGCCCGAGTCTATTGATACATGGGGAGCATTGTCTAAGGTTTTTCTGGGGTTTTGGGGCAAGAGAAGGTCGTGGGATCTTGTCCTAGCGGAGTTCCACTAACTAAAGAGGCGAAAAGGCGAAGCCATGTCCTTCTTCAACATAAGATATCCCAGTTTCTATTATAATGCCAAAGGAAATTCATCCCTTAGAAAATGCTGCAAAATTACACTACGCAGTTGTTTTCCCTCCTGATTTGGCTCTTCACCTTTTGGAGAGGAGGTCCTCGAACCTACAGCATATGTTCATTGATGCAATAGAGGTGGAAGAGAACCTTAGGATGTCTAGAAAGCTATCAAACAAAGGGAAAGATGAGGGGGTTGAAGGAGGATTGAGCACTGAAGAAGGACGCGAGCAAGGGAAACCTCTTTTCCGGCCTAATTTTTCTTAGGGTGAGCCGAAAATTAATCAATCCCATCATGTACCAAAAGAAGGTGACTCCATTTTGTTTCACATAGATTACAATCATTCCACCGATGCTCCTATCAATGATAGTCATAATGAAGGTTCTAGTCCGCCCCAGTACGATGAATATGGAGAAGACCATTTGGAGAACTTCATAAGTTTTTTGAAGTTGGAGGTAAAGTTGAATCTTTAGACAGACAGTTCCACCAGTCGGGAGGGACAGTCAAAAGAGAAGACCTAGTAGACAGTCTAAGGCCCATCATTGAGATTCATCAAGGTGGCGAGTCTCGGCAGGTGGAGACATCGTTTCAGATCTGAGTTGAAAAGGAGTACAGAGTCCTTGAAGAGGAATACCGATCCCTCAAGGAAGAATATATGAACCTCGAAGAAAAGTACGAGGTTCTCAAAGAAAGTCTTCGATCCAGTGAGTGCCATAGGAAAGTTGACCAGATAGCTGAGAGGCTAGAGACTGACCAGGGTAGCTTGCAAAATTCTTATGCAAAGCCATCTCCTGGACCGAGGAGGATCATAGACTCTTCGAGAAAGTTTTCAGGCTGGGCCAATATCTCCGACCGACTAACCAAACGATCGAGGCGCTCAAGGGCGACCAAGCTAAGCAGGTGGAGATTCGTGCAAGTTCTGCAAGATCGGAGTCTGGTTTTCAAGAAGAACAACTTTTCCCAGACCCTTTCAAGGGACAAGAGGAACTTTCTCCTGGAGTTACAGAGCAGAACTGGGTTTTCAACCCAGGAACCATGAGCAGCCCGGAAAGGGGGTTTTTCGGACTTGGTATTCTCAGTCATACCCAGTCATGCAGGGGTTTCCAACCGCATGGATTTCAAGTTTTGAGGGAAGGTGGTCATAGGTACATTACCCCTGGGCCAGGCACGAGCACCGAGGGAACTAAATGACATCTGTGTTGTTCCTCTGAAAGAAAGACTGCAATGGTGCAAGGGATAGGTGAAGCGTACCAGATTTTTTATGATCTGGTAGCCGAATATATGGAAGATTTCCACTATAGGAGCAAGGGTTCTAGTTTCAATCGAAGGATCCTCATCCATTGCTATCACCTCAGGCCGTGGACCTTTGCTTTTCTGCATTCAGTTGAGCAAGATGAGAAGACTTGCCCGGGATGTCAGCTACTAGACTAGTTGCACTGGCACTTCTACATTACTTAGAGCCATAGCCTCTTAAGAAGAGTAGGTTGTATATAAATAAGCCTCAAGTTTCAGCATCTCCAACTTCAGTAATGAATTTCGATTTATAGAAATTTCCAGTCTCTTTTCAAAATGTACAGTTTCATTTTTGCTATTGATTTCAAAGGGTCTCCAGTCTGTAGTAGGACAGAGTACATGGTCAGGGTTCATGATGCCACAGGATGCACCATGCAGCCGACTCCCCATAGGTTTTTCCATGGACATTTTCAAGAGCCGCCCAATAGATCAGGCACCCAGTCAATGAGGTTCTTTGCTACCTCGCAGGGAGGATAGCATACCCGATTGGAGTGAGTTGTTAGCACCTATTTTTTCACAGCATGGATATGGAGGTAAAGGCAAGGAAGAGCCCAAATTTTTTTGATATAATCCATAGATTACCCTTGGTTTGCATAACCAGGTGCTAAAAGGTACAAGGAATATGAAAGGGGGTATTAAATATGCAAGGGAATGGAAAAATGGGGAAGAAACGCATTAAAGCACGACCAAATTGACCCAAAATAAGCCTAAGTCTATAGTCCAAGGGAAATAGAAAGAAAGGTAGCCACCGTGCCATATTCCACCATTGGATGGGTGCAGGAGTGAGATCAACGACCCATGTTGATGGTTGCGAGACTAAGGCGCATGAGAATAGTAATAAGGGTGGTAGCGACGGTGAGTACTGCCGGATAGGTGGAAACAAGAGGAGACGTCGCGAGGAGGATAGGTCGTAAGCGGTATCATTTTAATAAACTCGCGATACTGCCAAAACATAAAAGCAAATATTTAGACACGTGGATGGCTCGGAGAGGCGGAGTAACATCCTATGGACAAGATTAATGGTCCCACAAAGGGAAGTGCAATGTGGCAAGGTAAACGGTGTGGATTGGCCTTAGGAAAATCAATGATCCATGGTGGTCCTCTTGCTGGGAAGTTACACGCCGGTTAGGAAAAAAGGTGGTAGCGAGGGATAAACCATTTTTCTAGATGTCACCACCAAAGGGGATTGCTAAGGGATGAGTGGTAAAGCAGAAACCAGAATAGGGGTATACGATCCGGCTCTGTCGGGGTACGACACTTAGCGACGGATGATGGAGAGCAGAACACGTGGAATGATCCAATGGTGGGTACAAAAAGGGAGTCAAATCAGTGGTTAAAGAAGAGGCTGGATCTGACGGTAAGGATCGGGATGAAAAAGACCAACAACCAAGATTCGCAAATGGCTGACAAAGAAGCCTGGAGAATAAGTAAATGGGTTTACATATATAATCGGCGATGGGTAATGTTGACATTTTTATTTTTTCTAAGGCTTGTTAGGGGTGGAAGCCTACAGGCATGGGAGAGATGTATAAAGCGACAAGCTGGGCCATTCCCACAGCCTCTTAGGCTATCTGGGTAAAACAAGAAAGTTCGCATGGCAGAGTTCAGTCTGTTCGCGACAGGGAGGTAGGTCAAAAGCCGTTTTTCGTGGAGGTTAAGAATGAATGGACCCGGGCCTTAGGGTTTGAAGACACCTAGTTTGGAGAGTCAACGTTCCATACCCATGGGGTTTTTCAGTAGAATTTCTCCCTTTGTTGTGTCTATCAAGGATATGTTCATCTCGAAACCAGAAGGTTTTTTCAGGGGAACCCGTTGTCACTACTCATAGAGACAATATTTTATTACAAGTGTCGCCACAGCATCGTTGGATTAAAGGGGACGACTTCCAAAATTGGGGAAAGGAATGGAATGGCAAAATTGGAAGCTCTACCAATGCAAGCAATGGATCTAGTGGCCAGGGCGTATCGCGATCTTTGCCAGCGACGAAGAAGAAGAAGAAGTCGGAGCCACTAGTTATAAAGGCACTGGCCAAAGGAAGGTCGATCGTGCGAACTGATGGGTGTCCTAAGCGGTTGCAAAGATGATGTGACCCACGTCTTTCATCATGTGGAAGGAAGGTGAGGCGAAGGGTTGTGAGGTATGTTTATCGATGCGACAGAGGCCACCTTAGCATCATCATCCGCTGCGCCGTCTAGTTGGAGGTCTTTGCCGAGCATTTTTTATGTGAGCTCATAGCATGGGGCATCATTGTTGCTTAATTAGGGGGTCTAATCGAGTTCTCATGGTAATTATAGCCATACATAGCTGCTATCATTATCACAGCAGTTATGGATATGGTTTTTTCTCCCACGGTGCGAGATCGCTATATGAAAAGAATGGTACACTTGGCGACTCAGGGCATCTTTCAGTTGAGATTGGATCATGGAGAAGGAGCAGGAATCCGGGGTAGTTTTCATGCTAGAGCAGGCGTGGTCTGAGGTTGAGGAAGCGCATGCTCCTTCATATCCTATGACATTCGACCATGAGGAATCCATCTCCGGTAGTGACGATGAGGAGGTGGAAAATCGATAGGTGTCCAAAAGAGCTCGATGTTAGGGAAGAGAAGAGATTCACAAAGAAGAAGGTGGAATCCAGCAAGACATGGAGATCATCCACGATCTCATGCTCCCTGCAGAAGAGGTGGCACCTCCTCATCCCATGGGGGAATCACATGCAGACTGCTCTCTGAAGGTGGAAGACTTCTTTGATTCGCAAGAACGTTTGAAAACTCCACAGTAAGGTGGCGGCCTGTTCATAATATTTTGTTTCTCGTCTTAGTCAATCTGTTTTGAACTTGACACGTATGTAATATTCCAAATTTGGGGCTGTCAAGGTGGCAGCATATTTTGTTTATTTCCAAAGGACTAATTCAAGGCCAAGAGCCTATAAAGGCTTTGTAATAGAATAATTAAGGGTTGGAAAATCATTTGGCTAAGGGCAAAGGGGTGAGCCAGTTTTTGTACTTTCATGCTAATCTAATGTGCAGTGCCTATGGTAGACTGTTTTGTAGAGATTCTTGTGTCGTTCAAAATTGTAGTCAGCTTTCTCCTTTTTCCCTATGTGCATGTGTTTCCTGTTATGCCTTTACATTATGTTTTTCATTTCATGTCTGAGATCAGTGTATAATAGTTTCGAATTCTTGGAAACTTGCTCCGCCTATTATCTTAGATGTTCACAAAACATTTCTACTACAGTTGATATTGAATTCATCTTTGTTGGATGCTCATATCAATGGACTATTCTTATTTTCTTCTTTTACCACCAGGAAATATCTTTACGACGGCAAGCGAGCGGCTACCTTTTTCTCTATTAGATTAGTTCACACTATGGCATTGTTATCTGATTTATTTGTAATACCTTGACTCCATCGCCCAATCATTTTTCCTTGTGATTATCCCTCCAACAATTTAATTGAATATCTTTCAATCCAAGAGAGGCTGGTTTGTGTGTTCATTGTTGACACCTTTGAATATTTCCAGTCTTTAGTTCATTTATAGAGAGAGCCCTCTCGGACTATGCTTGGCTAGTAGCATTAGTCCAAAGTTGGTTATTGGTTACCCGAACTTACCCTCTCCCGCAGCTCACGGGGTACGATTTGGGTGTTAATTGTTTTAATTATTGTTGAACAATTATTTTACCAAGTGTGGTCAAAGACACTTGTGTGAGAATTTTGAATTATTATTTTTATTAAATAAATATAAACAGCAGAATCCAATCTGAAGTAGCTTTTGAAAGAGTGTTTGATGGCCCATAAGGAGAAATGACAAGTGTTGGATAAAAAGACCTTAGTGGTGAAAACATATATGAAATACCCCAACAGGCACAGGAGGCATCTTCCCTATTTTTCTGGTTAGAACTCCATATGTATGCTCTAGAGCATGAGGCAGATGATAGAACTAAGTCCTAGGAAAAGTTAAATATACATTCCCATCAAATAATAAGGAATCTTGGATGGAAGAGGGAAAATTTAATTGTTCAGTAGAGAAGTGGAACTGAGAGTGAGTTCAGAATTATTTTCCAACAATCTTTTTCCTTGTTGTCGCGTAAACAGGCTCGGGGGTTTCAGACCAAGTAATCTTGGTTGTTCTGGAAGATTGCTTAGGAGGAACGATGAAATTCAAATTGGATTCAGTTTGTACATTGTTTACAGGTTACTTATAGTTTATTTGTGTTCACCATTCTATTGTAGAATATTTGTTCTATCTACATATTGATTGAACTATGTTTATGCATTGAATGACTGAATATTGAGTAGTAGATGTAGTTTAGAACGTAGAAATGCCATGATTGTTTACATAATATGTAATTATTCTCTTCATATTTTATCCATAGAATTTCTAGGTTCAATTTTTGTTTTTTTTACAACTGAGTAAATTTTAATTTATGTATTGTAATAGCAATATTACTAATTATTACAAGTTTAAAGAATATAATTTATTTTATATATAAACCTAGGGTTTATATTGAATACATAATATATTATTGTGCTAAATAGATAGAGATAATATTTCTAATGCTTATATAGCTTTAAATGATCTGTTATGAAACACACAGTATCAAAGAAGTAACATATCAGATTATCCTAAATATATTACCACATAGGAATTTATATACAAATCCAAATGGCTTGAAGAATCTTCACAATTATAATCAAACAAACACTTATATATCCTGTCAAACAAGCTTCATTTGAGGTTAAGGATTTAAGATCCAAGAGGCTTTCACCTTATAACACAGCGTGTAGAGCCAAATGGCTTATTACTCATATAAAAAAGTATTATATAGATGAATCCATAAGGCTCAAACGCAATTTTATTGCTAGTCCAAAAGTATAAAAGTCAAGCATTATTGCAGAGTTGAGAGGGTGAGAAAAAAATCGTGGAATCATCTAAAAAACAATGTCATCGCTCATACAATAGAATAGAACAAGATAAATGCATCAAACCACAACAATCTTCATTAAGAATTCAAAAATTTATAAGATCTGGAAGGATTTCTAATTTATTTTGAAACAGAGTGCGAAATGCAAAAAGGCTTCATACATTATATAAAAATGTTAAAATGAATCTGAGGGAAGTCATATGGCTTCCCTCATCCTACGTGAATCATGTAATAAGTAAAAAAATTCAAAATGTTACTCATGCCATGGAAAAGATTCGAGTATGGAGTATTCCACTGGTGTTTTCGCCATGGCAGAAACAAGAAGTAGACGCCTACCTGTTTCCAAAACCTATGTTATTGTGTCTATGTGACCATATGCAAAACAACCAAAATGGATACAGTTAGGGTTATTGACCAATATTGTAATAACCAAACAGTAAGATTAATGTCAAGAATCACTTACAAGATTTATGTTAATACGGGAATGCTCGGCGAGCATTGCAATTCCAACGCAGAGGCGTCTTCCCGTGACTTACCCTACATATACATAATAGATAAGTTAAAAATTCTAAATATATATACATAAACTCGAAAAGAAATCTATGTCAAACCCTTACAAAAGGAATCTTTGAGTTTACCTCTGGAATTCGCAGTCGATGGTGAAGGTAATGAACAAAATATCATCCCATTTTGTCTATCCTCTGTTTCGCGTCGAATACCATAAGTATAGATAGCAACACTTTAAACATTTCAAACCCTACATGATTCGTAGGAATGCATGCATGAATGATTTAGGAATTTGTTAAAATCAATATGTATAAATTATATAAACCTTGCTAATATGATTTTAAAACTATCAACACAGGGCCGAAGAAGGGAAGGAGAACCCTTACCATCTTGCCCATGAAGCATGCGAAATGAAGTCATCATCAAAAAAACAAATGCAAACCCTAGTGGTAACCAAGGCCTTCATAACCATAATGGGTTCACATAAAAATGATAACAAGACTGAGTGAGTGAGTACGAATTTCATGAGAGGTTCATTGGTAGAACCACGATGCTCCAAAACTCTTTAACGATAAATATAACTTCATAGTCAAACTCTAAGCGATTATATTTTAAGGAGGTAAAACGCAGAGTCAAACTTTGAAAACACAGAGTCAACCTTTGACACATTACATAGCTAAATAAAAATACAGAGTCAAACTGAAACAAAATAATATTGCAAACCCGAGGGAAAAAAATTCATGAACCATTACGAACACTCCATGAGGAGGTCGTAGATGCTCACCATTGCTATCATTGTCATCAAGCAGTATGCTATCATTGTATCACGATTGAAAACAATATTTTAATGATGGAAATCTCTGCGCATAGCCAAGCTCTATAGAGAATCGACATAACCCCAGTGTTGTAAAGGAACAAATGGAGTACCGATCAACCTCGCTCGACAATACATTGGGATATCGGTTAAGATATAAAGAAAGGACTTCCACGGTGCACAACAAGCTACGTGAAGTGGCAAGTTGGCACCACCAACCTGCGTAAATTCCATCACATGGCTCTACGAACCCAATCTGCGTTGGCACCACATTGTGGTCCTACAATAACCAATGAAAATCACAGTATTAAATAACGAAATCATAACATATAATTCATAGATCTTCTTTTATTACACCTTCTGATATATCATAAGTATAGTATAACATTCGCCAAAGAATAAGACTCTCTATCAAGCAAATTCGACTTGATATAGTCATGATTTTGAGAAAGTTACCATATATTTAAATCAATACTAAAATGGAAAAATCCTATGGTTTCTCACGTTGATATATATATATATGATTTATAAGGTGAGGTTGATAACCATATCGTGAACCTAGTGAAGGGTTACTTATGGCATTATAATTATATTGCTATATATAATTCATGCATAGGATTAATAATTGAGGAACTCATAGTATGAAGGCTATGGAAACAAATGAAGACACACACACATACACACACAAATATATATATTTATATAGGGACTCTTGGTCCATTTAATTATATTCTTGCATAAAACAACTAGATCAAAAGATTATCTAGAGATCAACATGATAATATATGCAACGAGAGAATAACTGAAAGTTTATTTATTATAAATACAAGTAGGTCCGAGTTAGATATTGGTCCTTGAAGTTTGAGTCGTCACACATAACCTATATTTATTCCACAAGAACGACTTTAAACTTTGTAATGATTTCACAACACAATTTATACTTGTGGACGTTGCAATGTTGAGATGTGCATTCTCCTCATTCCACTTGTATACCAGTGACAAAGGAATAATGTCGTTATAAAATACTTAGATAAAAAAATAGATTTAGTAAAATTGGGGTTGTGACATAGAGGGTAGATTAAAAATGCAAGCTTTGGAAAATAATCTAATTGGGAATTCATATACTATATTAAGGTTTCGGGCCTCGATAAGACTCCATTTTGTAATAATGGTTCATGGGTGGTATAATCACTCCACACTGTAAAGTGTTAAAATATATCATTTTTTGCGTCGGTCAAGATTTGGGTCCTCGCATGTCCATTGAACCATTAAGGAATGGCATGAAAGGTGGAGTCCCCACTTTCCTTGAATCTAGTTAGTGTAGTTGTGTTTCACCAACACCTTTAGTCGCAAGTGACCAAATACTACTTCCAAAATGTATAAATAAATCCTTCATCTCCTCATTCATGCATTTGTTTATTCGATAGTCTAGGAGTGGAGAGATTCTATATTTGAGCTCTAGTAGATGATATTCTATTGCACTTCATTAGTAATTTGTGGAATCAAAAGACGAGTCTTCCTCGAAAAGGATTCACGAAGAAATTACTAGAGTTTATAATTTGATGAAATATTCGGCAAGTTTTTATAGTATTTTATAATTCAGTTAAATATTTTCCAATATCTTATAATTTAGTGAAATATTTGCCAAGATTTTACAAGATTCTATTATAAAATGAAATATTAGCCAAAAAATTATATATACATATTATATTATTGATAAAATAGCCTTCACATTTTCCTATATATGGGGGAGATTCACCCATTTATTATACATATAAATTTGAAAGGTGTTCTTAAAATGATTTCTGATTAAGTTACGTTATATGACCACATCTCCTCCATATTGAAATGTAGAATATTTTATTTTTATAAGCTAGTAGTAGGTCCCTATATTATCAGAATCAAAATATATAGAGTTTCAGAATCCCCAGGTCCTCTCTGCTTTCAACTCACTCTCATGGTAGAGAAAACAAACCTCAAAAAAATATTGGATATGTCTCTTAATACAGTAATCTTTAAAACAATCATCAAAGCTATCATAACTAGAAAACGAAATAACAGAACAGTAAGATAAGTTGGTCGAAAACCAAAAAACGAAGATAGCCACATGACTTAACTACTGGTGTAGTCCTTTTGCCGAGGTTGAGTGGTCGGAGATCCCGAACCGATGCGTGAACTGTTGTTGATTGTACAGGAGTTGCTTCATCATGTCTTGCATCTCATCAAGCTACATCAGGATCCATGCTTGCGCCTCATTCTGATGAGTAAGCGCCTTACCCAGAACCTTCTTATGAGTCCAGTGCAGGTCCAGGGTTTTCTGGTAGAGAGTGGTGCACCCACTCGTATTTCTGGGGTCAGGGATGAGGGCCTCAAATTCTTCATGAATTTCAGCATCATTCAAGCAGCGTTGAGAGACTCTCGCATCATCTTCAGCATCGGTGATCTCAGCTTGTGCTTGAGTAGGTATCTCCGAATTGTATTTATATTCCTTGTCCACCACCCCCCCGCATGAGTCTAATGGGTGGAGAGGATGAGGAGCTTTGCGGATGAGCGTTTTCCTGGCGGGGGCGGGCCTGTCTCCTGGGCGGCATAGTTGCAGAGAGACCGAAAATGAAAGGGAAGCAAATGAGCCAAGTGATAGAGCAGGACTCTGGAACCCACACAATGCACAAACCCAAAGAAACTGCGGGAAACCAAAGAAATTGCGAAACAGGGAGCAGGAGAGGCTGAGAGATGAAAGGATAGGACACAGAATAGTTACAGGAAATGATCTAAGTAAGAAAACATACCCCCTCCTGATAATACGCAGTGGATCCCTTACGTAGCAAAACTCTCAAGCAAGCATCTGAAGGTCTCGGGGAGTAATTATCAAGCAAAGAGCCATTAAAAATCATGAGTAGAGAAGGACGGCCCCAATCAATCTGTGGCATGGGAGTCATCAATGTTAGAGCCCAAAGCAGATATGGAGTAGAGGAAGGAACCTTGCGCATGCAGGAAAGGTCATGCAACTGGAGTGAAACCAGGCTCCGGACAGGTGAAGTAATGGAGGAGTTATAAAACATCATGGGGTACGTGGATGGATTATGGCATCACATGTTCAGGCCTAGACGTGGCGCTGGCAGGTGTTTGGGCAGGCACGTGTGAAGGTGCGTGGAATGCAGACTCGGCATGCATTCTGGCAGGCGCGTAGCTAGGGCTAGTGAAGGGCGTGTGGCCGGGGTTGGTGTTGGGAGCAGTTCTCGTCGTCGAGCTAGCTGTGGGGTGGATACTGCATGTGGAGCTCTTTGTAGTGGTGGCTGTAAATGTGGCAATGCCATGGTGCACCCGCTGTTGGAGGGAAAGGTCCTGATAAGAAATGTCTGTGAGCTGATTCTTGAGAGGTTGTACCTTGAAGATATCCAGCTAGAATCAATTTTGTCTTTGGAGGTGTCGGCGTTGTTGTTGGCTAGGTGGTCACCTAGCATGTTGGCCATGCAACAAACATGGCTAGTTTTGAAAACCTGGAAATGATTTATGTTATCCTGTAATTTCTCTTTTAACCATTTGCGTCTCCATTGCTTGGAGAGTTTGGGAATGGTCGTGCCACAGTGGAGTCTGTGAACTTTGTTTATGATAATCTGAGAATCGCCTTCAATGGTGAGAGCAGTCCAGCCTTCTCTGCGTGCAATTTTGAGGCCCATCAAGAGGGCGAGCAACTCAGCCACATAATTGGTGTTGAATCCAATGATTTCAGAGAAGATGTGAATGAGGTTTCCAGTGGTGTCTCTGAAAACTCCTCCTATACCAGCAGGACCTGGATTGCCTTTAGAAGCTCCATCAAAGTTGAGATTTAAGGGAGTATGTTGCATAGGGGACCAAGTGGAGGGGATGCGTATGGAGGGTGAGGGGTGGATAGATGGAGGGAGGGTCGACTGAAGATTGAAGTTCCAGTCGGCTAAGATGCAGCTTTCATGGGGATGGAAAATGAGGCCAGCAGCGGTTCATGCGGTAAACCTCACAGTTTTTTGGAGTTTAGCGTGAATGCAGGGGCTGAGGCAAGTCTCTAGGAGAGATCAGTTGAGAAATATTCTCCTGTTCCTTTCTTTCCAAAGGTTCCAAACAACGAGGCCCAGGAAGAGAATCCAAGTGTGATTTAGAATAGGATTTGCAAAGGGCTCAGTGGGCCAGTTCTGGATAGTGTCTCTGATATCGTCTTTGATGCGATCAGAATGACAAAAAATGGAAGAACCCCAATCCCATATTGCAGAGGCATAGATGCAGGAGTTAAGAAGATGCTACTATTTTTCCTCTTGTTGATTACAAAGAACACATATAGAAGGTTCTTCAAAGCCTTTTTTGATAAGCTGATCCCAGGTAAGGATTTTCTTCCTCGCAACCAGCCAGAGGAAAGTTTTGACTTTCGGCCACAGGTGGGTATCCCATATCTTCATCCAAATGAGATATTTGGGAGGTGGAGGAGTGAGGTGAGAAAGTTGGTAGGATTCTTTGATAGTGAAAAATCCATTTTGCTAATGACCCCATCGTAGCTTGTCAGGTTCGTTGGAGAAGAAAATTTTTCTGGAGTTTAGCATGGTCCAAAACGTTTTCTCTTCTTCTCTGCTAAAGTCTCCCAACCAAATCTCCTGCGTAGTCTAGGTTCTCCAAGTGTCATTGGTGGTACTAGGATCCTAGTAGTCGACGATGATATGATTTCCCCTCAGCTGGGATTCAGCACGGAATTCCTCAGTGCCAGTGAGGAGGTGGAGTGATGGCAACTGGCTCCAAGCGTCTTCCAAAAAAGGGCTCTGTTGCCATTTCCAACTTCCCAAAAACTATGTTTGCAGATGAGTTCTCTTTGCACCCAGGCTGAATTCCAAATCAGGGATCCTTTTGGGAGAGAATCCTTCTTGATGAGCTCATGGTGATTAAGATTATCTGCATATTTTTGCATCCAAATGTGAATCCAAGGGGTGGAGTTTTCAGTGCAACATCTCCAGAACAACTTTGCACAGAGCACTTCATTAACGGTGCATGGGTCATGAAGGCCAAGTCCTCCATCCTATTTAGGAATACAGAGCTTGTCCCAAGCCACCAAGGCCCATTTTCTATGCTGAGTGGAGCATCCCCGAAGGAATTTTCTCTGCAAATTATGGATAGACTTTAGGATGAACTTAGGAGCCACCATGACAGAGAAGAGGTAGAGGGGCATAGCCTACAAAACTGATTTAAGAAGGATGAGGTGGCTGGGGAAGTTGAGGGATATGAAAGTCTAGGAGGAGAGCTTGATCTCAAGGGCATTGAGCAAGTCTTTCCAGGAGGAGTTCTTGATGGAAGAAGCTACTAGGGGGGCTCCGAGGAACTTGGAGGGGAGGGAGCCTTTCGGAAATCCAAGCAATCTGGTGATGCGATTTTGAATCTGCAAGTGGGTGTTAAAAAGGAAGATTTCATATTTCAGATTATTGATGGTCATACCTGAGGCTGCACGGAAGGAAAGTAGGATGTTGTGATAGGCCTTGGATTCTGTGACAGTGGATTTTCCCATTAACATTGTGTCGTCCACGAATTGCAGATGCGAGTGGGATTTTCCTTGGCTGTTGATTTTGATGCCCTATAGCTGATTATTTATGATCGTTGATTTAACGCTTCTTCCCAGACTCTTTGTGAGAAGTATAAAAAGGTAGGGGGAGAGGGGCTCTCCCTCTCTTATGCCTCTTGAGGGGGAGAAGGTGGCGGAGGGAGTACCATTGACAAGAATGGAAAAAAAGGTAGATGAGACAAGGGAGATGATCCAGCAGACCCAGGGGAGAGAAAAGCAAAAGGCCAAAAGGGTGTCTTTGAGAAAGTTCGAATTGGTCTTGTCAAAATCTTTGGAAAGATCTAGCTTGATGAGCATTCCAGGGAGGGAGGAAGTTTTAAGAGTGTGGATGACTTCATGAGTGGTAATAACGCCATCCATGATTTGACGACCCTCAACATAACCAGACTTCTATGGGGAGATGAGAATGGGTAGCAGTGGCTTGAGACTGTTGGAAATGACCTTGGTGATAATCTTGTAAATAACATTGTGGAGGGCGATGGGGTGGAAGTTGGCAGGGTCGGCAGGCTTGCTAGTTTTGGGGATGAAAGTGAGAAAGGTTGAGTTGAAAGCAGAGAGGATGGAGCCAGAAGAGCGGGAAGCTTCGACGACTTGCCAAAGATCATCTTTGACTATTTCCCAATTTTTTTTGAAAAAATCAATGGTGAATCCGTCAGGTCCAGGAGCTTTGCCAGATTTCATTTCCATAACAACAGTTTCAACCTCTCCAAGTGAGATGGGGCTCATGAGATTTTTATTTTTCTCTTCAATAATAAGATGGGGGATATGCTATAGGATGTGCTGAGAGGCCTGAGACCTGTCCAAAGTGTTGTTATGAAGAAGATTATTGTAGAAGAGGATGAGATCTTTCTCAATGTCATCTTTATTTAGAACAGTGTCTCTGGTGCTGGTTTTAAGCCTGGTAATTCCGTTGTTTGCCTGCGTTGGATCATGGCATTATGGAAGAATTTGGTATTTCTTTCCCCATCTTTGAGCCAATGAACTCTGGATTTTTTCCTCCATAGAGTTTCCTCCTGCTGATTTCTAATATACAGCTGAATTAGAAGGTGTTGCTCCTGCTGCTTGATACTTTTAGTGTAACCGTGTTGAATGGCGTAGGATTGGATATCATCCAGGTCATGCTCCAGCTTGCTCTTATCCTCCAGAATATTACCAAACTCGGTTTTATTCCAGAGTTTAAGATACTTTTTGATGAACTTGAGTTTTTGTTGAAAGTAGTACATGAGGGTTCCGTCTCGCCCATGATACGAGAGCCACCAGTCCTTGATTTTTTCTTTCAGATCGGGCTGGGAGAGCCAAAATTGCTCAAATCTGAATGGTCTGCGAGAGTCAGGTGAGTCCCAATCAAGGTGAAGACAGATCGACCAGTGATTTGAACCTACAAAGCGTAGGATGGAGCTGGATATATTAAGATGATTCATCAACAAAGAATCAGAGATGAGAAAGCGATTAAGCCACGATGCAACCTGTGTGTTGCCACCTCTCTTGTTGTTCCAATTGTAAGTGCCATTAACTGTTTCGAGGTCAGCCGGAGAGTGATCTTGAATGAAGGTTTGAAAATCCAGGCTGTCCCTGCCCAATCTGTGGATTCCTCCTTTCTTCTCGTTGAGGTTGGTGATGATGTTAAAGTCTGCTCCCAGGATCCAGTGCATGTTCTTGAACTGATCATTTATCTAGGAGAGATAGTTGAGGAATTGAAATTTCTGGTCCAACGCTTGGGGACCATACACATTGGTGATCATGCCTTTATGAGTGGTGCCTAGGATGTGGAATCTTCCACAGAGAGTGTGATGGCTAGAGAAGAATCCATCAAGGCTTATGGCATTGGGGTTCTAGGCTATGGAAATGCCCCTGGAGGCACCTTTGGCGTTAGTGGCTATGAATTCTACATTTTTCGAGTAATTTTTGATAAAAGTGCAGAGCTTGGGCTCTGAGGTTTTGGTTTCTTGTAACCTTATAAGAGCAGCTTTTTCCTTAAGATTTTTTTTTTCAGCATTCTTCCTTTGGAATCGCTGTTGATTCCCCTTATATTCCAGCTGATAAATTTTAGCTCCATTAATTCAAAGGTTGGAATATAGTAGTGAACTTGTTGCTCGTGCCTAAATTAATTAAGTGCTCTCCCAGCTCTCGAAGAAGTTGTCTATTGGGGTTTCTTCCTTTCTTCGAGAGCACACTTTGTCCATTGGGAATGTCTTTGCGCTTTAGAATTTTGCCGACTCCTAGTTGATTAGGCTCAGCAGATATTGCAGTAGCTTCCATAAGAAGGGGAAAGATCTGTTGAAGAGCTAGTGACTTGTAGGATTCTTTGAATAGGTCAAGTTGGATCTATGGAATACTGTGGAAGTCATTTTTGTCCCATGCTTCTTGAATGGATTCAAGATCCAGTTCTTTGGTCTATATGTCTTCAAGGTCTAAAAGGATATCAGCAGAAGGTCAATGAGTCTGTTGTTTCGAGGAATCCTTGGAGACAGGGTCCTCTACTCCTGTCGAGGGGTTGGGATTGGAGGATTCAGGGATATCAGGGGCTTGCTGAGATAGGATAGAGAAACTGTTGTGGAAATCAGGGTTGGTAGAGGTGTTGGGGGAAGGGTTTTTCTTCCCTGTTCTTCTATGGTGGGCAGCTTTCGTGAAGCCATCTTCATACGTTCTGTTTTGGGCCAGAGGAGGTCTGGGTTTAGTGTTCAGAGGAAACTCACGGAAGATATGGCCGTGTTCCTGACACTTTCTGCATCTGAAGGGTATGTGCTCGTAATCTAACGGTTGGATCCATTCAGTGTCCTGGAAAGAAAAGCAGATAGCTTGTAGGAGAGCGGTTGAGATGTCCATGTAGATACAAATTCGAGCATAGGAGGTATAGAGGGAAGCTAAAGTTTCGTCACAAGATTGAACAAAAAATCCAAGGGTGTTGCTCATTCCAACAAGGGTTTCAAGGTTCCAATATGCTTGAGGCAGAGAGTAGAGCCTCAACCAAACTAGGACAACTTTGAAGTCCTCATTTTCAGGACTGAAGTTCTCTTTCTAGTCTCGAATGTACAATCCTACAGAGTGCAGGAAGTATGGTCCTCCTTGAAATATTTGATTCTTGTCCTCTAGATTCTGAAAAATAACTGTGAAGAAGCCTTTGGATCCTAGTTTCAGCTCACATTGCCCTTTTGGCTTCTAGGTGTTGGTGAGCCATGAGGTTAGATTCTCTGATGTAGGTTATAAGCCTATGAATTTGTAGATGATGGTGTGGTCATGCATGTATTGTATGTGTTGGCTAACAAGGGTAGATGTAACTTCATACCTTGGAATTTTTTACGCCTTGGGCATGCATTTGCTCGCGCTGTTGATTGGCTCCATGTTTTTTGTTGGTGCTTCTTGTTTGAGCTTGCAGACTTCTGAGTGGCGGAGGTTGCGTCTGCCATTCCCTCTCCTCCTTTTCCTGAATTGGGTTCTGGATTTCCTACATGTTGTCCCACGGCTGTAGAATTCTAATCGGATCCCAATAGGAGGAGGGGTGTAAAGGTTTGAGTACGGAGAGCTCCTAGTTGGTTGAAGGAAGGCTCAGAGTGACCCCACTAGAGGCCGCCATGGCAATGTCTGAGCGAAGAGATCAGGCGGCTAGGTTAGGGTTCATAAACCGTGGCAGAGCACTTTTCAACTTGTATGTAGTAGATGTGTATCAGGAGTTGAGAGAGTCTAGATTTGAGCTCTAGTAGATGATCTTCTCTTGCACTTCCTTAGTAATTTGTGGAATCAGAAGATGAGTCTTCCTCGAAAAGGATTCGCGAAGAGATTACAAGCTTTTATAATTCGATGAAATATTCGACAAGTTTTTACAGTATTTTATAATTCAGTTAAATATTTGCCAATATTTTACAATATCTTATAATTTAGTGAATGATTTACCAAGATTTTACAAGATTCTATTATAAAATGAAATATTAGCCAAAAAATTATATATACATATTATATTATTGATAAAATAGCCTTAACAGTTTCCTATATATGGGGGAGATTCACCCATTTATTATACATATAAATTTGAAAGGTGTTCTTAAAATATTCCATGATTAAGTTACGTTATATGACAACATCTCCTCCATATTGAAATGTAGAATGTAAAATACTTACATACAATCATTTTTTGAATACAATGTAATTTAAAAATATCATTTTGAAACATATAAATTTAATTAAATACATTTTATATATCTTTGTCATTTTACTTAAAAAGATATTATTTATATATAATAGTGTTTAAATTTTTTTTATATATGTTTAAATTTTAGAATTATTAATATATTTTTAAGTTTCTTTTAATTTATTATAAATAAGTTAGATAATTTATTTTTTAAATATAATGTGATTTAAAAAATATGATTTGGAAACATAATAAATTTATTATTTAATACATTTTATATATCCTTATCATTTTACTTAATATCATATTATTTATATAAAATAATATTTAAATTTTATGTATATATGATATTATTTAAATTTTAAAATTATTAATATATTTTTATGTTTCTTTTAATTATTATATATATATATAAGTTAGACAACTAATTTCCTCTTAATCTATGTTAGAGATTAAAGGCAAATGGCTAAGACGCCGTTATGTGGGACTTGAGCCTATTACCGAGAGAAAACTTCCACCTATTTACAATTAATGTGATAGCTTAATGGGAGTTAGTGGTCCAACTATAAAGTGGTGGAAGTTTTCTATGGCCTTAACTTCAATGGAAAAAAAAAGACATTTTCTGGAAAACACAACTAATTACTCAAATATGATTTTTTTGAATATTTAAGAAAGTATAAATGTATTTAATATCACGTCGTCAAAGAAATGGCACGATTTTTAAAGCATGTAGCCTGAGAGAAAAGTTTATTATTTTCTTTAACCGCTTACACGTTTCATTTGTTTTGACCAAATTACACCACCCGCAAAAGAAAAAGTAGCACTTTGCTTGCTGATACTTCATTAAATAGCACTTCCAAAGCTCCAAGGTATTTGGTTTCACAATCAAACAACTCAAATGACATCTCCTCTCTGCACGGTAAGTAACACGTGCAAAAATGTTTAAAAAACAAATAGGTAATAAGTGTGATAGAAAAATAAGACCTTAACTCCAACCGAAAAATATGACCTTAACTCCAACTGGAAAATAAATATTTTCTAGAAAAACACAACTAATTATGATATCTCAACAGATGTTGAGACAAATATGATTTTTTTGAATATTTATGAAAGTAAAAATGTATTTAATATCAGGTCGTCAAAGAAGAATGGAGCGATTTTTAAAGGATGAAGCCTGAGAGAAAAGTTTATTGGTTAAACATTACTCGTTTCATTTGTTTTGACCAAATTACACGATTTTTCTTTAACCCCTTACACGTTTCATTTTTTTTTGACCAAATTACACCACCGCAAAAAGAAAAGTAGCACTTTGCTTCGGTGATAGTTCAATAAATAGCACTTCCAAAGCTCCACTACGACTGGAAGGAAATGTAGTGTGAATGTATTTGGTTTCACAATCTCACAATTCCAAAGCTCCACTACCACTGGAAGGAAATGTCAAAAACCTGCAAATCATGGGTAGTCTGCTACACTATGCATTGGTAGTTTTGTTTCTTTAGATAAAAGCACAGTTCACACAAGTTGGCTTGAAAACAAGTTAATCAAAATTCTTTCTAGTTAGTAGATTTGGAAGGGCTACCGCTTGGTTTTCCTATCAATGGAAGGCACCTCTAGCATAGACCTCATGCACCAAGGGACCATAATTCTAAACACCAACCCATTAAACTCCATTATTAGTGAATGCACATAATAATAACACAATTAAACAAGCCAAAAACCAAGATACAAACCTCTTAAAACACAAAGCTACATTGGTTGAATATGTAACAACCCAAATATACTATTAAATTAATTATAAATAAAAATATAGTAAAGCTAAATTATATATTAAAATAAATTAAGTAATTTTAAAAAAAAATTATGGTCAATTTTTTGAGGTGTATTTATTTTTTTAAATTTAAACTCAACAAATTTGATTTCTCTTAATTGATAAATCGGGGTTTAAGTTTTAAGTTTTTATTTTATAAGTTCTAACATCGAATTTTTAATTATTTTATTTTATGAGCTGGATTTTTTTAAATACTTTCCATAATTTTTTATTTTATGAGTGGACATAATTTTTTTTAATTATTTTTTAAGTATTTTGTACTGGATTGTAGAGCATGGGGACTCGTGCAATAATATTAAATAATAAATAAATAAATAGTAGACCTAAAAAAACCTATAAAAAGGAGAATGTGAGGGGAAGTGGATCCATTCATACATTTGAAGGAGGATTTGAAGGAAGATCACATGTATGTTTTTTATTTTGATTCATTATATTGTGTTATGATAATATATTATGGGTTAATCTAATTGGCTAAGTTAGGTTTAGATCAATTTATTATGAAATATTGATTTTGTTATAAAATTTCTTGAGGCCTTATATTTGATATCAAAGCGAAGGTTACTAACCCTTGGACCTATATTTATATAAATCTAGTGGTGGTAAAAAAGAGGAGGATCCTAGGGGAAGAGGAACCATATTTACATTTGAAAGAGGATTTGAAGAAAGATAACTGGTATGTTTTCTCCTCTGATCCATTAGATTAATGATATAGTATGTGAAGAAAGATAACTGGTATGTTTTCAACTCTGATCCATTAGATTTAAAATGATATATTATGTGAAGAAAGATAACTGGTATGTTTTCTCCTTTGATCCATTAGATTAATGATATAGTATGTGTTAATCTACTTGCTGAAATTAGTTTTAGATTAATTTATTATGAATTATTGATTTTCTTATAAAATTTGTGGCCTTAATTTGATATCAGAGCGGAAGTTACTAACCCTTAAGCTGTATTTATATAGATATGGTGGATTTATAGTAGATTTAGTCATCTATATTAGATCCGGGATATAGATATGGTTATTAGATCTATATTATATTTAGGTTTATAGATCTGAAATGAAATAAGCTTTTATATGGGTATTCATTTAATAGATCTATATTAGATGTAGATTTACAGATCTGGAATAAAATGCACTTATATTTGATATAGTGTGATTGATATATTGGTTAAAATGAAAATTAGTTTATTGGTGCATAATATCAATCTCACGTCCTTTATAAAATCTATGTGCATTGGCCATTGCGAGCTTGTTGAAGAGTCATAATATAGAAACAAAGGTGCAATACATGTGTGCTTAATTCAACCTTCAGACATATCATGGTATGGAAGTAAATTAGATCTCAGTTCTAGTTATATAAATATGAAACAAAGGTGCAATACATGTGTTCTTAATTCAACCTTCAGACTTATCATGGTATGGAAGTAAATTACAGGAAGAAGTTTGTATACCCGGAAAAGGCATCAGTCATCTCTATAACGGGTCATTCGTTCAAAGGCTACAGAGAGTCGTGCTGGCTGGGTGGCTGCATCCTCGCTTGCGGGTTTTTAGGCTGAGCAAACTGTATGAGAAGAGTTGGGCTTATGCTCCTGCTTGACGAAAGTAAGTAGTTGGAAGGTATCACCCCGGGTTCTTTGCTCCCTGGTTGGTGCATTGGTCATTTGCGAGAAGCCGAATGAGCCTGGAACCCTAGGAAGGATGGAAGGAAGAAGCCGCCGGTAGCCCCTTACTCTTTATACTTAGGGCCAGTATAGATAGATTGTGTGGAGCTTTCTATTAGGCTTTAAATATAAATATATACATTTTGGCAGTCGTGCATTGTAATGGAACATTAGGAAGGTCATTAGGACCAATCCGCCCGAGAAAGAAGTACTGAAGAGAAGTAGCGAAGAAGGGAATACTTGTTTTGAATACTTGCCCCCATTATTTTGATGATTGCTGCCCACATGATATGAGTACCGCTAACGCTCATGGTATGGCAGTAAATTAGATCTGAGTTCTAGTTATATAAATATGAGCTTATGTATTGTAGATGTCTGTTATTTTAGTGTTATCTCCATCATCATAGCTGGTCACTACTGTATTCCATCTTGTTTTACGAAACTATATTCACTATAAACGAATCCTAATCTTTAACTAATGAATTTCAAGGTTTTCTACTTTTGAAATTACCTAGAACCTGATGAGGTTTAGCAAATTTGTTCATTTCTGATAAGTAATAAATTGTATAAACAGTGACACTCAATCAAGGGTTTTGGTGTTTGAATTTCATTTATTTATTACATCTAATTTACTTGTTGTATCCTTCATTCCAATTTGTTTTCCACCTTTTGGAGATATTTACTACACATCCACAATCCTACAGATTTACCATTCATAACCCTACAAATTAAATCTATGGTAATAATTGATTCGGACTTCCTCCCAGCCCTCTTTTATACTTCGCCCAGAATTCATAACATTTGTGAAGACAAGATTTCATTTCTCAAAAGCCTCAACTTTTTTCCCTTGTTAATTTTTTAGTTTTTTACAGATCTATCCAGCTGGTTACTAATCCTAAAAATGGTGACTCAAAGATTTTGTTTTGCATGAATTGGGTTAATCTAAGTGTTCACTTTATATCCATGTTGGCAACGTGTAATAAACCCTAGACATTTTGGGTATTTCCACACTTTGCTTCGCTGAAGCTTTATTAAAGAGCACTTCCAGATTACGTAGGAAAGGAAATGCAGTGGAAGGAAATGAATGTCTCATTCCACAATTCAAACGGACAACTCCATTCAATACTCTCCACAGGAAAATTGCCCTAAATTATGGGACTAGCGCCCAAAAAAAAAAGAATTGGTCTACATAAGTAAAACTAGTAAATGAACAGACTTGTATGTTTTTATTCGTCTCCAAAAATGGAATCTGTTCTTTCTGATGGGCATCTATTTATGTATCGCAGAATTTTCATTTGTTTTTAAATCAAGCATTGTGCTTCCTCTTTGTACAGTTACTGTTCCTTCTAAGAAAACATACAAGACCGTGCCTATTGAGAAAACCAAAGGGGTCAGTTAACTAGGTTAAGTCTAGGTCTGTCAAATCTTCAACCAGTTTGCAGCCACCACGAGAATCTGGATTGGGATTTAGTCACCGGTATCCAAAACCACAACGACAGGTGTGTGATAACTGGTATTCAAATTGTTTCGGTATTCTGGCCACTGACCATGGGAAAATTTACTCACAGTTTTACTCTTTCTGGTTATTTTTTTGGAATTTAGAGGATGTTTTAAAATGGGACAAAACCCCTAGGGGCGCAGTTCCATTGCATAGTTCCACAGTAAATGGGGTAGAACTACGATTATCCCAGAAAAGAGTAACCATTTGAGTGCCAGTTATCCCACTCCCTGAATTATTAATAAGTATAGGGAATGAAGTATAATATTTAATAATTGAATTTTAGAGATAAAAAGTATTAAAAAAAACTAAATGTATTGAAATTTTTACTTATTTGTTTGTTGATTTTTGACAGGAAATACACATGGACAATATACAGTTTCTGTTTGAAAAAAGACTTTGTGAAACTGACATAACTAAGAAAATGATTGGAATCCCAAAGGTAAGACTACTGCAAACAAGTCTTTTTTATTATAAATAGTTAAGTAATGTTTACATTTTTACCTAACTTCTCACCCTTCATTTACACATAAATTTTTGTCTCCAAAACCTAGCTTTTAAATCGATTTTCTTTTAATTCTGTGTAAATTGATAAACATACTGTTTTTTTTATTTTTATTTTTTTTAATTCTTATAATTTTAACTCATTTAATTCTTGTAACAGCAAGAAGCAAAAGAACATTTTCCCGGCCTTGCTTCGAATGACGGAATTAAGATGTCAATGGTAGACATGGGTGACTTAAAAATATGGGCATTCAGATACAGGTGTAATTGATGTACTAGAAATGTATTAAAATATTGTACATTTTAAAAAATATGATTAATGATGAAGATGTATTCTATAAATATTACTGCAGGATTTGGCTAAACAAAGGCAACCCGTCGTACGTTTTACGGGAGATGGGTATGTATGCTTTTATATCGTAAATGAGATGAATTTATGATCCGTGGCTGTGCTATTTCTGAAATGAACAAAAAAAATACTAAAAATTTAGGTTTTTATAAAATTATGATTTATATACACACATTTTAATAAATTTTATGTGTGAAGCTCTTGAAGATTTGATCCAAATGGACTGCATAATAACTCTTCCGAACTGTTCTATCCCTGAATTATAATCCATGATCTGATTTCTTACATTCCAGGAGAATTTCAGAAACTCCACCGCCTTAAATGTGGTGATTCCATAGAGTTTTATAAAGACAAGATCACTGGCCAATTTGTGAGTGGGTTTAGTTTCTGACTTCTTATTTTTTTGAAAACTTAAGAGAAAAACAATGCTGCTCTTCAACATATTCTCTGTGTAGAAATTTGAAATCTGATCAGTCTGTGGAATCATGTTACAGTTTATTACACGGAACAAGCAGCTCTTCAACATATTCTCCGTGTAGAAATTTGATTTCCTCGACGGAATCCTAGATTGGCCGGCAATAGACGCAATTCCCAGCTTCGACACTGACGATGGCATATCCCTGGAGGACTTGTTGGGATAATGATATTGAAGCACAGTAATTTTGTCATTTTTTTTAATAATTTGTCATCTATGTTCCACTCTCCGGATTCTGTTATTTTATTAAAGATGATCTTGTCTTGTCGGTTTCAGTTCTATCGGATTCTACCAGATTTTGAGGTGTTACTTTATTAAAGATCATCCGTTTCTGAATATTTTAGCTATTACTTACTTATTTAAATTAAGATTATCTTGGATTATCAAGAAGTTTTGATGTGTCGAAATATGAGAAATATCTTTATGTGGACTAAGTAGCACTTACATAATCAATAGTGTGATGAGTGTGGTAATCTTATGACTAAATATATTAGTTTTATTGCAAATAATACATAAAGTTTAATTTATTGAAATATGAAGAAGATCAATACTTGACTGTTGGCTAGCTTAACTGAATGCTATTATATAGCAAAGACTCAAAACTCAAGATTATGCATATTTGAAAGTTGTGAATGCATACGAAAGCCTTTGTAATGAGTTACTAAATTTTGATGTTATCATTAATGTTGTTTATTTTAATAATGAAGTAGTTTGTTTATCATGGATATATTTATTGATTTAAATATTTATATCTTTTTATTATTTATGGATGTTTTTGTTGAATTATTGGTCTTTTTCAAATATGAATTGATAGGTGATACTAGAAATTTTGGTTTGTTATTATTATGATTGAGATTATTGTTTTAGGTTGATGTCTTGCTTCTAAGCACATTAATTGTTTTTGTAACTACAATTAGAATTATGGAGTGTTCTTGACTTGAATCAAGCCTTTCATTGTTCCATGGTTTCATGACATGATTTCATATTTTCTCGTATTTAATTTTCCATAAGACTATACATGGGGTCAAGTGAATTTTTTTTAAGGTCACTATCTTGACCATTGCATTTCACATTCTTCCCAAAACTTAATATCACCTAGGAACACACAAGATATCACCTACAAAGCATGGGATGGAAATCCTTCTCTCTATAAGACCCACATAGGGTACCCAAAAGGGTCACATTATTTTCTTCGAAGGAAGAGAGAATGAAGACATCAATAACATTGAAATACTATTAGTGATTAAATAAGTTGGGGAAGAAGGCCAAGAGGAACCTATAGATATTGGAATTCTAGGCACAAAAAATAGAAGTTATTAAGGAACCAAAGAAAAATGTTTCAAATCCATGGAGAAATGAGCAAGAAGGTTAATTTCATCACCAATGTGGATAAAGGTAGATTTGGTTCATCAAAATTCCCCATGTTTGATGTCTTGTGAATGGGGAGGATCATTTTTTTCACATTTAGTATTCTTTGAGAATAAAACAATGCCACTATTTTTGATAGGAAATAATATGTGTTTAAAAACTAACTTGAGGAGCATAACTTGTAGTATAATTTGCAAGTAGTTAGCTTAATTTTCATATTTGCCACATGATGGTGGAAGCCTTTAAATAGGAATATTATAACTATGTTGATGATCAATGAGTTCCGATTGATTCATTAAACTTCTACAAGAAAAAACTTGGCAAGTCTTTACAAATTTATTACTCATGATTTAAGGAGCTCATCTCCCTATTAAAATTCCAAGCCTTAGAAAGACAAAAAAAGAAGAAAAAAATAGTGTATATCTAGAACTAACTACCCTAGTATAAGGGAACCCATTAATCTCATATACCAAAAACATATAAAGAAGATTTCGAAATTTCTAAAGGGACAAATATAACGAACATCTAAAAATGTTAAAATACTAAATAAAATTGAAAAGTAACATGAAGACATTAAAAGAACATTGGAGACAAAAGAAGCAATGATAGTCATTTGGGAAACACAACAAGAATCATGACAAGTACCAAAATGATGAATGACATTTTAATAGATCTTACAAATATTATAAGAATGCAATCATTGTGAACCCCATAAGGAATCTTGAACACCACTAATTCCTTTGGTTCCTTTATCTACTTCATCTCAAAAATGTTTTGAAGAAATAAGGAAGAGGGAAAAAAAAATAAGAAGAAAAATAAAAACCACTATAGATTAGGTTCAAGCTCTCCCTCTCGCAAAATACATTAAAGTTTTATGAAAACAATTTAGAGGATGTACATGCATTATCTACAAAGTGCAAGGGTATCTAGATAACCAAAAATAACCCTTGCTCCTGAGATAAAGTCTATAAAATGTTTCTTGTGTAGAATTTGGAGGCATAACCAAAAACTATTTACGAGTTGATTATCCAAGCAACCTGTTTATTTGTTTATTTTCTTTGCATGGAACCCCTCATTTTAAAGATAGGTACCATTATGCAAAATTTCCTAATCCTTGCTCCTCAGATAAAGTCTATAAAATGTTTCTTGTGTAGAATTTGGAGGCATAACCAAAGACTATTTACGAGTTGAATATCCAAGCAACATGTTTTTTTGTTTATTTTCTTTGCATGGAACCCCTCATTTTAAAGATAGGTACCGTTAGGTACCATTAAGGTTTCGTAAGGAATTTTAATGTGATCAATGTTAAATTTGCAAAATTTGCACCTCATCGTGATAAATATAATTAATTTATGATCATCATGAGATCCCACACCCAAGGGTTTCATAATCCACCTTAATGGATTATTGAAAGAACCTACGAACTATGTATAAAGTGACTTTGTGATTGATTACCAAAAAAGGAAGGTTGTTAAATAATTCCTACGAAAACTATAGGAATCCTAAAACAAAGTTATAAAAAAGGTTTAAAATTATCTAAATATTACTATAGAATATGATTTCAATGGCATCCTAATTTTCATCCCCTAGGAGAGTTTTTTTTCTTTTTTTTCAAGTTTCAAGGTTGTAAGTAGGGGGAAATTTTTTACACCTATTTTTGAGATTTATTGCATTATTTTTTTCAACCATGATATTTATAGTGTATCGAGTTTGTGTAATTTATCGTGACACTTTTTGAAAGGTTTCAATGAGGAAAAATAGGCAGAAAATCAACAAAGATATCAAAATAGGCATTAATCATACATATCTCATTAATCAATGTATAATATATACAATGAGAACTTACCGGTGGGTTCATATACCCAAGTGGTCTCTTGGAATCCTTTTCCTATTTCATATTCAGCTATGCCCCTTAGTCTTCTTCTCTCATGTGAATACAAAGATAACATAATAATTTTCCTACCACAAAGGATTGGGTTCCCAACAATTCCCCTATTAATCGGAACGGGTGTATATGAGTCCAAGAAAAGAGAGTTTAATAAATGGAACTGGATAGCTACCAAATGTTGAACATTTCCAACTTGACAATTCGAATTTTCCAAGCAAGTTAGGAGAAGCTTGCATCGCTTTTTGAAGTCGTGGTTTTGGCTGACCACAAACCAAAACCGCTAGTAGAAGATGTTTTATTCTACTAAATTGTTGAACTTGGAAACAACTTTGGTTCTTCCTCATAGGTTGTGTCTTGAACTTGGCATGAAGTTAGTTCTCTCGAAAGTGGTGGCTTAGGGACAACCATATGATGTCAAGAAAAAGATGAATTCTTATGCTAAATGGGTGGTTTAAGGATAACCACAACCTATTGTTTATGGAAAATCTACTCAAGCGGAGTCAAGCGAGATATCCCTAGTCCAAGTGGATCTAGAACAAATAGGTGTAGAACACAAACTACCTTCCTATATCAATGGATATGCAAGGTGAACAGGTAGATAACTTACCTGATATCTGCAAATCCTTTCCTCTTTGTTTCTCCAAGCTCGATGGCCTTCAGATCTCGAGCTGCAAAACCTTGTCAAGCACGTGGAAACAAGAAAACAGTAAAAGCATATCTAAATATTAATTGATCTAAACAAACAGTTACGGGAGAATGTTCTAAGCATTACCAACACAACAATACTTATGGAAATAGTTTGTATTAATGTAATAAAGGGAAGTACATAGAGAGAGAATGTAACAACCTAAGCCTTAACGTCGCAACTTCCATCCAACAATCCAATCCAAGCCTCCAAAGGATGAGTAATGATCACCTAGAGTAATTCCACGAGCATGAGAGTATGAGAGTACTATAGTCCTTCCTCCCTCCCCAATGGAGAGAGGGTCAATATTTGTAATGCTAAATGGATAGATTAGGTTGAATATTAAGGGGAGAGGTCTAAGGTATCTTCCCATTAGGTTAGGGGACCAAATACAAGCCTTCCTATCAACTAGAGATAGACCTCCATGTCACCAAACTCTGAGAAGTTGCTCGAAGCTTCCATTTATCCACATTAACCAACTCTAGTGCACTTTGCATGAAGGAAACTTGCGACACGCATGAATCAATGCCTCTTGCATAAAGGAAACAAGATCCACTTGTGCACTCTTCGAGAAAGAAGCATGCACCACCCAAGTTATGGCACCTCTTGCTCAAAAGAAAGATGTGCTAGTGAAACTACACATTGTGGAAACATAAGGACACCAACTTGCTCTGGATGTTTTTAGCGAGGGAAAATTCAGGGATTAAGGCACGTAGTTGACACATGACTCATGATGACGAGATTTTGGGGTAACAGAATGCCCCCCAAAGCATGAAGTTAGTAAAATAAGACAGGTGAAATGATTTGTAATGTGAAGGATCGACGACAAGGACTTGTTGGTCGGAAGAAGTTGTTGCAGTACAACTGACTCTGAGATACAAGTCTCACATGACTCATAACATGGATGCTGATGAATACATTGCAGATCCATGGTACTAGAGACCGACTGAACACAATCATGGCTACTGGGCATAATCGTAGATCCATGATGAGATGATAACAAATCCAAGACCAATACAACAATGGATCCGTGTAGTACGACTCAAACAAACTCCATCGCAACCTCATAAATATATGATTCTACCCATGGTCTTCAAGATGAACCCACAATGATACAAATCTAACAATGTGATTACAATGTCTTCGAGTCGAATATGATAGAAACCACTTGATTACTGGTCATTGATGCATATCATTAACAAGAGTGAGGGAAATCACCATTGATGTCAATGATTCCCAAGGTATCATAGTACATACCATCAAGTGTGAATCAATGAGTTGAGGTTCAACACTCGATGGGATCTTTCAATCAAGATTCAATGATGTAAACTCATGTTGAAAGAGAGGTAACCTACCATTGAGGCATGTAGGCCCAAGGTACTTTATTAGTTTCTAGATTCAATCCTCGGAAGATGTTTTGAAGTCGACAAGAGTGAATCTATCAAAGGAGGGCCATGATGAATCCCCCATCATCGACATAATACACGATCATAGATGTTTGGAGCGAATCAGACAGTAATGTCTGAGACTAACTCAGGGTACAACGACATGATGGAAGGCATATTGACTACAGATACTGAATGACAAATGTTTCTTGAACATCGACATGGAATGACTCGGCAGTATCGACTTGACGAGAATGATATCAATCCCCTAATGCAACTGATGGTGGAAGCATACATTGGACGACCCAACAGAGTAAGAAGACTCTTGGAATCAATGGGACTCGAAGACAAATGGATTACCCAAGTACTGAATGCATATGTAGATCAGTGCCATGTTAAAGAGTGACTGTGTACTGCCGAAACTACAATGAACACACATTCTTTCCTTATCCCCATCATGATTGATGAGTACCATTTAGTTTTTTAACGAGCTTGAGGAGGGTAATAGATGTTCGGTGTAGCTCATCCCATGGGTGAGTCCAATCCCAATTTTTTTACGAACCTAAGATAGGATGGGTTCATCCCACAATGGGCCCTTCGATGTTAGATTTTAACGAGTCTAAAGAAGGTAAACTCGACATCATTTCATGTTTAGAGAGTCTGAAAAGAACTAAAGAAGACTCCAAAGGTTTTTTTCGTAAAAGTTAGTCTCTTCACCCGAAAAGGGATAAAACAACGTGAAAGAGAACTCTTCAAGTCATGATCGGCTGGAGTGCTCCTTTTTCGTAAATAGTGCCTCATGGTCCAAAAAAGGGGTAAAATATCACCATAAAGACGATCATTCAAATACTTTTACAAGTGTGAAAGCATCAAGCTTGCTTTGGCGATCTTTTTCGTATTTAGAGCGCCTGAAAAGAGCTTAAAGAAGGACTCTGAGGGGTTCCCTTTTCATGGGAGTTTAACTATCCCTAAAAAGTGATAAAATACAACTCGGTAACTTATTCTCATCATGTTACGAGCACTAGAAGGAACAAAGAGTAAGCTCGATGTCATTAATGTTTGTTTTGAATGAGCAAAATACTGACACAAAAATGCTCAAAGAGTTGTTCACACCTGATGACAAATGTGATATGACCATGGTCACAACCGACTGCTCTAATACAACACTTTACTTCACCTGTAGACTCCAAAAACTAGTTCAAAACAATCGATTAGGCATTCAGACATAGAAATATCCCTAACTATAGTAAAAATGACCCAAAAAAGAATAAATGAAAAAGAGAATATTCCATTTTCAATATAAAAAGGGCAAATATTAAAATTTATTTACTATTTCTTTTTACCAAATTGGGAGGGTGAAAAAATACCATTCGGAGTCATTTTTAAACTACCGATTGCGGGAGATCTGGTCAGCCATTTTCATTGATGTCGGCGTCATGTAAGACTATAACTTGTCCTCTTCATTTTCAGTGGAGTAAAGTTGCTTTTATTTCCATTTTTTAGGTTTTTTAGCTTGTGTAATGAGGGGATAGTATGCCTTCAAGATGGCACACTTTCCCCTTACGGGAAGTGCTTTGAGGGCTTACTGGCGCCCTTCCCATAAGGGTAATGTGCACCGATGGTGCCCTGTCTGTACTAACGGGGTGCGCCAATGAAATTCGTCCTCATGAACTCAATGAAACGCCAAAATTTGACCATATGGAAAGTGGATCAAGCTTCTAATATATGTTTTAATGCTATTTGGACGAGTTTGGGAAAAAGAAGATGGTCCATTGGAGAGAGAGGTAGCATGAAATGGATGATTCCCAAGCGGCCAACGATCCCCAATGTATAAATGCACTGCGGAACTGCGAGCTACTCAAGTACTTTCATATCGAGGGAATTAGGTCCCAAGTATCATTGCTAGAGTACATGCTCAGATGGTGGGATCGAGAGCAGCAATACTTCTGGGTCGGTGTCCATACACTGACTATAGACATAGAGGATATCTATTTTCTGATGGGGTTGTCGTGACGGGGAGCTCCAGTGTCTTTTTCGGGGTCATGAGGGAGTGACCGAACTACTGAGGAGTTAGTAGCCTAGTGGTACACTTTTGGTACATAGATGGTTGGTGGGAAAATTCCCATCAAGGATGTGTGGGACTCTCCATTACGCACAGTCTTGTTTAGCATTGAGAGGGTGGCAGGGAGTAGGGCTCCTCACCTGGAAAACAAGGCCCACATGTTGTATGTAAAGGAGTGTATGGATCCTACAGTTTTCAACTAGTGCGAGGTTCTCCTCGTGAACCTCAGGGATCATCTCAGCAAGTGGCGGCGTGGTGAGATGAAACAATTTTTCTATGGATAGTTCGTGGTCTCGTTCCTCTTATAGTGGGTTCCACATCTACGCCCGCAGGTAGAGATAGATGATTTGCATCCAAGGGATCCACACATGGTTTGATGGTCTGATGTGATGGCCCTCCATGGAAGTGGGGGTCCTATCATTAGCTACGGTCCTCCTTTTTTCAGGTGCTTGAGGGGACAACTCTTCATGGTGGAGGACTACCCCTATGAGGGTACCGATTTCAGAGGGGAATCAGACTTGGTTCTTCCTGAGGACATGCAGTTGGGAGACATATGTAAGAATGACAACTCTGTTGTGTTTTTCATTTTATGGTTTTTAGATTTTTTGGAGTAGTACCGATGATTGATACATGTTTGGTGCAGATGTGGGCCCGTCTCGTCCAGCTGGAGCTTCTCTATTAGGAACCCATGTCTTTACTTTGTTAGTATATTGTTGTTGGATGCATATGCTTTGTAAGTCATCCCATAGTATTTGTTGATCAATAGTTTTTGTTATTGTTGTTGGCGCATATGCTTTGTAAGTCGCCCATAGTTTTGATCCATAGTTTGTATTGGCCCATGGTTTTGACCCGTAGTAATTGTTGATCCATATTTTGTATTGGCCCATGGTTTGTATTGACACATGGTATTGACCCATGGTATTAGCACCTAGACTTAGTATATAAGTGTGTGTTGAGGCCTATGAAGGCACCGTGAAGTTAATTGTATTGAGCTTGCTCAAAGGAGGTTGCCCCCTCGAAGTGGCCCGTGATCAATATAAAAGTGATTCTAAGTTCTATTATTCTGGTATCTCGTGTATTTGCATTAATTAATTATTGCAGGTTCTTCACATCTAGTATCAGAGCACTTTCTTGGGCTCGCTTGGTGAAATTTCTGCCAAATTGTTTTTTTTCACATCTATTGCAGGTTCGGATTTGGGAATAATCCCTATCTGCTTAAATGTGGGAAGTACTTGGGCATAAGCCCTAAAAGTCATTGTGAGGAGTACCACAGGAACCCCGAAGTAGATGGCCCATTGAGAGAACCTACCAGCGAAAAGGGCAATGACCCCTACCTGATTGACTAGTTCCCACCCGTGAGGTAAACCAAGAGCTGTCGTTTGTGGCAAAGCGGTTATCAGTTTTACTTGAGCCGTGGAGTGAGGGGTACTGCCCCAATACACAAGCCGTCAGATAGCATTGGTGGCTGAGTGAAACCCTTAAACTGTTAGGAAGCCGCACATACCTGGGGTCCATATCTATTTGCAGCTAAACTATTGTCGATCACTGCTGCGTCATTTCAGATCCAACCGTTCAGATCCATTCTGAAAGTTGTTCCAGATCCAGCCATTTTCAATCCATTCGGGGCCGTTTCAGATCCCTATGTTTCTGCTGACTTCCAGGCCATTGCATATCTATCTATTTTCAAATCCCTTCCGAGCCGTAGCTGCTCCATTCTGGAAAAAAAAAAAACTTTCAGCAATCAGTTTTTTCTCCATATCTCCCTTGTTTTCACTCCATTTCCCTTGAAACTTTCGAGGAACGCCTATAATCCCATTCTGCATATTTCATTCCTACAGACCCTATCCCCAATTCCACTTCCCAAAGCCTGAAATCCCACATTTGTCTATTTTTAGGGTTTGCCATAACTTCCTCAGATTTCACCCAATCACCTTCAAATTTTACCACAGAGTTCCTTTCTGAATTCTACTTCTTTGTCCCCCTCTGCCAAATTTTCTCATTCTTTCACCCCGCTTCTGAAATCCCGCTTTTCTGTTTTCATGTCCTTTCTACAGTGTCCAAAATCTCGTCAAACCCCAATTACCCATCAAATGTTTTCCCCAGTCCAAATTTCCCTTTACTAAATCAGCTTATGTTTGTGTTTTTCTACCCATCCCCGCCACCCCCCCCCCAAAAAAAAAACCCTAGTTATGGTTGTCACCTGTGCAGGAGCACACACCATGGAGGAAGCACTTGCAGCCATCAAAACCAAACTCCAAGATCTGGATGAAAAATTTCTCAGCCTCCATCTTCAACATTCAGCCATGAACAATAACCGACAGCCAGAATCTTTTGCAGCCACCGGGTTCTCTTCTTCCATCAATTTTCGTGGGCCGAAGCTTGATTTTCCTCGCTTCAATGGTACCGATCCGACTGGATGGATATACCGAGCAGAACAATATTTCAGTCTGCATAATACTTTTGATGTCTAGAAAGTTCCACTTGCATCCTTTCATTAGGAACAGGAAGCCCTTAAATGGTACCGTTGGTACATCAAAGCTCATCCTGAGCCAAACTGGACATATTTTTTCCAACTCCTTTTGCCACGATTTGGTCCTAGTGCTTTTGATGACTTCACAGGAGCACTCACTAAACTTCACCAAATTGGCACAGTGAGAGAGTATCAGACAGAATTTAAGAAACTAGCCAATCACACAGAAGGATTGTCAGATGAATTCTACAGGAGTTGTTTCATCAGTGGTCTCAAGGATGAAATCCGCTCAGAAGTCAAAATGTTCTGTCCCAACACAATGATGGAAGTGCTAGGGTTGGATAAGTTGGCAGAGGACACGATCGCATCTCAACAACGCTCCAAACCCATCTTTGTTCCCTTCAGAAATATGGGTTCCCAACGACCTCCCATCATGCTTGCCCTGAAACCAACTCCTATCAAGCATTTGTCTGAAACAGAGATGCAGGCATGCCGAGAAAAATGGCTTTGTTATAATTGTGATGAGAAATTCACTCGGGGACATAGATGTGTTCAACAAAAGCTCTATCTCTTGGATGTGGATTCTCCGCCTGCCTCAGAACTTGATGAAGAAGCTCCAGATACAGTAGATGATTAGGTCGACATTCAACACCCGCCTGTTGACACCCCATCTCAGGATGACCCACCTGGGCTCTCTCTCCATGCTGTAACCAGCATCACCACCCAACAAACAATGCGAGTCAGGGGATACTTCAAGAAGCTCCCTCTTACCATACTCATTGATTTTGGTAGCACTCATAACTTCATTGACGCTCAGATTTCCAAACAGGCTGATTGTTTTGTCCATCCTTGTTCCAACTTTGAAGTCATGGTTGCCAATGGGGGCACCTTACCTTGCAAGGGGAAGTGTCGTAATGTGCGTATCTCTATGGAAGATTATAACTTGCTCTCTGACATGTTTTCCTTATCGTTAGGTGGATGTGATGTGGCTTTGGGTGTTCAATGGTTATGCACACTTGGCCCCATCTTATGGGATTTTGCTGAACTTTTGATGCAGTTTTCAGTCAATGGGACACAACACAAATTTATGGGCTTACAGCCAGGGTCTCTCTGCATCATCAATTCACATCGCTTGGAAAAGATCCTTAAGAATAATTCACCTGGTGTCATTGCTCAGCTCCATTCCCTTCAGATGCACCCACCAACGGTCTCCACTACTTCCTTGGATGGATATGCAGGTGTCTTTGTTACACCAGTGGACTTGCCGCCTTCACGAAACCTTTCTGGTAAGCATTTTGCCGCATCTACATCTCAACAGGACATGATGGCTATTTTGCATGCAGTACAGAAGTGGCGGCCATCCCTATTGGGGAATTATTTCTACATCAAGACTGATCTCCGAAGTCTGGAAACTTTCCTAGAACAACGGGTCTCCTCCCCAGCACACCTGAAATGGGTTCTCCAACTCATGGGTTATGACTATGCGACCACTTACCAGAAGGGTACGGACCATATGGTGGCAAATGCTCCTTCTCGCACATTTGATGACCCAGTTTCTCTTACAACTATTTCTCTGCTTGTTCCAAATTGGTTGCAATCTGTTTAATGGGGCTATCTCTTCTATGAACTCCATGGTTCTTCATCAACAAGGCACTCTGGGTTCCTCAAAACATATGATCAGGAACAATGTAACTTCTTTTGGAAGGGATTGAAAATGACAATTCAACGAATGGTGGTTGACTGTGATACTTTCCAGGTCAACAAGGGTGAAACGACCCTCCTTTCGGGACTGCTCGAACCCTTGCCCATCCCTACACAGATTTGGACAACTATTTCTATGGATTTCCTGGAAGCACTCCAGTGGTATAGTAACACATCTAAAAGGACACCATATGAAGTAGTCTCTGGACAGGCACCACCAGTTCTTCTTCCATACACCTTCAACAGCTCCCCAGTTCAGGCAATTGACTCAATTCTTCAAAACTGCAATCAACTTCTTCTCATTCTGCAGGACAATCTTCACATGGCAAGAATTCAATTGAAACAAGTCGATCAACACCGTTCTGCGTGCACTTTTCACGTCGTTGATATGGTTCTTCTTCGTCTACAGCCTTCCACGCAATCCTCCCTGAAACTCAAAAGGTACCAGTGGCCCGGAATGCAACCCGAGGATGCTACAGGGGACCCACTCCTTCAGATTCTGCATCAATTTCCACATCTAAAGCTTTGAGGACAAAGCTTTTTCTAAGGGAGAGGGGATGTTAGGAACCCATGTCTTTACTTTGTTAGTATATTGTTGTTGGATGCATATGCTTTGTAAGTCGTCCCGTAGTATTTGTTGATCAATAGTTTGTGTTATTGTTGTTGGTGCATATACTTTGTAAGTCGCCCATAGTTTTGATCCATAGTTTGTATTGGCCCATGGTTTTGACCCGTAGTAATTGTTGATCCATATTTTGTATTGGCCCATGGTTTGTATTGACACATGGTATTGACCCATTGTATTGGCGCCTAGACTTAGTATATAAGTGTGTCTTGAGGCCTATGAAGGCACCGTGAAGTTAATTGTATTGAGCTTGCTCAAAGGAGGTTGCCCCCTCGAAGTGACCTGTGATCAATATAAAAGTGATTCTAAGTTCTATTATTCTGATATCTTGTGTATTTGCATTAATTAATTATTGCAGGTTCTTCACATTCTCCAATCGCACGGAGACAGGAAGTGCGAGAGATGGAAGTTGTAGAGCATGATGCGATGGAGGAGTTAGATGAGATGTAGGAGAACCTCCAGAGGTTGACCCTAAATATCCCAGAGTCATCCGTACACGATCTACCTCATTTCTATTAGTGAGAAGTTGTGGGGGTATCTACACAATTTGGTTCAGTACTTCGGAAAGTAGCTTGGGACATTGTCTGTTACCATGAGCGTCCTAGGGACTAGGGTCATATATATATGTATATATTGAAAGCCATAGGATTTAGATTTTTGTAGAGGATATTTTTACTGAAAGCTCATGTCCTTCAGATTTTGTACCATTACCACATTTTCGTATTATTCTGACATGACATATATACAAAACTCTATTTGTGGCTCTATATACCGTGTTCTATTGGTGACTATGGAATCTTGTACATGTTTTTCTTATACATTATGGATGACTTACTTGTTGTTCCTATTTTTGTATCTTTTGGATGTTTTATGTATGTGCAATGTAGCAATCTAAGATAAAATTGGTGATGGAGTCAGCAACAGTGTTCATGTCTCTTGAAATGTGTATGTATTGAACAGATTCAAAGAACCTCTCCAAGAGACATACTCATTGGAAAATATGGAGTAGGGTGGGGTCACGGAGAGTGTAGACATGGTTAATATGGGAGACCACTAATTTGAGTCAAGATGGACAACAATGTGGTTCATACCCAGGGAAAGAGCGTCGGTTGAGACTCCAATCACCGCATGATACTCGGTGGAATTATTGGTTTCATACCCTAGACAAATCCCTCCTAAACTAATGATCTCACCGGTAGGGGAATAAAGTACCCAGGATGCCGAAGCGAGGTTATGGGTATGCTGGCTGGCATCGTCCGTGAATCCAAAATAGGTTGCCATCTGCACATGCAGACAGAACATGGTATAAGTGTAAATCCAGGATCCTATCACACTAAAGAAAAGTGTCACACCACACAAAACACACACCATATACAATATATACAAACTACTAATGCATAAAATACTTTAGCATAGTACCTCTTCAGGTAGAACCCATTGCGAGGCTCCCCCAAAGATAGCCCATCATAATCTTTGAGTTTGTATGCTACCTTCTCCAAAACACCCTTAATGACATATGGCCCATGCCACATGGACTCAAACTTTCTTGCCCCCATCTTATCATGTTTTTGGTCATATGTGAGGACCAACTCCCCCTCATTGAAGATACAATGTTTGAATGAGTTGTCATACTGGTATTTGATGCGTTTCTTATGTGCTTCGTTAGCAAAAGCAGCATCGTAGCGGGTCTCATCAAGTTTTTCCAAGTGAAGGAAACATTCTTCCTCGGCAGTGGTGTTTGGGAGAAGTTCGACTGCAAGTTTCAATGATGGAATCTCGCACTCAATAGGTAAGACTGCCTCCAGTCCGTAGACCAATTGGAAAGGAATGAAATCGGTGGCAGTTTTGACGGAGGTCCTATACGCCCATAGGGATGAAAAGAAAATGTGATGCCAGTTTGACCTGTGTGTACCCACCATGTGTTGAATCATGGTTTCGAAGACCTTATTGATGGCCTATATTTCTCCATTAGACCGCGAGTAATGTGCAATTGAGTTCTCATGGAGAAAACCCAACGTGGCTCTCAATCCGTCAACCATCTTGTTTTGGAAGTGTTATCCAGGATCAATGACGATGGCTTGAGGGACTCCGAATCGTGCCATGAGATGGTTAAACATAAAGAGTGCGACCGTTTTTCCATCTTCGTTGTATGTAGGCATATCCTTGACCCACTCGGTAAAATAGTCAATGGCCACAATGACATAACCATGCCCGTCGGCCGAGGTAGGTTTACAATGCATGAAATCTATGCCTCACTTAGCAAAGGGGCCGACGACAATAACAAGATGCAAAGGGGCTATGTGAGAGCACTTTTTGTGGTGAAAAAGAGGGTAGGGAGGACATGTCTTGATGGCCTCAATACAGTTTTTGTAGATTGAAGGCCAGTATTATCCATCGTGTAATACTTTTTAGGCTGTAGCAATCCCAGAAAGATGACCGCCACATGCCCCAGAGTGACAGTCATTGAGAACGTGTTCATCCTCCTCATGATTTAGGCAGCGTCAGAGGATGGAATCGACACCACAATGATACAAGGTATTGTCGACAATCAAATAATACATAGTGTGGTGGCGCACACGATGACGGTTGTCATGAGATAGTTGAGGGTGGAACCATCTGGTTTGGAGATATAATGTGATGTCTCCATACCATGGGTCAGACATACTGATGAGAAACAATGACTCATCAGGGAGGGATTCGATGGGATCAGTTCCTGGATCAGTACACGGAAGATCACAGATAAGTTCTTTAAAAACCAAAGATTTAATTGATTTGTCCTTCTCGAACTGGAGGTCGAATTCTTGAAGGATTACAATCCAGCGTGAAAATTTCCCCCCCCGAGCACCTGACGTGTAAGGACGTGGTACATAGGGTTAGAGTCATCTATGATAATGGTAGCGTGGAGAAATATATAATGGCGGAACTTCTCCATAGCAATGACTGCTGCGAGAGCTAGTTTCTCGACCTTTGAGTAACGCGTTTTGGGGTCAAGAAGACCCTTACTCAGGTAGTAAATCACATGTTCCTGGGTGTTGTTGTCCTCCTGTACCAAGACCATGGAAATTGTGGTAGAGGAAGCAACAAGATAAAGGATATAATCCTTACTATAATTGGGCAGTTGGACCACAAGGGCATGAGTGATGGAATTATTTAAGTTTTCAAAGGATTGTTGGGCATAATCATCCCAAATGAAGGGGACGTCCTTCTTTAACAACCGCATGTAGCCCTATGTATTCTCAATGAAATTACATACAAAACGTCGGAGGTAGTTTTCCTTCCCTTGCAAACTTTGAAGTTCTATGATGTGAGTGGGAGGTGGGAGAGCGACAATGGATTCCACCTTAATGGGATCAATGTGGATCTCGTCATTAGAAACAATGAAACCTAGGAGGTGTTTAGACTTGACATAGAATATGCACTTGTGAGAATTTATACAAGTGTTATATGGTCTGCATCTGAGGAATACATCCGTCACATGATCGATGTCAAACTCACGACGATTTGAATGAGCAGGAAGATCGTTGAGATAGGGTTCCACAAAGTCCTTCACATCATGAAAAGTGTATGACATGGCTCGATGGAATGTAGAACGAGCATTTCTAAGGCTAAAGGGGAGTTTGCGATAAGTGAACGTACCCCATGGGAAGATAAAAGAAGTTTTATGTTGGTCGGTTGGGTGGGCCTCAATTTGGCTATAACCGGAGAAGCTATCCATAAACAAGAAGATGACACTTACGACACAATTGTCAATGATTTGGTCGATGAACAGGGTAGGGTAGTTTTTCTTAGGTCAAGCCTTGTTCAGATCCCTGTAATGGACACAAACCCTAATGGTGCCCTTCTTTTCTGTCATAGGGACGACATTAGAGACCCAATATGTTAAAGGAACAGGATAGATGAAGATGGCCTTCGGAAGCTTTTCAATCTCATCCTTAATTGCCGCAGTTTTTCAAGGGTGCACGGGTCATAACGTTTGTTGGACAAGTTTAGCGTCGACATTTTTTTTGGATATCATATCCAAAAATGGAAGGATCAATCCCAGGAATTTCCTCATAGGTCCATGCAAAGATGTCACAAAATGTTTTGAATAAGGCCGTATATGTGGTGATCTTTTCGGGTGAATAATTTTTGCAAATGCAGATATGTTCCACGACGCCATGTGTGACCAAGATGTCGATCAGAATAGTGGGCATGATGTTTTCCAAATTCCCCTATGTGACCGTATCACAAGTAAGAATCGAATATTGGGGGAAATGAAAGACATCTAGTGACAAAAGGGTTGTAATTTTTTTCTCCACAAAATCCAGGGGTGGTAGGAAAGACGATCGATGATGGAGTTCTTCCCACAGAGGTGTTAATTTTGGCATATAATTCACAACAAGAGCATAATAAGGATCACTGAAAGAAACACAATCACAAGATAGACTCAGATTTATCCCGGGAAACCCTCATCGGGTAGAAAACCCAACAAAGCTTCCGCAATATAGATAACAAACAAATACAAAGATGTAATCCCCAAAAAAGAGCTCCTTCTCCTCCTTTGCAGATCTCTCTCTCTCCTATGTGAGTTTCACAAGTGATCGTGTGTGTGATAATGAGGAACAAACCTCCTCTATTTATACATTACTTCACCTGAATTTTAACCCTAACTGGGCTAACTTCTCCTAGTAGAGTCTAATAACCACTGATAACTTAACTCAGGGCCGACCCCACTAGGGAAGTCTAATAACCCTAGTTATAACATCCCGACGGAGGAATAAACATCTCCATATATACATATAATGTCTCGACAGAGGAATGAACATCTATGGATCATAAAGTACAAATAGAATACTCTTAGAAGTTACAATATTTCAACACTCCCCCTTAACGAGAAGGATATTCTAACAACATCTACATGAGCAAGGAGTCATCAACTACATCATACATAATACATCTATAAATCATTGGAAGATTTCTTCATTCATTATCGGTAACTCAAACAGCTACTGGAACATCTTCAATTTCTTCAATACTAGAACATCAACATCTTCAGTACTCAATCTTCATCTTCTGTAGCACTCGATTACTCGATCAACTACAACATCTGGATCTCTTGATCAACAACATCATCATCTGGATCTTCCAATCAACAACATCATCTAGATCTCTCGATCAACAACACCATCATATGTATCTTCCGATCAATAGCTTCATCTGAATTTCTCGATCAACAACATCATCATCTGGATCTTCCTATCAACAACATCATCATCTGGATCTTTCGATCAACAGCATCGTCATCTTGATCTCTCAATCAACAACCACATGGCCTGCAATACACATGATCCAATTATGGGATGATCAATCGCTCTCACTTTAGGACATAAGTCCAAGGATGATACAATCCTAATCCACTTATGGGATGATCAATCCTTTTCAATTTAAGACACCATATCATGTCTAGGGACGATGAAATCCACTCTCTACTTGGACAAAGTCTAAGGACCACTTCTCGAAGACATAGGTCTACAAATCCACTTAGGACAAAAGTCCAGGGATGATGCAATCCACTCGTCTACTTAGACAAAGTCTAAGGACCACTTCTCAAAGACATAGGTCTACGGATCCATTTAGGACAAAATTCCATGGATGATGCAACCCACTCGTCTACTTAGACAAATTCTAAGGACCACTTCTCAAAGACATAGGTATACGGATCCATTTAGGACAAAGGTCTAGGGATGATGCAACCCACTGGTATACTTAAACAAATTCTAAGGACCTCTTCTCAAAGACATAGGTCTATGGATCCATTTAGGAAAAAAGTCAAGGGATGATGCAACCCACTCGTCTACTTAGACAAAGTCTAAGGACCACTTCTTGAAGACATAGGTCTACGGATCCATTTAGGAAAAAATTCCAAGGATGATACAATACACTCGTCCACTTAGACAAAGTCTAAGGACCACACATCGACCTCATCATTGATATCATCGAACTCATCGTCGGAATAGGTATCCTCATCATTGACCTCATCATCGGAACAGGTATCCTCATCATCGACCTCATCATCGGAATAGGTCTCCTCATCATCGATACAAGTATTCTCGCCATCGATACATGCATCCTCATCATCCATACCAGTATCCTCATCATCTACCTCATTGTTGATCCAAATATCATCATTGACCATATCTCTCCCCCTTTCGAGGAGGGTCCTTCTGAACTACACCAAGCTTGTCTCGGAAATACTCAAACTTTACTCGAGACAGAGGTTTGGTCAATACATCAGCAAATTGTTCGCTAGTGCTCACATACTTGAGAGCTTTATAGCTCTTTTCTGCACCATATCCCATATATAGAAATATCGGATCTCTATGTGCTTTGACTTATCATGGAACACTAGATTCTCTGTCATCTTGATACGACTCTGGTTGTCACACAGGATCACAGTGGGGTCCATCTCTAAGTCAAATAGTCTTGATAACAACTTCCGAAGCCATATGAATTCACAACTAGCAGAGCAGGTTGCTATATATTCCACTTCAGCTGTGTTGACAGCCACACTAGACTGCTTCCTGCTAAACCAAGAGATCATAGCAAATCCCAGAAAATAACATCCACCTGATGTGCTCTCTTTGTCTGAGACACTTCCAGCCCAATCTGCATCTATATAACCATACAATCTGAAGTCATGATCTCAAAGATAATGTAGAACAAAATCTATCGTACCTTTCAGGTACCTCATCACATGCTTTGCAGCTATCAGGTGAACACATCTAGGCTCAACTAGATACTGGCTTAGGTTGTTCACAAGAAAGCATATATCTTGCCTGGTATTCATCAGATACATCAGTGACCCAATAATCTGTCTGTATTGATTCACATCCACTAATTCTGGCGATTCATCTGCTAACAACTTCAGGTTGGAATCCATGGGAGTGGCCATGGCTTTAAATTCCAACATATCAAATCTTTTCAAGATTTCCACAGCATACTTTCCTTGGTTGAGAAATATTCCTTCTGGTCCTTTCCATACTTCCGGACCTAGGAATTGATGCATCAATCCGAGATCTTTCATCTCAAATTCTGTAGCTAGCTTCTTCTTGCTTTCCATGATCTGTTTCTCATTTCCTGTTAGAAATAGATCATCCACATACAGTAATAGTATGACAGGCGCATCATCCATAACCTTAAGTTAAAGGTTAGGGTCAACTTTACTTTTGGTAAATCCCAAGCTCGTCAAGAAGCTATCAATTCTCCCGTACCAAGCTCTAGGAGCGTGTTTCAACCTGCACAGAGATTTATTCATCTTACATACGTGAGTTCTCCTATCTTCAACCTCAAATCCTTGTGGTTGTTCTATGTACACTTCTTCCTCAATCACACCATTCAGGAAGGCTATCTTCATATCCATCTGTTGTAATCTCCACTTCATCATGGATGCAAGTGCCATGATGGTTCTAATGGAAGTGTACCTTACAACTGGTGCAAATGTCTCTTCATAGTGAATTCCCTCTTTCTGAGAGAATCCTCTGGCCACAAACCATGCCTTATACTTTTCAATGCTACCATCCGCAACATGCTTTATCTTCTATATCCATTTGGAGGATACCACACTCTTGTCTTTTGGTTTGGGAACTACATCCCAAACATCATTCTTTATTATTGATTGGTATTGCTCCATCATTGCTTCTACCCATTCTTTCTTATGAACTGCTTCTTCATAACTGGTAGGTTCTTGATCTACAAGATCACACATCAAAGCCACATAGCTAGAAAATGGCTTTGGTTTTTTCCTCACTCTTGTGGAACCTTCTGGAGCTCCATACTTTTTTGCTCCTAGTATAATATCTCTTGACCATGCCGGATTTCTCTTATGTGATATGTTCATAGGTGGGTATTCTTGAGGTTCTATCATATCATGGTCTTCTGGTGTTTCCTCCTCAAGGGAGGGAGTAGCTTCTGTATTTCTAGGAGGTATATCTTCTTCATATATTTCTTCATACTGGCACTTTTTGGATCTTTTGAGAGCAGCTTCCTCATCAAAAGTTACATCTCTACTAATTTCCATGTGATGGAATCCTAGGATGTATATTCTGAATTCCTACTTCATTTCTTCTGGATTCTTTTATTGTTGAACCATTGTCACTTGTTCTACGGAACAAGTCTCATCATTCTTCATTTGTAGGTGATCATTTGTACGATACTTCCTACAAGTCAAATTCAATAGCATGGTTAGAAACATCTCATAGTTTCCAAATATACATATATGCATAAAACATAAGTCACACTATCTTAGCCAATGCCACAACATTCATCCATATCTCATATTCATATGGTAACTTTCTAGATGCCTTCCATCTCTACCAGGACATTATTAAGAGTGTGCACTACTCCCAGTATGTCAGCAAAGAGGTTTCGTATGACACCATAGGCTACTTACCCATCACATGCATGAAATTGCAAATATCCTAAACACATCCTAAATAAATGTTTATACTACTGGATACTATCATTTAAACAATGTGATAGAAATGAGAATTCAAATACTTATCTTTGTTTGTTTGGTAGGATCTCTTTTGATCCTAGTCTCCTTGGAGGTATTAGTGGAATGTATGATGGTGAAATATACTCCATAATCAAGCTTTGTGAGCAAGCCTCCTATGCCATATCTCACTTGGGCTAGTGGCTTCATGAACAAGGGTTGCTTCTTAATGTCCCTTGAGTTTATATAGCCCTCCTTCTTCTTCACCAATAACAACTGCATCTTTAGTGGATTTACCTTTGGAGCACATGAGTACTTGTCCATCTATGAATGCAACCCTATAACCTTTCTTATCTAATGATGAGATAGAAATTAGGTTCTTCTTCAACCCTAGGACATATAAAACTTCCTTCATCTTCATGGGAGTTCCAGAATCAAGCTTGTAACTTGCTTCACCAATTCCTTTGATAGGATATTGATAATCATCTCCTAATGATACATTCTGTGGAGAGGTTCTTTCTTCAAGTCTTGACAAAGTTTTCTTTTGTCCCGTCATGTGCTTGGAAGCCCCACTATAAATAAGCCATGTATCTTCTCCAAGTGTTATGGACCCATAGAGTGAAGAGAATAGAACATATTTTTCTACATCTTCTTCTTCTACATTAGGTCTTTCTTCCTCTTCTTCTTTACTATCATCTTCTGCTAGATGTGCTTGATGTATTCTGTGGTCGAAACACTTCTTGTGTTCTCTTCTCTTTGATGGACAATCTCTAGCAATGTGTCATATTTTGTGACAAATTTTACACTGGAAAGAGGAGTAGTCTCTTCTTGAATTGGTTCCTCTTTTCTTTTGAAACCTTTGGGTAGGTTGAGACTCCTTGTGGCTTTCCTTCTTGAAGTTGGATAGACTTCTTCTTCTCTTGGTATGGGTGGCTAATGATTGATTATATTCTTTGAGTAAGGATTCTCTATTGGCTACTCTAGCCTCTTCTTGAATGCAATCCTCCCATACAGTATCAAACTTCATGCTTTACTTTCTCACTTACATGGTCTGGATGAATGAATCCCAAGGTCTAGTGAGACCATTGAGAGTAGTCATGACTATTTCATATTCATCAAGGGAGTCTCCAATGGCTTCTAGTTGTTCCTTGAACTGGGAGACCCTTGTGAAGTAATATTGAATGGATTCTCCTTGACTCATCTTAGTGCTCTTCAATTCATCTCTCAGGTTCATCTTCCTATTGATGTTCCTTCCTTCATACATTCTGGCTAGGGAATCATACATTTCTTTTGGGGTCTTCTTGGATGACACTTGAGGGATCAAGTGGTCTTTGATAGACTCAGCAATGATTCTCTTTGCCTTAATCATGTCCTTCTTGTACTTCTCTTTAGCTTCATCTTCTTTAGGTTCTGCAACTTCATCTTTGATGTATTGGGCAAGATCATTCTCTTCAAGAATGAGACCAATACTTTATTTCCATGCCTGGAAATTCTCTATGCCCTCTAGCTTATCCTCAAGATTAGTGCTTGGGCCCATCTTATCCAGGAGGTCACCAAAATTGAAAATGCTCAAAATACAAAATAGACCTTATCAGGAGATCTGCTTGACTGAATTGAGTTGACTGGTGTACTTGGTTTCTGGAAACTTCAACTTTTCACCCTTCAAACTTGACTAGCAAATTTTGGTTCTACAACAGGTTTTCTTGTTCACTGGTTTACAGGTTCACAGTTTTTCTAGTTCACTGGTGCACAAGTTCGCAGTTTTTCTGGTTCACCGGTTTTCTAGTTTTCTGGTACTTCTCGTCCAAAATTCAAACTAGGGTTTGACATATCCTAGGTTTCTACCCACTCAAAAACTTCGATCTAGGGCTCAGAATTTTGATTTTGAGGAGGACCATCCAATCATGCTCTCAGATTCCAAAAATTCCAACTTTTGCAGAAACCCTAATTTCTCACCAGAGGAGGAGAGAGATATTTTCACCTTGTGAAAGATGTCCTATTCAAGCTAGCTCTAATAACATGTTAACTTTAGCATATAATTCACAACAAGAGCATAATAAGGATCACTGAAAGAAACACAATCACAAGATAGACACAGATTTATCTTGGGAAACCCTCAGGGGGTGGAAAACCCAACAAAGCTTCCTCAATATAGATGACCAACAAATACAAAGATGTAATCCCCAAACAAGAGCTCATTCTCCTTGTTTGCATATCTCTCTCTCTCCTATGCGAGTTTCACAAGTGAGTGTGTGTGTGTTAAATGAGGAACACACCTCCTCTAATTATACTTTACTTCACTTGACTTTTAACCCTAACTGGGCCGACTTCTCCTAGGAGAGTCTAATAACCCATAATAAATTAACTCAAGGCTGACCCTGCTAGGGAAGTATAATAACCCTAGTTATAACATCCTGACGGAGGAATAAACATCTTCATATATACATATAATGTCCCGACGGAGGAATGAACATCTCTGGATAATAAATTACAAATAGAATATTCTTAGAAGTTACAATATTTCAACATGAGGTTCATCCACGCTCATAATCTCCATAATGGACTCGTCATAATGAAAAGTATGGAGCATAGGATCTGGTAGGGATGAAGTTTTCTGTAGAGGACAAGATGAAGATGCTACTGAAGAGTGGTCATCGAGGGCAGATTGGATGGCCTCATAAGTTGCTTCAACTAATGATAGAGGCATGGTATCTCCAATCAAATGAATTGTAGTGGGATCGGGCATGATCCATTGATCGGTAGGGTTGGATGATGATGGAATCATGGAGGAGATCATGTTTACCATGGAAACATGGGAAGGGGGATCCGAGGTTGGAAAAAATCCCATAAGAGATTAATCATTAAGGAATATTACACCCATGTCTGCTATAACGATGAAGAGTGTCCGAGTAAAGGGACATTGTCCGCGGGATGAGTAGCGGTGTCTTGTGTATAGAAGTCCAATTGGTCGATGGTGACAATTCGTCCTTTATAAGGGAATTGCACAATGCGGAAGATAGATGATGCGACCAGAGTCATGGAATAAAACCAATTACGACCAAGAAATAGGTTATAATCCAATGGGTTGGCGACTACTTCCATGTTAATTGTCACAGTCTTGCCCCCATCTCTACTGCCAAGACTTGTAACAGCCCGTAGGGTTGGAATCCACAACCGTCGAATTCGTTCATGGTGGTAGGAGAATGGTTTAACTCAGGAGATCCAATGGCTAACCAAGAGAATAATGACATGACCAAGGTGGAGGCTCCTTCGTCTAACATAGTACGGTGGATTGTCTTCCCCGCATTATTGGTTGCAATTGGAATACCATTTGATGCAAAAGTATCGATTTAAAATACTCATGTTTAAACATGATTGTATTCGAGGAATCTAGGTCTACAATGCCGATTGCAACAAGGAGATTCTTACACTGATTGGGGCAATTTTGTAAGACTTCCAATATCAACATGGTACAAGGGGATTATACCAAGTCCTCTACAATGTTGTAGTTTTGAGAAGCCCAAGCATTAGGATTGAAAACTGCTTTTTCGGATCATGCTCTTAGGGGGGCGCAACACTGAATCTAATGAAGGTTTCTCAATAATGAGAGGACCTTGAGGTACAGGGATTTCCGGTGTAGATGTGGAAGCATTTTCAGTATTACTTCAAGTGGATTCCTTATTAGCGACTGGGTCATACGATCGTGATAGAGTATTTAGGTTAAACATTTCACTACGCATCATGAGAACATGCATGGTGGAGGATGGTTCTCCTTGAGAAGGAGGGGTTTGGGTGATCATTTGTTGGTTTTGGGTGGGGAAGGGATCATTGAGAACTGCGGGTGTGTATTTTCCTTCAAGAAACTTTCGCACTTCATCCCTCTGTGGGAACTCTTTGGTGAAATGGTCATCGCCACACAGTAAACAAGGATACTCTACCTTCCACTTCTATTTGGTATCCTTAAAAGGGTTCTAGGGTTCCTATTGGTCGGAATACTTTTTGGAATTTCTTTTGGCCTTCTTTTGACAACTAGATTTCTAAGGTGAAGCAGATTTCACTGAATTCACTTCGTCGGTGTCCACAGGAGGGGATGATTTGGTGGTGTTGTTTCCATCCTATGATGAGGGTGGAGAGGAACCATGGTGGTTCGAGGATTCACCGGTTTGAGTAGAAGGTTGGGAGTGAAGGGAACCAATAATGTCGTCAATATGAGGTCCCATGGGTGGTTTTGTGGGGACATAGGTAGGGTGGGGTGTGTGATGAAAAATATCATATAATGTGCGAGATTGAAAATATACAAGGTCTAAGCACTGGGCACAAGCTATAGCTTGTTCTTCGGTGCCACCCCCACCCATGGATACATCTTTAAATACGATGTGTAAAAGAGACTTCATAAACCAGTCAGCCAAGAGTTGGTATGGAATGGGATATTTAATGAGACATCGTCTCCTCCACCACTCATGTATGTGATAAAAAATGTAAGTGGTGGTGGTTTGGCTGAGGGAAGTCAGCAGATCCGTACTAGTTTCGTAGCGAATTGGTAGCTGGAAGTGATTCAAAAATGACATAGCTAAAGAACGGAAATCAGAAAACGAGTGGGGTGGTAATTTGATGTACCACATGACGAATGTGCTGGTTAGGATCTGCTGGAATAACCTCAAATGGATAGAATCATCCATTCAGGAATTGGATGAACACTGTAGATGGTATGTCATCACATGGTTCTTCGGGTCTTAACTCGTTTTACCGTTGAAATTCAGAATATCTGATGGTAACTTCATCGGAATGGAGGGCTAATTATAACCATGCATGATCGGATTGTTTATCAAACGAGATGGGTCTGACATATCTAATGTAGCTAGACATGGTAGTTGTTGGTTTGGCTGTAGATACTAGTAGTACTGATAAGGCATTAACGTACCAGTAGGACCATGGACAGACTAATCATATGGTCCTCCTATAGGAATTTGGCCATATGGGGGTGGGCCACCTATAGTATGGGGTTGACCAGATGGAGGCCCCCCTCCATAATAGGGTGGGCCTCTGCAGGAAAGAGGGGGGCCTCCACCGCCGGAATGAGGTGGCCCTCGGCCTCGAGGTGGGGGTCCTACGTCTCCAGAATGGGGTGGACCTCCTCCATATGGTGTGGGTGCACCGCCTCTGGAATGGGGTGGGCCTCCACCAAAATTTGGTCCCCCTTATCTGGAATAAGGTGAGCCTCCACCGGAAGGTGGGGTTCCTCCTTTTCCAGAATGGAGTGTTCCTCCACTTGAAGGTTGGGTTCCTCTGCCTCCAGAAGAAGGTGGGACTCCACCGGGAGGTGGGGGTCCTCTTCCACTAGAATGGGGTGGTCCTCTACCATATGGTGGAGGGATGTCCCCCTGGAATAAGGTGGGAGACCTCCTCGGACAAAAGGAGGTGGTGGTGGAGGTGGTGGGATATATGGTGGGGTAGGTGGGGGAGGTCCACCGACTGGAGGTACAAGCGACAGAACATTATGGTGTCCCCATGGGGTGTTTCTGTTTCTGGGATAAGGTAATCTAGGTAAAAGGTTACCTGGATAGTTTTGTCCTGGAACAATGTCAATATAACCTGGATATATGTAAATTGATGGCGATTGGGTCGAAATAGACGGTCCCCCTACATGATGTGTTCCCATGGTTTGTCCCATAGATAGTAAAGAGATTCCAACTATATGATAAGTTGGATATCCTCCACTTACATTGTGGCCACTAACTAGGGGTTTCCCCCTTGTCGATGATTTCCCACATACAGGGATGTGCCCGCATAGAGGAATGTGCCCAGTAACTATGGTTTTACCACTACCCGATGGTTGAATCGAATTTGATTGTTAATTACTAACTACAGGAGGAGCACTGCTCGTAATATAGTTAATAGGTAAATTGTATCTTGCCCTCAAATTTTTAGGTGGGAGAGGTGGTGGAAGCATTCCAGGAGTAGATTTAGTAGTGGTTGAAGGATGTCCTCCAGTTGTCGGAGTTAAAAGAGGTGTATAACTAGTCGACTTAATATAAGGTGTACTCGTAGGAAACTAGGGTTGACTTGGTTCATAAGTGGTCACACTGGTTATAGGTGTTTCTAGTGAAGCAAAAGATAAAGAACGAATAGGGGTATGTCGAAATATAGGAACGTACAAAGTTTCTCTTAGAGGGGAGAGACTCATGCATCTAAGTTCATTGCCAACCTATCTCAAATGGTGTATCTACTCATAGATTAGAGAGAGGGTCACGTTGTTGGGAATCCAATGACGATGTGCAGTTTCGACCATCGAGAGTGACCCAAACTCGAAAACATGATGACCTAGAGAGGTGTCCCAAAAGGATTCAGTTGGACCAAAGATTCTAGATACAGGATCATCCTGGGGTTGGTTGAAAATCCAATCTTCAGCTCCGATATGACCTTCCATCAAATGATGGAAGGTAGTGTTAGACGATGTAGATGGTTCCATAATCGTCGATCGTGGTGGATCAGTGGATGATGAACATACCAGAGGCGAATAATTCGTTCTCGACTCCAAGTTAGAGTTTTCATCTTCATGTGACACTGACACAGTGGGTTGATCCATGTTTGTACCAGAGTTCTCCTTCGGATTAACGGGCTATTCAGGTGGAGAAATTAATATCTGAAGGGATCATCTCAAATGTCTCTTAGCTAGAGCCACTGAGGTGAAATTTATCCTAAAGGTTTTCTATATAAAAAGAAAGATGCAATCCAAAATCTACAGAGGCTAAAGCCACAAACAAACTTATGTGACAGGTGGGGATTCAAAAGTATGGAACCTCACAGGATTTTCAAGGCTTCACAACTCGCGATATACCACAGGGTCCAATAGTTATACTCGGCCCAATTTTTTTAGAGCACTAACTTGGAAGGATTAGGCTCGTGCCCCTGAACATATAACCTAACTACCTAATAGTACGTGCGTAGTAGCTCCCCGAGTGTTGTTCTTGGTGTATTGCTCTACCAAGACGACCAAATGGTTAAATCAATAGGTTTCAGGAAGCCTAGGGGAGTCTCTCGATATACTCAAGGTACGTGTGAGCTCAAATATGTAGTGGTTCTATCTAATGCAAAACCATACGACAGGAGCCTTCCGATATACTACCAAGTACATGAAGTATCTTTCTATATAACCAAGGGTACGTGAAAGGTCATTCGATATACCGGTTGGTATGTGGAAGAACCACAAGCCCCAGGGATGCATTGCAGGAAGATAACGATAGATTCCATGTTTTACGGCACCAGAACACGTCACTAAATTATCACACAAGTTACTAGCAAGTTTTAACCTAATGCTACTGGTAAATTTTATCTGAGAGGTTAGGTGAATGCATGAGGTGTAGAGAAGAATTTAAAAATAATGCACTCTTAACTACATGAATATGCACATTTTATTTTCATTTCGATGAAATCTATCTAAGGTAATGAGAAATTTTCTTGGTTCCGATAGTAACAAAACTAACATCCTTAAAGTTCAAAATCTACCATGAGATAAAAGAAGTACTATTTTCGTTTTTTTTTTAACAAAACAATATCAACACACCAGATGCAAGTATTTTTTATTTTTCTTATATTTTCAAACTAGAATGAATCTAATCAATAATGAAAAGAAGAAATCCTTCCTAGAATGCGATAACCCTCACTTTCCAAAAAAATGAGCTAAAAAGCATAACGAGAACCAAAGATGTAAAGACTCTTTCAAATTTTGGAATACTTCATAAAAAATTTAATCCACTTGATTTTTCAAAGATATGATCGAATTCTCTTTCACAATAGAAAATATGACCAAGTGATTGTCTTTTCAAACATGTCAAAGACTTACAAATGACAACTTCCAAAGCATGAAGAATTCTACAATGATATTCCAAGCAGTGATCTTGAAAATAGAATAATGAAGCACTTTGATTTTCCAATGCATGTATGAAAATGAAATCTGATAACTATGATACGTTTTCAGATCTAATAGTAGAATATAAGAGAATAACCATGACACTCTAATCAATCATAAATTCTCAAATAAAAATTTATAAGAACCCTATAAACTCAAAGACACTCAACAATCACTCAAAATCTATCGAATGCAACCAAAACTCAATTTTTAAGTGCAGGAAGGGTTTGGAACTCAGATCTAACGAGATGAATAGATCTGGTAATGTGATCAAGGATTACAAGATCGAGCGGGCGGATGGGGAGATTGAAATTTCCCACCACTACCAAGTTGCTCACTTGACTAGTTTAGAACCCAAAATCAACAAAATCAAATCCAAACACAAACAAGCTAGTCCTAGGGGTCCTATGATAGTAATATGCAGTACACAGATGTCTCCCAATCAGACCAATAACCAAAATGGAGAAAACAATTTACTGAACACCAAGCACTAAAGGATGGAACACTCTACTGTTATGCACCAGAGCGTCAGGCACGCTCTTTGAAGTGGCAGTTTTGGATGACCACAAACCAAAACCGCTAGTAGAAGATGAATTCTTATACTCAGTGGGTGGTTTAAGGATAACCATAAATTGTTGAACTTGGAAACAACTTTGGTTCTTGCTCAGAGTTTATATCTTGAACTTGGCACAAAGTTCGTTTTCTCAAAAGTGGTGGCTTAGGGAGAACCATATGATGTCAAGAAAAATATGAAGCCTTCTACTGAATGGGTTGTTTAAGGATAAACACAACCTATTGTTTATGGACAATCTACTCAAGCGGACTGAAGCAAGATCTCCCTAGTCCAAGTGGATCTAGAAGAAATAGGTATAGAACACAAACTACCTTCCTAGATCAATAGAGATGCAGGGTGAACAGGTAGATAACTTACCTCAGATTTGGAAATCCTTTCCTCTCTTTTTATCTAAGCTCCAAGGCCTTCAGATCTCAAGCTTCTAAACCTTTTCAATCACATGGAAACAAGCAAACAGTAAAATCATGTCTAAATTGAATTGATTTAAACAAATAGTTAAGGGATAAAGTTCTAAGAATTACCAGCACAACAATACTTATGGAAAGAGTTTGTATTAATGTAATAAATGGAAGCACATAGAGGGAGAATGTCACAGCCTAAGCCTCAACGTCGCAAATTCCATCCAACAATCCAAGCCAAGCCTCCAAAGCATGATGTTTTCCTCCCAAAGGATGAGTAAGGATCACCTAGAGTAATTCCAAAAGCATGAGTGTACTATAGTCCTTCCTCCCTTCCCAATGGAGAGAGGCTCAATATTTATAAGGATAAATGGATAGATTAGGTTGAAGACTAAGGGGAGAGGTATAAGGGATCTTCCCATTATGTTAGGGGACCGAATACCATCCTTCCTATCAACTAGGGATAGACCTCCATGTAATTAAAATCTGAGAAGTCGCTCAAAGATTCCATTTATCCACATTAACCAACTTTGACACAATTTGCATGAAGGAAAATTGCGCCAGGCAGGGATCAATGCCTCTTCCATAAAGGAAACAAGAGCCACTAGCGCATTGTTCTGGAAAGTAGCATGCACCACCCAAGGTCTTGCGCCTCTTCCTGGAAAGCAAGATGCAGCAGTGCAACTACACATTGTGGAAACATAAGGACAACAACTTGATCTGGATGTTTTTAGCTAGGGAAACTTCAAGGATTAAGGCACGGAGTTGACACATGACGCATGATGAGTCGATGATGATATTTTGTTGTAACACCTATAGAGCTCAGTCAAACATGGTGTTGAATTGGTTTAGGATTGCTTATTTCATGTACCTTGTTCTCACTCACTTGAATTGATTTAGGATATCTTCATTATTCATGGATGTCTTTATTGAATTATTGGTCCTTTTCAAATATGAATTTATATTAGGTGATGCTAGAAATTTTGGTTTGCTTACTATTATGATTGAGATTATTATTTTACATTGATGTCTTTCCTCTAAGCACATTAATTGTTGTTGTAACTACAATTAGAATAAGACTATACCTAGGAACACCCAACCACAAAATTTATACTTGGATATTTTTGTAATACTATATACTAGAAATTAAAAACCTTACATTTGTCATGACAATATATCACCTACAAAGCATGGGATGGAAATTATTCTCTCTATAATACTCATAGATGGTACCCAAAAGGTTCACATTATATTCCTCCCAATGAAAACAGCATGAAGACATCAATAACATTGAAATACTATTAGTGAATAAATAAGTTTGGGAAGAATGCCAAGAGGAACCTCTAGATATTGGAATCCCAAACACCACAAATAGAAATCATTAAGAAACCTAAGAAAAAAGTTTCAAATCCGTGGAGAAATTAGAAAGAATGTTAATTTCATCACCATTGTGGGTAAAGGTAGCTTTGGTTCATCAAATCTCCCCATATTTGATGTCTCGTGGAATGGAGAGGGTCACTTTTTGCACATTCAGTATTCTTTGAGAAGAAAACAATGTTACTAGACTTGACAGGAAGTAGTGCGTGTTTAAAAAATAAATTGAGGATAATAACTTGAAGTAGTATCACTCTCAAGTACGTAAATTAATTTTCAGATTCAAGACATGGTGGTGGATGTGTTTACCTAGGAATATTATAACTATGATGATGATCACTAAGTTTCAATTTATTAATTAAACCTCTACAAGAAAAATATTGGTAAGTCCTTACAAATTTATTACTCATGAATTAAGGATCTCATCTCCCAACTAAACTTCCAAGCATTAGAGAGACAAAATAAAGGATGGTACATGTGTAGAATTAATTTCCGTGGTATAAGGGAACCCATTAAATCCCATATTACCGAAAACATATAAGGAATATTTGGAAGTTTTGAAATGGAGAAATAGAATGCACATCTAAAGATGTGAAAATACTAAACACTAACATTGAAAAACAACATGAGGACATTAATAGAACATTGGAGAAAAAGGAAGCAAGGATAGACATTTGGGCCACACAAGGAAAATCATGACAATTATGGAAAGGATCATTGATCTTTTAATCGGTATTAAAATTATTATAAGAATTAATATTACAACCACTGTGAGCCCCATAAAGAATGTTGAGCACCACTAGTTCTTTTATCTAGTTAATCCCAAATTTTTTTAGAATAGATAAAGAAAAAGGGAAAATAAATAAGAAGAGTAGTAAAAACCACTATATATTAGGTTCAAACAATCCAAGTGGCACAAAAGACATTGAAGTGTTATGAAAACTATTGGGAGGATGTAGATTGATATTCTTCAAAGTGAAAGGGGATCTTGATAGCCAAAAGTAACCCTTTCTCATGGCATAAAGTCTGTAAAATGATTATTATGTGGAATTTGGAGTCGTAACCAACGAATATTTACAAGTTGACTATTCAACTAGTATGTTAATTTTATGAACACGGAACTCACAATTTTAAAGATTGCACCATTATGCAAGAAGGTTTACTAAGAAGTTTGAATGTGATAAAAGATAAATTTGCACCTTATCATGATACACATAACTAATTTCTGATCATCTCAAATACCACTGAAGATGATGACATATCCAAACTTACAATAGCATAAGGAAAACAACACAACAAACAAGAGAGACACCTTTATTCAACATAGGAAAAGAAAACATTTTATTATCTATATCTTGTTTTATCAATAGGTTTCAAATCTACATACTTATATGCTGATTACATTCCATAGAAATCTAATAAAAGTACATTAATTTTTAAATGTCGTGAAGTTAGGTGTAGATTTATGTAGAATTCTGCAAATTTATTTTATTCTTCACATGCATTAGCATGCAATGAAATTTTCTACTAATTATTTGAAAAAAAAATGCAATCTAAAAATAAAATAGACACTGTAAATAATTATGCACAACATTAATTATCAACATACTCCCCCTTGATGTTGATAGGGCTCAGAGTAAGATCTTTGAGATTCAAAAACTGGGCTTTTGTTTGCTAGTTGTTTTTTAGTGTTGATGTATTTCAATTCCACTTGATTCTTTTGCACCAACTCACGAATAAAATGATACTTCATGTAAAAATGTTTTTCCATGCTATGGTGTATTGGATTCTTGGCCAATTTGATGGCACTCATATTATCACAAAAAATTATTGTAGGATGATTCTTTTTTACTTCAATTTATTCGAGAACTTTTCTAAGCCATAATGCTTGTGTGTCTGTTGAGGTGACTGTAACATACTCTGCTTCTGTAGGATAAAAGGAACTATGCTTTGTTTCTTTGATATCCAAGTGATCAAACCAGAACCAAAAGAAAAATCATTACCAGATGTAAACTTCCAATCATCAAAACTACATCCCCAATTAGAATCACTCATAATTCTTTTAGATTCCTTCATATGCATTTCAAATGGATTTTTCATATACCTTGAAACAAGTGAAATTGAATAAGAAAGATTAGGCCTTGTGTGGGTTAGAAACATTAAGCTTCCAACAATACTTCTGTAAGTTGTCTCATTAGCCATTTCAACACCATCATCTCTATACAACATAACTACATGAGAAATTGGAGTGGGAGATGGTTTGAAATCATCCATATCAAATTTATTGAACATATCCTTTACATACTTTATCTCACAAATACGAAATTCATCTTCACTTAGATAAAATTCCATTCCAAGAAAATATTGCATGAGGTTTAAATCTTTCATCTCAAACTCATTCATCATAGAAAATTTGAATTCATCCTTTATCTTAGAACTGCTACCCATATACAACAAATCACCAAGATATAAACTGACAATAAGAATACCATTACCTTCTTGTTTGTAGTAAAGGGTAGGTTCACTCTTACTTCTCTTGAAGCCATTCTCTTGAAAATATCCATCAATCCTGGCATACCAGGATCTTGGTCCTTTCTTTAGCCCATAAAAATCCTTCTTCAACTTGTATACTTGATTTTATTTTCCTTGTACTTTAAAACCATGTGGCTATTCCAAAAATATTTCCTCTTCTAAGTACCCATTCAAGAAGGAACTTTTCACATCCATGTGATGAATGCTCCATTTCTTTCGAGCTTCTAGTGAAATCAACATTCTAATAGCCTTTTTCCTTGCTACAGGTGCAAATGTCCCTTCATAATCAATTCCATAACTTAGTGTGAATCCCTTAGCAACTAATCGTGCTTTCTTTCTTTCAACAGTCCCATCATTGTTATACTTTGTCTTGTATACCCAATTAGTACCATTTTTTTTGTCATGTGGAAGATTTGTAAGCTCCCAAGTATCATTCTGATGAATTGAATCTATCTTGTTAAATTTTGAGCATTAATTCAAGATACTCTAGGATATTTACTGAGAGAACAACATGTACAGTATATCAATGCATATCAATCATAGCAAGCATGTCAATCATCACAAGAAACAAAAGCATGAGAGACAATAGACACACATAGTTTTCGTGCGGAAAACCCTAAGGTGAAAAACACCACAACTTCCTCAGAGATAGATAGTGCAATAGAAAAACCAAAGTACAACCAAAGTACACAGAGATAGAATCCTCTTAGCAGCCGATCCTCCACCTGACATGTGTGCCACCTTCCGAGTGATGGAAGTGTGAGTTCTGAAGTGATCCAAATAGAGATCGGGAGATCTCTATTTATACTTGTCCTGACTGCCTAATAATCTTATGGGGCCGACTTGTCTAGCTTAGCACAATAACCTCTTATTACATTAATCCCGGCCGACCTTTTACAAGGTGATCTAATAACCCATCGGCAAGTTAACACACTTGCAACACTTGTCAATACAAATGATGACACTTCTGTATAGAGGAATAATACATCTCTATAGGAGAACAATAAATATATAAGTGAAATACATTCCTAAGTTACATATACATCAGCACTCCCTCTTAACTAGGACGGTATTTCTTGACATAGATCTACTAGCACAAGTCTTCTTCTCTAGATCATCGTCATCGATGCAATGTCCTCGAATCATCGTCATCGTCATTGCTGCTGCTATCTCAACCAATCTCTGAATATACTCGTCATAGGAAGTTCTACAGAGCCTGTCCTTTTTCATACTGGATGTAGGCTCACCACCTACAGGTCTTCATCATCACTGGCCATACTGTGGAATCCTTAGCACTTATTACGTGCGTCACAAAACCATAAAAGAGTCTCTTGACTAGCAAGAACCCTAAAGAGCATCTGAGGCCTTTTTCATCCTATCCAAATCTCCAGGACTTATTACATGTGACTATCACAAAACCTTAAAAGAGTGTCCCAGGAATGTTTATGTGCATAGCACCATCGACAAGAAATCTAAAGAGAATCCTAGGAACATTTATGTGCTTAAGCATGACCATCAAGATCTCCAGGACTGATTACATGTGACCTTTGCTACAAACCATCAAAAGAGCATCCTAGGACTTATTACGAGCACACAGCCCAACCTATCATATCTCCCAGGTCTTACATGTAGCAACCCACCACAAACCCTTGAAAGAGCTTCCCAAGACTTATTACGGGCACACAGCCCAACCTATCGGATCTCCCAGGTCTTACATGTGGTCTACTATCACAAACCCTCGAAAGAGCATCCCAGGACTTATTACGGGCACACAACCCAACCTATCGGATCTCCCAGGTCTTACATGTGATACACAGTGCCAGTCCTTTTTCATATTGGATGTGACCTAGAACAAATCTAGGATTTCCTTTGCACAACCTATCCATGGCCACAGAGTATCAACCTAATACTCACCATACATCATCCTGATGTACACATGATCATCCTGATCATACAATGCATCTACCTGATGCATACCAAGTATCTACCTGATACATATCACCATACATGATCCACCTGATCATACAATGTATCCACCTAATACATACATAGATACATGATCCACACAATGTATCCACTTGATATATATCAACATACAAGATCTACCTGATCATACATAGTATCCACCTGATACATATACAGATACATGGTCCAATCATCCAACATGATGCATATACAAATACATATAAATGATCCAAATGATCATATCCAACATCCAACATGATGCAACATACAAATACATATAAATGATCCAACTGATCATATCCAGCATCATCCTGATGCATATACAGAGCAGTAACTGGAGCATCGTCCTGATGCTCATCATCCAACGCTTACATCCACAGCCATGTGAAGGATCCTCCTTCCAACATGCTTGGTATGCCTTTAGCAAATGTGTCCATCACTTCTTCCTCGAAGTGTCGTCAATCTAAAGAACTCCAAACCTCTCTCTGAAGTACTCAAACTTCACTCTGGCTAGTGGCTTTGTCAGTAGATCTGCAATCTTCTCATCCGTCGCAACATACAGGAGCTTCACTGCTCCTCTCTATACCATATCCCTGATATAGTGGTATTTGATATCTATGTGTTTCGACCTGTCGTGGAACATCGGGTTCTCAGACATCTTCACACAACTCTGGTTGTTACAAAATATACCAGTAGCCTCTAGCGGGAGATCAAATAACTCAGACAGTAGCTTTTTGAGCCATATTGCCTCACAACTAGCCGCACAGGCTACAACATACTATGCCTCGGCTGTACTCAGTGCTACACAGGACTGCTTCCTGCTAAACCAAGAGATCACACCTGATCCCATACTAAAGCAGCACCCAAAAGTGCTCTTCCTATCTACAGCACTACCTACCCAATCTAAATCAACATAACCCTGTAGGTTAAACTTTTGATTTGCAACATACTTGAGCCCATAATCAACTATACCCTTCAAGTACCTCAGAATATGCTTTACAGCAATCAGGTGAACACTCCTCGGATCCGTTAGGAACTGGCTCAATGTGTTCACCGCAAAGCAAATATCTAGTCTCGTGTTCGTCAGGTACATCAAGGACCCAATCATCTGACGATACATAGAGACATCAACTGGCTCAGATGAAGCATCACACAGAAGCTTCATGTTCGATGCCATAGGTGTGGCCACGGCCATACAGTCCATCATCCCGAACCTCTTCAAGATATCTACTGCATACTTCCCTTGTCCAAGGAAGATCCCATCTGCACTCTGCCACACTTCCATACCTAGAAAATAGTGCATCATCCCCAAGTCCTTCATCTTGTACTTGGCTGGAAGCTTCCTCTTGGTATCAACAATCAAACAATCATTACCTGTTACAAACATATCATCCACATACAGGAGTAGTATCATAGGATTTCCTTCCTCAACCTTGTACTAAATGTAGGAATCCTCTTTACTCTTGGTAAAGCCCAAACTAGATAGGAAACTGTCCATCCTACCATACCAAGTTCTGGGAGCTTGCTTCAAGCTATACAAGGCTGTATTCAATCTGCACACATATGACTCCCTGTCATGTGTTTCAAAACCGACTGGCTGCTCCACATACACTTCCTCTTCAACTACACCATTCAAGAAAGCAGTCTTGACATCCATCTGGTGTATCTTCCTTTTCATCGTTGCAGCCAGGGAAAGTATTGATCTGATGGAAGTGTACCTAGCTATAGGAGAAATTTTTTCTTCATAATCTATTCCCTCTTTCTAAGAGAAGCCATGAGCTACGAATCTTGCCTTGTATTTCTCTATGCTGCCATATGCAGCATGCTTGATCTTGTAGATCCACTTGGAAGTCACAACAGACTTCCCTTCAGGTCTTGGGACAACATCCCAAACATCATTCTTCATTATTGATTGGTATTCTTCAACCATGGCATCCTTCCATTCTTTCTTTTCCGCTACTTCTTCATAACTGGAAGGTTCTTTGTTCATGATATCATAGAGTAAAGAAACATAGCTGGTATGTGATCTAGTTCTCTTCTTTGCTCTGTGTTCTTCTTCTGGAATGCCATATTTTTCTGCATCTTGAAGGAGCTCTCTAGCCCATGCAGGTTTTCTCTTATGAGAGTTATTCTCATGGGGTGGATCTACAGGTTGTTGCGGATCTTCAATTTAACGATCAACATCTGGAATTGCTTCAGTCATGGTAGTGTCTTGAAATCTAGTTTCCTTAGGTTCTTCATAAACTTCAACAAGTATCTTCCTTGATTTGATGAATGCTGAGTTTTCATCAAATGTTACATCCCTGCTGACATCAATTTTCTTGAACCCTGGAAAGTATATTCTGTAAGCCTTCGAGCTTTCACTGTAACCCACAAAGATACCTTTCTTTCCTAAAGGATCTAGCTCAGTCCTCTTTTCCTTTGGCACATGAGTATATATTGGACAACCAAATATTCTGAGATGGCTGACTTCAGGTTTCTTACCAGAGAAGACCTCTTCTGGTGTCTTATTGTCCAATATATTGTGGGGTGTTCTGTTCTGCACATATACAACTGTCCTAGCTGCTTCTGCCCATAGAAGCATAGGTAGATCCTGGTCATGCAGCATTGCCCTTGCTGCTTCCAAGATTGTTCTATTCTTTCTTTCTGCAACTCCATTCTATTGTGGATTGTAAGGAGCAGTCAACTCCCTCTTAATCCCTGAATCAGTGCATCGCTTCTTGAAGTCACCTGAGGTGAATTCTCCACCATTGTTGGATCTGAATGTTTTGATCTTCTTATCAGTTTGGTTCTTCATCCAGGTTTTGAATTCCTTGAACTTATCAAATACTTCATCTTTGTTCTTCAAGAAGTAAACCCATGTCTTCCTGGAGAAGTCATCAATGAAAGAGACATAGTAAATATACCCACTCAAGGAACTGGATGACATCGGACCGCATACATTAGAGTGGATGATTTCCAAGATTCCTTTAGCCTTGCTTTCACTGCTTGGAAATGCTTTATTTATGTTCTTTCCTTTTGCACATCCTTTGCAAACACCTTCATGCTTGGTCTTGATTTCAGGAAGACCTTCTACAACTTTAATTGCAATTGGTAATGCTCTGTAGTGCATATGTGCAAGTCTTTTATACCAAAGTTCACTTGGATCCATGGAATCATGCACCATAGCATGTTCAGGTTGTCCTTTCAATTTATACAAACCTCCCTCTTGCTCTCCAATCACTACTGCATCATCAATAGTTTTACCTTTTGGCCACATTAGAACTTGGCCATCTACAAATGCAACCCTCATACCTTTTGCATCCAATGCAAATATGGAGAGTAGGTTCTTCTTGAGCCCAGCTACATAGAGAACTTCTTTCATCTTCAAGGACTTTCCAGAATCCAGGTTGTAAGAGGCTTCACCACTTCCTTTGATGGGGTATTGATAGTCATCCCCAAGTTTCACTTTATGGGGTGATTCATGTTTAGATAGATTTACAAAAGATTCTTTAAACCCAGTCATGTGTTTGGAAGCACCACTGTCAATAAGCCAATCATTACAACCATGAGAAATAGTACCTGTGAGAGCAGAGATTAGAACATACTCTTCTTCGCTTGATGAATCATCATCATCACTTTCTGCTCTAGCCTTCTTCTTTGGAGGTTCATCATCTTCAGTAGCATGAGCATGATACCTTCTTTTGCTTCCCTTCTTCTTGTTGTTGAAGTTGTTGTCCCTTTTGTTCTTGGGACATTCTGAAGCAAATTTTCCCTTCTTATTGCATGTGAAGCATCTAATATTTTTCTTATCCTTATGATAATGGTGATGTGAAGATCCTCTGGAGTGGGATGGCTCTCTTTTAAATTTTCCTTTCTTGGTGAGTGTTGTGAGAGCTTGATCTTCATTCCCCATATTTTCTTCTTGGGCCACAAGTCTTGCTTCTTTTTGTGAACATTCCTACCATAGTTTGCTAAAGGAGATCAATTTCTTTCTTGCACAGATCCCTTGAATAAAGGAATCCCATGACCTAGGTAGGCCATTTAGAGTGGTCATCAAAATTTATCCGTTCTCCACCATTTCATCTACAGCTTCAAGTTGTTCCCTAATTTGAGAGACTTTGGAGAAATAATATTGAATGGTATCTCCATTCGACATCTTGACCCCTTTCAATTGATTCCGCAGAGTCATCTTCTGATTTATGTTCTTCCCTTCAAATAGCTTGGTCAGGGAATCAAACATAGCCTTGGGTGTATTTAGGGATGACACATGTGGAATAAGATGGTCCTTAATAGAATCAACAATGATTCTCTTTTCCTTGACCAAGTTTTTCTTATGCAATATCTTAGCCTCTTCATCCTATGGAGTAGGGACGTCTTCTTTTATGTATGAGTCCAACTCATTCTCTTCCACGATTAACCCAATCATATATTTCCAGGCTCGGAAGTTATTAGCCCCTTCAAGCCTGTCTTCAAGCTTAGTGTGGTGAGACATCTTTAAAAAGTACTTCAAATGGAAATAGAAAAGATTTAGGTCTTACCACTTGATTTGCTGAAAACTGGATTTGGTCCTTGATTAGGGTTTGTCAGAGAAACCCCAAAAATTCAAAATGTGAATTTGAACTTTCTGAAAGGATAGAAAGATGCGCCTTGATGAGCTAATCAGCTTGGTATACTCAGAATTTGAGTTCTGCAAAGTTTCACCCTTCAGAAATGCCTTTGAGTCTTTTAGGATTCACTAAGGAGGACCTTGAATTAGGGTTTGCGTTTCCCAGAGATTCATCCAGCCAAAAATCTCAATCCAAAGCTCTAAACTTTGATTTTTCCAAGGAGCATCTAGCTATGTCTTCAGATTTCAGAAATTCCTATTTTTGTGGAAACCGTAATTTTTAGGGCCAAAATTGAAAGTGCTCAGAACTGAATTCTGATTGCACAGATAGATTCTCTTTGATGAGTAGAGTCAATCTACTATACTGCTTTTCCAAAATCTGTGGAGAGAAACCCAATAAATAAGAAACCCTAGTTTCCCTCACTGCACAATGTCTTCTTCTCAGATTAGCTCTGATACCATGTTAAATTTTGAGCATTAATTCAAGATACTCTAGGATCTTTACTGAGAGAACAACATGTACATTATATCAATGCATATCAATCATAGCAAGCATGTCAATCATCACAAGAAACAAAAGCATGCGAGACAATAGACACATAGAGTTTTCCTGGGGAAACCCCTAAGGTGAAAAACCCCACAACTTCCTCAGAGATAGATAATGCAATAGCACAACCAAAGTACAACCAAAGTACACAAAGATAGACTCCTCTTAGCAGCTGATCCTCCTCCTCACATGTGCGCCACTTTCCAAGTGATGGAAGTGTGAGTTCTGAAGTGATCCAAATAGAGATCGGGAGATCTCTATTTATACTTGTCCTGACTGCCCAATAATATTATGGGGCCGACTTGTCTAGATTAGCACAATAACCTCTTATTACATTAATCTAGGCCGACCCCTTACAAGGTGATCTAATAACCCATCGTCAAGTTAACACACTTGCGACACTTGTCAATACAAATGATGACACTTCCGTATAGAGGAATAATACATCTCCATAGGAGTACAATAAATATATAAGTGAAATACATTATGAAGTTACATATACATTAACATATCTCTTCTTTCATAGCTTGCACCCAAACCTCATAAGTAGAATCTTCTTCAAAACTTGATGGTTCAAAATAAACTTGTGTAAATAAAGCAAAATATATAGTCTCATGCCTTGGATTTTCTTCATGTGCGAGACTTGTACTGCTATGATAAACATCATTTAAGCTTCTCACCTTCCTTTCAGTACTTGAAATTGAATATGTAGAACTATATGAGGGGATACTCGGGGGATTTGTAGCATTTGGAAATGAAACATTATTGGGATTCTCAATATTAATATCATCAAAAATATCACAATCCAAGCTAGATTTTGACTTCTAAAGATGGTCTTTTTTATGACCATAGACTCCCCCTTCATCGAAAATCACATCTCTTGACACAAAAATGCTATCAGTGAGAGGATTATACAACCTGTAAGCATTACTTTGCTAACTATATCTAACAAAAATGCATGGTTCACTTTTTGGATCTAACTTTTGTCTCTTTTGATCAGCTACATCAACAAAGGATAAACAACCAAAAACTTTGAAATGATTAACATTAGGCCTTTTCTCATACGAGGCTTCATAAGCTGTCCTCATGTGAAGTGTACTAGTGGTAATTCTATTGAGAATGTACACTATTGTAGCAATTGCATCACCCCAAAAGGAATTGCTTAATCCTTTGGTATGTAACATACTCCTTGGCATTTCCACCATTGTACGGTTCTTCTGTTCAGCTACCCCATTTTTTGGAGGTGTGTAAGAAATGGTGAATTGTCTTCTAATTTCATTCATATCACAAAAATTCTAAAAACCTCTTGAACAAAATTCTCCTCCATGATCAATCCTTAAGCACTTTATTTTGTAGCCACATTCATTTTCCACGAGGGCTTTAAACCTCTTGAATGTATCAAATGCTTTGCCCTTCATCTTCAAAAAATAAACCCAACACATTCATGAGTAATCATCAATAAAAATAAGAAAACATGATGACTTAGCCAAACTTTTTTTCTATATAGGACCAAAAATATCAGAATGAACTACCTGAAGTGGGTAATAGGCCCTCCATGCCTTGCCTCTAGGAAATTTCTCTCTTCCATGTTTTCCTTTAACACATCCTTCACAAACCTCCTTGTGCTCTTCAACCTTAGGAAAAACATAAACTAATTCTTTTGATGTTAGAAGATTCAAACTATGAAAATTCAAATGGCGATACTTGAGATGCCACAACCAACCTTTGTCCTCGAATGCCATATTAGCAAGGTTGATGCCATTTTATCCAAAATTCAATGGGAGCATATGATTCTTTGACATAGGAAAAACTGTAACCACCTTCTTTCCTTGACTCTTATCATAAATTGTGCATTGTCTATCATCAAACACCACTTTGTAATTATTTTCACACAGTTTCCAAACACTTAATAAATTTTTCTTTCACTTTGGAGTGTAATAAACATCTTTGACACTTTTCATAACTTCTTTAGATGGAATACCACCTCTCCTTTTTAAAAAACCTCTATGGTTTTTGCATCACCAAGTTTCATATTAGATTTGAAACATTCATTGATTGTAGAGAAGAGATTGCAATTTCCTGTCATGTGGTTAGAACAATACCATACATCTTTAGCAGTATTTTCATTTTTTCTATAAGATAAGAACAACTTATTTGGAGAATCACCTTCTTGAGCATAATTAACATTTTTGTTTTCTTTTAATCTGCAATCCCTTTCAAAATGACCATAACTTTGACAATGATAACACCAGATGCTTCTCTTATCAAATCTGCCTCTACCTCTTCCTCTAAAACCACCTCTTCTTCCTCTATCTCCTCTTCAAAAAATTTGATTTTGACCTTTACCTTGGGATTGGTTTCTTTTGGAGTTAGAAGTGGCATATTCATTCTTTATAGTCTGTATCTTTCTGGAAAACTATTTCTCATCACTTTCCGAAAATGAATATCCCACTCTATCTTCATGAGAAATAAGATATCCAACTAGGTGATCAAAGTGAAGGTTAACTTCAAATCCTTGATTTCTTCAATGACTATAGCAACATGGTTCCATCTTAGCGTCAGAGACCTCAAAACCTTTTTAATCACTACTTGTTTATCAATTTTTCTCCCAGAGTAGGAAATTTATTGACAACATCATTTACTCTTACACAATAATCACTCACCTTCTCACCTTCTTGCATCTTCAAATTCTTGAATTCTATCCTCAATGTCTACAACTTGACAACTTTAACTTGATCACTTCCTTTGTAAGCTTCATGTAGATTCTTCCAGGCATTCTGAGATGACTTTGATCTTGCAATTCTTGGAAATAACCTCTTCACTAGAGCTATTTGAATATGAAATAAAGCTTGGGCATTTTTCTTCTTAGCTTCTCTCTTATTTTTTCTATCATTGTTTCCAAGGGTGTTCCAATTAGATAGCTCTTCATAACCTGATTCTACAATCTCCCACAAATATTTGATTCTACAATCTCCCACAAATATTTTCCTGTCAAAAGGGATTTCATCTTGATGCACCAATAATTATAATCACTTCCATCAAATTATGGAATGGGAAAAGAGTTGGAATTTGACATTATGAACTTAATCCAAACAAAAATACTTTCTCCGATACCAAATGAATATTATGAAAGAGACAGACTTACAATAGCATAAGGATAACAACACAGAAAACAAGAGAGACAGTTTTATTCAACAGAGGAAAAGAAAATGTTTTATTATTTATCTCTTGTTTTATCAATAGTTTTCAAAGCTACATACTTATATGCTCATTACATTGCATCAAAATCTAATAAAAGTATTAATTTTTACATGCTGTGAAGTTTGCTATAGATTTTAGTAGAATTCTGAAAATTTATTTTATTCTTCACATGCAATAGCATGTAGTGAAGTTTGCTAGTAATTATTTAAAAACCAAATGCAACCTAAAATAAAATAGACAATATCAATAGTTCTGCACAACATTAGTTATCAACACCCACACCCATGGGTTTCTTAATCCAACGCTTATGGATTATTGAAAGAACCTATTAAATATGTATAGAGAGGCTTTGAGATTGATTACCATAAAAAACAAGTCCTTGGAATAACTCCTACGATAACTATAGGAAAAAAAACTATAAGAAGGTTTAAAATATATAAATAATAGTATATAATATGATTTTTGCATCGTAATTTGCATCACTTGGGAAAGTGTTTTTTTTTTCAATTTTCAAAGTTGAAAATAGGGACACATTTTTTACACCTAGTTTGAGTGTTAATGAATCATTTTGTCCAAACATGATATTTATAGTGCATCACATTTGTGTCATTTATTGTGACACTTTGCGTGAGCTGATATGCTTTCTTTGAGTAGTCCATATGATTCCATAATTTCATATTTAGGTCTCAATTTGTGTTTCAAATTGCATATAGTTTTGGTTCCGCTTAATGTCTTAATTTCAATTTTAACTAATACCAACATCTCAATTTGCATTTATTTTGTATCCCAATTCATCCTAAAATCCCAATTTAAACCATATTTGATAGAGGATAAAAGAAAGCATTTAATATTATAGATATAACACATAGTACATTATTCAAAACAATGTACATTGAAATCCAAATTATTTTATCGAAGAGAATGATGAAAAAAAATACTTTATATGTACATGAAAATGAAAATATATAAAATTTAAAAGAGTGATATCTTATCTATAAAATGAGATATAATGTCTATGCTCATTCAAAATAAATATTATAACAAGAGGATGAAAATACCTTTTAAAACAATTACAAAATCCTTAACCTAGGAGCTTAAGTGGAAAATCCAATCCAAGCCCTCGATAGCCTTTTGTGTTTTTCAACTTTATAAAGCCATGAATTTCATACAATGTCCATTTTGGACATTCGTTGAGCCATAAAAAAACCTTATTAAAAATATATATGTGTTTGTAGCACAAGCCTTTGTATATGGAATCCATCAAAATCTCAAAAAAATAATATGAAGCACCCAAAAAAAACAAGATACAAGTTCAAAACCCGCACAAATATTATAAATATAGCAAGGTTCAAGACCAATTTTGAGATTCAGATGGACCTAAAAAACTACATATTTCAGATGTTCCCTCTTGGTAATGGGTGGTCCTAGATCAAATAAGGAAATATATGCTTAATGTATTTCTTGGTAAACCATTTCTCTCATGTAATTTCCTTACTTTGACAACCTAATATAATTCTATGCTAATATGATGATGGGTTATATTCATATTAGAAATATTGTCCAATCTATTATGTCCTACTCAATCCTGTTAGTTTAGAGCTCTATAGGGTCCAAATTTTATTCCACCCCCAAGTTGTCTAATAGGGGTAGAAAGTATGGGAATAACTACTCCACATTAAAGAGAGTGTCTAAGTTGAGAAACGATGGGACACTTAATTTTTTTTTTACCTAGAGATTAAGTGATAGTATAAGGATCATATCAAATTCATATAATATTATTGTGGGGTGGTATGAATCTATGTTTTTACAAGTGTAAGCATACATTGTCATCAAACTATAAAAAAATTGAACCTCAATGTTATTGTGTCACCACTTCTATGCAATATTTTATTTTTCCATAATATCATGAACTTATTGTTGTATATGGTGGTTCTATTAAAACATAATATTGCTTTTTCTAACATCTTCTAATCGTAAGAGGGTACTTCTTATGATAATGTAGTGGATACAACTATATCAATTATGAATTTAATGATTGTAACTCCATGCATTCTTGAGAAGTAAATATACTATGAAAAGTTATGGTGTACCTCTGTTTAACATAAGGATTTCATCCGTGTAAATGGATTCTTATAGTTGTACATTATGAGGACATTTAGAATCATGCTATTGACTACCTCTCTCTATCAATAATGGTTTAGGAAAGGAAGACAATAAATTTAGTCAATTGTGTCCATTGTGGAGTAAAACATACTTACAGTATTTTTGAGAGATTTCAATTGTAAATGATTAATTTCCTCATTTATCATCATTTTGGGTCATTTTGAGTCATTTCGGTAGGAAATAATTTTATTCCCCATTTCACATCATTGTGACATCATTGTGGACCATTTATTTTCATTTTAAATTTAAAAATATATTTCTTTGCAAAAAAGTTTGAAGTTGCCTAGATTTTTTAAAATGCATGCATGTGATTCATAAAGAAGTGTAATTGTTCTTTAGAATGATGTAAACCATTGAAAATATTACTCTAAGGTTTGTTGGATTAATATTTGAAATAATTTTTCATAATTTTGTTGGATTAATATTTGAAATAATTTTTCATAATTTTTTCTATTCATGAGATACTTCTTCATAATATTGAATTTTATACCAAATAAAGTTGGTTGAATGTGTATAATATGCTCATCCAACTTTTCTTCCCATCCTTTGCTTTGTTCTAGAGAAATATTCAACTCCTAATGTTTTAAAACAAGGTAGGATTAAGAAAGTAATGGAAATGCATAAACATAAATTTAAACTTCTAATAAATCAATATATCTTCATACAAGCATGTTTGGTTACATTGCATAGAACTTGGAAATACTATGAATAGTATCCCCATATTGGATTTTGATTTTGTCTATGACTATCTTTATATCCATTGATGTCATATGCACAAAGGAAAAAATGATTTATGTAGCTAGGTTATTCACACTAACTAGTGCATAAATGCACCTACTAGTCTTAGTAGCAGTTCATAAATGATGATGGAAATATGTAGTAAATAACAATAAACAATAGTAAATAAAAACTAAGTTGCATGATGAAACTATACGAAAAGTAAAACTAAATTAAATATTTTCATTCTTTCACACATACAAGAGGGTGGGGAAAGAATGTTTTTTATTTTATTTCATAAACATAAAAGAGTACAATATTGAAGTTGTCACCTCAAAGAGAGTGAGTAAAGGGTGTCACATACCCCATTATTTACGAGTTAGTATTTTAGTGAAAATGAAAAAATAGTAAAGCAAATTCCCTCAACGGTTACTTTCATTCATAAAGACTTGTTATAATCCACTATCACAAGAGGTCTCCATTCTTTTATTGAAACCTACTTGGGTCATGAAACATAAGACCATTATGACTTTGATACATTATGACTTTTATAACAAGTGAGGGATGTACAAGCTGCATTCTTGATTACGTACATTTGCTTTTACCGAATGTTCCTGCAACCATCATCTTAATAACCATTGTTACTTCAACAACCACATTTACTCATCAAAAGAAAGGAATTTACCTTAGCAAGCCAAAAGAATAGATACATCTAGATTTTGACAACAAACCACCATAGTCACATACACATAATCGACATACACATAATCGCATACAGATGGAAGATACACATAATCGCATACAGATGGAAGATACACATAATCGCATACAGATGGAAGAGACCCAATATACCGTGGTTCACCCAACCCAGATTTTGACAACAAACCACCATAGTCACATACACATAATCGACATACACATAATCGCATACAGATGGAAGATACACATAATCGCATACAGATGGAATAGACCCAATATACCGTGGTTCACCCAACCCTCTGGGCTACATCCATAAAAACTGTCACAATACTTTTATTTAACAAAATGGGGTTACATCACGCACTACAATTATTTCCATAATTCCTTTCACTTTCTCATAGCTCCTCTCCTAGAGAGTATATTTCTGACATTGCAAGTTTAACATCAAACTAATACCTTGATCCAATCTCTGGTAAAATATAGCTCAAATGAGTCTCTTCATGATGACAAAAACTAACGTACAAAAGTGAAAGAAGTCTTTCGGAGTGTTTAATCATACTCATAGATATATTCACTTACCAAGATTCATTCTTCAGGTTCCTATATATGTACAGTAATTATAACACTAGTACGGTGAATTACACAGGAATTTGGTCAGCAAATCGCACACAGCCCACAGACCAGACATTAGTTCTTTGCATGCCGTATGAATAAATAAATACAAACAAACTCAGAGATCACAAAATCATAAACAGAGATACTGGTTCATTTATCACCATACGATTTGACAGAAATACTTTTCCGATTGCTCTACAAAAAAAGGCATGCAAATAGAGATTTAGATTTTCGTTTACAGTCATATGATCATACAAAATGCATTTACGACTTCTATACCGTACACAAAAATCCATTCCCTATTTCTATACAACTAGAGATTTGAGATTGGGAAGTATATGTACAGTATGGGAACTATAACAGGGCCTTCCGTTTCCTGGCAGCATAAAACCCATTCATTGAAAAGGGAAATAGCATAACATAATCAATACGAAATGTTTGCTACGAATCGGATCTCCTCGATCACAGGAAGGACATAAAAATATATCTTTATAAAATAAAGTTAATGCTCAGGTAGCGTCCTTCAATCATAGGCAGGTTACATATATATATAACCTTATGAACTAAAGTTATTTGTTCAGATCGTATTCTTGATCGTAGGCAGGTTGTATACATATATCTTAATAACCTCAAGTTAATACTCAAGTCGCATCCTCCGATTATAGCCAGGTTGTATACATACTAAAACTACAACTTTTGCTCAGCATACATAACATGTTATGTCTTTACATGGGCTTGATCTCACCCGAAGACGCCCATCTATAAAACAACAATCAAAATATAAAAGAAAAAGATGCAGTTCTGTATCACAAGGTACGCAGAATGCATTTTCCCAAGATTAGACAACCAAACCAAACTCACAAGAGTCGCCTCTGCCTGTCCACGGGAATCGGTACAACAGAGGATTAAGTGAGAAAAGCACAAAGATTATATTTATATATATATATATCTGAGTATAATATCTTAGCTTTTTGCCACTGGTCGCTCAACACATTTTAGCACGTTTTAGCAGAGCCCCAACTCTGCTCTAAAATAACATACCAACAGTTTGTATCTGCTTAAACTTAGATCTATAAAAACGTATAACCTTTAGATTTACCATTGGTTGTTCAACACGTTTTGCAGATCCCCAGCGTTGATCTAAATAGCATAACAAACGTTTGTAACCATTTAAACTCATATCTATATAAATGAGAATATGCATCTAGGGAATCCGATGGTATTACCTATCAAGGGAGATCTATGAAAAATTCCGATCCTTTGTCAAGCGTGAAGGCTGCTTGATTTATACAATCTAATCTAAATATATATGCATAACAATGCTTCTAGCTCAGACCTGAAAATATATCTGAAATGCATGATTAACACTAGATGGTATTACTTGTCAAGAAGATCTATTCGACGCCCTCATCTTCCATCTCTTCCAAGCGTGAAGGGTGTTGGATTGACACTCCACACTCTGTCAAAGAAAATCTCTATGAGACGCCCTCATCTTCTATCTCTTCCAGGCGTGAAGTGAGCCGGATCGATACTCCACAACTCTGTTAAAGAAAACCTATGAGACGCCCTCATCCTCTATCTCTGTTAGGCGTGAAGGACGCTTGATCCATAGTCCATATCCATCATAGAGCTTGGCTTCTACAAGGTCGTGACTGTGTGAAGAACACATCTAGGACTGCTTGTATCTACACTTGCCCCTCTCCAGCATTTCCTCGGTGTTATCTCCTCGTCTCCTTCCCCTTTCCCCCCTTTAAGAAGTTTTTTTGGCGGCCTTTAAAGGAAACAAATGGCAATTTCCAGATCGGGTCGAGGGACAAGTGGCGAGCTAAAATAAGTGGCGAGGCAGTTTCCAGGTTGGGTCGAGGGACAAGTGGTGAGATAACTATTTCAACATCCACTAAGAAGTGGACTTACTAACCTAAAAGCTACCCAACTACTAACCTTTAAAATGAATAATATATTCAAGGTCGTTAGTCAGGAGTGCGCCCATGTTAACCTATAGTTGTTGTCAAATATTATATATATAATATTCTTATTGTATTAAATATGCATAACAATATATGCATTAATTCGCTAAAAACAAAGTAAAAGCCCCTTCGAAAATAAAATGGGCAACTAGCAAGACATCACCTATATATATATCTATATATCACATAGTCACTTTTTATAAGTATATGTAGGATATGATATTTATAATTTTCCCACATAAACTTTTAAGAATAGAATATTTTTATATCGATATCTATATGATAGATCACTAGGTTAAACTAACTTGTTTATCCAATAAGGACATTATTTCCTTATATATAAATATAATATATATATATATACGTCTATGAGTCTATTTAAATCCTAATATAACTTATAATTAATCATAAGTATAATAACATATTAATTAATAAGTTGATCTTATGCACTCTATTAATTAATATGTTAGGTTTCCTTTAGCATAGGAAATTATTGTGCTCTCTAGCACTCCCAATCGGAAATAGGATTAATGATTAAAAGTAATTACAATTAAATCATCTGTATCGTCCTGCTAAGGCATCGGTCATAAGTGATTCCTACTCATCTTGTATTGAAATACTACCTCCCTCAACTTAGGGCGTTGTTTTTTAGTGGCGTCACTACCTTCTAAGTTTACAAATTAGTAATTAACCCTCTTACATTACAAGGTTTACTAGTGGGGCCTTGGCCTTGAGTTCTTCACCAGTAAACAAGTAAAATATTTATTTACATTGGAAAAACTATTAGGGGTATATAGGAGGGATATTACATCCTCCTCCCCTTGAGAATAACACCGTCCTCGGTGTTTAACAATTTGTTTTCCGTTCTTACGTCACCTTTTTGCTTTCTTGGTCAACTCTATCTCGATCATTTTAAAATTTTCATGATTTCCGTAAGTTGTTATTGCTCATAACCTTTACCCTTCCATAACAAAACCAGGTTGTAAAAAAACTGACTGTTCAGTAAATCATTTAATTCATAATCCAACTCAAAACATAAGAAATGAGTCTTGTATTGCAACACAACATTTGCAATTTATGAAATATCTTTAGTCTTGGTTTGTGCTTCTATTATCACAAGCACACATAAATCCAATGCTCCAAGAACATAGACTGTTAACTTAATCAAAACACATCATTCACTTGATCGAGTAAATTCTTGCCTAACACTCCAATGCTCACACAACAATCTTTTCGGAAATCCTTGCCTAACACCTCAGTGCTCACACAACAATTCTTTTAGATATTTCTTGCCTAACACCATAGTGCTCATGTAACAATACTTTCTCTCATGCATAGCAAGCAGCGTCTTGCCTCCCGCATAAGCATTTTCTTATAGTTTTCCTAGGTCTTTACAGCCCGCCGATTCCTTCGAGAATCCTGGTGGCTGTCAACTCCCAGATTTCTAGGGAGTGTTTCAGTGCCGTTAACACACTCTTACATAATTCCCCTCAAGCCTTCTCACTTGAATCCTGGAATCTAATTCCCCTCAAGCCTCCCCGCGTGAGTCTAGGAAAATTATTTCATCATATTTCATTTTGTAACCATACGATTACTCTCACCAATTTGGGTCTAGTTCTTTATTCAACAATAATTATAAAAAATTAAAAGAATAAATAATAGTTGTGATGTGGATCTTAAATCCTCACCCCCTGATTTTACCATGCATAATATTCATGCTCTTGTCTTTCCACAAGCTCTACAAAATTTTGACCATCTGCCAAATTCACTTGTTAGTAACAAGATAAAATATTTGTAAGAAGATCTTTTTCCTATGCATAGAAATAAGAAGATCATCATTCACACTATAATATCCATACTTGGTCATCTAAAATGAACATGACTAGCTTAATTAATAGGATTATATAATGCCTTGAAATAAATTCTTCCTATTATGATTCTATGGACTTTATGATCACTTCACCTCAATCCTTAGATTTCACTTTGTCAAGCACCCATTTAATGATACAACTTTTCTTGCACATGCCAACATCATGTAAGTAACAATAAATCGTCTTCATATATACTTGTGTAGTTTCATAAGGATAACCACATACCTTTATGAAGGAGACTGCATATCTCTTTATTGTATGGCCCTCATATGCCAAGGTGCACGTTTTACTTGTATTAACACACATTAGGGCTGATGCACAATCATGGACTTCTTTAAAGACACTTTAGATGCCACATAATACTGAGAAAACCTGTAACCGCTGACTTTAGGTGACAATTCAGGGTACTTCCATAATGGAGTTGAAGATGGAGTAAAAAGAGAAAAGATAGGTAATTGAATCAGCTTTCATAATATATAACATTTATCTATAAACAAAATTGTGTAAATGATTATAAAATTAGTTTCTGTTAAATTGGGTTTTCAAATTTTCAGCACATCATAACATCTATGTTTGTGCGGGTGCAACACTTATTGAGGTAAATGATGTCAATTTTAGATAAAATTATGCAGAAATATAAAGGACATATGGGCCTAGTGCAACAATATTTTTTCAAAAAATTTCATGAATTATTTTTTTTATTATTAATTATTGAAGTCAGAAAACCTTGAAATGAAAATGTTATGTGCAGGTGCAGTAGTTTAGGGGCAAAATTTAATGAAATCGCTGGTTTCTATATATACGATTGTAGAGATCAGTCTCCTCTAGTGAACCATATTATTTTCTTGGGAAATGGTGAAGGCAATCAAAATTTATATAAAAACAAATCGATGTATGTCTTTTCGAAAACTGACGTCTGTCATTTAGAAAATTAATAATAAATAAATAAAACATACATTTTTATGAAAAAATTACATATTAAGAATCATTAGATCGTACTCTACAATTTTCTATATTTTCATAAAAAAATATTTAGTTTTTCATAGCATAACACGCCATTGAAACTGAGCATATTGATAGAGTTCTAAAATACAGGAAATGTCCCTGGTTTTTTTGTTCTAGCCAATATTCTCGAACATCATCCCAAGCCTTGTTCCCGCCGAGTTTTTAAATTCTAAAACAACGCATATGCATTATAACGCATATGATTTTTTTCCTTGTTCATATCGCATATGCAATTCATTTCGCATATGTAAATCATATCGCATATGCGATATAACTCTTATGTGTTTTATCTTTAGTAGTTTGGTAGGAGAGTAAAAAATACTTTACCAAGTTAATGGATAGGCTTTGGGATAAACCCCATCTAAAAGAAAAAGATTACCATCCCTCTTTATCTAACCATCATTATTTCCCTCCTTAACCACCCCTATACCTCTATAACCATGCCTCAGCCCTCTCTCTCTCCCCCTTCTCTCTCTCCCCCTTCTCTCTCTCCCCCTTCCATCTCTCTCCTTTCTCTCTCTCTTCCTTCTTGCTTCTCCCCTCTCTCCATCTCTTCTTACCTCCATTTGTTCCAACCTCTCACTCACTCTATACCTCACATTCTCCCCCTACCTCCTCTCTCCACCACCTTCTCTCTCCCCCCATAATTTCTTCTCTCTCTTCCTCTCTCCCCCTCTCTGTCTAAATCCCCCCTCTTTCCTTATCAGGCCACTCCCCCTCGAACAAACTTACACACCGCTTGGTCTTGAAAAACCACACACCCCCTCTCCTTGTATAACCAACCTTCCCCCCTTTGTCTCTCTCACACACATCCACACACCCTCTCTCCATCACTATCTCTCTACCTCTATAACCATCCCTCAACCCTCTCTCTATCCCCCTTTCCTCCCTCTCTCTCTCTCTCTCTCCCCCTCTCTTCCTAAATTCACCCTCCATAATCTCACCACTCCCCTCTCAAACAAACTTACACACCTCTTGGTCTTGAAAAACCACACCCCCTCTCCCTGTATAACCAACCTCCCCCCCTTTGTCTCTCTCACACACATCCACACACCCTCTCTCCATCACTATCTCTTTGCCTATATAACCGTCCCTCAACCCTCTCTCTCTCTCCCCTTTTCCTCGCTCTCTCTCTCTCTCTCCCCCTCTCTACCTAAATCCCCCCCCTTCATAATCTCACCACTCCCCCATCAAACAAACTTACACACCTCTTGGTCTTGGAACACCACACCCCCTCTCCCTCTATAACCTATCTTCCCCCTTTCCTTCTCTGACACACATACACACATCCACACACCCTCTAAAACAATTCCTTTGTTGCCCCTCCCTCTCCCCAAAACCCTTTCTCTCTTCCCCCTTCCCTCCCGCCAAAACCCTTTCTCTCTTCCCCCCTCCCTTTGCCCAAAACCCTTTCCCTCTCCCTCCCTCTCCTTCTACCTCCATGTGTTCCATCCTATCACTCATTCAATCCCTCACTTTCTCGCCCTACCTCCTCTCTCCACCTTCAAGCCTGCATCCCTCCTTCATCTCTCCATCTTTCTCTCATTTCCTTAATATCCATTATCTCTCTCCCTCTCTCTCTCTCTCTCTCTCTCTCTCTCTCTTTGTTTCTCACACACACACACACACAATCCCTCATCTCTATCCCTCGATGTAACCATCCTTGACCAATATTTCTCTATCCCTCCCTCCCTCCCTCCCTCCATGTGTTCCTCCCTCCCTCCATGTGTTCCATCCTATCACTCACTCCATCACTCACTTTCTCCCCCTACCTCCTCTCTCAACCTTCAAGTCTACATCCCTCCTTCATCTCTCCATATTTATCTCCTTTCCTTAATATCCATGATCTCTCTCACTCTCTCTCGCTCTCTCTCTCTCTCACACACACACACAATCCCTCATCTCTATACCTCGATGTAACCATCCTTGACCATCCTTCGTTTCCCTAAATCCCTACTCTCTCATTGTTATTATCCCACTCTCTCGCACTCTAACCATCCCTCCATACATCATTGTTTCTCTCTCTCTCTCTCTCTCTCTCTCTCTCTCTCTCTCTCTCTCTCTTTGAATCTCCCCCTCTCACTCTTTAACCGCCCCTCATTTGTCTCTCTCACTCACTCACTCTATACCTCTATCTATACCACCACTCCATCCATCCCTCTCCTCCCTATCACTCTTCAATGACTCCCCCCCATTTGTCCCTCCATCCATTATGTTATATCTTTCCTCCATCCAATATCCTATATCTGTCTTGCACCCACTACAAGATTTGAGTCCAAAATCCGACGACAACATCCGATGAAAAGGTTTGTGCCGTCTAATTTCACCTTCATAGTTATGAAATTTGATGAAAAAAAAAATTGATAGAATTGGCATTCAGATATCCAATGGCCTGCAGATATGAGTGAAAAAAGACGTGGTCACTATATGAAGTGGGTGCAAAAATTTAAGCACTTGGCAACATTTAACTAAAACCTAAAATCAAAATATAACCAGCTAGCTAGTGTGGCAAAACTCCACGATTTGGTTGCTTGGCTTGTTCATTTGTCATTTCATTGTTTTGAGTTTAGGGAGGAGGCAGAGCTCCTGTAGTGGTTTAACACTGGTCGTGGCCATGGGGCCTGCACCATGAGCATAGCTCAAGCATGCCCTGATCGTTATGGTTGTTATAACTAGTGTGGCAAAACTCCACGATTTCGTTGCTTGTAGGATTGTTCATTTGTCATTTCGTACATGTTTTGAGTTTTGCGAGGAGGCAGAGCTCCTATAGTGGTTTAACATTGGTGGTCATGGGGCTTACACCATGAGCATAGCTCAAGCGTTTCCTAATCGTTATGGTGGTTATATCTAGTGTGGAAAAACTCCATGATTTCGTAGCTTGGCTTGTTCATTTGTCATTTCGTTGTTTTGAGTTTTGGGAGGCAGAGATCTTGTAGTGGTTTAACACTGGTGGTCATGGGGCCTGTGCCATGAGCATAGATCAAGAGTGCCCTGATGGTTATGGTGGTTATAAGGAATGTGTGCTTCTCATGGAACAACTACCTAGTAAGTGGTTTGTTCAATCCAGCTGATTTGTCCATAAATTTTGTTTTGATTCGTTTATTCATTTGAATTCATGATGGAATGGTGTTAACCCTATTCTGTTTCTATGGCAGGGTGAGTGGCTGTATTTGGAGTAATGAGTTGGGGTGTGGGTGTTTCTTGTCTACAAGGGTGTCAAAGATGTCGAATGGCCGTGGTAAGTTTGGACCATTGCGACCCTCCCCTTTCATCTGAAGCTTGATATCATTCTCCTTCCCAAAAACACCAAGATTCTCCATCCCAAAATCTTGGCATGGGAAATCCTCCATGTGCAATCCTCTTTTGGAATGGGAAATCGACAGGAGAAAAGGAGCAGAGGAGATACTCTAAACCCTACAATGTATTTGGTAAAATGCTCACACCACTGTAATTTTGATTTTGTTTGAAGAATTTACATGATTGAGTTTGCAAAGTCGACAGGCCTTACACACTTCTCCCATCTCCCATTTTTTCTCTCTCAAACATCAAATCATATTAACATCGACGTGCATTAACATTGATGGGGATTACACACTTTGGCCATTACCCAACTCCATCTTGGTGTGGGAAATCCTCCAAGACGGAGGCAATTGATCCCATCCAGATGATTTTTTCCATGATATAAAGAACCTCCCTTCCCTTGACTTTGTAGCAACACCCTTATTTTGATCTTGGTGGCATTTCAGTTCAACCTCCAAATTTATGTCTTCGCCTAATACTTCAACTGTTTGAGATACACTTATATCACCTTTATATTCATGGTACTTAGTAGTATGTTGAATATCTATTTTAGCTTCCACCGATTCACATTTGGTGACTTCTTGTGCCCTAGCTTGACTGATTTGAACAACTCCGTCAAATTGTGAATCATGTTATGTACAAAAGTCTAAATTTATAGTAGGATCAAAGAGACCATTCCCCCCCTATAGAAGATAGATTATTCCATGTGGGAGATGAATACTCTGGATTGATTTATTGGTCTATGGAAAAATACAAAGGCCCTCACAGCCTCTCTAAACTTTAGCTGCAAAAATTTCCAGCCCTTTACTTGTCTCTAGTACAGGCCTTTATGCTTTCCTGTATGTTTAGGTTTTTCCTATGTATGTACAACCGAATTTCCAAAATAGAAACGGTGTTGAGCTTACTTGAGGTGGCTTGAATTATTAGGTATTTGGTGTCTCTCTCTCTAGTGATATAAGAGAATTTGATGACCATCCATCTTTTGGTTTTCCAGCAGTTCCACCTTTCCCGGAAATTGGGTAGCTTTTGATGCTTGCCCTAATCTCTCCACGAATATTTATAGAACCAAAATGCATTTCCACCTATTTATTATGCAGACAATGAGGGATTCCTCCAATTTCATTTAGAATAGAGGATAGCACATGATATTTCTTTGCTTCACATTACAAAAATCGAACAGTTGATAATCCTACTAAATGAGGGCCACAAAAAGTTGAGCCCTTCCTTTCTTTTCAAATTTATGCAAGAAGATCCTTCACATATCTACTATCAAATCCATATTGGATGAGCCACGTTTATCTTCATATAATGTCAATAGAGTATCTATATTAAGGTTTGAAACCAAGTGGCTCAACCCTTATCCAAATTATGTCCAGAAATCAGCCTTAGAGATTTCCTAAAAACTATTTTCAATCTACTCTTGAGAACTAATCCAATTCTATCATAAGCCAGTCCACAAGTTCCCTTGAAAGTGTGCCAATGGATGTCAATGTCTACTATGATAAAATAGTGTATCTTCCCTTTTTATTTTAGTAATTGTTGCATCATATGTCATTTCCCATTCATGTGTAACAGTTTCAGGATTTGCAGTTCTCTCTTTAGCATATATATGAGACTGGAAATCCACTTGGGCATGATGATTCTAGACAAATTCAAGTCTCTTAGGAAAATGTTGAACCCCATCAACATTTAACTACAAATTTGATTTATGTTTGCATGCATTCTTTGTAATTCGATTTCCCTTCAAGAGTGGTGGCCATTTCTTCATTACCAAGTATACATTTCCTCATGCTTGGAGGGAATTTCCTCATCAATGGTAGCTATTGTGTACATTGCCTTCATGAGTAGTGATCATTTCTACCTTCCTGGTGGGAATTTCCTCTTTTCTGAAAAGCATTTCTTATGCATGGAAGGAATTTCCCATTGCTTGTGGGCATTTTCTCATGGCCTACTGGCATTTTCTCATGGCATGTAGGCATTTTATTGGTGGAAATTTAGCTTGGTGGTAATACTCCTTAGCTTGGCGAGTATTTTATTAGCTTGGAGAGCATATTCAATGACTAGCACATATTTCTCTTTCATGTGACACGTTGGTGGGAATTTTAATATTTGCTTGATAGGCATTTTGTAGGATATTCATTCATCTGAATGTGCTATATAAGGAAAGCTTCAAAATTTATTCTAGATCTGAGACTATTTTCTGTCATTCCTTGCTGCTACAGGATTGTTGTACATGCCACAATATGTTGCCATAAATTTATGCTAGTTCAACTCTTCAAATTGCACTTTTCAAGTTGTCATAACTAGTCATTGTTCACCTTGGGAAAGAACATACATGATTCTACAAGGCTTCTGATCAAATACAAGATTAAAATACTCTTTCTTGTTTGCAGCAGTTCCACCTTTCCCATAAATTGGGTAGCTTTTGATGCTTTCCCTACTCTCTCCACGAATATTTACATAACCAATTTTTTTGTCTTTTCCAAAATGCCTTTCCACATCTTTACCATGCAGACAATGAGGGACGCCTCCAGATTCATTTAGAATAGAGACATACCAACCAAAGTCACCAACTAAATTATACACATACTTGTTGCAAGTAAGGAGGATAGCATTTCTTGGTTAGAACCATTTTATGATTATTATGTGCTTAGAAAATGACTTATTTGTTACTAGAAAGAAATGGTCTAAAGGTGCTCTACTCTAGGACTGAAGACAAATACATGAATTATTTGCAAACTTTCCACTCCATTCAACTACAATACCATAACATCAACCTTCAAACTGAATCTTTCATGTTACAATAAGATTGCTAAATGAGTAGCTACAAGACTAGAGTATCTATCATTTTTCTCCTACATTATCAGCTTCCACGTTTTGAATCTTTATTAATTCACACATGCAATGCACATGCTATTTAGTGCGATTGGTATGATTTGAGGCTTATTTCTTACTATTGCTTAAAATATATGAAGTTAGAGATGTTTTTTTTTCATTTTTATACATCATCAATCACATACCAATAAAACAAAGCAATCACTAATTGATGAATCCACTCTTCACTAATTGTTAGACTTTCATATTATATTATATAATTATTTTTAATTAAAAACTTAGATATGTACAAAAGTACAATATCACCACTATTAAGAAATAATGTATTGTGGTGTTTACATGTATTGTGGTGTTTACATGTATTGTGGTGTTTAGGAAAGGTGCTTTTGTAGGATTTGCATTTCTTTGGATTTTAAGTAAGATAAGATTCGAACCTGCGACCTATGTCTAGTCCCAATGCTACCACCTTCAAGCTTGAAGTGAAGCTAACAATGGGAGACCACCTTCAATCTTGATTCATTCTATATGCATTTCACTATGCAACCGTCTCAGATTCTCACTGTGTTTTCCCTCCATTAGTTTATCAATTCAGTATCACCCACGCTCGCCGTCTGAGGAATGTTGCTAGCGGCCTTGAGTTTTAGCCTGGCAGTGGTGACGATTCATGGTATTATGTTTCCCTTTGGCTGCAATATGGAAAAATCAAAGTTCACTACGAAGGTTTGTCTGACAAATTTGATGGTTTGGGTTCCATAACCTCGGTGCCATTCAGGGACACTTTGAGGAATTTCTCCTGGGGCACGGAACCCAAACCATCACATTTGTTAGACAAACCTTCATAGTGAACTATGAGTTTTCCATATTGCAGTCGAAAAAATTAAACATAATACCATGAATCGTCACCATTTCCAGGATGAAACTCAAGACTGTTCACAACACACCTCGGACGATGGGCATGGGTCATACTGAATTGATAAACTAATTGAGGGAAAACGTAGTGAGAATCTGAGATAGATGCATAGTGAAATGCATACAGAATGAATAAAGAGTGGGTGTCAAGAAAAATGGTTGTGGGACGTCGTATGAGAGGAAATGGCGATGGGAATTGAAAGGTCAAATTAAATTCACACGGTGGTAATAAACTACACTTGTGTCTTCTATTGTCAGCTGCACTTCAAGCTTGAAGGTGGTAGCCTTGGGACTATACATAGGTCGAAGGTTCGAATTTCCTCGGTTTAGTTCGTACCCTGTTTTTTTTCGATGCAAATTATTTGTTTTCTTTAATTTCCTTTGTGAGGACATAGTGATAACCATAAAATATCAAATGTGTCAACATGCAAAGAGTAAGAGACAACTATAAGTAAGTCTTATATTAAATTTATGATATAAGTATTTAATTGACACTATCAACTAAGATTTGACATGTTGGATTGTCATGATCTTCTTATCACTCCTTATCAATGTGATTGTAAGGCACTCTTTGAAGGTGAAGTCCACAATTTTAAGTCTTTTTCCTCATTCTCATGCCTTTTTGTAAGACAATAAGGAGGGTAGTGGCATCAACATTGAAAATGGTTTCCATCCAAACCTATCATGTGTACTTTTAGGTCAATAGTATTCTTGACTCCGAACTATAGCAACTGTTTGGCCATTTTCACCATGTAAATTGAAGGATTCCTGCAAACACAAACCACTATGTTATGTGATCTTCTTTATGGGATTTGTTAAATTTTCTTCTAAAATATTCCATGGCTTTGTTACATTTAAGCACCATCGCACAACTTCTTTCAGGGATTTGTTTGTAGGAATCCTTTAATTTACAGGGTGAAAATGGCCAAACAACTACTACAGTTCCGAGAAAAGAATACTGCTGACCTAAAAGTACACTTGATAGATTTGGATGGAACAAATTACCGGGGAAATACTCTTTATATTAATTCTTGAGTTTTGAGAAAATCAAAGATATATGAAACGATGCTTTATGATTGTTTGTTAGAAAAACAGGATTGCAGAGCAATAACAATAAACAGAAATGCAAATATAATCACACATACACATTACAAGAGAGACACAGATATATCGTGGTTCACCCAAATTCGGCTACGTCCACACTGAATCTGCCAGTCCTTCTTATTATTACCATCCAGAAAGGTGAAGGGATACAACCTGCAGCACAACCATTTCACTTCCTCTTCTCTGTTTCACAGTCTCTCTCCTTATCTCAGAGATCTTTAGAATGAATAAAACCTAATACATCATCATCCCTAGCCGTATTACAATGTCTTTATTTTATAAGGGAAATACAATGGGAAAATACCACGGGATACCCAAAACCATGGGCCCGCAAAACAGCTACCGCAAACACGGCCCCCCTGGAACCCCGTGGGGGGGCGATGCCCCCCCACACCCCCCCACTGGGGTGACTGTATAGTCCACCTACATATCATATAAAACTGGGGTACAAACACGGCTAATACAATATCATCTATGAGACTAGAAGATCTGGCTCCACAACCAACACTGTTCGTCTTCACAGCCACCTCTTGAAATCAAGGTAAGAAATGGCTTAATGATTCAGTGTAGTAAATGGTTACCTTTATTTAATGTTAGCTTTTATTGAATGAATATGTTCACTAAATGAATGAATGGTTTAATGAATGAATGAAACAATGGTTTAAGGCTGTAGTAAACTGTGACCTTTATTGAATGTCAGCTTTTATTGAATGAGGATTGAATGAATGAATGGTTTATTGAATGTTATCTTTTATTGAATGAATGTGTTGACTGAATGAAACAATGGTTTAATGAATGTTAGCCTTTATTGAGTGAATGGTAAATGAAAGTTCATGATGAAATATGGATGAATTTGCACGTTTTTTTTTGTCAAGTACATGCATTGGGTATGGGGAATTGAGAGTGATGTGAGGGGGGGAGGGGCCATAAGAGATTCCACCTTCACATGCTTGGCACTGTTCAGTAGAGAATATTAAATTATTCTTGAAATAGAGAGGAGCTCAGTGAATGGCTATGATGCTAGCTTTCTACAACCCACTCGTGTGTCATCTAAATTTTGACAATTTCTTGGAGCTTGTTGTGATGTTTGGTTGCTCCTCATAGCCAATTTCAGGTTTCCAAATGAGGAAAGATCAATTGAGTAACTATTTTTGGAGTAGAGTAAGATCTTGTTTGTAATGGGTTTGTTGATTCGGCATGAAACTCTTAATGAAGATTAAGTGACTAGTACTAGAATAATATCAGTGCAAATTGATGTCATTCGAGATAAGCAGGAAAAAGTGAGAATGTTTTTCATGAAAACACTAAGTGAGATTTTTTTCTACATTTCCACTGAAAGCGAGTTTAATATCCCTTTTTAATAATTTTATTAAAATGACCAATTTTCCACTTTTTCCCCTTATTCGACCTTTGATTGGCTCTCGGTCTCCAAATTGCTCCAAATGCTCCCAAATCTTCTGAGAAGGTGTATGGATGATGTTAGAACATAGATATGTGTTTCACAGATGCTTTTGGAACATTCCAATACTTCTTCAAATCCACTTTCAATTCTGACAAATGTAGGGAACTTTACTAGCAATTTCCCTTTGACTAGTATTAGTCTCTAGGTCTCCAATTGGCTCCAAATGCTACCAAATATTCAATGAAGGTATATGAATGATATTTGTACTTGATTATGATGTTCAGGGATGATTTATTACCATCAAAATACTTCTTAAAACTGGTTTAATATTATCGAAAAATTATGGAATTTAACTAGCAATTTGAGGTTCAAATCCCCCTAGGGTAAGTTCTAAAAATGGCTCTCCAAATGCCTCCAAACCCACTCGAAATTATGAAAAGAGGTAGGGGATTTATAAAGCAGATTATTTATGTCTCATGTGCACCATTAATTAGTTATTAATTCTGTTCTAACCTTCTCCCAAACAACAACAAAAATCACTAATTCGACCCTTGGGGAAATGGCACCAAATCTCTTCCAAATGAAAATAAACTAAGCAAGATGGCTTCAAATGCTTAAGTGTTGAACATGAAACTTGTAAAAATCATCAATGGAAGTCCATAAATCATAAATATATATGAGAAACATTCTTCCATCTGAAGTCATCATCAATACATTGGCATACATCCAGGTAGTGGGGAAATGGCATTGTTCCTTGATTAAAAATGAGATTTATACATTTACACTTGGAATTTCGACCTAAAACTTTCTGGAGATGAAGAAAAAATTATTTAATTCATATTAAAAAATAAATGGGGCATGAGAATATCCCCCAAAGAGTACAATAGCTCACCAAAAATGCCCTCCCTCAAGGATCAAGAATATGACATCAAAACTAGAAATGGTTGAGAGAATGTGCTGCACTAGAAGAAACCATGAGCTACCCTATACCTTACAACTAAAAATAAAGACTCCATTAAAGCTCCAAATGAAAGGTCTGAATGGCCTTTCCAATTACCAACTTGGATGGGAATCTTTCACTCTCGAAATTGGCTTAGGCAAAAAACTAGTCATCCACTAGCTCTCCCTCTACACAAATGCAATTGCAAATTCTACAAAGGATCAAAAACTGCTATTCTTCTTTGTTCATGACTTTTATAAACTTATAATGTCCTCCATGTGTTGAATTCCTTCCAAGAGACTCATGCCAACTCAAGTTGGGAAGAGATTCCAAAGAATGTGTCATGTCCCAAAATTGGCATTGGGTCACAATGGCATAATCACAATGGCCATATTCATTAGTGTTTGTCAAATTGATGCTAAAGGTCAAATAATTGCCAAGGAGGGAAATTACTAGTTTCCTAGGTTCGGGGTGGAAGCTTTGGGATTGTGAATAATGGGGATAATAAATGATGTTGGAACATTAGGATGGAATAAGTAATTAATAAAGGAGATAAACAAATATATACAAGTGAAAATCAAAGTGGCATTTGATCATGAAGACACATGGAGGAAGTGGGACCCACACAAGCTAGAATGTATGTGCCACATGGCATCCTCTTCTTGCAATTTAGAATCTATGGGAAGCCTAATGTTCTTGGGATGAGTTATAAGTTCAATAATACTTGTCATGAGTCAATGAGGTAAAAATATAGAGGAAGAGTAACTCCTATGGAAGAGGAAGAGGCAATTTGGATCTAGTGAGACACTTGGGCTAGATTCCCTTGCTCTATGACAACAATGATGAAGATTCTATGACACCTATGACACAAATAAGACCTGAAGGATGACATATGACATATATGACATGTCAAGGCTAAAACTAGACTCCATGAGTGCGCTCAAGGGTGTTAGGGTAGCTAAGATGCTTCCATATGTGATTTGGTGGAAGTGGGAGACTAGGAATTGTTGTACAAGTGGCGTTCTTTGGAATCTCTTCCCAACTTGAGTTGGCATGAGTCTCTTGGAAGGAATTATAACCATGGAGGACATTATAACTTTATAAATTTCAATAACAAAGAATGAAAACAGCTTTTGATCATTTGTATAATTTTCAATTGCATTTGTGTAGAGGGAGAGCTAGTGGATGACTAGTTTCTTGCCGTAGCCAGTTTTGACGGTGAAAGATTCCCATCCAAGTTGGTAATTGGAAAGGCCATTTAGACCTTTAATTTGGAGCTTTAATGGAGTCTTTATTTTCAGGTGTAAGCTTCAAGGCAGCTCATGGTTTCTTCTATTGCATCTCACTCCTTCAACCATTTCCAGTTTTGATGGCATATTCTTGATCCTTGAGGGAGGGCATTTTTGGTGAGCTATTGTACTCTTTGGTGGAGCTTCTAATGACCCATTTATTATGTAATATGAATTAAATAATATATTCTTAATCTCTATAATGTTTAAGGTCGAAATTCCAATTAGAAATGCAAAAATCTCATTTTTAATGAAAGAACAGTGCCATTTCCCCACTACCTTCTTGTGAATCAATGTAATGCTGATGATTTAGAATGAATGGGTGATTCTCTAATGAATTTTTGATTATTGGAATTCGATGGATGTATTTTACAAGTTTCATGTACTGTAATTGAGCATTTGAAGTACTTTTACTCGGTTTAATTGCATTGGGAGAAGAAATAGTGCCATTTCCCCAAGGGTCGAATCGGTGATTTTTGCAGTTGAATGGGAAAGGGTTGGAAGAGATATAATAATAAATTAATGGTGCACATGAGACATTAATAAAATATTTAATACATTCCCTATATCTGTTCATAAATTTGAGTGGTTTTGGAGGCATTTGGGAAGCCATTTTCAGTACTTACCCTAGGGGGATTTGAACCCCAAATTACTAGTAAAATTGCATACTTGGTACAAAATATTAAAAGATTTTTCAGATGTCTTTTGGTGGCCATATATCATCCCTGAACATCATATTCAAGTCCTAATATCATTCATTCACCTTCCTTGAAGATTTGAAGGCATTTGGAGTCAATTTGAGACCTAGAGACCAATATAGTCAAAGGGAAATTACTACTGAAGTTCCCTACATTGGAAAGAATTGAAAGAGGATTTGAAGAAGTATTTTAAAGGTCCAAAAGCATCCCTGAAATACATATTTATGTTATAAAATCATACATATACCTTATCAGAAGATTTGGGAGCAATTGGGGCAATTTTGGGACCTAGAGCTTAAAACTAGTCAAAGGTCTAACTAGGAGAAAAAGTGAAAAATGGTCATTTTAATAAAATCCTTAACAAGGGACATTACAGTGGTATCAGAGCATGGTCCTTGCACTTGTGGATTAGATACATACATTCAAGAATAATTGGCATCCATGTCTTACTATTATTATGAATCGTATGAGTACAATTCTTATGAGGAATATGCAGATGCTTATGAGAAATATGAAGTAAAATGTGAATGGTACGAGGAAGAGGTGCCATCATGCAACACCTCTTACAATTTCAAGAGAAATGAAGATTATTCTTATGACTTTAAATATGATGAATATGAGTGTGTCACACCAACCACGGATAATTCTATGAGTGAGTTCCAAAGATGGAGAGCAACATATAAAACCTTGCCCCAACAATATAAAAAATATCAAGAATATCTTGCTTCGAGCAAAAACACACAAAATGCCATGTCTTTTGAGTACTATGCTGAACATGTTTTTGAAACTAGGCCCAAAAATGAAGATGTGGAGCTAGAAAAGAAAGGTTTATGCCCTTCTTGTAAAGAACCTTAGAGTGAGTATCATATATGTGTGCATGAAATTATGTCCCACTTGAGGAGAGCTTTTGGGAATTCTTCAAAAAGAGATTCAAAAGATATTGATCATAAGGAAAGCAAGGGGCAAAATGCATCATCTTTCTTGAAGGATAAAAATGAAGAGACATCATAAAAGCATGAAGAAGATTCTATTGAAAATATGGAAGATCATTCCGAGACACCTTCTAGCTTAAACATGAACCAAAGAGCATCTACTGATGGATGCTTAAACTTTGAAGGAGTACCTACATATGGGTGCTCACACCTCTATTTTGGTGACATAGAGATCACTTTTGAAAGTGTTTTTGCAATCCTAAGTTCCATTAAGCATGATAATGGAGACCTTGTAGCAGTTGAAGAAGAATCAAGATCAACTTCCCGATGACCACTTGAGCTTCATGAAGTTGGTCCAAGCAAAATTGAAGAAGATGAAGAGGTTCATTCCAAAGAGTCTCATTTTCTTAAAGGGTCCTTAAAGATGAATGAAAAGAAGATCCAAGAGTCCCTCATCATTCTCCATGACACTCAAGCATTGGTGTCAAATTCTTGTTGGAGATCTACTTCATTGGAGGAAACATCCTTCCTTGAAGATATGGAGAAGATTCAAAGAGCAATGTGCCACATTAAAGGTAATTTCATGTCTTTGGTTTTTGATAGAAACCATTTGGTTGAGATTAATGAATTGTTACATGATGCATACTTGAATAATAATGAGGATAATCATAATATCACAATTCAAAATGAGCAACTTCTTGAAAAGTTGCAAGATACTTGTTTTTCCTCCTATGTTTCAGATTGTCAAATGGTAGATTGTTTGGAGGATTCTAATGAAATGGTGGATCATGACAAATGTGGAAATTTGAATGTTCTTGATATGTTTGAAGATGAATTTGAAGAGATCCAAACACATGATGTGGTGGAAGAGGAACTTGAATTGTCTCTTGATGAAGGTTATGCAACTTTTTAAAGAAGAGCATGATTCCTCTACATTGGAACCAATCTATGACAAAGGTTTCACACTTTTGAAGGAGCTGCATAATAATACCCATATGGATCCTTCCCATGATGAAACTTATACACTTTTTGATCATTTGTGTGAGTTAGTTCATTCTCCTACATCCTACAATTCCATGTTTTGCAGCATTAGTCTCAATGAAGTATGGGTGAAAGGGTTCTTTTTTATGGTGCCACATGAGGATTATGGAACTCCTAGATTTACTTTTTATGATGACATGGTTGGAGCACATTCTTATTCACATTTGCAGCAACATTATTTGTCACTTTATGATGATGCAAATCTACATGGATGCACCTATGATATGCATTTGAGTCACTTGAAGACTCATGGTTTTTCTTGCTCAACACTTGATTCATTTGACGTTGGAGGAACTTCATCCAACACTTGGGTGAATAGAATTATGATTGAAGAATTTTTTTTTTGGAATCCACATACTTTGTTATATCTTTATGATTCTCACATTCAGGGATGTATGGGTGAGACTTGTTTGAGTCATTTGAAGTCTCCTTGTTTTTTCTGCTCATTATTTGGTTCAGATTTTAGTGGAGATTCTTCATTCACTTCTTGGATGAAAGAATACATGGATGAATATTTTGATGCATATCACATACTTTTGGAGAAGAATTATAGGACATGGGATCCTCACCTATGTCATTGGATCAAATTTGATGGGCCACTTGAAGACTGTATGCACTTTGAAAATGGTGTTCTACTTGCTTGGAGGTATAAGCACTTTCATGACTCTTTGATGAAGCATCTCCTTGATGTACATTTTCATTACGTTGTTATGTACTTTGATGATATATTTTTGGTACTTATAATGTTTGGAAGAATGCGTACAATAAAATGGGATCCAAGAATCCTCTTATCTAATGGTGTGGGTTGGAGAGCACTCTTAATTGTTGGGGTGCAATACAAGCAATGGGACCCTGGAATAATTTTTGTTTCATTGGTTTCAATTTTTTGGGGGAAACAAGCAGTATGGGAGATGGATTTTCCACTTAATAAAGTGATTTTTATCATAGTAGTGCAGCAGCAATCATGCTGGTTTCTCTCTAAAATCTTCATGGAAACTCAAAGACTCAAGGTTGGGCAATTCAATGGCAACTTCAAAAACTTATACAGAAAGCAGGTTCTTCAACACCCATGTTTGAAATTGCTTGAGGACAAGCAATATTGGGAAGGGAGAATTTGTCATGTCCAAAAATTGTCATTGGGTCACAATGGCATAATCACAATGTCCATATTCATTAGTGTTTGTCAAATTGATGCTAAAGGTCAAATAATTGCCAAGGAGGGAAATTACTAGTTTCCTAGGTTTGGGGTGGAAGCTTTGGGATTGTGAATAATGGGGATAATAAATGATGTTGGAAAATTAGGATGGCATAAATATTTAATAAAGGAGATAAATAAATATATACAAGTGAAAATCAAAGTGGCATTTGATCATGAAGACACATGGAGGAAGTGGGACCCACATAAGCTAGAATGTATGTGCCACATGGCATCCTCTTCTTGCAATTTTGAATCTATGGGAAGCCTAATGTTCTTGGGATGAGTTATAAGTTCAATAATACTTGTCATGAGTAAATGAGGTCGAAATATAGAGGAAGAGTAACTCCCATGGAAGAGGAAGAGGCAATTTGGATCTAGTGAGACACTTGGGCTAGATTCCCTAGCTCTATGACAACAATGATGAAGATGCTATGACACCTATGACACAAATCAGACCTGAAGGCCAACATATGACATATATGACATGTCAAGGCTAAAAATATACTCCAAGAGGGCGCTCAAGGGTGTTAGGGAAGCTAACATGCTTCCACATGTGATTTGGTGGAAGTGGGAGACTAGGAATTATTGTACCAGTGGTGTTCTTTGGAATCTCTTCCCAACTTGAGTTGGAATGAGTCTCTTGGAAGGAATTCGAACCATGGAGGACATTAGAACTTTATAAATGTAAATAAAAAATAATTAAACTATATTTGTATCATTTGTATAATTTGCAATTGCATTTGTGTAGACGGAAAGCTAGTGGATGACTAGTTTCTTGCCTTAGCCAATTTCGAGGGTGAAAGATTCCCATCCAAGTTGGTAATTGGAAAGGCCATTCAGAACTTTCATTTGGAGCTTTAATGGAGTCTTTATTTTCAGGTGTAAGCTACAGGTCAGCTCATGGTTTCTTCTATTTCATCTCACTCCTTCAACCATTTCCAGTTTTGATGGCATATTCTTGATCCTTGAGGGATGGCGTTTTTGGTGAGCTATTGTACTCTTTGGGGGAGACTATAATGCCCCATTTATTTTTGAATATGAATTAAATACTATATTATTAATCTCCAAAAAATTTCAGGTCAAAATTCCAAATACAAATGTATAAATCTTATTTTTAATGAAAGAACAATGCCATTTCCCCACTACCTTGTTGTGAATCAATGTAATGCTAATGATTTCGAATGAATGGGTTATTATCTGATGAATTTGTGATTAATGGACTGCCATGAATGTATTTTATAAGTTTCATGTACTGTACTTGAGCATTTGAAGTATTTTTACTCAGTTTAATTGCATTAGGAGAAGAAATAGTGCCATTTCCCCAAGGGTCGAATCAGTGATTTTTGTAGCTGAATGGGAGATGGTTGGAATAGATATAATAATCAATTAATGGTGCACATGAGACCTTAATAAAATCCTTAATACGTTCCCTATCTCTGTTCATATATTTGAGTGGTTTTGGAGGCATTTGGGAAGCCATTTTCAATACTTACCCTAGGGGGATTTGAACCCCAAATTACTAGTAAAATTGCATACTTGGTCCAGAATCTTAAGAGAGTTTGAAGAGGTATTTTGGTAGCCATATATCATCATTGAACATCATATTCAAGTCCTAATATCATTCATACACCTTCCTTGAATATTTGAAGGCATTTGGAGTCAATTTGAGACCTAGAGACCAATACTAGTCAAAGGGAAATTACTAGTGAAGTTCCCTACATTGGAAAGAATTGAAAGAGGATTTGAAGAAGTATTTTAAAGGTCCAAAATCATCCCTGAAATACATATTTATGTTCTAAAATCATCCATATACCTTCCCAGAAGATTTGGGAGCAATTGGGGCAATTTTGGGACTTAGAGCTTAAAACTAGTCAAAGGTCTAACTAGGGGAAAAAGTGAAAAATTGCCATTTTAATAAAATCCTTAACAAGGGACATTACATAATGCCAATTGTAAAACAATTCCTAGTTTCCCACTTCCACTAAATCACATGTGGAAGCATCTTAGTTTCCCTAACTCCCTTGAGCGCCCTCCTAGAGGCTATTTTTAGCCCTGACAGGTCATATATGTCATATGTCAGCCTTCATGTATGACTTGTGTCATAGGTGTCGTAGCATCTTGATCATTGTTGTCATAGAGCTAGGGAATCTAGGCCAAGTGTCCCACTAGCTCCAAATTGCCTCTTCGTCTTTCATGGTAGTTACTCTTTCTCTATATTTTAACCTTGGATGAGTCATGCCATGAATAATACCTTTTGAACTGCGCCAAGTATGTTACCATTCGCCTTGAATTTGAATTAGCGAGAAAATGATGCCAAGTGTAGTGGGAAAATATAGCCATATGTGGGTCCCACTTCCTCCATGTGTTTCCATGATCAAATGCCACTTTTATTTTCACTTGTATATATATATTTATGTTCGGATATCCACATCATCTATTTCAGGATACATCATCTATTTCAGGATCCTGCATGATCTATTTCAGGATATGCAGAATCTAGGGTTTTGCATGCACCTGCATGCCCTTGCATGCATCCCAGTCACCAGTTTGATGCCTCCAACACCTTATCCACCTTCTTCTAGCACCCGGGAGCCACCTACCACAGATTTTTAGCCCTCCTAAGCTGAAAGGCGCCCACTTCTCACCTACTGCCAAAGAAGGGCGCACTTGTTCACCTACCACTGCAGTTCCACTTCAGTTACATTCAGTTAGCTCCGATTCTCCCTGATTTGAGGCTAGTTTCACTCCCGACTGACTGTATCACTTCCGTTTGACCTCCAGTTTGATTAGGTGACTTGTTCTGACTTCAGTTAGCCTCCCATGTGCCCCCACTGAGCCTCCAGATCCTATATCAGTGCTACACACTTCAGTTACATTTATTACACTCAATTAGACTCAGTTTGACACTTGGATGACTGGTTGTTGTGATTGATGAGCACCACCGATGATTGATGAGGACTCCTAAATAGAGTCAAGCTACTCCATTCAGTGATTGGAATGATCTCCTTAGGTAATTCGAATTGCTCCGTCATTGTGACAGTTTGTATTGTAATTCATTCACCCTTTCTGGGATAGAGAGCACTGCTGCATGTTTTGCACAGTTTTGCACCATATTTTCTATGTTCATCTGTTGTGATTGATTTACTTGTTCATTAGATCTGCTGTGACTAATTTTACAATTTATATCCTTTATTAAATATTTATGCCATTCTAATGTTCAAACATCATTTATTACCCCCCTTATTCCAAATCTCAAACCTTCCACCCCAAAGCTAGGAAACTAGTAATTTTCCTCCTTGGCAATTATTTGACCCATAATTTGACAAACTCTAATGAATATGGCCAATGTGATTAGGCCATTGTGAACCAATGCCAAATTTGGGACATGACAGCGAGAATTATCCAACAGCTGTTATTGGTCAGAAAAGTTGAGCAAACGATGGGTGAGATTCATCATCTACCTATAAGGTTGGATACTAAAATCTTTTATGATGTTTTATTCTATTACTATGAATATATTATTCTGATAGAATTGATGCAATTTTGCTTTTGTTTTTGCAGGATTGAAATATGTTCACATGTCTTTCAATTCAGATGTAATAGCTTCAAACATTAACTTAGACACTTGGTACTTGTGACAGGTTCCTAGTGCATTGTGGAAATCCTTGAAGATGGATTGAAATCCTAGGATCAAATGCTAAGTAAGAAATGATCTATGAAACCCTGGGTTGAAATCCTAGGATCAAATTCCAAGTAAGAAATGATCTATGAAACCTTTCCTAGCCAAAAATCCTTAGATGATCTATAAAAAAATACAAATTTGAAATCCCTTGGCCCTCTACAAGAAGGCAATGTCACCATATTGTAGTCACAAAAAAGTCATGCCACTATTCGTCTCTAGACTCTCATTGAAGAATCAAATATAGAAACACTAGTTTATGTTGTGATAAAAAAGTAGTGTATCCAATAAAGTCTCTAAACCACTATTGAAAAATTATGCAATTATTTCCAATTAATAGTGTATCTTTTTTTTAAATACCAAAAGGTCGTTGGATATCCGACCACCATACTATAGATATTCGGCATTTTTTCCATACCACCGACAAAAAGGAACGTCGGATATAGGCCATTTCCACATGGACCGATCGTCAGACATCCAGCTACCATGCCGTAGATATACGATGTTCTTTCCATACCACTGATGGCAAATAACGTCGGATATAGGCCATTTCCACATGGACAGATCGTCGGACATCCGACTACCTCGCCAGAGATATACGACTTCCTAATAAGTGATAGTGGTCAGATATTCGACTGGATAGTGGTGTCAGTTATCCAATGGCCATCCTACCATCGGATAACAGCCGAATTTGGATCGATGTTAAAAAAATATGAAAGTGGTCGGATGGTCGATTGCAAGATGTAGAAAATTTGACTTTTTGGCCGTAGGATTTTGGGTCCAAAAAACCTAGTGACCCAATCATTCCTCCCTCTTATATATCACCCTATTCCATCCCCCCTATATCTATCCCTCCCTCTCACTTATATTTATTCCCCTCCCACCAATCCCTTCCCTTTATATTTCTCCTCCCTTCAGTCCCCCCTCATATCAATGTCCAAAGACCCATCCGTCCCTTCCCCTTATATTTCTCCTCCCTTTATCCCCCCCATATATCTCCCCTACCCATCCCTCCCTCCCATGATTCCCTATACAACTTCCTCTCCCTCCTTTGACTCCCCCCACACCTCTTTTAGCTTAATCAATGTAATGTTGGGACATGAGCCACTCCATAGATCGTCTGGATGGAATCTTGGGAGTCTAAATTGTATTATAAGGGGATAAGGGTGCCATTATAGGGTTTTGTATGGGAGGGATGGGTCTCTTGACATTGACCATAGTCATGGAAGAAAACATTGTCCAATGAGTCTTTAAATCAACACACATGCACTATAGATGGAATATTTGCCCATTAGTGGGATATGGGTGTCATTATGAGGTTTTATACACGAAGGATGGGTCTCAGGGTCTTAACCATGGTAATGGGACAAAAGTGTAACAGAAACAAGTCTTAAACCACTACACATGCCCTTTAAAGGGGATATTGATCCTTAATATGGGATATATGTGCCATTAGACTATTTTATGGATTGACTATTGTTCTCGAGGTGTTGACCATGGTGATATAGGAACCATTACGAATATTTCTAGACAAGACATAGTTCTGAAGACACTACCATGGTCCAAGGATAAATCCAATCTTCTAGGGATTAAATGATGTTTTTATGGTTCATGGGCAAATGATAAGGTCCCAAACTACGACAAGCCCTATAAATGGAGTCTAAATGGGATAAGGGTGTCATTATAAGGTTGGGAATTTGATCATGGTCATGGAAGAAAAGGTAGGGTCTTATGACCTAAATGAAGCTTTTATGGCTCATGAGCTATAAATGAGTCCTTTAATCACCACACATGCCTTCTAGATGGGGTATTTGGCCTCTAGGTTGGGTATGGGTTCCATTATGAGGTTATGCGCATTGAGGATAGGTCTCGAGGTCTTAACCATGGGTATGGGTTGCATTATAAAGTTAAATTAGGTTTCAATAGTTGATATGCAATGAATTGCATGCACGATATAACACATGTGCGATATATCGCATATGCGATTTAGTGATCACATTATACAAACTGGCGATTATTAAAAAGCATAGAGTTTATATAGTAAAACGCATAGAGTTCATATCGCATATGCTATATAATGCATATGCGATATAACGCATGTGTTAAAATGGATATGTGTTATATCGCATATGCGATATGTGTTTCATAAATAATCTTGGGTTGTGGGCCATGGGCCAGTTTTATTGTACAACAAAAGACAAAATTATTTGAAACTTGTGCAGAGCGTACTGTTCAACATGCAATTTAATCATTTATTACACAGATCCATAGGTTTTGTACAATTTTGGGTGGATTTCAATGGGGAATCTACGTAATATAGGTGAGAAGTCAGCGAGGAAGATGCTTACACCTAAAGAAGCTGAAATTAAAAAAGAAAAGAAGAGGGAACATTCAAGAAATCGTCGGCATCCATTGGATGGGAAAATACTTCCCATTCCCGCTCAACAAATACCTGATGAAGAGGATGAGGAAGATATTACAACTTTAATGCAAGCTGGTTATAACCAAGATGAAAATATTGGTCCATTATTAAGCAGACAACCGTCTGAAGAGTTTAATCATTATGTTCCTGATGAGACTCCGCAATGACCATGCTAGGTGGTTCAATCTCAGAATCGAATTTGTCAGCCCGTAGTGGATGTAAACGTCACTCCAGCATTTCAAATGAAAAGACATCTCGCATCAAAATGAAAGAGAACTCCTAAACACATCCAAGTGGACAAGAGTGAATTGACTTCCATGGAAGGTAAGGTGGCTAAACACACTATCCTTCGTCATTGTTCTCGAATAATGAAACAATATTTTGAACCAAAATTTGAAGCCTATAAATGCCAATTGTTTTTAGCTTTGATTAAATCTAACAGTATGGCAACTATTAGAAAAAAGTTAGGCATAAGAACATTGAAGAATACCGAATCAAGTAATCACATTGTTAAATCTCTTGCTTTTGCATTCACATCGATTGGTAAAAAAACTCGTTCAAAAGACTGTAATGTGGCTCGCCGCATATTGGCTGAATCAATTGTATCTAGATCCACAAGACAACATCGTTTACTTAAATGGACATAAGAAATTGTCCCTTTACATCCAAAGACACTTAAAAAATATTCAGTAAGAAGAGACAACCTTGATGTAGAGGGACAAATGGAAACATTATGGGCATTTAGAAGGAGGTTTTCCCACAAAGACATGAAGTTCATCGAAGCAGTGAAAGGACTAGTGCACACTTTTTGGCACGATAACGCTACGACTTCTTCTAACACAAAGCATGTGTTAAAATGCTATAGGGGTTCTATGAACAATGAACATCATGTTAAACATTATCTTGACATGACACAAACTCAACTATTCGAGATGTTTAAATTTTCCCACGTAGATCTAAGGCTTGGGCAAAGATCTTTTGAAAAATGAAGACCTTGGTATGTTATAATTAATAGAATCTGGAACACGTGTTGTTGTAGATACCACATAGATTTTTATCTATATTATCATACATTTGCACATATACGTCGTTTTTTGCATCCTAACCATGTGCAGGAATGCTCAAGTACAGTACCACCAATGTAATCTAGAGATTTCATCCATAGCGTAATGTGTCTGAGGCAAGATGGGCAGACACATTACTTAAAACAATGTGTAGAGGGTTCTTGCAACAATTGCGGTGGGCTATCATTATGGTCTAATTGCATCCATGAGAGTGAAGATCAAGCATTCGGGATTACAATTGTCAAGAAGCAGAACTTTCAGTATGAGACATATCAGCTACCTGATGGGAAAGAAAGCAAGAAGATTAAATTGGTGACTTCACAGGTGACAATCTACACAAATAATGTTCATTTAACTGAGTGTACATTGTTTATGATGTTTTATAACATTGTTAAATATTGATGTATATTAATATTCATGTAAACATTTTTATGTTGTGATATAACATTGTTTATTTTTTTCCACTAGGCGCAAGTATGTGATTTTATTCCAAAGTTCCGTGGAAAGATCCAATAGTACATTCAACATGTCGATATGGCACGATGGCAAGATGAGTAATTCAGAATATGCCGACACACCTTCCCTCTTGGAACAAAACTATCAGTGGTTGACTTTGCGGAAAATTACACCATACAACCACAAAATGAAATACAAAGTCAATACTATCACTCAAGGCAGGTGAGCATAATGGTCCATATCACTTATCGACATGGACTAGATAGCAATGAAGAAAAATGTGTGATATTGAAAGAAAGTCACTTTTACATAAGTAACAACTGGACCCATGACATCCATTACATGAAACATTGCTTTCAATTGTTCTATGATCATGTGATAGCTATAGATATACCATTTTATTGTCATTTGATTTGGTCAGATGGTTGTGCTGGATAGTTCAAGAATGCACGTGTATTTCAATGGTTGTGTTTGTTGCACATAAAATACAAGGTGCCACATACATGGAACTACTTTGAAATAGGTCATGGAAAAAGGAGAGCACGATGGTGTTGGTGCATGCATAGAAACTTCCCTTGGAAGGGAAGAGATGAATTTTACAAGTGCTCGCCTTTGAGATGCTTCATCTATAGTCAAATGGTGTGCATCTGTGATGGGAGAACAAGCAACAAGGAAACACCTAGTGTGGAGAATATTCTGGGAGGTGATAGATGTGGACTGATCCCAAACACATCGGGTGGACATAGTGCATGAAACTCGAGGTTTTCATTCAATTAGAAGCTCAGACAACTCGGCCCTACAAATTTGGACAAGATTGAAGGCTTTCTTTTGCAGTTCTTGTAGCATCGATGAATGTGATGATTGTGAGTATATAGATATAGTTGATACATGGGATCGAGTGACACTTGGCACCGATTTCAAGGGGGTTAATGAAATAGACCATTTGGAAGATGATGAGACATATATTTCTACAGACTATGATCACATATCGTATCTCATACAAACAGGTACAAAAAAAATAAATTAGTAGTACCTAAATCACTACAAGCCTTGACATTGAAAGAAATTTTATTTATGTTACATGCAAGACCTTTTTTAATATTTATGTATTTTCAACCTTTTTCAATTTCCTTTCACAGGTCATATATATGTAGTGGTTTCCCCAAAAAATAATGAATGGGGTTCTGACTATTGGTTGGCACATTGCTTAGAGGGGAACAAACCATTCTCGAACCTGTTACAGATGATGAAAATATTGAATTCCCAACTAGCTCTATGGTTATAAAATGGGAGTACTTGACACTAGCAGCACAAGAAAAAAACAAGGGTGGGTATGCATATCAGGATTTTAGACTAGGAGCTATTGTATACCACTTCACCAACCTGGTAGTTGGTATAAACATCAAGCTGCGCACAATTTTGAACAAAAATAGGTCATTGGTACAATACTTGCTACCTCATTTAGAGCATGAGATATTGATGGACACCATCGGCAGTAGAGATGATCCAGATGTCCGACTCAAGTGAGTGCATTTTCAAGTGTTGTAGATTTTCCAGTGTGGCTAGATTGTCAGGTGCATTAAATTTAATCCTTAAAGTGTGTGCTGAAGCACACTTTCAATTATTTAGACTTTAGTTTATTCCCAATGTACTAAACTGTGATTGTCGGATACCATTCATAGACATAATTTACTATTTAGAGGATACTGAACACTATCAACACGATCCTACAACCTGAGGTGAGTTATCTATAAATAATGTTCTTGTAGCATGTTTGGGATGGCTGAGTTGTTGAAGACTTCATGGAAGTGGACTTTCCTTCAAAGTTAACTGGTCTTTTGGGAGTTAATGCAAGTAGATCATAGTTGTTGTAGACCGTTGGTATATGTGTTTAGTGTGAAGTTACTTATTGGTCTTAAATATCCTAAAAGGGTTGATTTTGATAATAATTGCAAACAAGTTTATTCTATGTGCACAACATTTTGCCAAAAAAATTGCCTATTTAATGAGATCTTAAAAGTATTCTTTAACAATTATACAACCAAGTATGGAAACATTTTGGTGTTCCTCATGAAGATGTTCGTTGAGTTTGTTTGAACTATTGTGTCAGACTTCTTTCAACCATCTCATTTAATTTTCAAGGCTTTCTTGGGACGGGTTTTTTTTTCCATATTTTAAACATCTAACGCAACATTAACATCAAACAAAGAAAATGAGATATAAATATAAAAAATAAAAATGATATATAAGATGTCAAGTGGTACATCACACTTTGTTATTGAAATATGATGTCTAGATCCTAAGTCATAAGTCTTAGCAGGATGATACAAAATCACATAGTTGGCAGGATGATAAGTCAACCATATATATGTATCCAGTAAAAACCATGTAAAGTCAACCATATATTTAAATCTGAACATTTCTTTATATTATATTTACATAATATAATGTTTTCAAAAATGGCATGCCATGGCCATAATACAAAATAGTGGATCATACTGTACATCTATGTGTACATACAAAAAAAACAGTACATGTATGTATCCCCCCTGTACATGGATTCTATTTACCCCCCCCCTATACATGATTTCTATTTATCCCCCTTTTCACTGCCAATGTCAATGGCTTTTGAGAAGTCAATCTTTCTTTTTCAGCTGCTCGATGGCGTTCCCCAACACTGAATGGTAGGATTGATTCTCATTTCCGGAGACTATACACATAAGTTACCAAAGTTTGTAAGTTAGTCTACCAAGCTATAAAAATAAAAACAAATCTATGTACATTTGTTCAAATTCCAAGAAAATATAACATTTTTACTTACCATGCGTGTGTAAGTCAAGGTACTCAGCCGTGTAACTGCATGTACCTGGGGGGGCATGGAGGGTCATCAGTGGCCCGATTTTAGTGCTCTTCAAGCACCATTGCATCACTAGATGCCTGCATAAAGTAACATATGGACCAATGTCAAGAAATACAAAGAAAATGAGACTGTATATACTATATATGTACATACAATGACCTTTTCAAAGAAAGGGAGATGTACACGTACTTGGGGGGGGAGGTGGGTCACCAACAATGTCGATTTGGTGCTCTTCAAGCACCATTGCATCACTAGATGCCTGGATAAAGTAACATATGGACCAATGTCAACAAATACAAACAAAATGAGATTGTATATACTACATGGATGTACGATGACCTTATCAAAGAAACAGAGACGTATACGTACCTGGGGGGGGAGAGGTGGGTCACCAACAACGTCGATTTGGTGCTCTTCAAGCACCATTGCATCACTAGATGCCTGCATAAAGTAACATATGGACCAATGTCAGCAAATACAAAGAAAATGAGACTGTATATACTATGTATGGACGTACAATGACCTTTACAAAGAAAGAGAGACATATACACGTACCTATGGGGGGGAGAGGTGGGTCACCAACAACGTCAATTTGGTGCTCTTCAAGCACCATTACATCACTAGATGCCTGCATAAAGTAACATATGGACCAATGTCAGCAAATACAAAGAAAATGAGACTGTATATACTATGTATGGACATACAATGACCTTTTAAAAGAAAGAGAGACGTACACGTACTTGGGGGGGGGAGAGGTGGGTCACCAACAACGTCAATTTGGTCCTCTTTAAGCACCATTACATCACTAGATGCCTGCATAAAGTAACATATGGACCAATGTCAGCAAATACAAAGAAAATGAGACTATATATACTACATGGACGTACAATGACCTTTTCAAAGAAAGAGAGACATACACGTACCTAAGGGGGAGAGGCACGGGAGAGGTGGGTCACCAACAACATTAATTTGGTGCTCTTCAAGTACCATTGCATCACACGATGCCTCCATAAAGTAACATATGGACCAATGTCAGCAAATACAAAGAAAATGAGACTGTATATACTATGTATGGACGTACAATGACCTTTTCAAAGAAAGAGAGACATATACACGTACCTAGGGGGGGGAGAGGTGGGTCACCAACAACGTCGATTTGGTGCTCTTCAAGCACCATTACATCACTAGATGCCTGCATAAAGTAACATATGGACCAATGTCAGCAAATACAAAGAAAATGAGACTGTATATACTATGTATGGACATACACTGACCTTTTAAAAGAAAGAGAGTCGTACACGTACTTGGGGGGGGGAGAGGTGGGTCACCAAAAACGTCAATTTGGTCCTCTTCAAGCACCATTGCATCACTAGATGCCTGCATAAAGTAACATATGGACCAATGTCAGCAAATACAAGGAAAATGAGACTGTATATACTACATGGACGTACAATGACCTTTTCAAAGAAAGATAGACATACACGTACCTGGGGGGGAGAGGCACGGGAGAGGTGGGTCACCAACAACGTTGATTTGGTGCTCTTCAAGTACCATTGCATCACAAGATGCCTCCATAAAGTAACATATGGACCAATGTCAGCAAATACAAAGAAAATGAGACTGTATATACTACATGGACATACAATGACATTTTCAAAGAAAGCGAGACATGTACACGTACCAAGGGGGGGAGAGAGGTGGGTCAACAACAACGTCGATTTGGTGCTCTTCAAGTACCTGTTGTTGCAGCAACACCCCTCCCCAAAATTTTGTACATATTGGGGCCCCTCCCTTTCTTTTTGTAGAAGGTTTGCCTAAGAAGCCTTCCCAGCCGTTAACTGTGTTTTCAACATAAAATCTTGTTTCCCAAGTGAACGTCTTGCCATCAATCCTTCCTTGTTTTCCCCAAAAGGCCAAAAGGAACTTAGAACTTTTCCCCAACGTTTTGGAATCCCTTAGGCTATCTCCCCGAAACTCCGAAAAGCCAAACGTCCAACCTTTCTCGAAGAGGGACTTAGATTTTCTTTGTCAAAATCGTAAACCGTGAGAAAAAAGTTACGGAAACCTTCTGTTTTTCTCCCCGAAATGGCGGGACAACTTGGGAAAGACGCCCGAAAGACTTAGAATTTTTTCGAAAGCTGCGGAAGCCTTTGGGAAATGCCTCCCGAAACGGCAGAACCCTTCGATCAAGCCTTCCGCAACCGTGGAAAGATTCCCGTTTTCCTCCCGAAATGGCGGGACTCATTCGCAGAAGCTTCCCGAAATACCATGGGAAACTCACGAGCTTCTTCCGAAACTGAGAAAATGACTTGCATCCTTGTTGATAAAAAGTTGCGGAGCACCCTAGGGAAACCACGCGGAATTATTCCGACTATGTTCCCGAAACCACGGAAGCTTTCGGGCTATCCATCCGAAATGGCGGAGCCATTCATCAAAAAAAAAAAAAAAAAAAAAGCTTTCCGAAAAGACTTAGAAAAAATTCCAAAAGCCTGCGGAAACCTTCGGGTTTTCTCTCCGAAACGGGGGAAACTATCCATAAAAGCTTTCCGAAATACCACGGAGAAATTCGCGAACTTCTTCCGAAACTATGAAAAGAACTTAGAATTTTTTTTTTTTCAAGGAACTTTGCGAAACGAGACGTCGCGGAAGCTTCGCGGAAGTTTTCAGCCTTTGCTCCCGAAACCGCGGAAACTTTCAAGTTTCCCTTCCGAAACGGCGGAAGCCAATTGTTTAAAACTCGGAAAAGGGCTTCGAAATAATCCCGGGAGAAGGTGCGGAAGAGTATAAGATGTGCTCCCGAAACGGCGGGAGATATTCGTCTAAGACGCCCGAAAAGGACCAAGAAAAGTCTTCATTAAGTAATCGCGGAAGCAGCAGAACAATTCAAGTTTCCCTCCCGAAACGGTTCTGCTTCCGAAACGGGGGAGCAATTCATCGTTTCCTCCCGAAATAGCGGAAACATTCGTCGTGTCGTCCCGCAGTGAGAGAGGCCGCTTGTTTAAAGCTCGGAGCTTTTTCAAAAGATCACGGAGGAACTCGAAGAAGCCGCCCGAAACGTTGCGGAAGACATTCACCAAAGCTTTCCGCAACCGCGGAAGCCTTGTGCGGTAACATCTCCCGAATCCTTCCGAAACGCCGAAACCGTTTTTCTCTCTGCTACCGCAGGAACCCGTTTCCAAAGTTGTGCGCACGATCATTTGGTGCGGAAGGGGTACACCTTTTCCTCCCGGCACAGCGAAAGCTTCCGCTGCATCCTCCCGCAATGGAGGGAAGGATTCGCCAATTTGCCCCGCAAAAGGCGGTCGCACGCAAACCGAGGTGACCCGATTTAATCGACGGCGTACGACGCATTTAAAACCAGTTTAAAACCCCACCAGCCGAATTAACTCCCCACACGTGCCTGGCCCATATAAATAAATCGACGGGGTACGAGCCAACCCATTGTCATTTCGTTTTATAAACAAAGCCATTGGACGCCCCATGACCGTTCCAGCTTGTCCTATGTAGCCACGTTCGCGGCCACCTCAGTTAACGACCTCAGCCAAACGGTGCCAGGTAGGATTTTTAACTTTGATTGGGTTGTCTTTTGTTTGCAAAAATGAGTTTTAGTGGGATTCGGACGGGCAAAACACCCGTCAAGGGCTATGTTTTTCCCGTCAGACGCAGTTGAATGGAGTCCTCGTCTCGTTATATGAAGCATTAACAATTTTATCTTTTATTGAGTCGAAACGGTTGGTTCGGGCGGTTAAACCTGTCCCATTTTTTATCCCCGGGCCGCGTGCCTCGTTGTGGGGAGAACCTGTCGAAACCCCTTATGCTTTTAATATCCCCGGCCGAAGAACTTAGGATGTGAAACCCCGGGCATCTCCATAAAACCTCAGTCCCTCGACGCCTTCTACCCGGGGCAAAACCTTGTCTCCGGCGCCATTGCCTTGTTCGAGTCACGCGAGCCGAAATTCGAAGCCGTGGCCACCCTTGCATTTCCCGTCAATATGTCTCCGGCGCCGTCGCCCTCGCTCGGACTAGAGTTCCCCATAGAGCACCTCCGCGGGTGCTGTGCGTGACAATAGCATTCGAAGCCCCCACCGAGTCAAAAGTGCGAAAAGGGCTCCCTTGTCGTCACAAAGTCCTTCCAACCCGAGTTTCCCCGCCATTAGCCTTTCCAGCCGCAGTGATAACAAGAAACGCCGTCTTCCCCAAGGCTGACCCAAAATCCCATTGCTTCCGCAACTCGCCTATCGATCCGAGAACAAAATGTGTCCGCGACATAGCCTATCCCCGCAGGAGCATTCCAAACCCATCCTTTTAAGAGATCCAAATGTTTCAATCTATGTTTCATACTGAAATAGTGTTTGCTTCCGGAATATAAAGCTTCATTGTACTTATCTTATTAATATATTAAAACAATGATGCTCTCTGTTAAAACCTCACAGTATGTTGCTCAAAGTGGCTTGTATATGGATGTTATCAGGGATAAGTCAAGATGCCGAAAACCGGTAAGAAGAAGGCGAAGATGACAGAAAAGAAACCTGCCCCTCCTAAAACTGAAACTTCACTCCAAGACACTAGGTGCACCACTGGTGTCCCTCCAGAAATCAGATGGGGAGACATCTACAGAATGATCCGGGACCAGGAAATCCCAGATATGTTGCTAGAGGAAGCACCAATCTATCTCAATATCAGAGCCTCAGGAATAACTAGAGCTGCTACCCGCCCTGAGCTGTTCCCCTGTACTGAAGTGATCGGATGGATACTCCAACATGCAGATGCTGAAGGGAGAGTGATAAATGATAGCGGGAAAGTGGCTATTGCCTCGTTTCAACCCGCGTATATTGCGGCGGACTACAGATTTCCCCGTGTCCAACAAGCTCTGACTGATGAATGGTTGGGCCAAATGAGTAACGCCGAGATGGCCAAGAAGCTGCTAATAGCAGGCAAACATTTGAGAAAAAAGGGGAATGATGAGTATGACGTACAGAATCTAAGAGATCCTTATAGATTGATTGCCCTGATGCTGTGTAGAATCTTCGGCATGCCCGATGGCACAGTATACAAGATTCAGTGGGTCCCTGTCATTCACTTTGTGGCATTTCAGGGAACAGTGTTTGACTGGGCCACTATCCTGTCAGATAGTCTGGCCTCGATGATAAGTGCTGCTAAGCCAGGGCTAGCATTGAAGAAGGTTGAATTCTTCATGTCTTCATATCTGATAGATTGTATTTTGGCCAAGATAGAGTTCCCCAAATTGGGTTGTACATGGGATAGGGCCACCGCCCCGGTCTACATCGCATTCAAGATGTTGTGGGCTCAGAATTACATGCCCAGCTACAAACTCATCTGTGAGGGGTTCATCATGCCCCTATACGAGAAAATGTTCAAGGAAGAACCAAATTGCCTGTCAGAAAATGCTTTGGAAGTCCTTGGGGATTATGGGGACTTTTACTTCTCAGAACAGGGCACCTACCTGAGAGTGTTCGGAGGGACTAAGCCCCCATACATCTTGCCGCAATATGCCACAGACTATGTGGTGCTCAAAGAAACAGTAAGACAACTCTTCCTGGATGGGATTGGAGCAATGCTCTAGAAATAGCATAAGGATTCCTTTCCCCCCCTACCTTTCTGCATAGGTGCTTACAAGTTTTTAGGGGTGGCCTCTGCCGACGAATTTTTTCAAGAGTTGAAGGCCTTCCACTTCGGTGAGGTCATCTTCCACAGGAACGACAGAAAGGGTAAAGTGGCCGAGCATTGCAAGGACATCTATGCTCATTTTGAATACTCGCATTACCCCGATGCCGAGGAGGAGGCATTCAGAGGCATTAGCAATATGTCGGAACTACGAATATGTTGCCAAGGCACTGGAGCAAGCTCTAGTTCAGCCAAGATCCAGGAGACCAGTCAGCGGCAGGAGAAAGAAGCTGAAGATGCCCGAGCTCAAGAGGAGCTCAGATTAAGAGAAGAGGCAAGAGTGCTCCAAGAAGCTGAAAGTGCCAGATTGCAGCGGGAAGTGGAAGAAGCCAGGTGGAAGCAAGAAACTGAAGCAGCAAGATTATAGCAGGAAGCTGAGGTGGCAAGGATGCAAGAAGAGGCGGAAAAGGAAAGTCGGCGCAAAGAAGCTGAACAAGCTGAAGCAGAAAGGAAGGCAGAAGAGGAGCGAAAAGCGGAGGAGGATGCCCAAGCAGGTGGGTCCGGTGTCCAAGACATGGAGATAGACACCTCTCAAGCAGGTGGCTCTGGTACCCAAAAGGAAGGAGTAGACCCTGCTCAGGAAGTCCGGACCCCACCTATGGAAGAGGACATAGACCTCATAAACCGACCAATTGTCCCGTACAGTCCATCAGGAAAGCGTACGGTGTCCAAATGGAATGAGTTTGTATATGATAAGAAAAGAAAAGCGATGGTCCTCCAATCAGAAGAGAGGATTAAAAGTCCCTTCCATGAAGACATTGTTACTCACCGGGAGGTCACCGTCATGCAGAACACGGATCAAGATCCCATTGCTATGGCGTCCGCAGTTATAGCGACAACAAAGGCATCATTTTCCAATGTAGATGTTATAGTTAAAGAAAATATATTGACAAAGAAGAGAGCACGCACGCTGCAACAAAATGTGGCTAATGAGAAAGCCCAAAGAGATCTGGCAGTAAACAAGTATAATTGCTTGTACGCTGAGCATAAGGAGCTGTCAAACAAGTACAGCCAGCTGGAGGAGGAAAAAGACCAGCTAACACTTCAAATGATGATTGTGGAAGCAGAGAAGAATGGTGCAGAAGAAAAGGCATCTCTGCTAGAAGCAGACAAGCAAGCATTAGCTGAGCGTTTAGAGCAAGCGGAGAGCAGAACCATGGACCTATCTCCCTTCCACGAGCTGTCATGCAATATCCTGCAGCAAGTGTATGGCTCCCAAGAGATAATCATTGATGAGGTGTGCAAACTCAAGGCCATGGTGGTTAGGCTAAAAGAGATTAATGCGGAAGCCCACAGACTCAAAGCAAAGAACACCCGCGTTAAGGCCAATATCATAAGCCATATGGCATGGAGAGAAGGAAAAGGGGGTTTTCCTGCACATCTCCCATTTAAACCTGTGGACAATCTTAATGAGGACATAGCACTATTGGAGTTCGGCAGAAACTGCGCCAGTAAGCTGATGGCCAGTGTGCAAAGAACAACAGATAAAATCAGCAGTCTCTACCAGAGGATCCAAGAGGCACATGCCAAATGTACATTGAGTTTCCCTCAGACCCTAGAGGACTTTCCGGAAAAGGAGCAGCGGTTGTCTCAGCTAAAGGAAGAGCTAGGTGTTCAAATGGAGTATGTGAAAAGGATTGATGTCCTGGCCATTGATGACCTCCAGCATTATATTGGTTCATCATCACTCCACAACCATCTGTTGAAGGAAGTACATCAAGCTGCAGTAGCAGAGGTCCAAAACATTAAAGCAGAGCTCGGGAAGAATGTGAATTCTCAGAAAATCTTGTTCCCTGCTGCAGCAAACATAGTCATAAGGGACACAGGTGTGTGGTACAGCTACATAGCAGAGGAGGACAGGAAAGCTGCAGCAGCAGCAGGAGCATCAGCAGATCCACGATCTTCTCTCTCAGCAGCCACTTCAGCTACAACAGTAGGTTCGAGTCCCTCTTTCCCGGCAGTCATTCCAGAGACTCCAGCTAGCTCAATCCCTCCTTCCCAGGCACAATCAGCAGCCTCAATTGACTTGGGCGACCCTTCCCCAGCTAAGACTCACGCACAAGAGTAAAAGAGGCTGAATTCAGTTGAAGCAACTCTCTTCAGCCAAACACGTGCCCAGCAGGGAAAACTCTGGTGTTAGCCAATTTTCTACTATGTATATTTTGAATATGTAAGGCGAAAGCCATGGGACAACTGTCCCTATTTTGTTTTTTTTTGTTAAAACAATTTTGTAAAGGAAATGGTCATTTTGGTGGTCGATTATAGGGGAAATTCCTGTAAATGACAGGTGGGGGATGCTAGGTGTCAGCCCAAAGGGCAGATTTGTAGCTATAAATAGAAGCTAGGAAAGATTAGAAAGGACTTTTGGCAGGGAAGGAAATTTTGAAACCCATACAAGCTATCTTGTATCGGGCCTGTAAAATTGAATTTTCTAATAGAAGCCACGGGAGATGGACGTTTTGCATGGGATGTTGGATTGCTCTATATTGGACTATTCTAATGACTGCGGTTCTGTAATGTGAGATCATTCTTGACATCTGAACTATTTCTTTGCATTAATGATTTTGCTCCCCCCTGTGCATGCGTTTTCTCTATTTTGTGAACAATGAAATGTATTGCTGTAGATTTCTTTGTCTAGATCGAATGGCTAACTGTTCTTTCTTCAGGATAATTCATGTGGCTCATTGTTCATGCCTTTAAATTGCTCCTTGCAGGGATCTTTAAGTTTAATTCCAGTTTTGTTACATCTAGATCTGTTTCTTTATTCTTGTTACGTAGATTAAATAATTTTGCTTTCTTCTGTTTATGAGCAATAGATGCGTTCTTTAAGTTTCATTTCAGATCTGTTTCTTTATTCTTTTGCTTTCTTCTGTTTTATGAGCAATAGATGCGTTCTATGTTGAATTAGAAGCTATCTTATAAATATCTTTATCTTGTTGTAGCTTTGATTGTGAGAAATAATAGCTATCTGTTCTTTGTTTACGATATTTTCTACAGCTGATTGCTCCTCCCTTAAGCGTGTTCCCTGCAGGGATAGATAGATTTATTCCAGTTTCTAGGCTTAGATCTGTTTTAATTGCATTTATATTAAGTATAATTTAGGCACTTGCATCTCATATAAAAGACATAAAAAACCCAAAAGAAAGGTGGATCGGGCCATAACCGGTAGAATCGGATTTAAATTCCAAAACCACGGTTGTCGGAACCGCTAACCAGACGGATTCCCTACATCAAACGGGAGATAGTCTAATTGGGACCACCTCTCGAGGAGAATCCCTTTCTTATTGATGCTACGATATCCGAGGCATCAACAGTTTTTGGCGCCAGAAGGAGGGCCTGAAGTGCATGGATGATAGAGGAAAATCTTCCGCGGTCATAGATAACACTGAAAACCCGCTTAAAGAAAGTATTTCAAACAACCCAGATCTTGGATTAACAGACCAAGAACGCCTCATTTCTGACCCTGAGCCTCAAGAAGCTTTGTACGCTGTTCCTTTTACAGAAATAGAGGATTTGAGAAGACATACCAGATCCTACGTTAGACAGCTAGGTGGTTTAAATGCTTTCAACTTCCTCCCCAAGAAAATTACACCTAGAAAGGAGCCATAGTACACCCGTGATTCAATTCTCGTTCAGAGTTTTGAAGAACTGGTAAATCTGACTTTGGAAGAAATTTCCGATACCCTTAACAAGACAGACCAAGAAAATCTTGAAGAAATTACCACTGCCAAAAGTACTCCACAGGTTTCACCCTACAATTCTCCTCCAGGGTCTCCACATCCAAACCCAAACATGGCTGTACCTGCTTGGAGAGCAAGGGGAGCGCTGAACCTAGCTGGACCATTCCATAATCTGCCCAAAAACCCAAAAAAGGTCTTGCCTAAGTATGATCCAGGGAAGGCGATCTCGGCGGAAGATCACCTCAAGAGTTTTTACTTAGCTCTGAACCTTTTGAACGTACAACATGAAGACGTGGTCTGCAGGTTGTTTCCATATACATTCGAGCCAAAAGTATCATCATGGTACTTTAACTTACAACCCAGCTCAATCTCTAGTTGGGATGAATTCGAAAAATGTTTTCTAAAGAAATACGGAAACCAAAAGACTGTGGCCACACTTATGAAGAACTCTTATCCATGAGGATGGAAAAGAAAGAAAAGGTTCAAGATTTCAATCAAAGATTCACTACGCTGTTGAATAACTTCAGTCAAGCTAACAAACCAGCCGAGGAATCTCTAATTGAATACTATACAACCGCTCTTGGTGGACCCATAGCAATGTTCGTAAAGAGGTCCAAGAAAGCTACTCTGATAGAGAACTTTGAGGAAGCTAGAAAGGTAGAAGAAGAGGCTGATAGAATTGCTAAACATACCTTAGACGTAGAAACAAAACCAGCGACTAACAAAAAACCTTTACTTCTCACTAGAAGTAAAGACGAGCCATCTACGGACATGGAAAATGTAGTCAAGATGATGCAGAAATTATCTAACAAAATCGTAGATCTCGAGAAAGACAAGACTGCTAGCGCATCTAGGAAACCTTTCAAGCCATTTTATAAAAGGAGGGAAGACGGGGAACAGACTCATCCACCAGTGAACGCTGCCCCTGTGTTAAACTTGAATGAGATAGGGATGGAAAATTTCTACACTTTTCACCAAGAACCACATTCGGAAAAGAGTTGCCCGCAATGGATCAATTCCATGAGCTTAGTCATGAACCAAATGTTAGATTCTCAGATCCCAGATCAGGATGATCCTCTAGAAGAGTCAAGCCCTGAGTTAGAGGAACCAACCCCGGACACTACTATGGTGTTGTGGGATTGGGTACCTATGACTGAATTAGTAGAAGAAGATCACATGGATAGCTCTCCCTCTACCATAAATGTTGCCACTCACAGCAAGGGCCCAATTGCGGATCCTATGCCAGTCACCGTTCCCCATAAACCTAAAATTTCGAAAGATCCGCCTAGGAGGCATATACCAATCATCCCACCACAGCCCAAAGTTAGCCAAACAACTGCCAAACAGCCAAGTGCTGACAACACAGTTCAGCCACCTAAGGTCACCATGAACAAAACAGATCAGCCAACTCGAATTGGGAACGAATCCGATATAGGGTATGATATTATCGAAGATATCAAGAAACTCAAAGCAAACGTATCAATATTTGACATGTGTAGCTTGCCCCATCAACGAGACAAACTACTACATGTTTTACAACCAAAACCCAGCACTACATTAACGGATTCGCAAGACAATCCCGAAATTAATGAGGCTAGCATTGGTTGGAAATCCAAATCTCAAACATTGCCTTTCCTATTGACTTTTGAAATTTTTAATCACAACGTTCATAACTGTTTGGTAGACTCTGGAGCTTCTTCAAACGTTATGCCACTGTCAATTTGTAAGAAAATTAATGGGCAGCCCATGCCATCTCCAGCTCAAATTATCCAATTAGACAGGACTGCTGTTAAAGTAATTGGGGAGATGAAAGACGTTCTAATTAGATTGTCAGCGGATCCTAGAGTCTGTCAATTTATTGACATAATGGTGGTCGATATTCCTGAAGCTTATGGCCTGATTTTGAGTAGGGATTGGTCCACCAAGCTGAGTGGCTACTTTGCCACCGATTGGTCTCATCTATGGCTGCCTTATCAGAACAGACAGAATCAGATTAAAGTTCTTAGGGAACCTCATATGAAACAAAACGTAACCCAGTTAGAAGAAAAAAATGAGGCTGTAACTTTCTCACCTCGGGTTCTGGGGAATTATTTCTTGGAAATGGATCCGGGTAATTATCAATCTGAAACCGTCAGCCACGAATTAGATAAACAGTCCGATCTCCTTCATTTCTCCCGGACTGATGATGTTGATTGTAACATAGTCAATTTAGTTGCTAACATAGACCACAAAGAAACTAACTTAGCTGAACCTAAAGATACCTTTTGGACATTATACTTTGATGGTTCTAAAACTCTGGAAGGATCCGGAGCCGGTTGTGTTCTAATGGATCCGAAAAGAAACAAGTATTTTTTGTCTTGTAGACTAGAATTCAATTGTACTAATAATACCGCTGAATATGAAGCTTTGGTACATGGTTTAAGGAAGGCCATTGGCTTAAATGTTAAGTACCTGAAGGTTTTTGGTGACTCCGAGATAGTTGTAAGACAGGTAAGGGACACCATTCATTGTCTCTCACCTCACTTGAAAGGTTATCAGGCTGAGGTATGGGATTTAATCATGCATTTTGACGCTTTCAATATAAAATCAATTCCTAGATTGCAAAATTCCGCTGCTGATTTGTTAGCAACATCTGCTTCCCGATTGGTGCCGTCAAATAATAAATGCTCAATTGAATTGATTTTTAGGCCTTCCATTCCTGATAACATCACAAATTTCAGAATCTTCGATGATGATGAACAAATTATCAGCTTCCTGACAAACGGAGATAGCTTTCAAGGAGCTGCAATAGATGAGGAAGAACACGATGTTGATTTGATGAAGAGAGATGACGAGAAAGGAAATTTCATGCCAAAGGGGGTAAGGTCCCTCGAAATGCTGTTCGATCTTCAAAATAAGTTCAAAAGGCCAGCTAATACCAAAACTAATAGCTCATCAATGCAACATGAGTTGGTTAATTTGGGTACCGAGGCAGAACCAAAATTTGTCAACCTTGGCAAATGTTGTTCGCCAGGAGAAAGAGATAGGCTCATTAAGTTGTTTAAACAGTACAAGGATGTTTTTGCATGGACCTATGAAGATCTGAAAACATATGACATCCGCATCATTCAGCATGTTATACCAATGAAAGCGGGCGTCAAGCCATTTCAGCAGCAGTTGAGAAGGATGCATCCCACTCTTGAACCACTGATCCAAAAGGAATTAAAGAAGCTCCTGGACGCTAAGATAATCTTCAAGGTTCGGCACTCTGAATGGGTTGCAAACTTGGTCCCCGTAAGGAAGAAATCAGGAGAGATAAGGCTATGTGTAGATTTCAGAAATTTAAACAAAGCCTCAGATAAAGACAACTACCCTGTGCCTTCAATGGAGCAAATCCTACAAATGGTGTCAGGATCTGAATTGTTTTCTCTCCTCGATGGTTTCTCGGGCTATAATCAAGTGTTAGTAGCCAAAGAAGATTGTCTTAAGACAACTTTCAGAACTAAGTGGGGAACTTTCGCTTACAGAAGAATGCCGTTTGGTCTGATAAATGCAGGAGCTACATTCCAAAGGGCGATGGATATTGCCTTCCGAGGATTGGTTGGGCAATGTGTTGTGGTTTAATTGCCTTCGAAGAAGAGGGAAGATCATGTTGTTCATCTGAGGCATATCTTTGATCGTTGCCGGAAGTATGGTATTTCCTTAAATCCCAAGAAGAGCGTGTTTGCTGTGCCCGAAGGTAAGCTCTTGGGTCATATCATCTCCAAAGGGGGAGTGTCAATCGACCAGGAAAGAGTCCAAGCTATTAATAAGATTCCAATGCCTCACAACAAAAAATCTATGCAGTCTTTTATGGGCACCATCAATTTTGTCCGCAGATTTGTCCCGGATTTTGCACAAATTGTTAAGCCGTTACAGCAGATGGTTAAACAAAGCATACAATTCAAGTGGATAGATTTGGAGAAGGACGCATTTAGGGATATCAAGGAAGCTGTAGCTAAAGCTCCTTCCTTAAGGAGCCCAGATTTCGATAAAGATTTCATCTTGTATACCTTTGCCTCAGATGACTCTCTCGCAGCTGTACTGACACAAAAGGTGGAGTTGGGGGACGAATACCCAATTTCGTTTATGAGCACTAGTCTGCAGGGGGCCGAGCTGAACTATCCCATGGTGGACAAGCATGCCTATGCGGTCTTCAAAGCAGTCAAGCAGTTTAGGCCCTACATTTTGAAGAACAGAACTAAATTCATAGTTCCCCATCCAGCTGTTAGATCCCTTTTCGTTCAAAAGGAATTGGGAGAGAGGAGAGGGAACTGGGTCACAACCCTGCAGGAGTATGACTTGGAATTTAAATCGGCTACAATCATCAAAGGACAAGGTTTGTGCAAGTTACTGGCGGGAAACTCGACTGATGAAGAGCAACATTGGAAGAATGAAGCTGAGCTCAATTCAGTTGAAGTATGTCATACCTTCACAACTCCCCAGTCATGGTATAGGGATCTGGTGCACTATTTGCAGCAGGGATATCTGCCCGAACACTGGAACTCTAAGCAAAGAAGGGCACTCCGCTTGAAATCGGCACCCTATCAGATCAGTGATGGGATTCTTTTCAGAAAGAATTATGATGGAGTCCTTCTTAGATGTTTGGAGAACGAAGATGCAAACAAAGTTGTCAAAGAATTGCATGATGGCCCCACAGGTGGTCATTATTCAGGAGAGACGATAGCGCACAAGATACTGAGAGCTGGTTATTATTGGCCCACTTTGTTCCGAGATGCCCACACATACGCACAAAACTGTGATGTATGTCAAAGAAGCGCTGGGAATTTACCTAAGGCCGCAGGCCCATTGCAGCCGGTCATCATCTCTGAACCTTTTGAGCAATGGGGCATAGATGTTATCGGAGAAATAAATCCGAATTCTTCATTGCAACACCGATACATCCTGATGGCTACCGACTACTTCACTAGGTGGACGGAGGCTACCCCATTGCGCAAGATCAATGAAGACACAGTCATCAGCTTCCTGAAAGAAAACATCATAACAAGGTTTGGGGTTCCAATTTCCCTTGTTTTTGATAATGCTACTTATTTTTCATCTTGCAAGATAAATGAATTTGTTTATGAATGGGGAATTAAGTTGCATTATTCATCCAATTACTACCCTCAGGGAAACGGCTTAGCTGAATCCTCAAACAAGAATCTGATTCGAATCCTTAAGAAAACTGTGATAGAAAACCAGAGAAGTTGGCATGTGGCTCTCCCTCCCAAATGCTTTATGGGCAGATAGGGTAACCCCGAAGAATGGTTTAGGTGTCTCCCCTTTCACTCTTGTCTATGGCAAGGAAGCCATACTTCCCCCAAACATCTTACTGCCATCCTTGCAATTGTCCCAAGCCTCTTGGGGTTCTGGTAGCCAAGCCTTACAATCCAGGATCAACACCCTGCTTCAACTGGAAGAAGCCCGACACAAAGCTGAAGATCGATTCCATCAACACCAGGACATAGTTAAGAGATGGTTCGATAAGAGGAAATCCGGCAAGAGGGATTTTGAAGTCGGGGATTTAGTCCTGAAATGGGACCATAATCATGAAGGCAAAGGAATGCATACGAAATTTCAACATCTATGGGTAGGCCCGTACCAAATTTCTGCAAAATTAGGCCCATCCACTTATAAATTGACAAATCTCGAGGGAGAAGAAGTAGCCCTTCCTCTCAATGGCCTCGCTCTGAAACAATACTTCGCATAGTCTCCTCGAGACTTCCTGTACATAAATAATGTTGTCTTTTCGCTTTCGCTTTTAGCTGTTTTATTTTTCGGCCATGCTGTTTCTTTCTTTGTTATTTGAACTTTTCGACAAGTTTTGTTTTCTGAAGGCCCCCTTTTTTGTTGAGTTTCCCGTTGAAGATAGCTCTCTCAAAGAAAAATTGCAACCCATGAGTCTGGAACCCTGCTCAGTAAACCCGGTCTGCTGTGCTCTCGCTGAAATGTTCAAAAAGGGGGGGAAGCCTACCCTGCTAGTCACACTAATCATGTTTAATAGAAGAGACCCATGGCCATCTTCACTACTATCGTTGGGCTCTACCCACTCTCACACTTTAAAGGCATCTCAAGAAGGTTACCTAAGTTGGACCCATGGAAAGTGGCACCTCTCGAGGACATAGGGTATTTAGATGACTCCATGCTGCAGATTTAATAGCCAAAATGGCCTACATTCAAGAGTCTGTTTTCCAGGGATTCTCGCCTCAATTAAAGCATGGCTGAGACAAAAGCAAAAAGACATGTAAAATCAAGAAGGCTGTCCAAAAGGCCCAGCTCAAAATGGGCTCCTCTCCGTCCGTGAAGTTTGATCAAATCAATAAAATCTCTAACTCACACAAAAGGACATTATGGATTGAGGAGCCCAAATCAAAGATCATGTCCAAAAGAAAATATCCCTGGAAGGCTCAAACAGCTAAGCTGTCCAAAGTACAAGCATCCCAAAGGGTGCCAGCAGCATGGGAATGAGGAACAAGAGCAATCATGTCCATGAGAAAGTGTTGCAAATCCTGTGGAGTCCGGCAGTAGTGGCCATTTGAGAGATGACCCTCCTAAAATGAATCTCATATGCTGGCCCTCTGAGAGTGGTGAAGATGTCTCGGTCAAAGCTCCCCTTTCCCCAATGGATAGCAGGAAAAGTGCCCCTTCCCCCGCATGAGTCTAAAATGCTCAGCAGAGTAGTGCACCCGAGATAGATGTTTTAATGGGGTTCCGGACCATGAAGAGGAATTTTTCAGAGATCTGTGTTCGCCAGCGACTCGCCATTGTTGTTGCAGCAACACCCCTCCCCAAAATTTTGTACATATTGGGGCCCCTCCCTTTCTTTTTGTAGAAGGTTTGCCTAAGAAGCCTTCCCAACCGTTAACTGTGTTTTCAACATAAAATCTTGTTTCCCAAGTGAACGTCTTGCCATCAATCCTTCCTTGTTTTCCCCAAAAGGCCAAAAGGAAATTAGAACTTTTCCCCAACGTTTTGGAATCCCTTAGGCTATCTCCCCAAAACTCCGAAAAGCCAAACGTACAACTTTTCCGGAAGAGGGACTTAGATTTTCTTTGTCAAAATCGTAAACCGTGAGAAAAAAGTTACGGAAACCTTCTGTTTTTCTCCCCGAAATGGCGGGAGAACATGGGAAAGACGCCCGAAAGACTTAGAATTTTTTCGAAAGCTGCGGAAGCCTTTGGGCAATGCCTCCCGAAACGGCAGAACCCTTCGATCAAGCCTTCCGCAACCGCGGAAAGCTTCCCGTTTTCCTCCCGAAATGGCGGGACTCATTCGCAGAAGCTTCCCGAAATACCATGGGAAACTCACGAGCTTCTTCCGAAACTGAGAAAATGACTTGGATCCTTGTTGATAAAAAGTTGCGGAGCACCCTAGGGAAACCATGCGGAATCATTCAGACTATGTTCCCGAAACTGCGGAAGCTTTCGGGCTATCCGTCCGAAATGGCGGAGCCATTCATCAAAAAAGAAAAAAAGAAAAAAAGCTTTCCGAAAAGACTTAGAAAAAATTCCGAAAGCCTGTGGAAACCTTCGGGTTTTATCTCCGAAACGGGGGAAACTATCCATAAAAGCTTTCCGAAATACCACGGAGAAATTCGCGAACTTCTTCCGAAACTATGAAAAGATCTTAGAATTTTTTTTTTTTCAAGGAACTTTGCGAAACGAGACGTCGCGGAAGCTTCGCGGAAGTTTTCAGCCTTTGCTCCCGAAACCGCGGAAACTTTCAAGTTTCCCTTCCGAAACGGCGGAAGCCAGTTGTTTAAAACTCGGAAAAGGGCTTCGAAATAATCCCAGGAGACGGTGCGGAAGAGTATAAGATGTGCTCCCGAAACGGCGGGAGATATTCGTCTAAGACGCCCGAAAAGGACCAAGAAAAGTCTTCATTAAGTAATCGCGGAAGCAGCAGAACAATTCAAGTTTCCCTCCCGAAAAGGTTCTGCTTCCGAAACGGCGGAGCAATTCATCGTTTCCTCCCGAAATAGCGGAAACTTTCGCCCTGTCGTCCCGCAGTGAGAGAGGCCGCTTGTTTAAAGCTTGGAGCTTTTTCAAAAGATCGCGGAGGAACTCGAAGAAGCCGCCCGAAACGTCGCGGAAGACATTCACCAAAGCTTTCCGCAACCGTGGAAGCCTTGTGCGGAAACATCTCCCGAATCCTTCCGAAACGCCGAAACCGTTTTTCTCTCCGCTACCGCGGGAACCTGTTTCCAAAGTTGTGCGCACGATCATTTGGTGCGGAAGGGGTCCACCTTTTCCTACCGGCACAGCGAAAGCTTCCGCTGCATCCTCCCGCAACGGCGGGAAGGATTCGCCAATTTGCCCCACAAAAGGCGGTCGCACGCAAACCAAGGTGACCCGATTTAATCGATGGCGTACGACGCATTTAAAACCGGTTTAAAACCCCACCAGCCGAATTAACTCCCCACACGTGCCTGGCCCATATAAATAAATCGACGGGGTACGAGCCAACCCATTGTCGTTTCATTTTATAAACAAAGCCATTGGACGCCGCGCGACCGTTCCAGGTCGTCCTACGCAGCCACGTTCGCGGCCACCTCAGTTAACGACCTCAGCCAAACGGTGCTAGGTAGGATTTTTAACTTTGATTGGGTTGTCTTTTGTTTGCAAAAATGAGTTTTAGTGGGATTTGGACGGGCAAAACACCCGTCAACGGCTATGTTTTGCTCGTCAGACGCAGTTGAATGGAGTCCTCGTCTCGTTATATGAAGCATTAACAATTTTATCTTTTATTGAGTCGAAACGGTTGGTTCGGGCGGTTAAACCTGTCCCATTTTTTATCCCCGGGCCGCGTGCCTCGTTGTGGGGAGAACCTGTCGAAACCCCTTATGCTTTTCATATCCCCGGCCGAAGAACTGAGGATGTGAAACCCCGGGCCTCTCCATAAAACCTCAGTCCCTCGATGCCTTCTACCCGGGGCAAAACCTTGTCTCCGGCACCATTGCCCCGTTCGAGTCACGCGAGCCGAAATTCGAAGCCGTGGCCACCCTTGCATTTCCCGTCAATATGTCTCCGGCACCGTCGCCCTCGCTCGGACTAGAGTTCCCCATAGAGCACCTCGGCGGGTGCCGTGCGTGACAATAGCATTCAAAGCCCCCACCGAGTCAAAAGTGCGAAAATGGCTCCCTTGTCGTCACAAAGTCCTTCCAACCCGAGTTTCCCCGCCATTAGCCTTTCCAGCCATAGTGATAACAAGAAACGCCGTCTTCCCCAAGGCTGACCCGAAATCCCATTGCTTCCGCAACTCGCCTATCGATCCGAGAACAAAATGTGTCCGCGACATAGCCTATCCCCGCAGGAGCATTCCAAACCCATCCTTTTAAGAGATCCAAATGTTTCAATCTATGTTTCATACTGAAATAGTGTTTGCTTCCTGAATATACAGCTTCATTGTACTTATCTTATTAATATATCAAAACAATGATGCTCTCTGTTAAAACCTCACAGTATGTTGCTCAAAGTGGCTTGTATATGGATGTTATCAGGGATAAGTCAAGATGCCGAAAACCGGTAAGAAGAAGGCGAAGATGACAGAAAAGAAACCTGCCCCTCCTAAAACTGAAACTTCACTCCAAGACACTAGGTGCACCACTGGTGTCCCTCCAGAAATCAGATGGGGAGACATCTACAGAATGATCCGGGACCAAGAAATCCCAGATATGTTGCTTGAGGAAGCACCAATCTATCTCAATATCAGAGCCTCAGGCATAACTAGAGCCGCTACCCGCCCTGAGCTGTTCCCCTGTGCTGAAGTGATCGGATGGATACTCCAACATGCAGATGCTGAAGGGAGAGTGATAAATGATAGCTGGAAAGTGGCTATTGCCTCGTTTCAACTCGCGTATATTGCGGCGGCCTACACATTTCCCCGTGTCCAACAAGCTCTGACTGACGAATGGTTGGGCCAAATGAATAACGTCGAGATGGCCAAGAAGCTGCTAATAGCAGGCAAACATTTGAGAAAAAAGGGGAATGATGAGTATGATGTACAGAATCTAAGAGCTCCTTATAGATTGATTGCTCTGATGCTGTGCAGAATCTTCGGCATGCCCGATGGCATAGTATACAAGATTCAGTGGGTCCCTATCATTCACTATGTGGCATTTCAGGGAACAGTGTTTGACTGGGCCACTATCTTGTCAGATAGTCTGGCCTCGATGATAAGTGCTGCTAAGCCAGGGCTAGCCTTGAAGAAGGCTGAATTCTTCATGTCTTCATATCTGATAGATTGTATTTTGGCCAAGATAGAGTTCCCCAAATTTGGTTGTACATGGGATAGGGCCACCACCCCGGTCTACATCGCATTCAAGATGTTGTGGGCTCAGAATTACAAGCCCAGCTACAACTCATCTATGAGGGGTTGATCATGCCCCTATACGAGAAAATGTTCAAGGAAGAACCAAATTGCCTGTCAGAAAATGCTTTGGAAGTCCTTGGGGATTATGGGGACTTTTACTTCTCAGAACAGGGTACCTACCTGAGAATGTTCGGAGGGACTAAGCCCCCATACATCTTGCCGCAATATGCCACAGACTATGTGGTGCTCAAAGAAGTAGTAAGACAACTCTTCCTGGATGGGATTGGAGCAATGCTCCACAAACAGCATAAGGCTTCCTTTCCCCCCCTACCTTTCTGCATAGGTGCTTACAAGTTTTCAGGGGTGGCCTCTGCCGACGAATTTGTTCAAGAGTTGAAGGCCTTCCACTTCGGTGAGGTCATCTTCCACAGGAACAACAGAAAGGGTAAAGTGGCCGAGCATTGCAAGGAAATCTACGCTCATTTTGAATACTCGCATTACCCCGATGCCGAGGAGGAGGCATTCAGAGGCATTAGCAATATGTCGGAACTACGAATCTGTCGCCAAGGCACTGGAGCAAGCTCTAGTTCAGCCAAGATCCAGGAGACCAGTCAGCGGCAGGAGAAGGAAGCTGAAGATGCCCGAGCTCAAGAGGAGCTCAGATTAAGAGAAGAGGCAAGAGTGCTCCAAGAAGCTGAAAGTGCTAGATTGCAGCGGGAAGTGGAAGAAGCCAAGTTGAAGCAAGAAGCTGAAGCAGCAAGATTACAGCAGGAAGCTGAGGTGGCAAGGATGCAAGAAGAGGCGGAAAAGGAAAGCCGGCGCAAAGAAGCTGAACAAGCTGAAGCAGAAAGGAAGGCAGAAGAGGAGCGAAAAGCGGAGGAGGATGCCCAAGCAGGTGGGTCCGGTGTCCAAGACATGGAGATAGACACCTCTCAAGCAGGTGGCTCTGGTACCCAAAAGGAAGGAGTAGACCCTGCTCAGGAAGTCCGAAGCCCACCTATGGAAGAGGACATAGACATCATAAACCGACCAATTGTCCCGTACACTCCATCAGGAAAGCGTACGGTGTCCAAATGGAATGAGTTTGTATATGATAAGAAAAGAAAAGCGATGGTCCTCCAATCAGAAGAGAGGATTAAAAGTCCCTTCCATGAAGACATTGTTACTCACCGGGAGGTCACCGTCATGCAGAACACGGATCAAGATCCCATTGCTATGGCGTCCGCAGTTATAGCGACAACAAAGGCATCATTTGCCAATGTAGACGTTATAGTTAAAGAAAATATATTGACAAAGAAGAGAGCACGCACGCTACAACAAAATGTGGCTAATGAGCAAGCCCAAAGAGATCTGGCAGTAAACAAGTATAATTGCTTGTACGCTGAGCATAAGGAGCTGTCAAACAAGTACAGCCAGCTGGAGGAGGAAAAAGACCAGCTAACACTTCAAGTGATGATTGTGGAAGCAGAGAAGAATGGTGCAGAAGAAAAGGCATCTCTGCTAGAAGCAGACAAGCAAGCATTAGCTGAGCGTTTAGAGCAAGCGGAGAGCAGAACCATGGACCTATCTCCCTTCCACGAGCTTTCATGCAATATCCTGCAGCAAGTGTATGGCTCCCAAGAGCTAATCACTGATGAGGTGTGCAAACTCAAGGCCATGCTGGTTAGGCTAAAAGAGATTAATGCGGAAGCCCACAGGCTCAAAGCAAAGAACACCCGCGTTAAGGCCAATATCATAAGCCAGATGGCATGGAGAGAAGGAAAATGGGGTTTTCCTGCACATCGCCCATTTAAATCTGTGGATAGTCTTAATGAGGACATAGCACTATTGGAGTTCGGCAGAAACTGCGCCAGTAAACTGATGGCTAGTGTGCAAAGAACAACAGATAAAATCAGCAGTCTCTACCAGAGGCTCCAAGAGGCACATGCCAAATGTACATTGAGTTTCCCTCAGACCCTAGAGGACTTTCCGGAAAAGGAGCAGCGGTTGTCTCAGCTAAAGGAAGAGCTATGTGTTCAAATGGAGTATGTGAAAAGGATTGATGTCCTGGCCATTGATGACCTCCAGCATTATATTGGTTCATCATCACTCCACAACCATCTGCTGAAGGAAGTACATCAAGCTGCAGTAGCAGAGGTCCAAAACATTAAAGCAGAGCTCGAGAAGAATGTGACTTCTCAGAAAATCTTGTTCCCTGCTGCAGCAAACATAGTCATAAGGGACACAGGTGTGTGGTACAGCTACATAACAGAGGAGGACAGGAAAGCTGCAGCAGCAGCAGGAGCATCAGCAGATACACGATCTTCTCTCCCAGTAGCCACTTCAGCTACAGCAGTAGGTTCGAGTCCCTCTTTCCCGGCAGTCATTCCAGAGACTCCAGCTAGCTCAATCCCTCCTTCCCAGGCACAATCAGCAGCCTCAATCGACTTGGGCGACCCTTCCCCAGCTAAGGCTCACGCACAAGAGTAAAAGAGGATGAATTCAGTTGAAGCAAATCTCTTCAGCCAAACACGTGCCCAGCAGGGAAAAATCTGGTGTTAGCCAATTTTCTACTATGTATATTTTGAATATGTAAGGCGTAAGCCATGGGACAGCTGTCCCTATTTTGTTTTTTTTTGTCAAAACAATTTTGTAAAGGAAATGGTCATTTTGGTGGTCGATTATAGGGGAAATTCCTGTAAATGACAAGTGGGGGATGCTAGGTGTCAGCCCAAAGGGAAGATTTGTAGCTATAAATAGAAGCTAGGAAAGATTAGAAAGGACTTTTGGCAGGGAAGGAAATTTTGAAACCCATACGAGCTATCTTGTATCGGGCCTGTAAAATTGAATTTTCTAATAGAAGCCACGGGAGATGGACGTTTTGCACGGGATGTTGGATTGCTCTATATTGGACTATTCTAATGACTGCGGTTCTTTAATGTGAGATCATTCTTGACATCTGAACTATTTCTTTGCATTAATGATTTTGCTCCCCCCTGTGCATGTGTTTTCTCTGTTTTGTGAACAATGAAATGTATTGCTGTAGATTTCTTTGTCTAGATCGAATGGCTAACTGTTCTTTCTTCAGGATAATTCATGTGGCTCATTGTTCATGCCTTTAAATTGCTCCTTGCAGGGATCTTTAAGTTTAATTCCAGTTTTGTTACATCTAGATCTGTTTCTTTATTCTTGTTATGTAGATTAAATAATTTTGCTTTCTTCTGTTTATGAGCAATAGATGCGTTCTTTAAGTTTCATTTCAGATCTGTTTCTTTATTCTTTTGCTTTCTTCTGTTTTATGAGCAATAGATGCGTTCTATGTTGAATTAGAAGCTATCTTCTAAATATGTTTATCTTGCTGTAGCTTTGATTGTGAGAAATAATAGCTATCTGTTCTTTGTTTACGATATTTGCTACAGCTGATTGCTCCTCCCTTAAGCGTGTTCCCTGCAGGGATAGATAGATTTATTCCAGTTTCTAGGCTTAGATCTGTTTTAATTGCATTTAGATTAAGTATAATTTAGGCACTTGCATCTCATATAAAAGACATAAAAAACCCAAAAGAAAGGTGGATCGGGCCATAACCGGTAGAATCGGATTTAAAGTCCAAAACCACGGTTGCCGGAACCGCTAACCGGACGAATTCCCTACACCAAACGGGAGATAGTCTAATTGGGACCACCTCTCGGGGAGAATCCCTTTCTGATTGATGCTACGATATCCGAGGCATCAACAGTACCATTGCATCACTAGATGCTTGCATAAAGTAACATATGGGCCAATGTCAGCAAATACAAAGAAAATGAGACTATATGTACTACATGGACGTACAATGACCTTTTCAAAGAAATAGAGACATACACGTACCTAGGGGGGGGAGAGGTGGGTCATGAACAACGTTGATTTGGTGCTCTTAAAGCGCCACTACATCAATGCATCACTAGATGCCTGAATAAAGTAACACATATGTCAATGTCAACAAATACAAAGAGAAAAACACTGTATATATACTACATGGACGAACAATGACTTTTGCAAAGAAAGTGAGACATGTACACGTACTTGGGGGGGGAGAGGGTCACCAGTGGGTGGACTAAATGACGTTGGCCTAAATAGGCAGTGAAAGATAGCCTAGTAACCATGTTACGTAACAAAACATAAAGATACAATTAGAAAATTTCTAATAATTAAACGCATATATATTTCAAACCATTAAAAGCATAATTAAAAGAATACGTGAGTTTGGGAATCTTCCTCTACATGGGAGGGACCGACCTAGGATTCCACAAACTCATTGTCCCCACCCTACATAAAAAAATTTGTATCGAGTTTAAGACGTATTGAATGTTGCAATCTCTAAATTTAAAATTTGTAAATCACTCGATGACAAATTAAAAAGTAAATCTCTTAGAGCTAATGGTGAAGCACCGAAATCATATGCAGCATTGATCACTGCATCAATGACATCAGCATCAATGGCCAGATTATGTAAATATGGGGTGTCATTCGACACCAGCTGTATATTTGTTCATGTAAATTGTCAGATAATTATTTAAATAAAAATAAATTACGAAACAATTGATAACTGTGATATAAAACAAAATATATACTATGTAAAGAATGAAGTTTACTTACATATTGGAGTAATCCATCACCCCAAAACTCTAAAGCGGACCCATAGAATATGCTTCAACACAATGTGCAAGGATGTGGAATAACCCGATGCTCTGAAGAATTTGCATCACAGGTACGATGTGTAGCTCTGGTTTGGTCTGGGGACCTAAAAAGTGGATCCTCACTGTGAGATGGTCCAACCCCAAATGGGCCATCCTCGTAAGTGCCAAGCCCTTGGCCTACATTGCCTTCAAAGGCAATCCCATGTCGAAGCAATGTATCAGCCAAATCGAATAAGGCCTCCTGTGTATCTTCAATAACCGGACCGGCATGTGGATATACCCAAGGGGGGTTTGGTGTGCATGGAGGGTGTCACACATGGTTAGCATCGGTCCTAGCCCCTTCCCTATCTTGGGGCATACCATGACCTACACGATGGAACTTTAGAATGTCAAAATAGTTCACATGTTTCCCGAGGATAAATTATGCATATAGCTGCTAGATTTTCAGAATTTACTTCAATCTGATCTAGGATCTTAACTGGAGAACAACATGTACAGCATATCTACAGCATATCAATCATGGAGACAATAATGCATGCACACAAGAGACTCAAAGATTTACTTGGGGAAAACCATAAAGGTGAAAAACCCCAATAACTTCCTCAGAGATAGATAGAGCAATGATACAACCAACCAAGAGAGATAGCCATAACCTAGCAGCAGATCCTCCTCCTCCATAAGTGCGCCACTCCTCCTTGAGTGCATGTGTGAGAAGTGAGTGAGCAAATAGAGTGCCTCCCGCACTCTATTTATACTTGACTTGACTTGCCTTTTTACCTAACTCATGTAGGCTCGAACTTTACCACATAACATAATGTTGAGTGGGCCGACCCCCAATAGGGTGGTCTAATAACCCTTTGACCCACATGGCCGACCCCCAATAGGGTGGTCTAATAACCCTTTGACCCACATGACTTATACAGGGCCGACCCCAAATAAGGTGGTCTAATAACCCATCAAGTATAAGTTACGACACTTACAATATAAATGACGAAACTTCCTTATAGAGGAATAATACCATCTCTATAGGAATACAATATACATATATGTGAAATACATTCCGAAGTTACATATACATCAACACTCCCTCTTAACTAGGAAGGTATTTCTCAGCACAGTTCTTCTAGCACAAGTCATCTTCTCTGGATCATCGTCACTGGATAATCATCATCGAGTCATCATCATCGTCACTGCTGCTGCTATCTCAATCAATCTCTGAATCTACTCGTCATAGGAAGTTCTACAGAGCCAGTCCTTTTTCATACTGGATGTAGGCCCACCACCTGCAGGTCTTCATCATCACTGGCCATACTGTGGAATCCTCAGGACTTTTACGTGCGTCACAAAACCTCGAAAGAGCATCCCAGGCTATTACGAGCACACAGCTCTGCCTATAGGATCTCCCAGGGCAACGAATTACATGTGACCTCACCACAAAACCTCGCAAGAGCATCCCAGGCTGTTACGAGCACACAGCTCTACCTATAGGATCTCCCAGGGCAACGAATTACATGTGGTCATGGCAAAACCTCGCAAGAGCATCCCAGGACTGATTACGGGCACACAGCCCAACCTATCGGATCTCCCAGGGAAATGAATTACATGCCATAGGACAAAACCTCGCAAGAGCATCTGCCAGATATCCCAGGGCGCTATTATATGCCATAGGCAAAACCTCAAAAGACTATCTGCAGATCTCCCAGGGCAACGAATTACATGTCCTCCCAGAGCAAAACCTCAAAAGAGCATTTACCAGATGTCCCAGGGCACCGAATTACATGCCATAGGAAAAACCTCGAAAGACCATCTCCAAATATCCCAGGGCAACGAATTACATTCTCATCTGCACAACCTGATCCACAGCCATAGAGTATCAACCTTGATACTCACCATACATCATCCTAATGTATCCATGATCATCCTGATCATCATCACTGCAACGTCTTGCTGCATGTCATCTGGAGCAACATCCTGAAGCTCGTCATATATGATCATCCTGATCATCACTGCAACATCCTGCTGCATGTCATCTGAAGCAACATTCTGAAGCTCGTCATCTATGATCATCCTGATCATCACTGCAACATCCTACTGCATGATCCACCTGATCATCAATGCATCTACCTGATGCATACCAAGTATCATACATGATCCTCCTGATCATCAATGTATCCACCTGATACAAATACATGATACATATCATCATACATGATCCTCCTGATCATTGATGCATACCAAGTATCTACCTGATACATATCATCCTACATGATCCTCCTGATCATCAATGTATCCACCTGATACAAATACAAATACATGATACATATCACCATACATGATCCACCTGATCATACAATGTATCCACCTGATACATATACAGATACATGGTCCAAGCATCCAACATGATGCATACATACATACATAAAATGATCCAACTGATCATATCCAGCATCCACATGATGCGTACATACATACATAAAATGATCCAACTGATCATATCCAGCATTCACATGATGCGTACATACATACATAAAATGATCCAACTGATCATATCCAGCATCCACATGATGCGTACATACATACCTAAAATGATCCAACTGATCATATCCAAGCAGAAACCAGAACATCATCCTGATGCTCATCATCCAGCGCTTACATCCACAACCATGTGAAGGATCCTCCTTCCAACATACTTGGAATGGCTTCAGCAAATGTGTCCATCACTTCTTCCTCGAAGTATCCTTGATTTGAAGCACGCCAAGCCTCTCTCTGAAGTACTCGAACTTCACCCTGGCTAGTGGCTTCGTCAGTACATCTGCAATCTGCTCATCCGTCGCAACATACAAGAGCTTCACAGCTCCTCTCTGCACCATATCCCTGATATAGTGATATTTGATCTCTATGTGTTTCGACCTGTCATGAAACACTGGGTTCTCGGACAGCTTCACACAACTCTGGTTATCACAGAAGATACCAGTAGCCTCCAATGGGAGATCAAATAACCCAGACAGTAGCTTCCATAGCCATACTGTCTCACAACTAGCTGAACAGGATGCAACATTCTCTGCCTCAGCTGTACTCAGTGCTACGCAGGACTACTTCCTGCTAAACCAAGAGATCACACCTGATCCCATACTGAAGCAACACCCAGATGTGCTCTTCCTGTCTGCAGCACTGCCAGCCCAATCTGAATCAACATAACCCTGCAGGTTAAACTTTTGATTCGCCTCATACCTGAGCCCATAATTCACTATACCCTTTAGGTACCTCAGAATATGCTTTACAGCAACTAGGTGAACACTCCTCGGATCCGTCAGGAACTGGCTCAATGTGTTCACACCAAAGCAAATGTCTGGTCTCGTGTTCGTCAGGTACATCAAGGACCCAATCATCTGGCAATACATAGAGACATCAATCGGCTCAGATGAAGCATCACATAGAAGCTTCAGATTTGATGCCATAGGTGTGGTCATATCCTTGCAGTCCATCATCCCGAACCTCTTCAGGATCTCTACTACATACTTCCCTTGTCTAAGGAAGATTCCATATGCATTCTGCCACACCTCCATGCCAAAAACAAATAGTGCATCATCCCCAAGTTCTTCATCTCGAACTCAGTAGTAAGCTTCCGCTGCGTGTCGGCAATCAATCTATCTTCACCATACCAAGTTCTGCACATATATGATTTCCTATCATGTGTCTCAGAACCAAGTGGCTGCTCTACATACACTTCTTCTTCAACTACACCATTCAAGGAAGCTGTCTTGAATCCATCTGGTGTATCTTCTATTTCATCACTTTTATATTTCTCAATGCTGCCATCTGCAACATGCTTGATCTGATAGTTCCATTTGGAAGTCATAGCAAACTTCCCTTCATGTCTTGGGATTACATCCCAAACATCATTCTTCATGATCGACAGATCATGGTATTTCATTTCTTCATCCCAGATCCTGGGAACTTCAATATCTTCAATATCTTCAATAGATATCTTTGTTGCTGGAACAAATGTTGTAGTTCTTCTTTTGTAGGAGATGGCATACGATCTTTCCTACACAACAAGTTAAATTGCATGATTAGAAAACATCTCATAGTTTTCAGAACAAATTCTTACACATAAAGAAATATGCCATACAGTCATGCAATTATCTTAGCCAATGCTTCAATACAACATTTATCCATATTTCGTAACTTTCTAGATGCCTTCCAATCTCTACCAGAACATTGTTAAGAGTGTGCACAACTCCCAACATGTCAGCAAAGAGGTTTCATTCTAGATAAGTAGCAATGGAATGTTGTACAGTGCCATAGGCCACTTACCCATGCATATTAGGAGTATACTGTTCATCAATGCAATTATTCTAATATGCATAATACACAACCTAATTCTAGGAACATCAGTATATACTTTATTGAACAGTATTATTTAAGAAATGACAATTCAAATACTTATCTTTGTTTGTTCGTTGGGTGGAGTCCCTCTGAGTCTTCGCTTCCTTGCAGGAGCTGCTGGAGTCCTAATCTGAAGTAGCTTCTTCTACACCTTTCTATTGTGGGATGTAGAGAGATGATCAACTCCCTCTGAATATCTACATCCTTGCATAAACCACTGGAGTGTACTCCCTCTTGATCTTTGCTTCCTGGATTACCTGTTCTTGAATCTCATATTCATCCTTGGTCCCTATGCATGCTTATTAGTATCATGAATGAGTTATCCTTGTGATCTCATATAAAATCATACATTCATTAGTATACTATTAAAACACAATAATCTCAAGCATGTATAATCATGATCATTTCAAACAGAAAATAATAAGCATTAACATTCAAGGTTTATGTAGAATTCTTAAGGTTAGTCAAATCATAAGAAACATAACATGTCTAAACCTGTAATTACTCAAACCTATGACTCTTCAGGTTAGTTGAATCATCAATCAAGATAAGAGATATAAAATGCATAAAACCTGTGATTATTCAAACCTATACCATCATGATTCTTCTGGTTAGTCATATCATCAATTATGGTAAGAAACATAATATGCATACAATCATGATTATTCAAACCTATGACTTCATGAATAATCATTATCAACAACAGTATAAGATCCTGCCACAAGGTAGGATTCTATCTTGATATAGGAAAAACATACCTGGATTAGCATGCTAGCTATTTATGTCTAACATACTCACATGATGTCTTCTTGTTCTTCTTCAATGACTTGTGCTAGTAACCTGTATATCTCATAGGTTAACTATTACAAAACCAAGTTATACATACCTCGTAAATGGATCTTCTATGAGATCCATGACAATGGATGAATCTTTGTCCTCATGTTATCATGATCATATGTTCTTGGACCAGAACATGATTTGTCTTTATTGGTATACCTTTCATGTTAGTAGACAACATAAACCTCATACAACACCATAATGCATTAGTACAATCATAAGTGTCAACACCCTAACCAGTGAATATCTTCTATCATGCATTCATAATTTTGTTAAGGTGATACGACAAATCTAAAATCAAAATTGTACTAACCGTAATAACATGAAGACAAACATACCATAAACCATAAACTTAATCATGGACAAATATCGAAACATACCTCGATGAGTCATACCTGTCGAGATCACTTGTAATCTTCTTATGTAAGGCCTTAGCCTCATCTCCCTCTGAAACATGAACTTCTTCACTCATGCAGATGATCAATCCATCTTCTTCTAGGATTAACCCAATACACTTGATTTGCAAGAACTGGACCTGGAGCTGGATATGGGTTTTTCAGAGAAACCCCAAAAATTCAAACTTCCGAAAGGATAGAAATATGCGCCTTGATGAGCTGATCAAACTGGTATATTCAGAATTTGAAAACTGCAAAGTTTCACTCCTCAATTTTGCCTTTGAAACTTCCGGATTCACTGGACGTGACCCTGAACTGGGGTTTGATGAAGCCCACTCTTTTTCCCCATCAAAAGGTTTGATCCAAAGCTCTAATCTTCTATTTTTCTGAGGAGCTTCCAACCGTGGTCACAGATTGCAAAAATTCCCATTTTTACAGAAGCCCTAATTTTCCACTTTTCTGATCAAAGTCCCAAACTAGGGTCTAATCAAGCCCGGCCTTCTGCCCAACCAAAAATTATGATCTTGGTCTCTAAATTTCTATTTTGATGAGTAGCATCCAGCCGTGGTCTCCGATTACAAAAATTCCAACTTTCTCCAAAGCCCTAAATTCCGGAAGCCATGAATGAAGGTACCAAAAAATAATTCTGTTTTAACAGAAATATGTACCTGATTGTTTCTGGTGTAACTCCAAAATTTTTGATCCACAGGGTCTGAAAAAGTTTCCTGAGATAGCCTGACCTGTTATCTTTCCATCCTGATAGGTCTGACCTCAATTGGATTCTCTGAGTGAGAGTTATGCCAAATGTCGCAACGTGACCTGTTTTGGGATAAAACAGGAGAGCGAACTTGTACGGAGTGCCACGTGTCACTGTTTTAACTTCGGCCTCTGAAAAAGTTTCCTGAGATATATCGGCCTGCTACCTTTCCATCCTGATAGGTCTGACCTCAATTGGGATCTCTGAGAGAGAGTTATGCCAAATGTCGCAACATGACCTGTTTATGGGATAATACAGGAGAGCGCACTTGTACGGAGTGCCACGTGTCAATGGTTCAACTTCGGCCTCCGAAAAAGTTTTCTGAGATATCACAGACTGTGTACTACCTTTCACTTTTTACGAAATTTCATTTGGAGCTTCCTAGCTCAAGATATGACCTTTTTCCCAAGGTCACCTGATTTTGACTCAGATCTGGAAGAGGCAGAAACCCTATATTGTACAGATCATAAATCACAAAGTACAACGAATTAGAGGTTTTCCTTTGGACACAAGGTACCTGGAGATCTTAGCTTCGGCCTGTAACAATTTCAGATCCGAAAACTTCGCCAAAACGGATTTATAGCGAAAGTGCTACGATGACTGGTTTTTTCTATATCAAGCCCTAGCATCGTAAGTGCAACAAGTTTCATACATGCCATATCATGCCTTCTTTCAGGCTAGCTCTGATACCATGTTAGATTTTCAGAATTTACTTCAATATGATCTAGGATCTTAACTAAGAGAACAACATGTACAACATATCTACAGCATATCAATCATGGAGACAATAATGCAAGCACACAAGAGACTCAAAGATTTACTTGCGGAAAACCATAAAGGTGAAAAACCCCAATAACTTCCTCAGAGATAGATAGAGCAATGATACAACCAACCAAGAGAGATATCCATAACCTAGCAGCAGATACTCCTCCTCCATAAGTGCGCCACTCCTCCTTGAGTGCATGTGTGAGAAGTGAGTGAGCAAATAGCGTGCCTCCCGCACTCTATTTATACTTGACTTGACTTGCCTTTTTACCTAACTCATGTAGGCTCGAACTTTACCACATAACATAATGCTGAGTGGGCCGACCCCCAATAGGGTGGTCTAATAACCCTTTGACCCACATGACTTATACAGGGCCGACCCCAAATAAGGTGGTCTAATAACCCATCAAGTATAAGTTACGACACTTACAATATAAATGACAACACTTCCTTATAGAGGAATAATACCATCTCTATAGGAATACAATATACATATATGTGAAATACATTCCGAAGTTACATATACATCAACAATAGCTTCCTAAGGAAATAAAATGGGATGTCTCTATTCTCGTGAGGGTCTTCATCGAATACTATGTACCAACGATCCATCCAATTGGATTTAATATTTGGTTCCACGCACCATTCTATGGAAATGTGTGGTCAACTGGTGGGTGGAACCAATCCAGTGCTAGGGTCCCGGAATAATGAAAACAATTGGTCTTTGGTTATCTTTAGTTTTTTCACATCTCTGTAGCTCAACCCAGTGGAATAGTATTGCCTCTGTGAATCTCTGTACGAGCTAATGTTGTACAATGCTCCCTGGGCAATGGAAATCGTAGTTGTTATGGATTTTAGTGCCTCGGCTAATGACTATCTTAAGTGGTCCCCCCTCTAAACAGTGAGCTAAGGCGCCTCAATGAACCCAAATTAGCCCGAATCTCTGAATTATGGTCATTTTCCTCCTCGGTGTTTGGGTTTGTGTTTGGATTTTGGTTTGGGTTTGGGTTCGGGTTTGTGTTTGGGTTTGTGTTCTCTGTTAAGATTAAAACAAAAAATTCAAAATTTAATTAATAAATTTCATTGTTTGTTTTTTAATACATGTAACAAATTTTATTAAATTGGTTTAAAAAAAAACAAAAACTAGTAAATTAACAAACACAATAACGAAAAATTTCAAAAGGAATTTGGTCATAACGGGCCACCTACCTTCCATTTTATCCGAATTGTGAATTGGCTTGCCTCCTCCTTCTCTCTAACGCAAATCGACACTGCATTTTATCGCCTTCCCGATATTGCCGACCTTGACTCTGTAAATTGGGAAAATGAGACCGTGGGCCTCTGTTTTTTTTATATATATATATATATTGCATTACAAACCACACTTGTGATATATTGAAAGTGAGATATATCACACTTGCGTTTTGTAACTCTATGAATCCTTTTTTACTCTTCGAAGTGGTATTTCTATTTTTTTATAGTTTATTTTAAAATGTAAATTATGAACATAGAAATGAGATTGAATTACGGGTAAACATTAATTAAAAGAAGAATTAACACATTAAATGACATTCTAAATTTCTTAAAAAATGTTTTTTATTGAAAGATATCTCTATATTTATGCTTAGGTTTTTAAATCTATATTGTTCGATTCTCGAAATGCCCTCAAAGTTATACTTGTTAATTTCTTTTAATCGAATCTAGGTTTTTTCTTTATATGGTTACCATGGCCACAACCTGTTATCCCACGGCCATTGAATCCATGCCTGGCACCAAGGAATGTTGCCATGGGAAACCAACCCAAACACCATTGTTTTTTTCTCTATCTTTTTTTATTTCCACACACACACACACACACACACATATATATATAGGAATGATTAAATTATTGAGGATTTCCTTGGACCAAGGACAAGGGAGACAAGGGCACATTGAATTCTACAAATCCATAATTAGTAGGTCGAAATCCCATCATTTGGACCTTCATTTTTACCAATGTATAGGGATTTTCACCCCTTGCTCCTTGAATAGGGAGGGACAATTACAACTTTGTCACTCCTTGCAAGCCTACTAGGGAGTGATAATTACAACATTTTCACTCTATGTCATACCTTAGGAGAGCGATAATCATGTTTGCACCATTTGAGCTTGGATCTAGGATATTGATTTGGACATGATTTTGGGAGGTTTGTTGCATCTTTCGAGCATGATCTCATTTCTATTCGAGGCATCCTTGATATCCTTGGATCCAAATTATCCTCCCTTAATCCACCCTTCTCTCCCAAGCAGTTTGGTCTCTCCACCCTATAAAATGAGGAAAATTCTTGAATGAAAACATCGGGACTTAGAGATACCATCCTTATGATTGCATGATTCTCAACACAGAAAATAGCTTAGAGAGATGGTCCTTATGGTATTAAAGTTCTCAAGGGGATTCTAATTGAGAGCTTGGAGGAGATGTTGCTGGTGCAAGATCAGCTATAATAATCGCATATACTTGTTTCCTTTGGCTTTCTAGTAAATGAACTTATCCTATTCTCCCAAATAGTGCTTCTCATGTGGAATGCATGTATTTGTTTAATTGTTAGTGAATATATTTTGTTTCGTACACTTGTTCTTGAAAGTTGCTTGTATTTTCCTTTTGCTTGTAGGCTCATCAACTTCGATCCTCAAGCTAGGAGCTGGATCAACAAGGAGGATTGAGGACAACCTTCAGGGCTGAGGTGGGACATCTACCCCTTCTCATGCATATGCTTGCTTGGATTGGCTTGTGTATAAACTCGATCTGGGAGAAAGTATAAACCAATTGTTTCTTTTCTATCTTGGGTTAGGTTTCTAGGGAACCTGCTTTATCCCAATAGGAACCCTACTTTTCTTTTCTATCTTGGGTTAGGTGTCTTAAGAAATGAAATGAAACAATTTGTAGATGTTGTAACAAAGTTTTGGTATTCCAAATCGCACTTGCGATATAACGCAAGTTCGATATATCGCACTTGCAATTTGTAACTCTTACAAAATGAAAGTCTAATATATCGCATATGCGATAAAGGTTAACTAAGCTTAGCCTCAGTTTTCGGTTTAGGTTTGTCTGAACCTAGCCAAAATAACACATATGCATTATGGATTTCCATTTCGGACGTGCATTTTTTATTTCTAAAGTGGCACTAAAAAGTGGAACCAACTTCGTGCATGCACCCATTAGTAATCCCTCAATATCATAAGAATCTATATACCAAAATGAAACAGATTATAAAGGTATCTGTTGATGTATTTGTAACTTCGAAAGATATTCACTTGTATATTACATTTGTACTTTATTGTATATCCAACAGAGATGTATTATTTCTCTGATTGGAAGTGTCATTATTTGTATTTGCAAGTGTCACAAGTTACATTGTATGTGTCGTCGTTTGTATTGATGGGTTATTACACCATCAGTGTGGGGTTGGCCCTAGTAAGGTCATGTGGTTGGGTTATTAGACTTCCTTAGGAAGTCAACCCTATTAGTTTATTGGAAGGTCAAGTCAACGTAGAAACACAGGGTGTGCCTCTCTCATTCTATTCATTCACTCACTTCTCAAGATCGCATAGCTAAGAGAGAAAGTGGCACACAAGTGGAGGAGAAGGAGTACCTGCTAGAGACATCTCTTTGGGTTTTTCACCTTCCTGGTTCTCCCCGAGGAAAATTTGTGTCTATTTTCTCTTGTGTTTATGATTGATAGGTTGTACATGTTATTCTCTTAGTGATCCTAGATAATATTGAATGAAATTATCAAAATATTAACATGGTATCAAAGCTAACCTAAGAAGAAGACACTATGCAGCTATGGAAGCTAGGGCTTCTTAATTTTTATGTTTCTCTCCACAGATCATCAAAGGAAGGAGGCTAGATTGACTCTCCTATCAAGGGCACATATTTTTGTTGAGACATAATTCAATTCTGAGCACTTTTAGTTTTTGATGTATCTCTGATGCAGGAAATTAGGGTTTCAGAGAAATTGGAATTTTTGAAATCTGAGACCATGATTGGAAGATCCTCTGAAAAATCGAACTTTAGAGACCAATATCAAACTTTTTGGTTGGTTGAAGCTCCGGGAAAATCAAACCCTAGTTCAGGGTCTTTTTTAGTGAATCCAGAAGTTTCAAAGGCAATTTTGAGGGGTCAAATTTTTCAATTTTTGAATTTGGAGTATACCATCTTGACCAGCTCAGCAAGGCGCATCTTGCTATCCTTTCAGAAGTTTGAAATTCAAATTTTGAATTTTTAGTGTTTCTCTGACAAACCCTAATCCATCGCTAGATCTAGTTTTCAGCAAATCAAGTAGTAAGGCCTGATACTTTTTCTATTTCCATTTGAAGTACTCTTTAAGATTTCTCACCACACCAAGCTTTAGGATAAGCTTGAAAGGGATGATAATTTTCAAGCCTGGAAGTATAGGATTTGGTTAATCCTAGAAGAGAATGAGTTGGACACTTACATAAGTGAAGATGTTTCAGTTCCAGAGGGAGAAGAGGGTAAATCCTTACACAAGAAGAACTTGGTCAAAGCCAAAAGAATCATTGTTGATTATATTAAGGACCATCTCATACCCCATGTGTACTCCCTAAGGACACCTAAGGAGATGTTTGACTCTTTGACTAAGTTGTTTGAAGGAAAGAACATAAATCAGAAGATGACTCTGTGGAACCAATTGAAAGGGGTAAAGATCCAAAATGGAGAGACCATCCAATCCTATTTTTCTAAGGTCTCTCAAATCAAGAAACAAATTGAATCTATGGATGAAGTAGTGGAGAATGGAGAAATTGTCATGACCACTCTGAATGGCCTACCTAGGTCATGGGACTCCTTCATCCAAGGAATCTGTGCAAGAAATAAATTGATCTCTTTCAGTAGACTGTGGGAGGAATGTTCACAAGAAGAAACTTGTCTTGTGGCCCGAGAAGAAAATATGGGAAATGAAGATCAAGCTCTCACATCACATACCAGAAAAGGTAACTTGAAGAGGGAGCAATCTTATCACAAGAGAGCTCCACACCACCATCAAAGAGATAAGAAATATTTAAGGTGCTTTACTTGTAATGAGAAGGGACACGTTTCATCAGATTGTCCCAAGAACAAAAACAACAACAACAACAACAACTTCAACAAAAAGAGGTAGAGCAACAAGAAGAGATATCATGCTCATGCTGGTGAGGATGATGAACCTCCTAAGAAGAAGACTAGGGTAGAAAGTGAAGATTCATCAAGTGATGAGGAATATGTTCTAATCTCTGCTCTCTCAGGTACTATCTCTCATGGATGTGATGACTGGCTTATTGATAGTGGGGCCTCCAAACACATGACTGGGTTTAAAAAATCCTTTATAGATCTATCTGAACATGAGTCACCTCATAAGGTGAAACTTGGGGATGCCTATCAATATCCTATAAAAGGAAGTGGTGAAACCTCCTGCAAACTAGACTCTGGGAAGTCTTTGAAGATGAAAGATGTTCTATATGTACCTGGACTCAAGAAGAATCTTCTCTCCATATCATCTTTGGATGCAAAAGGAATGAGAGTTGCATTTTTGGATGGCCAAGTACTCATGTGGCCAATGGGTAAGACCATATATGATGTAATTGTAATTGGAGAGCAAGAGGTAGGATTGTACAAATTGAAGGGACAAGTTGAACACGCGATGGTACATGAATCCATGGACCCAAGTGAACCTTGGCATAGAAGGCTTGCACACATGCACTATAGAGCACTACTAATTGCAATCAAAGCTATAGAAGGTCTTCTTGAAATCCAGTGAAAGCATGAAGGCATTTGCAAAGGATGTGCAAAAGGAAAGAACACCAAGAAATCATTTCCGAGCAATGAAAGCAAAGCAAAAGGAATCTTGGAGATTATCCACTCCGATGTATGCGGACCAATGTCATCCAGTTCTCTAAGTGGGTATGTATATTATGTCTCATTCATTCATGATTTCTCTAGGAAGACTTGGGTTTACTTCTTGAAGAATAAATATGAAGTATTTGATAAGTTCAAGGAATTAAAAGCCTTGATAGAAAATCAAACTGATAAGAAGATCAAGACCTTCAGATCCGACAGTGGCGGAGAATTCACTTCAGGAGATTTCAAGAAGTTATGCAATGATTCAGAGATTAAGAGGGAGTTGACCACTCCTTACAATCCACAATAGAATATGGTTGCAGAAAGAAAGAATAGAACTATCATGGAGGCAGCTCGAGAAATGCTTCATGACCAAGATCTGCCTATGCATCTATGGGAAGAAGCAGCTAGGACAGATGTATATGTACATAACAGAACACCTCACAGGATACTTGACAACAAGACACCAGAAGAAGTTTTTTCTCGTAAGAAACCCGAAGTTAGCCATCTAAGGATATTTGGTTGTCCAGTATACACACACATTCCAAAGGAAAAGAGGACAAATCTAGATCCTTCAAGAAACAAGGGCATCTTTGTGGGTTATAGTGAAAGCTCAAAGGCATACAGAATCTACTTTCTAGGATTCAAGAAGATTGACATCAACATGGATGTAACATTTGATGAAGGCTCAGCATACATCAAATCTAGGAAGACACCCGTTGAAGATAATGAAGAACCAAAGGTAACTAGATTTCAAGACATCACTATAAATGAATCAATTCCAGAAGAAGATCGTGAAATTGAAGATCCACAAGAACCTATAGATCCACCCCATGAGAAGAACTCTTACAAGAGGAAACCTGCATGGGATAGAGAGCTAATTCAAGATGCAGAAAGGTATGGTATTCCAGAAGAGGAACACAGAGAAAGGAAAAATACAAGGTCACACACCAGTTATGTTGCCTTACTCTGTGACATTATGAACAAAGAACCTATAATGTCCCCTTCCATCAAATCGATGCAAGGAAGGAAACGTTACCCACATATCGGGCTTAATGGCGATCTCAGCCCCATTCAAAATTCTTAGATATGCATGGTTAAATAAAACTTGTGCATACATTTTCATATTCAACAAGCAAAGTGGAATTAAACACTATAGATACACATAGTTCATCATGCATTCAACATATAAACAACAATCATTAATTGAAACATTACAGAACATAGAATTAACACAACTCAATTAATAAACACAACGGAATAATCATAATAACATACATGCAGAAGGAGATGCATCAGCCTATTTCTTTCAGGCAGAATGATGAAACAGTCATACAATAATCAATCTCATTCTCATACTATGCACAAGCTTCATTCCAACAAGTTGGAGATAATCATTTCATTCAATTTACATGAATAGTTAACTTTCACGATTAACACATTGTTGAACACATAATGCAAATAAATTAATCCACAAAGAATACTTATCCTGAAATGAAAATGTCCAAACAACTGGCTACGTGAGAGTAACATTCCACCCAACTATAGATCTCTATCCATCCTGTATTCTTTCAGCTGAGAGATCACCCCCGAGCTAGGCTGTGTATCCACTAAGGAGGAACTAGCTGGGCTCATTCACAGCCATGGATTCACTCAAACGGTCATGCTAAGCCAACACACAGTTGGGTTTATCAAGCATACCAAAAGGAAAGGGAGGAGGATGCTAAGCCAATGAGCTCAACCATAGAGCTACAAAAATCTCATCTAAATTCAAGCAATCCCATCCTCTGTTCAAACATCCACACTTGGATTTCTCATCATTCTGGCAACGAATAACTCAATCCCGTCACAGGGTTTCTGGGTTGTCAAAACTGGATTTTCTAATGGATTTCGGGGTAGCTAATGCTCTCAAATTCACCCCAAAGTTCATACCTATGGATTCCCCATTGGATTTCACTGTCAAATACCAAATCTGGGAGTTTATGTCTCTTCAAAATGTGGGTTCTTTCACAGTTGCGACTTCTGGTTTTCCTCACTGCTGGGAATTCATTTTTTGGATGGAAAATGATGCTGGTAACTTCCACAATGGAATGGGGATGAGGAAGAATCAACTCTCATGAGGTAGAGTGACTTCTGGTACAAGAAAACAGAGCCCATACTCGGCCATACAAATTTCGGGGCTGCCCATGCTCCATTGAAGCCATGGATTGAATTCATCAACCACTTCCTTACAACAGAATTAAATGTCAGCAAGGAAAGTCAAATGGATTCTGAATGTGACATATGGCAGCTTATGGTTCAATCCCACAACCCCCTCACCACTCCCTAGTGGATACACATGGCCCCTTCTCATTCGTTGCCTCCATAGCCAGTTTTGGTATTTTATTGCATGATGTTTATTTACATCATTTTTACAATGTTCCATAGCTAAATAGCACATGGGTAACGTAATGTCTAATACTTGCTTGTTAAATAAAATTTGGGCTTGCCATAGTGGGGCCTTGGCCTTGAGCTCCACGCTAGAAAAACATACATCACATGTATACAATATTTACATTAAACGCTAATATATCCTAAGGGCCAAAATGGGGTATTACAATCCCCTCCCCCTTAGAATAACACCGTCCTCGATGTTCCAAGACTTATGAATACATATACAATTTACACATGTCCAAATTTTCAAAAACATTGCGGGTTTGCCCTGCATTCTATCCTTTACTTTGAACTTTCAGGATCAAGTCCTTTGGCTTCCACAAGCTTCTCCTACTGGTTGTGATTTTTCGACTCATCCACAAGTCTGAAAACTTTATGGCTACTACCCTCTTGATGTTCCCTTGTTGGGTAGTTCGGAGACAAGGATGTTGTCCACATTTCCAATATTTTATTGGCTGCTTCATCTTTATCTGCTCAATTTCCTTTGATTCTTCATGCCTAGAATGTTTCTTAATGGGCCGATTTGATCAATGCCTCATCATTGATCTATGGTCCTTTCCTTGGTTAATTGTTTCCAGATTATTTTTACTTGTCTTTGCAGACAAACAGAGTCCTGCAAAACTTTGTGGTTCATCTCATTCTGTTGTTTCTGTATCTTGAGCATCTCTCCAAGATTTTCTTGGGTCTTGGCAATTGTTTGAAGAAGACTTTCAGCCAATTCCAACAACCTATGGTCAACTTCCATGGCCACTGTGCACAGCTAGTTCTCACTTTGCTCACAACCAACACTTGCTCGTACAGCTGCAACCAATGGATTTAATTTCCACCTGTGAGGTTCATCATCACAAATCTTGTTAGGCCAAACATAACCTAAACACTAAAAATCAGTCAATTGTTTTTCCCCAATTGACATGGAGATTCCATGCTCTATTCATGAGACTTTCACACTTTCCATGCTTGCCCAACATACACATGAATTCCTTCATGATCTTCCATTCACATGAAATTCATTAATTCAACATTCATAATTTATTTCAAGCAAATAAATACACTCTACTTTCAGCCATGCATGTATTCAACAATTTATGGCTTTTTTTTTATATATATAAATGCATCAATAAAAAGGAAAGAGAGAGCAGTAAGAGTTTTCTTCTCTTAGTCTTGTTCCATTCTGGAACCCACACCACCACTGTGGTTTTCATGCTCCTAGCCTCTTTTACTTCCATGTGAATGCTTGACCAACCCTTCTTGGCTATGACACTTAGTGTCTATGGTCTATTTCAGACCTCTCAACCATGGAGTCCCTCCACATGGTTTGTATACAACTCCCTTGGTTGCTAGGACTCACACAGTTCTACTAGCACCATCATTCATTGTTGCTCAAGCTGATCTTTTTAGGACGGTCACATGTCCACATGCATCTCTAGGATGCCTTCATAGTCCTTGCTTCCTGTATGACCAAGGTTTCCAACAAAGAAACAATAGTGCATCAGCTTAACTGTTACAAGACTTATACTTGAATCTTCATTATTCTAAACAAGAAATAAATGAAATTGAATACTTATCTGTATTGTGCATTACCTCTCTGGTCCACAGGGTCCTGCTTTTACTTTACAAGCCTCGAGATCCTCCTACGGACTAGGATGTTTTGCCAGCACGCTAGCTGCTCTAAAACATCAAATAATCAATGTCCAACCAGTACATCTTCACGCCGACTTGGAAGGAAACTTCACTATGACCATTTCTAGGTCAAGGCTCTACTACGAAGCCATAGGCATAAAACAACCTTTTCATTAACACTTCATTACCCTTCATCAAAATCCCCACAACCTCCACAACATCCTTTTATACACATTAACCCTTCCACCACAACCCCTCACAACAACCTTACATGCACATTAACCTTTCCACCACAACTCCTCACAACAACCTTTTACTTGTTCCTTTAGTGTGTAGCACCAAATTGCATCTATTTAAGGTAACAACACAAGTAGTATAGGCAAACTTGTCAGTGCTGTTATTCATGAATTATAACCATAATTCCTAGCATTCACTATCAAGTATTGAAACACCAGGAATGTGTCCATTCCTTTAGGGAATAATCAATATTGGAATCCCTAACATAACTCATCATCAGAAAGGTGTGCACTCCTCACTGATGGGAGCTATGCAAGTCCTAATCATATTCAAGCAGTCCTCCATAATGGAAATAAAATCAAAACATGCTCTGCATTTTTAATCTAACAATTAAACATGCATATATGTATACATATATCAGTCATGGTTTATAGAACACTTATCCATTTCGCATATGTAATTTCTCTTCATTAATGAGGAATGGGGGATCCTTCTCTGAGTTGACAGTCCTTTGGTTTGCCATCCCAACTTGTTTTTATGTTACATAACTCTCATATGTCTTACTGCAATGTGTCTTCCTGGCACACTTATTAAATAGCGAAATAGTCAGCAACATTTAACAATGCAATTCAAATCTGATTGTTCTATAACCAATCAATAGCATTAATAATTAATTCAACATGAATTAACAATTCTGTCTCCTACAGAAATTAGATTTGCAACCATGATATTATTCTTATAAACTTTGGCTTTTGCACATGGTAGACTCCAGCCTTCATCATGGACTTACCCAAATTGCCATGCCTAGAACAATCTACCTGAAATCGGAAACTTCAATCAGCCAAACACTTTGTAAGTCTCCATGCATATAATATTTCATTGTTGCAACAATCAATGAAGCATTTCCAGAATTATAACATTCCATAATTCAAACACTTCCAACTGTTAACATATCAATATAACAACTCATTTACTTCACGTAAATCATTATCATACTAAAATTGCAAGGTACAGTCACATCATTTATGCAATTAACTTAAATCTTTTAAATGTTCATTAATCCATAGCCATATCATTTATACAACTCTATCCCTCCAACAGAGCACTCTGGAAGCCTGTCAATCATGACTACCTTCATGCAATTCTTCCCCTGCATTCATAGTAGCTCATGAAATGATCTCAGAATTAGTATTAATTCATCATTTCATCTATTGCTCAATTATAATGAGACATATACATATATCACCATCATGCATGCACACAATACATCTCCTCAGGTGTAACTACCCACATGCATGCATATTCACAACTTTTACTCAAGTTTTTCATATGCATTCACTCAATGCTTAACTACAAGATTTATAAAATCTCTTAATGCACATCCACTCAATGCCACCTTGCATTGTTTCATGAGTACTATGCATTCAAGCATATAATGAATTAATCATGACTATCTCATATAACATGCATTACCATAGTCAGGACCACTGGTCCTCACTTGCTTTGGTTGTTAAACTCACAATCGACATACTCAAATGGCACGATATAATTTCATAAGAATGCATTGAGATTTCTAAACAAGTATAGGGTGTAAGGATCATTGCCTTCAGTTACCCACACCTCACCATACTCGATAGGTTAACATTCTCATTCGGGCACTTAATACCACATGCAAACCAAATCAACATAGTTCAAACATAATCGAAGGGATCTTACCAAATCCTCTTTCAACATTCATGCAATTATGCATCAATAACCATTACCTGCATGGTTGTGATTAACATCACCTGATGTTACATGATCGGTTGGCCTCTTACCAATGCTACACAGTCCTTTTTCCAACCTCATGATCACAGATTTGTTGTACCATCCTTTCTTCATAAGGTTGTTGGCTTCATGCAACAACATCCTCAACATATTTAGCCAGGCTTCTGTTGTCTTTGCTCCTACAACTAAAACCAATCACCAATAGTGATTATCAACCACAATATTTACCATTAGTGGTTCACTGCATATGTAAAATCTCACTACTTTTACCTATATGTAATGTCATATGCATGCAAAACATATACTCATGCACTATGCAATGTCTATTAATATGCCAATCAATGCATATTCATGCCGCTCATCTAATCTCTTGCATTTTCAGCATTCTCATGCCATAATTTTATGCACATAAAGCTTATAAAATATAAATGCAGTTAGCAAGACAGGGGTTAAGGGATTCTCCCTTTCCAATCCTTCATCCACGCATGGGATTCCTCTTCCACATCATAGCTGGTATGATTTCATGGCCTCTAGGAAAAATACAAGGAATCATTAGATATGATTTAATCACCAAGCATCGATTCAATACATATACTCATGCATAATATTCTAACTTGCTACTTTCCAAACATGCAATTCTAGAAATTGTCCATATTAACAATTTTGTCTAAACAGCCGCTGACACTTTTCTTCTCTAATTAACTATGGATCATGATAATCCCATTCAAATTCAGACTATGCACCATTGCTCCCTGCTAGATAAGATTTCCAATGCCTATCCACTTGCTCCATTCCGACATCAGGTGTGGAAACTACATTACTTCAAAAATGGCAACTTTCACTACAATTCTACACATTTTACACAGTTGTATTTTGGTCTAGAATACCAACTTCATCCATCTGTTGAAGAAAATATATGAAGAATCATGAAAACTTTTCTGCTGGGCGAAGTTAGTCCATATAACAAGGAATGCTCAACAACTCGCGGATCTCTGTTCCGATGCACCATTTATCTTCTATAAAATTATGGGTTTGACTACTTTCCACTTTTCACATTTTTTCAAATTCCAATTTTTTTTGGACCAAAAAAAATCCAAATGCAAACTCTGAAAATTCGCGTCCCCGAAACCCGAAACCTGACAGCCCGAAAGCTGAAAACCGAAAGCCAAAAGCCGAAGCCGAAAGCCGACACCCGAAAGCCGAAAGCCGAAAACCAAAAGCCAAAATCCGAAAGCTGAAAGCTGACACCCGAAAGCCGAAAGCCGAAAACCGAAAGCCGAAATCTAAAAGTCGAAAGCTGAAAGCCGAAAGCTGACACCCGAAAGCCAAGGGCCGAAAACCGAAAGCCAAAATCTGAAATCCGAAAGCTTAAAGTCGAAAGCCAACACCCGAAAGCCGAAGGCTGAAAACTGAAAGCCGAAATCCGAAAGCCGAAAATTGCGGATTCAGAATTTCGAAAATCCAAACGCAAATTCTGAAAATTCGTGTTCCCATAACCCGAAACCCGACAGCCAAAACCCGGAATGCGGGATTCGGGATTGCAAAAATCCCAAAACCAAATTCCCGCAACCCGAAACCCGAAAAGTCGCGGGTTTGGATTTTCAAAAATTCGTTCCGAAAAATGACGCTCCTGAAACCCGAAACCCAAAAAATCGTGGATTCGGGATTTCGGAATTCCATTCTGCAAAATGGTGCTCCTGAAACCCGAAACCCAAAGGATAGAAAAATTGTGGGTTCGGGATTTTGGAAATCCAACCTGCAATAGGGCGTTCTCGAACCCGAAACCCGAAACCCGGGAAACACCCACGTTTCCTGCAACTTGCAGGGTTCGTATCTCCTTTGTCCCTTGGCCAAATGAGGCAAGTATGGCACCGTTGGAAAGCTCTTGGAGAGTTCTACGCACCTATGTGATCTTCTTCCACATCTGAGAAATCTGACCCTGTCATTTTCCCCAGTCAAAATGTCGCCCCCAACTTCCCAATACTGTGCTAAAATGTCCTGTTACATACCTATAAACTCAAAGTCTAGCCCAAGTAGCCCCAGTTCTGCAAGCTGTGCTCTGATACCACTCTATAACGTCCCGTTCTATCAAACAGATGCAAGGAAGGAAACGTTACGCACATACCGGGCTTATTGGTGATCTCATCCCCATTCATAATTCTTAGAAATGCATGGTTAAATAAAACTTGTGCATACATATTCATATTCAACAAGCACAAAGAAATTAAACACTATAGATTCCCATATTTCATCATGCATTCAACATATAAACAACAGTCATTAATGAAGACATTACATAACATAGAATTAACACAACTCAATTAATAAACACAACGGAATAATCATAATAACATACACACAGAAGGAGATGCATCATCATATTTTTTTTAGGAAGAATGATGAAACAATCATACAATAATCAATCTCATTCTCATACTATGCACAGGCTTCATGCCAACCAGTTGGAGATAATCATTTCATTCAATTTACATGAATAGTTAACATTCAGGATTAATACGTTGCTGAACACATAATGCAAATAAATTAATCCACAGAGAATACTTATCTTGAAATGCAAATGTCCAAACAACTGGCTACGTGAGAGCAACATTCCACCCAACCATAGATCTCTGTCCAGCCTGTATTCTTTCAGTTGAGAGATCACCCTCGAGTTGGGCTATGTATCCACTAAGGAGGAACTAGCTGGGCTCACTCACAGCCATGGATTCACTCAAATGGTCATGCTAAGCCAACACACAGTTGGGTTTATCAAACATACCAAAAGGAAAGGGAGGAGGATGCTAAGCCAGTGAGCTCAACCACAGAGCTACAGACATCTCAGCTAAATTCAAGCAATACCATCCTCTATTCAAACATCCACACTTGGATTTCTCATCATTCTGGCAACGAATAGCTCAATCCCATCACTGGGTTTCTGGGCTATCAAAACTGAGTTTTCCAATGTATTTCGGGGTAGCTAATGCTCTCAAATTCACCCCAAGGTTCATACCTATGAATTCACCATTTGATTTCACTGTCAAATACCAAATCTGGGCGTTTATGGCTCTTCAAAACATGGGTTCTTTCACAGTTGCGATTTTTGGTTTTCCTCACTACTGGGAATTCATTTTTTGGATGGAAAATGATGCTGGTAATTTCCACAATAAAATGGGGATGAGGAAGAAGCAAATCTCATGAGGTAGAGTGACCTGTGGTACAAGAAAACAGAGCCCATACTCTGCCATACAAATTTCTGGGCTTCCCATGCTCCATTGAAGCCATGGACTGAATTCCTCAACCACTTCCTTACAACAGAATTAAATGTCAGCAAGGAAAGTCAAATGGGTTCTGAAGGTGACATATGGCAGTCTATAGTTCAATCCCACAGCCCCCTCACCACTCCCTAGTGGATACACATGGCCTCTTCTCATTCGTTGCCTCCATAGCCAGTTTTGGTATTTTATTGCATGATGTTTATTTACATCATTTTTACAATGTTCCATGGCTAAATAGCACAGGGGTAACGTAATGTCTAATACTTGCCTGTTAAATAAAATTCGAGCTTCCACTAGCAGGGCCTTGGACTTAAGCTCCACGCTAGGAAAACATACATCACATGTATACAATATTTACATTAAACACTAATATATCCTAAGGGTCAAAATGGGGTATTACAGAACCTTCCAGTTATGAAGAAGCAATAGAAAAGAAAGAATGGAAGGATGCCATGGTGGAGGAGTACCAGTCGATCACAAAGAATGATGTTTGGGATGTGGTCCCAAGACCAAAAGGGAAGTCTATTGTGACTTCCAAGTGAATCTATAAGATCAAGCAAGCTACATATGGTAGCATAGAGAAATACAAGGCGAGGTTTGTAGCTCATGGCTTCTCCCAGAAAGAGGGAATAGATTACGAAGAGAATTTTGCTCCTGTATGCAGATACACTTCCATCAGGACAGTACTTTCTCTCGTTGTAGTGATGAAGTGGAAGATACACCAGATGGATGTCAAGACGGCTTTCTTGAATGGTGTAGTCGAAGAGGAAGTGTATGTGGAGCAGCCACTTGGTTTTGAGACACATGACAGGGATTCATATGTGTGCAGGTTGAAGAAATCCTTGTATGGCTTGAAGGAAGCTCCTAGGACTTGGTATGGTAGGATAGACAACTTTCTATACAATTTGGGATTTACCAAGAGTAAAGCGGATTCCAACCTTTACTACAAGGTTGAGGAAGGAAATCTAGTGATACTACTATTGTATGTGGATGACTTGTTTGTTACAGGTGAGGATAGGTTGATTTTCGATATGAAAAGGAAGCTTTCTTCCGAGTTCAAGATGAAGGACTTGGGGATGATGCACTACTTTCTAGGCATGGAGGTGTGGCAGAGTACAAATGGAATCTTTCGTAAAAAAGGAAATATGTGGTAGAGATCCTGAAGAGGTTTAGGATGATGGACTGCAAGGCCATGGACACAGCTATGGCATCAAACTTGAAGCTTCTGTGTGATGCTTCATCTGAATCAGTTGATGTCATGGTGTATTATCAGATGATTGGGTCCTTCATGTACCTGACGAACACAAGACTAGATATTTGCTTTGCGGTGAACACATTGAGCCAGTTCCTGATGGATCCGAGAGGTGTTCACCTAGTTGTTGTAAAGCATATTCTAAGGTACCTGAAGCGTACGATTAATTATTGGTTGAAGTATGATGTGAATCAAAAATTTAACCTGGAGGGTTATGTTGGTTCAGATTGGGCTGGCAGTGTTGCAGATAGGAAGAGCAGTTCTGGATGTTGCTTCAGTATGGGATTAGCTGTGATCTCTTGGTTTAGTAGGAAGCAGTCCTGCGTAGCACTGAGTACAGCTAAAGCAGAGTATGTTGGAGCTTGTTCGGCTAGTTGTGAGGAAGTATGGCTAAGGAAGCTACTGTCTGAGTTATTTGATCTCTTGTTGAATGCTACCTGTATATTCTGTGACAACTAGATTTATGTCAAGTTTTCTGAGAACCCCGTGTTCCATGACAAGTCGAAGCACATTGAGATTAAATATCACTATATCAAGGATATGGTGCAAAGAGGAGAAATGAAGCTCCTGTATGTTGCGACATATGAGTAGGTTGCAGATGTGTTGACGAAACCACTAGCTAGAGTGAAGTTTGAGTACTTCAGAGATAGGCTTGGTGTTCTTCAGATTGAATATACTTCAAGGAAGAAGTGATGGGACACATCTTCAGGATCCATTCCAAGCATGGTGATAGGACGATCCTTCCAATGGCTATCGATGTAAGCATTGTATGATGAGCATCAGGATGATGCTCCAGTTACTGCTATGTATGATGATCAGGATGATCATGTGTGATGATATGCATCTGGTGGATGCTTTGTATGATCAGTTTGATTATATGCTAATGATGAGTTCAGGACAATGCTCCAGATGATATGCATCAAGACGATGCTATGATGATGATCAGGATGATCATGCGATATGCATCAGGACGATGCTATGACGATGATCATGCGATATGCATCAGGACGATGCTATGATGATGATAGGGATGATCATGTGATGATGTGCATCAAGATGATGTATGGTATGATGATGATCAGTATGATCATGAGTATTAGGATGATACTTCGTGGCCTTGGACAGGTTGTGCAATAAGCATATAATCTTTCCCTAGGAGATTTACAGATACTCTTGCGAGGTTTTTCCTATGGCATGTAATAGTTCCCTGGGAGATTTGAAAAATTCTCTTTCAAGATTTTGCTTTAGGAGGACATATAATCTTTCCTTGGGAGATCCGATAGGTTGAGCAGTAAGCTCGTAATCAGTCCTAGGATTTTCTTTCGAGGTTTTGTCATGTGGCATATAATATTTCCCTAGGAGATCTGATAGGTTGAGTTGTGTCCTCGTAATCAATCTGGGGATGCTCTTTCGAGGATTTTCCATGACCACATGTAATATTTCCCTAGGATATCCGATAGGTTGAGTTGTGTGCTCGTAATCATTCCTGGGATACTCTTTCGAGGTTTTCTGGTGGTCACATATAATATTGCCCTGGGAGATCCGATAAGTTGAGCAGTAAGCTTGTAATTAGTCTTGGGATGCTCTTTCGAGGTTTTGTGACACACGTCATTAGTCCTGAGGATTCCACAGTATGGCCAGAGATGATGAAGACCTACAGGAGGCTAGGCCTACATCCAGCATGAAAAAGGGCTGGCTCCGTAGAACTTCCTATGATGAGAAGAATTCAGAAATAGCTTAGTGATCGAGATGTCTAGTATATCAGAAATGATGATGATGATGCTCTGTGATTTAGTGATGATGCTCCAACTCCAGAATTGAAGACTTACGCCAATATATATTGATGACCTTTGTCTAAAGAGTACCTTCCTAGTTAAGAGGGAGTGTTGACATATTTGTAACTTCGGAATATATTCACTTGTATATTACATTTATACTTTATTGTGTTCGGGTACACAGGGTATTCCCAAAAGACGAACACCTAGAGAAACCACTTCACACAAATAGATCACAGATCGATACACCAATGTTTTGTCATGGTTTAAACCCTTGAGAGGGAAACAATCCACAGCCTCAACCAAATAGCTTCTACAAATCATTTTATTATGCAAAAGAAAGAGAGTTACAAATGAGCTTCTCATAATATATCAACTAGATAATGACCCTCCATGCTATTTAAATAGAGATCATGGACCAATTGGGTGTTAAGCCACAGATCAAGGGTAGGTATGATCTGAGAGAAGTTGAGCCGTCATATTACTCTATGTCTAAAACATATCGTGACCATCAGATTAAATATTTACAAATGCATACTAATGCATACTAAAGAAACACACTTTACCTAACAGATATATTACACAAGTTGATCTTAACTAACTCCTAAGTGTCTAAATATCCTAACATCCCCCCTTAAGAACAACTTAGGATAGGATTGAAGGATTTACAAAAGTTCCACTATTAGGAGAAGGAAGGGGGCATTAGAGCCTATCCCCCCTTAATGATAAATTCCTGAACTCCTAACATTTATCGAAGTTTAGAAAACTTCGCTTTTGTGAGAGACTTGGTGAAGATGTCGGCAACTTGATCATCTGTAGGGAAAGAGAGCACTTCAAGAACATGATCATGAACAAGATTTCTGATGAAGTGCATATGTAGCTCAATGTGTTTGCTGCATTGATGTAGAACTGGATCTTTGGCGAGCTTGATGGCACTTTGATTGTCGCACCAAAGTGGAGTAGGCTGCTGCTGCTCGAATCCAAACTCTGAAAGGATATTTTGAAGCCATAAAGCTTTCTGACTGGCATTAAATGCGGCTCGATATTCTGCCTCTGTTGAAGAAAGAGAAAGAGCTTGTTGCTTCTTACAAGCATAAGTGATAGGTCCAGATCCCAAACCGAAAACATAACCTGTAGTAGAATTTTGATCATCAAGATCACCGACCCAATCTAAATCAGTGAAACAAACCAACAAAGGTTCCCCCCCTATACTATAATGAATCCCAAACTGAATTGTACTGCGAATATATCGAAGTATTCTTTTAGCTACTTTCCAGTGACTTTCATGAGGTGTTTGCATATAACGGGAAACATGACCAACGACAAAGGAAAGGTCAGGACAGGAATGAGTCAAGTACAAGAGACAACCAACAAGCTGACAATACAAGGTGGCATCTACTTGAGGTGAAGTACAAGTGGCATAAAGTTTTAATCCATACTGGAAGGGAGAAGGGGCTGGTGTACAATCTTCCATGTGAAAGTGATGAAGAAGGTCACAAGCATACTTAGACTGAGAAATAAAGATTCCTTCTTTGGTTTGCTGGACTTGGAGACCAAGAAAATAATGCAAATGTTCTAAGTCTGACATTTCAAAATTTTGCTTAAGACTGGATTTCACATGGGATATAAGCTTAGGGTCACTAAAAGTAAGAATAAGTTTATCAACATATAGAACAAATATGATGAGATGGTTTCCTACATTCTTGGTATAGACATTGGAGTCAGAATGGCATCTAGAAAAACCAGTGTCAAGTAGAAAGCTATCCATTTTGGCATACCAAGCTCTAGGAACTTGCTTAAGGCCATATAAGGATTTCTTAAGGCGGAAAACAAGGCTAGAGTTATTCTGAACATATACAGGAGGTTGTTCCATGTAAATTTCCTCCTGTAAATCACCATGTAAGAAGGAAAACTTCACATCGATTTGATGGACTTCCTAGTTATGTAAGGCTACAAGGGAAAGAACAAGGTGGATGGAGTTCATTTTTGCGACAGGAGCAAAGGTTTCCTTGTAGTCAATCCCTTCAACTTGGGAAAAACCTTTGGAAACTAACCTTGCCTTAAGAATTTCAACACTTCCATCAGATGCATACTGTTGAAATATTGTAACTTCTAAGAATATTATATGTGTACTTTATTATTCCGGAGAAGTTTCGTTCCTCCTTGAAGACCCTATTGTATATCTGGAGATGTTTTATTCCTCCATGGAGAATGTCGTAACTTGGGTTATTAGACTTCCCTAGTGGGGGTCGGACCTATATGATTCATGTGGGTTAAAGGGTTATTAGACCACCCTAGTGGGGTCAGCCCTGTCACATTATGTTAAGTAGTTAAGTTGGGGCCGACCTAGTTAGTGTAAAAGTCAAGTCGGAGTTATGTATAAATAGAGGAGGTGTGTTCCTCATTTAACACACATTACACTCACTTGTGATTGGCGCATAGGTGAGCAAGAGATATGATATGGAGGATAAGGAGCTCATGTTTAGGGTTTACATCTTTGTATTTGTTGTTCATCTATATTGAGGAAGCTTTGCTGGGTTTTCTACCACATGACAGTTTCCCAGAATAAATCTGTGTCTCTTGTGTTTATGCTGTGCTTGTTGTTCTTTCAATGATCATGTAGATGATATTATTGTGAAATGGAATGTAATGCTATGATATTTTATATCTTAGTATATTGAATTTTAACATGGCATCATAGGTAACCTGAAGGAAGGCAATGTATGGCACTTACGACACTTGTCTAACTTGCGACAATTTGCATGTTAGGGTTTTGTATAGAAAACACCAGTCATCGTGGAACTTTCTCTATAAATCCATTTCAGAAAAGGTTTAGGATCTGAAACCTTTACAGATTGTAGATGACATCCCCATGTACCTTGTGTCTGAAGCACAACTTCTAATTCATTGTACGTTGTGATTTATGATCAGTACAATCTAGGGTTTCTGCCTCTTCCACATCTCAGTCATAAACAGGTGACCTAGGAAAAAAGGTCACAACTTGGGATAGGAAGATCCAAATGAAATTTAGTCAAAAGTGATAGGTAGGGAACAGACTCTACTTTCTCAGGTAAGTTTTACAGAGGCCGAAATTGAACTAGTGACACATGGCACACCGTACAAGTTCGCTCTCCTGTTTTATCCCATAAACATGGCATGTTGCGACATTTAGCATAACGCTCTCTTAGATAATCCAATTGAGGTTAGACCTATGGGGTTATAAATATGACAGGACAGGATACCATAGGCCAAAGTCTCAGACCCTGTGGATTCATAATTTCAGAGATACACCAGAAACAATCAAGTGCATATTTCTGTCCAAACAGAATTGGATTCTGACCACTTTCATTTTTGGATCGTCAGTGCTATGAGAAATTAGGGTTTCAGAGAAAGTTGAAATTACTTAAATCAGAGACCACGGCTGGATTCTCCTCAACAAAATCAAAATTTAGAGACCAAGATCGAATTTTTTGGTTGGGCAGAAGCCCCGGCTTGATCAAACCCTAGTTCGAGATTTTGATCGAAAAGGTGGAAAATTAGGGCTTCTGCAAAAGTTGGAATTCTTGAAATATGTGACCATGGCTAGAAGCTCCTAAGAAAAATCGAAGTTTAGAGCACAAGATCAAACCTTTTGGATGGGTAGAATACCAGGATTTATCAAACCCTAGTTCGAGATCTTGTCCAAAAGAGCTGGAAGTTTCAAAGGCAAGTTTGAGGGGTCAAATTTTGGAGATTTCAAAATTGAAGTATACCAGCTTGATCAGCTCAGCAAGGAACATCTTTACATCCTTTTAGAAGTTTGAAATTCAAAGTTTGAATTTTTAGGGTTTCTCTGACAAACCCCAATCTAGCTCCAGATCCAGTTTCAGCAAGTCAAAGTGGATTGGGTTAAGAGAATGAATTAGACACTTGCATAAGTGAAGAAGTTCTAGTTCCAAAGGGAGATGAGGCTAAAGGCCTTACATAAGAATGCTACAAGCAATCTCGACAGGTATGACTTGAGGAGATGCAGGTATGTTTTTAAATATGTTCATGATTAAGTTCATGATATGTTTGTCTTCATACTATTGAGGTTAGTACAATCTTGATCAATGTTAGACTTGTCTTATCACCCTAGTAAAAGTATGAATGAATGTGAATGATAGAATACATTCATTTGATTAGGGTTATGACATTTATGATTGTACTAATGCACTATGATGTTGTATGAGGTTTATGTTGTCCACTAACATGTAAGGTACATCAAGAAAGACAAATCAAGTTCTAGATCAAGAACATATGACCATGGTGACATGAAGACAAAGAATCATGAAGATCTACTTACGAGGTATGTATAATCTGTTTATACAATGCCTAACATATGGGATATGTAGGTTACTAGCACAAGTCATTGAAGAGAGCAAGAAGACATTATGCAGGTATTAGACATAGCTCGCCAAGCATGATAATCCAAGCATGTTTTCCTATATCAGTTAGAATCCTACTTTGTGTTAAGATCTTAGGCAAGTATACATGTATATGAAATGATCATGACCATACATAATGTTTTGATATTATTAAGATTATACTAATGAATGTATGATTATGTATGAGATCATGAGGATGACACTAGTGCACACTTAAGCATGCATAGTGGTACATAATGAATAGAATTTCAAAGACATATAGAGATCAAGCGAGAGGCAACCACACAACATAAAAGATAAGTATTTGAGTTGCTATTTGAATCTTTGAAATAGTAAATGATATTGCTTGTATGCGTATTTGTATGCCTAGAGTATATCATACATAGTGTGAGCATTCATATAGCATTGAACATTACACTACTAATATGCATATGATGGGTAAGTTGGACAAACATTCCATTGTTGCTTGTCTAGAATGAAACCTTTTTGCTTACATGCTGAGAGTTGTGCACGCTCTTGATAGTATGTTCTGGTAAAGATGGAAGGCATCTAGATAACCACTGTATGCATACAGGATATGGAAATGTGTTGTGCCAAAGTATTGGTCAAGATAGTTGCATGAATATGTCAATCATATCAGTATGCATAGTATATTATCATATCAACATTATTTGATGATTATGAAGTATTACTAATCATGTAATTAACTTTGATTTGTAGGAAAGATCATGTGATATGATCTACAAAAGAAGGGTGATGAACACCGAACAAGTGATGGGTGTTCAACAAGAAGACTTACAAATCAAACATACTATAGAAGGCTCATGGCTAGAAGATTCTCGTAGAAAGAGGAAGAGGATCATGATGAGATGTTTTTCTCCAAGTGGCTAGATAAAGACCATTCTCTTAATGGTGTAATTGAAGAAAGCTCTTTACGGGCACCCATGATCGATAGTCATTTGATGAGCTTAATGATCACCATGGGTGATTCGGATTTCAACCTTTGTTACAAGGTTGAAGATGGTGTCTATATACATATGACATTATTATCTTAGATGGATGCAAGAAAGAACTCACCACAGAGTTCGAATGATCTTGGGGCTCATATCAGTAGACCCATCTTATGAGAGATGCCATAGATAGATATGCAGAAGATCACTCAATGCAGAATGTGAATGATGTTCAGTCACAGAGGGACAATTGATAGCTTCTTGATAAGCTTGGGATTTACCAAAAGTAAAGCTGATCCTAACCTTTACATTAAGGTTATGGATGGTGAACATATCATAATATTACTGTATGTGGATGATCTCTTTCTGACAGGGAATGAGAAACAGATCATGGAAAGCAAGAAGAAGCTAGCTACAAAATTTGAGATGAAAGATCTTGGATTGATGCATTACTTCCTAGGTCTGGAAGTATGGAAAGGCCCAAAAGGAATCTTTCTCAACCAGAGAAAGTATGCTGTGAAGATTTCATATGTTGGAATGTAAAGCCATGACTACTCCATGGATTCCAACTTGAAGCTACTAGCAGATGACTCATCAGAGTTAGTGGACATGACTCTATACTTACAGATAATTGGGTCATTGATGTATTTGACAAATACAAGACTAGATATATGATTTGCTGTGAATACCTTGAGTCAATATCGAGTGGAACCTAGACGAGTTCACCTGATAACTGCAAAGCATATGATGAGGTACCTAAAAGGTATAATAGATGGAGATAATGACTTCAGACTACAAGGCTACACAGATGTTGATTGGGCAGGAAGTGTATGAGATAGGAAGAGCACATCGGGAGGGTGCTATTGTCTAGGATCTACCACGATCTCATGGTTCAGAAAGAAGCAGTCTAGTGTGGCTCTCAGCATAGCTGAAGTGGAATATATAGTTGCTTGCTCTGCTAGTTGTGAAGTAGTTTGGCTTCGAAAACTGATGTCAGGACTATTTGACTTAGAGATGGACCCCACTGTGATCCTATGTGACAACTAGAGTTGTATCAAGATGACAGAGAATCCAGTGTTCCATGATAAGTCAAAGCACATAGAGATCCGATATTTCAATATACGGGATATGGTGCAGAAAGGAGCTATCAAGCTCGAGTATGTAAGCATTGACGAACAAGTTGCTGATATATTGACCAAACCTCTATCTCAACTAAAGTTTGAGTATTTCCGAGACAAGCTTGGTGTAGTTCAGAATGACCCTCCTTGAAAGGGGGAGTGATGTGGTCAGTGATGATGAGATTGCCTGCATCGACAGTGAGGTTGATGATGTGGATACTTGTAATGATGATGAGGATACTTGTATCGATGATGAGCATACATGTATTGATGTTGAGGTTACCTGTTTTGATGATCAGGTCGATGATGAGGTTGCCTGTCCCGACGATGAGGTTAATGATATCAATGATAAGGTTGATAAGTGGTTCCTAGTAGACAAGAAGGGATTGCATCATCCCTAGAATTCAGTACCCTGAATTGATCTGTAGACATATGTCTCCGAGAAGTGGTCCCTAGTGGACGAGAGGAATTGCATCGTCCATGGACTTAGGTTTCTGAATTGACCCGTAGACATCAATCTCTGAAAATTGATGATAGGACTGCATCGTCCCTGAGATTTTAGTTCAAAATGTACGTGATAAATCCTAGATTTTTTCTAGGTCACATCTAGTATGAAAAAGGACTGGCTCTGTGGTGGTAAATCGTAGATCTAATCTAGGTCACATCCAGTATGAAAAAGGAATGGCACTGTGGTCAGGACTGTATCGTCCCTAGACATGAGATTTGTATTAAATGGATCACATACTACATCGTCCCTAGACATGAGATTTGTCTTAAAAGGATCATGGACTGCATCATCCCTAGACATGAGATTTGTCTTAAATGGATCATGGATTGTATCGTCCCTAGACATGAGTTTTGTCTTAAACGGATCACGGACTGTATCATCCCTAGACATGAGATTTGTCTTAAACCAATCACAGACTGCATCGTCCCTAGACATGAGATTTGTCATAAATGGATCAAGGACTACATCATCCTTAGACATGAGAGGTGTCTTAAATGGACCAAGGACCGCATCGTCCTTAGACATGAGAGGTGTCTTAAAAGGATAAGGATTGATCATCATGTAAGTAGATCTGGATTGCATCGTCCATAGACATGAGAGGTGTCTTAAAGTGAGAGGGATTGATCATCCTGTAATTGGATTGTGTGCATTGCAGAGTATGCTTCTATGATGATACTTTTGATCGAGAGGATCAAGATGATCAAGATGATGATACTGTTGATCGAGATGATCGAGATGATGATACTATTGATCGAGATGATCCAGATGATCGAGATGATGATACTCTTGATCGAGATGATCCAGATGATGATGATTGAGATGATCGAGATGATGATACTATTGATCGAGATGATCCAGATGATGATGATCAAGATAATCGAGATGTTGTGATGCTATTGATCAAGATGATCTAGTAGATCGAGAGGATCCAATTGATATTGTTATGATGTTGTGGATCGAGATGATTTAGATGATGATGTCAATCAAGATGTTGTTAATCAGAAAGATCCAGATGCTGTAGATCGAGAAGATCGAGACGATGATATTCTAGTAACTATTTGAGTTACTAATGATATAAAGAAAGCTTCCAATGATTTATATATGTATCATGTATGATGTTGATGACTCCTTGCTCCTGCAGATGCAATTATAATATCCTTCTCGTTAAGGGGGAGTGTTGAAATATTGTAACTTCTAAGAATATTATATGTGTACTTTATTATCCCGGATATGTTTCAATCCTCCGTGAAGACCCTATTGTATATCCAGAGATGTTTTATTCCTACGTGGAGAATGTGGTAACTTGGGTTATTAGACTTCCCTAGTGGGGGTCGGCCCTGTATGATTCATGTGAGTTAAAGGGTTATTAGACCACCCTAGTTGGGTCAGCCCTGTCACATTATGTTAAGTAATTAACTTGGGGCCAACCTAGTTAGTGTAAAATTCAAGTCGGAGTTGTGTATAAATAGAGGAGGTGTGTTCCTCATTTAACACACATTACACTCACTTGTGATTGGTGCATAGGTGAGGGAGAGATCTTCTATGGAGGAGAACGAGCTCATGTTTAGGGTTTACATCTTTGTATTTGCTTGTCATCTATATTGAGAAAGATTTGCTAGGTTTTCTACCCCATGAAGGTTTCCTAGGATAAATATGTGTCTCTTGTGTTTATGATGTGCTTGTTGTTCTTTCAGTGATCTTGTATGTGTTATTATTATGAAATGGAATGAAATGCTCTGATATTTTAGTTCTATAGACCCATTTACATCTGACAAGATTTCTTCCTTTTGGAAGAGGTACAAGATCCCAAGTATCGTTCTCTATTAAGGAACGATATTCTTCATCCATAGTTGCATCCCAATATAGATTTCTTGAAGCTTCTGCAAAAGTTTCTAGATCATGATTCTCGAAAACCTGAGCCAAAAGAGAAGAGGCTCGCTGAAACTGAGAACGTGTTCGACGTTGATCTCTAGGATCACCGGCAAGATCACCAGCTGCTTCACATGTTGAACGGACCCATCGGGGAAGCAATTGTGCTAATGCAACTAGAGGAACATGAGAAGGTGGAGGTGGAGTTTTATCCTCACTATCATCATCAGAAAATGGAGTTGGAAATCTGTCAAGGAAGTTGGAAGTAGAAGAAGGCGCAATCACCGAATCAGGCTCGTAGGCCAAAGATGGCACAATCACCGAGTTAGACTCGCAGGCCAAGAGATTTTCATCAAATTTAACATCTCTTCTAATGATTATATCATGAGAATGAGGTTGAAGAAGTCTTTTTGTGGCCACAATAGATCCCATGTTTATTTAAGCATGGGAGCCTCAATCTTAATAAACACTAAGGCGTTTGGGTGAGTCATTTTGTAAATATTAAAATTTGGAGTCTCTGAAACCCACAACCCGACATTTGCGGGTTGTAGGACTGTTGTTTTAAATGTTGGTATTTGGTGATCCCACAATCTACAACCCAACACTTGTGCGTTTCTGAATTAATCGGTAATAAGATCAAGGAATAATTACCCTGAAACCCGAACTCCGCAATGGTGGCATTCGGCTTTCCGGATGGTCATTTTCGTTTATTTCCTGTGTGCTCCCGAAACCCGCAATTTGTAAATTTCAGAATGTGGCTTTCGGGATGGTTATCCCGCTTCACAGTGTGACATTCCCAAGACCTGTTATCCGCATGGTCGGTTTTCGGCTTTTGGGAATCCTTTTTCTATTTTCATTTTTGCTACCCGCAAACCCGCACTTTCGGATTTCGACTTGCAGAATCTTTGAATAAAAACTTCATGAACATAATCGAATTCGACTCTGCATCCCGCTCTAGCTAATCTTAGCCATCCATTGTTATGAACTTGCGTTCATGTTGATCTTGGGTAATCAGTTAAGTCAGGATGCGTTATTTTTCCTATTGAAAACTGGTTCTCCCAAATTATCATTTTTCTGTATAATTTATAACAGTCGATACTACTACAAGACTATCAGTTGCTTCTTTTTGGATGGACACCATTGCTCTTCCTTAAGTTCGCCGTGTCTGGTCTCAAGTTTTGACAGTTTCTCGTTTTTCTTTTGCTTCTTAATGATCATGTCTTTTCACTTAATATTTTGACTTCAAAGCTTCTATCATTCTCATGGAATTCAGATCAGATTGATCCGATGTTACGTGTGAAGAAATCATCACCCGTGTACTGGAACTCCTAATCGAGGCTTTTTGTGGATCAATTCTATCACCACAACCTCCCTTTCCATTATTAATTACCAGTTATAATTATTGATGGGAATTTTCCTATAACGATGTGATTGTAAAGGCCATTCAAAATCATGCAAGCAGTAATTGAGCCTATACTTCGCACAAGCTTAAACTCAAATCTCATTTTTTTTATGACAGTTGAAGTAATTATAATGGGTTCACTGCGTAAGTTTAATCATTGCAAATTGCCTCGCTTAATCGACATCTCCCTGCCTATTGGTATTAAAGTAGCATTTAACGTGAAATTTCTACATTGTTCATTGCTTTCTATAATAGGAAAGACTCTGTGTTGCGTTGTAGGAATCCTATTATCTAAATATTTATCCAGGTGGAGTAATTTTCATGCAGCAGGTGAACCTTCTAATATTCTTGTTAATAATGAAGAAATTTACCCCTTGTTGTATCTAGAAAAGTTGTTGCCACCATTTGATGCAGGTGTTCCTGATCTTAGCAGCGGCAGTAGTGAAGAGGAATTTGAAGCGTTATCTTCCTATGTGCAAAATTCCATGGAGTAGAGCAAGGAAGTTCTGGAATAACCAACTAACCTTGATGACCGTGTCATACAATACTTTATAATCAATGGAGAACCTGACGTACCGGCCCCTGTTTCTAAAGTAAATCGTTTAATGGATTTCTCTATTTCTGACCACGAAGTACTTGATCCTGAATTTCTTACACCCGATGTTCCACAAACCAGGCTACTTGTCGAAGATAATGAGCAATCAGTTATTGAATTTTTATGGTGCCACGATACCTTATCTGATTAAAGAATAAGTGTTTGTAAGATCTTTTGGTATCAGGTGGCGGAAAATCCATTAAGCTGGAAAATAGCAAGTTTTCTCGGATCGACGGTTGCAGCTGATTTTTGTAATTTCTATTTTGTATAATTTCTCCTTCTGGGATTTGGGGGAAAATTTAGTATTTAAGGAGGAATGTTTCCCTTAGAAAAGGGTTGGGAATTTTGGAATTTTGATTCAGCAGGAGTATGGGCTGAAGATACTCTATCTATTCGAGCCATTATAATTTTTGTACAGGACTTTTATATGCAGTAAAGTTATCTTTTATCCACCTTCTTATGTTCTTCAAATTTTTTTGAGAATCGCTGAGTTAAATGTTTCAAATTGTCATCAGTTATGCGTTCAATCTATTACAGGTCACTTATTGATGTAAATGGTCTTTCATATTGATTTTTCTGTATGTTTTGACTCATGTTCTGAATTGTTCTATTAAATTTCTTTAATTGAACAGTTCTCACTTTTATATTTCTGCAAATGATTTGATGCAATTAAATATGTATAATCAATTGTTAATTTTTCAATTAACACAATGATTATAGATTAGTTGTTTAAATAGGCTTAAAGCACTTTGAAGAATTGTCTCTTAATTTTTATTGATCGATGATCCTTCAAGCTACAAGTGGAAGAACCCGAAGACATTTCTGTTTAAGGTATCTAATACTTGTTAATCACATTTCAAACCTGATATGCACAATATCAACTTTCCTTTTTTTAGGTTAGATCTGACTTAAGATAGATTCTTTCCTTAGGTAGGTTAGGCTAGGTTTGTTAATCAGCTATCACGTCTTGTTTTCCTTAATAGGAGAACTGATCTTTGAAAGATCAAACCTTTTACTCTTAGAGTGCCAGCGGAGGCCAAATATCCGTGGGTGATTGCCACACCAAACAACTCGAGGATAGGGTAACTCTTGCATAGGGTTAACTAAATCCTTTGGCTGGGTTTTCATCCCCTGTTGTGTGCCCTAGAACCCATTCCAGCACTTTCCACTTACCCTGCACCCCCGAGGCATCAACAAATGGTGCTAAAAGGAGGGCAGCTAGTAAAGCATTCCTAAACAAGCTACTTATAAACCTCCTCCAGTAAGTACTTCAATGGTTCAAACCCGAAGCCAGACTAGGGCTTAAACATCTGAACAATCAACTGACTCACGACCTACAGTCATCCCGGTTACGTCCGTTCAACCTACAGCAATACATGTCACACCTGTGGTACAACAGGAGAATAGAAGAGAAATTATTTTCACGTCACCCACAAGGGGACCCATCTTATTAGAGCATATTTTGAAAACATCTGCCGATAGGTTTTTAAGAGTTGAACAACATCTTGCTGATCAAAGAAGACATGGCGTGGTAGCTCTAAAATTAGAAGGTGTCTTGCAAACTAGCGATCGGGAATAATAGCAAGTTCCCACTTCACAGACCTATGATCCATTGGTTCAACATACTAATAGTTTTAATGCATAGGATCAACATACAACTAATCACCAATCTGAAAACCAGGACCAAATTAATTGATCAGATTCTCCTGAATATAATTGTCAGACCACTCACATAGCAACACAATGTCAGCCAAATATTGGAGCAGGCGGTCCACCACCGTCCCCTCCTTCGTCTTCATCATCTTCCTCAGATGAAGATAATTCTTCTAGTTTGTCATCTGAAGAAGAAGAACAAGAACCTTCAATGGGCGGAGAAGGTCAAAACAGACCTTGGCTTGACCAAGGTGCAGTTTTCATACTAGGCGATCAACATAGATTACCAAAGAATCCTAAGAAATGACTGCCTAAATAGAACCTTGATGACAAAATACCTGCGTTGGACCACATAAAAAATTTCATGCAAGCAATCAGGATTAGAAGCGTGGTGCATGAGGATGTAGTATGCAGACTTTTCCCATATACCTTTGAGGGTAGAGTGGCCACTTGGTATTTTGCTTTGCCGGCTCAATCTATAACTTCCTGGGATGAATTCGTGAAACATTTTACCCATAAGTTCGGGGATGACAAAACACCGCAAGATCTTGTCTTAGAGTTATCCTCCATGAAAGCCAAAGGAAAAGAAAGAGTAAAAGACTTTAATCAAAGGTTTTCATATCTCAAAAACAAAATTCCTGCCAATCTTCTTCCTGCTGAAGAGTTGTTGGTGGCTTATTATGAAAAGGGTCTACCTCCCCCTATTGCAATATGGGTCAAAAGGGAACAAAAGGGTACTTTACTAGAAGCTTTTGATGAAGCAATCCATGTTGAGAAAGACATTTTTTTTCTGGAAGACAACCTTGAAACTTTAGAAGGGCAACCTTCTACTTCTAGGAGGAAAACTGAGAATGTCCCTAAACCCACAGTTCAGAACAAGGATACATCTGATATGACTGAGATGAAGAAATTTCTTCAGAAGATGTCAAATGAGATGGTGTATTTGAAGAAGAACACTAATGATAATCAGAACCAGAATAGAGGTTTTGTAAGGCCACCATTTAGAAGACCTTACCAGCCTCCACAACATCCACCACCAGCGAATCCAGCAGATGCACTCACAAACGAGGAACTCTTTTCCATTTTTAGAGCATTGGCAGTAGAATCTCAAGTCAATCCTGATACTTCCAACGATTAGACTACCCTTGATTCTCCACTACCTGAAGAAGAAACGGAAGGTGATCCACATATTGACGTTGTGGGTTGCTTTTCAAAATTGCCTATGTGTGAAGAAGAAGAAGAACCCGAGGCGGTGTTTAACAAACAACATCCTTATAATACAAGGTCAAAACCACAGCCACCTCAACAACATTCATCTTCTCCCCCAGTTCCCACAAGAAACAATCCTATCCCACAAAAGGATACAGTTCTCCCTCAAATGGAGTACAACCTGGTTGAAGACTTAAAAAGAGTCAAAGCAAACATCTCTTTGTTTAAGCTACTTAAAATTCCTGCTATGAGGGATTCTTTACCTAAAAACATGGTAGTCAAACAACCTAGAGAGTCACAGAATAATAATCTAGACTTTGTCACTAAGACTGATGATAAAAAACCAGCAAGTAAGAGAACTCCACCTTTCTTGCTCAATTTTGAGATTTTCAACCGGAATGTGCACAACTGCATGATAGATTCAAGAGCATCATCGAATGTGATGCCCCTCTCTATTTGCAGAAAAATTGAATGCAACATGGGAACCCTATCCAACCCAGATTGTGCAACTTGACAGATCCAAAGTCAGAGTGGCTGGCAAATTGAGGAATGTTCTACTTACATTGTCAGATGATCCCAAGATCAATCAGACAGTTGACATTGTGATAGCTGAGACATCCTAGAAGCTTATGGGATGTGGTTAAGCAGGGACTAGTAAGAGAAACTTAAAGGTTATTTTGAAACCGACTAGTCCCACTTATGGTTTCCATACAGTGGTCAATCGAATAAAATTAAGATCAGCAGAGGACCTTTTATGAAATAGAGAGTTACTGATCTTAATGATTCAAGTGAGCCTGCTGGTTATCTCACCTCTCGTACGAAGCAATTTACATTCGATACCTTTTTCAGTGAATTCCTTGTTCGGATACCCACATCATCATTTTCAGGACCTTGCATGCAATTAGGGTTTGCATGCATCCCAATCACCAGGTTGATGCCTCCAGCACCTTACCCACCTTATTCTAGCACCTGGGAGCGTCTTACATCAAAATTTTAGCCCTCCTAGTCATGAAGGCACCCACTTCTCACCTACTACCAGAGAAGGGCACACTTCTTCACCTACCACCTCAGTTTACACTAGTTAGCTCCGATTCTCCCATATTTGAGGCTAGTTTCACTCCCGACTGACTGTTTCACTCTGTTGGACCTCCAGATTGACTAGATGACGTGTTCTGACTTCAGTTAAGCCTCCCATGCACCCTCCACTGAGTCTCCTTCCCTATATCAGTGCTACACACTTCAGTTACACATGTTACACTCAGTTAGACTCAGATTGACACCTGGATGACTGGTTCTTGTGCATTGATGACCACCACTGATTGATGATGAGGACTCCTAGTTGGATTCAAGCTACTCCATTCAGTGATTCGAATGGGCTACTTAGTCAATTCGATTTTGTCAGTCATTGTTATTGTATTGTATTGTAATTATTCACCCTCATTAGGATATTGAGCACTGATGCATGTTTTGCACAGTTTTACACCATATTTTCTATGTTCATCTGTTGTGATTGATTTACTTGTTCATTAGATCTGTTGTGACTAATTTTACAGGGTATCAGAGCCATGGCAGGGACAAGACTTCTTTTTTTCAGGTGTTCTACATGAAGATTGAGTGAATTGCTCACCAATATATTTTAGCAGCGGCATGCAAAATCTCATGTGCATTCCCTCATGTGCATGCAAGGATGAAAATATAGTGTTTGTTTGTGTGTGATTTGTAGGTTTATTACTTCCTCCATGTGCATTCACTAATGCAAAGATGGAGACTTCTTCTTCACAAAATATTCTTACTCCATTCAACTATGATGAATGGAAACCAAAGATGATTGCATTCTTGAAGAGACAATGTCTTTTTGATATGTGCATTGGTAATAAAAGAGATTTTGATTCCGATGAAGAGGATAATGATTGGCTTAATGATTGTGACATAGCTTTTGGAGCAATGTGTCTTGCTATGTCTCCTTGTATGTGCTACCTCAGTAATATTGCTGAAAATCCAAGTGATCTATGGGTCCAACTTGATAGAGAATTTGGAAAGCAGGAAGAAGAGGATCATGCTATCCTTTTGGAGAACAAGCCCAGTGAGATCTCCTTATGTGTTCTTTCCAATCATGTCTTCGCCTCAACAATTGTTCAAGATGAAGAGGAAACTGTAGATTCAAAACTCACTCTCTCAAAGTCTTCTATTTTGAATTCTGAGCAAGATAAACAAGCTCATACTCTAGATTCCGAAGAGGTTCTTGAATCCTCTCTTTCACATGAGTTTGTCGGCATGCAGAATAATGATCTACTTGAAGTTTTGGAGGTAAAATCTGATTTTGGAGGTGAAGCATTCGCCCTACTTGATTGCATGCCTCCTATAGACTTATGTTCTATCATTTGCAAAGTTTCTCAGATTTTTAATGAAGATGAAGAGCACTACTATTCGCTTGAGTTCAATTCTCATGCACTTTTTGTTGATTTTGGTTTTGATCTCACCCTTGTTGGTTCAAAGGAGATCTCAAGAAACCATTCATCTATTTTTGGATCTGATTTAACTTCTATTGATAAGAAGTTCAAGTTTCAAGAGCTATTTGATCTTATTGGAGCTTATCCTACCTCACTTGGTTCGAATCACAGGTTCTAGGATCATCCTTATATTTTCAAATTTGTTCTCACCATTTTCGGTATGAAGAGCAAGTTCATAAAGTCTCCACATTCACTTTCATCCACTGATGGAGAATTCAAGCACATGTTTTTGGACAATGATCCATTTACTCCCAAGAGTAAGATACCTCCAGACATATCTACTTGATTTTGGAGTAGTTAAATCTTTTGGTATGGTACAGTCTATTTTTTAGGGGGGGTATTTTTCCCATGAGGTTTTCCCCATTTCCTTGGTTTATTGATTGTTATTAGTTTTGGATTATTGTATTGGGGTGACCTTTGGTCTTAGTTACCAAGGCCCTACATTATTTTTTGCACATCATAGTCTAGCTTGAGGGGGGGTGTTCGGATATCCACATCATCATTTTCAGGACCTTGCATGCAATTAGGGTTTGCATGCATCCCCATCACCAGGTTGATGCCTCCAGTACCTTACCCACCTTATTCTAGCACCCGGGAACTTATTACATCATACTTTCAGCCCTCCTAGTCATGAAGGCGCCCACTTCTCACCTACTACCATAGAAGGCCACACTTCTTCACCTACCACCTCAATTTACACTCAATTAGCTCTGATTCTCCCTGATTTGAGGCTAGTTTCACTCCCGACTGACTGTTTCACTCTATTGGACCTCCAGATTGACTAGATGACTTGTTCTGACTTCAGTTAAGCCTCCCATGCACCCTCTAATTAGTCTCCTTCCCTATATCATTGCTACACACTTCAGTTACACATGTTACACTCAATTAGACTCATATCGACACCTGGATGACTGGTTCTTGTGCATTGATGACCACCACTAATTGATGATGAGGACTCCTAGTTGGAGTCAAGCTACTCCATTCAGTGATTCGAATGGCCTACTTAGTCAATTTGAATTGCTCAGTCATTGTTACTGTATTGTATTGTAATTATGCACCCTCATTGGGATATTGAGCAATGATGCATGTTTTGCACAGTTTTACAACATATTTTCTATGTTCATCTGTTGTGATTGATTTATTGGTTCATTAGATCTACTGTGACTAATTTTACATTCCCAGCTGATGCTTCACCAGAAGAAAGCATTCATAACGAATCACATATCACTTAGGTTACTTCTGTACCTTTTTCTGGTGAAATTGTGCATAATGTATATAACGTGAATACAAATTTTAGATTAGACCCTATCCCCTGGACTTTATTTTTCGATGGCTCCAAATCTAAGGAGGGAGTTGGAGCGGGTTGTGTTCTTATCAATCCTATAGGAAGGAAAATCATGATTTCTTACAGATTAGAATTTGACTGCACTAATAATGTAGCCGAATATGAAGCTCTTGTGCAAGGGCTCAAGAAAGCCATGGATTTGGTTGTTCAAGCAATAGAATGCTATGGGGACTCCGAAATTATAGTCAAACAAGTCAGAAATAAGATACACTACTTATCTCCGTGGTTGGATAATTATCAAAAGCTCGTAAGGGAACTAACCAACTCATTTTCAGCATTCAATATTAAATCAGTTCCTAGATCACAAAATTTTGATGCAGATCTGTTAGCAAACACAGCTTCTAGACTGATTCCACCAGAAGGTCTGTCTCCTCAAACTTTTTCAATTGAATTGATGTACATACCATCTATTCCAGATAATGTGACTAATTGCAAAGTGTTTGATGATGACCGACAGATAATTGACTTCCTCACTACTCAGGATATGTTTCAAGACATGGCCATCGATGAAGAAGAACATGAAAAGTCTCTCACTGATTCCTCAAATGTCATCCTGAAGATGGTGATCAATCTAGAGATGTTTTAAGATTTATAGGACAAAGTCAAATCTCAAACGAATTGTAAAACTCAAAGTTCATATTTAAATTATGAGTGGGTCAACCTAGGCACCGAACAGGAACCTAGTTTCATCAATTTGGGAATTGATTGCACCCCTGAAGAACGCAGAGCCATTATTGCATTGTGTAAATAGTATAAGGATGTCTTTTCCTGGACTTATGACAAATTGAGAACGTTTGACACTAGCGTCATGTTCCACAACATACCCATGAAACCAGAGGTTAAGCCATTTCAACAAAAGCTGCGGAAAATGCACCCCAGTTTAGAGTCTTCTGTTAAAAAGGAACTGGAGAAGTAACTCAATGCTTGGATTATATTTCCAGTCAGGCACACTCAGTGGATCACCAACTTAGTACCTGTCTGTAAGAAAAATGGAGAAATTTGACTCTGTGTTGATTTCAGGAACCTAAATCGGGCTTCTGAGAAAGACAACTATCCTGTTCCGCCTATGGAGCAGATTATTCAAAAGGTAGCTGGGTCAGAGATGTTTTCCCTCCTGGATGGTTTTTCGGGGTATAACCAGGTTATGGTTTCCCTGGATGATCAATTGAAAACAGCCTTCAGAACCCCATTGGGTACCTTTGCTTACAGATGGATGCCTTTCAGGTTGATCAATGCTGGAGCTACTTTTCAGAGAGCTATGGATATAGCTTTCTGAGGGTTAATGCATAATTCTTTCGTAGTTTATCTTGATGATATCACTATTTATTCCAAGAACCGACATGAACATGTGTTTGCTTTGAAACAAGTTTTTGATCGCTGCAGAAAATTCGGCATTTCTCTCAACCCGAAGAAATCTATTTTTGCAGTAACTGAAGGAAAGCTTATGGGCTTCATTGTTTCGAAAGAAGGTATGGTTATTGAACCTGAATGTATAGAGGCCATTTCAAATATTGGTTTACCTGGTTCACGCAAAGCAATGCAATCCTTCCTAGGTAAGATCAATTTTGTACGGAGATTTGTACCAAATTTTGCCCAAATAGTCAAACCATTGCAACTTTTGGTCAAGAAAGATGTGCAGTTTACTTGGTCACAGGAACATAGAGATGCATTTATCAGAATTCGAAAGACCATTGTAAAAGCTCCTTCCCTCATGTCCCCAGATTTTGATAAGGATTTCATTCTTTATACTTTTGCCATTGATTTTTCTTATGCAGTTGTGCTAACGCAAAAGCATGATAATGATGCAGATATCCCCATCTCTTTCATGAGTTCAACATTCAAAGGTGTAGAGCTTAAATATTCATAGATTGATAAGCAAGCCTATGTAGTTTATAAATATGTCAAACATTACAAACCCTACTTGCTGAAGTCCCGAACCAAAGTCATTGTTCCATATTTTGCTATCAGGAATGTCCTCATTCAGAAAGAGTTAGGGGAAAAGAGGGCCCATTGGATGACTGCCCTACAAGAATATTATCTTGAGATCATACCGGAAAAAATTATAAAAGAGCAGGGCCTTTGTCTTCTTACTGCACAATCCAATGACCCCGCATAGAAGCAGTCTGAATGGGATCACGAGGAAGAAATTCCCTTAGGTGTTGTTAACGCTATCAATACCCCGACATCAGAATGGTACGAGGATATCAAATTTTTTATGAACCATGGGTTTGCTCTTGAAACTCTCGATTTTAAGAAAAGAAGAGATTTAAGACTAAATTCTGCTCCTTATCAACTCATTGATCAAGTTCTTTCTAGAAAAAATTATGATGGAGTATTTCTCAGATGCTTGGAAAAACATGAAACTGATGACATTTTGTTTCAATTTCATGCAGGTCTAGCTGGAGGCCATTTTTCAGGAGAGACGATAGCACACAAGATTCTCAAGGATGGATATTATTGGCCCACACTATTTAAAGATGCCTATGCTTATGTGAGAAAATGTGAGCCATGCCAGAAATGCAGAGAGAAGTTTAGGAAACCTGGATTTCCTTTACAACCAGTTACGATTCAGTTTCCATTTCAACAATGGGGACTGGATTTTGTTGGACCTATAAACCCTCTTTCATCTCTCCAACATAAGTATATTCTCACAGCCACGGACTATTTCACTAGATGGGTTGAAGCAACTCCTCTTAAACGATGCAACGCCACTCAAGTCATCTCTTTCCTTGACAGCCAGATTGTCACATGCTTTGGTGCTCCAGAGTATTTATTTTTTGATAATGCATCCTACTTCTCTTCCATCGATATAACTGAATATGCCTTTGAGATGGGAATTAAGCTTAAATTTTCTGCCAATTATTACCCTCAGGGTAACGATTTGGCTGAATCATCAAATAAAAACCTAATTAATATTCTCAAGAAAACTGTAGCCTCTCTTCACAGAGATTGGCACACACAGTTGTATAATGCATTATGGGCAGATCGAATCACCCCAAAAGCAGCAATTGCAAACTCCCCATATTGTCTGGTTTATGGCAATGAAGCCATTCTCCCCACTAATCTCACCATTCCTTCGTTACAATTAGCCTAGTCTATTCAAGAAGATGATTCTTCTCCCCTCCAGCAGAGGATTGATACCCTTTTGAAGCTAGAGGAGGACAAAGAAATACCTAAGAACAAGTTGTATCATCATCAGTAGATGGTGAAGAGATGGTTTGATGAAAAATCTTCTTCTGATAGGGAGTTTTTCATTGGTGACTTGGTTTTGAGGTGGGAAAAGCAATGTAAGGACAAAAATATGTACACCAAGTTCCAACACCTTTGGCTAGGACCTTTCATTATTACTGAAAATATTGGTCCCAGCACAGTCCGGTTGCAAACATTGGAGGGAATTGTAGACACCTACCCAGTGAATATATATTTTCTCAAAAGGTATTTTGTCTGAGCAATCTGATGCATTTGTATATAGGTGTGGTTGGTTTTCAGTCATTTCTTTTCTAGTCTATACATTCTGATTGATTTTGTTGTCTTGATTTGATTTTAGTAGTAAGGCTTCACACTTTTGGTAATGGCTTGGGATCATTTTTCTGGGGGCAAGAATTGTTCCTGAAGTATCAACATTGTTATTCATCCTACTTCCTGGCTTATGATTAGAATTTGCTCTGAGGAATAAACAGTCAATAAGTGCAGTATTTATGGATTCTTTTCACCTTGATCATTATCTTTTACAATGCTTCATTTGTGTAATTGAGGTATAGAGGCTGGTTATCATTTTTCTATCCAATGTTTCATGATAAAACAACATATCATAATAGCTTGACTAGTTCTGATTGCTCATGGATCCTTTTACAATCACTTTGAATATAAATTTTGTTTAAAAATATAAATTACAAGGTGGGTAGTCTTGTTGTCAAGGTATCCCATTAGGTTCATAGGTTTTTTAAGTGGAATGACATCTTCACATCAAGTCATCACACTTGGAAGATGACTTCCAATTCTCCTGGAAGGTGGAAGATCCTATTACAGGTCGGTCCATTCATGACCCACAAAGAACTGGTGAGTAACATTATCACTAAATGGTTACCAAGCCATGGTAATGTTTTGTAGCTTATGCCATAATAAACTATTTCCTTATGATAATATTTTGTTGTGTACAAGAATAGGGGGGTCTTATCACAAGTCAGCCCTGCTACGATCATGGGCTTGAACTTGGACTGGGATTATCACTATGTGGTCACCAAGCCATGATAATTTTTTTTGGTCTTAAAACCAGAAGACAAGGAGTTTCGTTATCGAGCTAGCTTCACCAATTTCCAGATCAGGCCTGGGAATGGCACTGTTTCATCTGATCACCAAGTCAGTACAGTGGTCTTGTATTGACAAAGTTTTATGTATAGTATATATTTATCCAAAAAAGAAAAAAAAGAGAAGAAGAATACATAGCCCGAGAAGATTACTCAATTAATAAACCAAAGAAATCTATAATTAGGATATCCATGAGCATTTCTAAGGCTTCTCTCAGGTTCAACTCAAGCTGGTTTTTAAATGATTACATCATGATAAAGATTCGGTATCACCCTCTAAATTTCCTTATCAGGTGAGTGTTGTCTTTACAATGGTCATTGATTGAGATTTATCCATTTTTTTATGTTCACTGTTTGTTGGCTGTTATCTTTTCAGTATCTTCTATGTCTTGGGTTTCAAGAAATCGGTTGATTAACATGTTGTCTTTAGTTGCATTTGATTGCAGAGATAACTAGTTCTTCCCAGCCAGTCGCCATGTGTTGTGGCCACAACAGATCCCATGCTTATTTAAGCATGGGAGCCCCAATATTAATAAACACTAAGGTGTTTGGGTGATTCATTTTGTAAATATTAAAATTTGGAGTCTCTGAAACCCGCAACCTGACATTTGCGGGTTGCGGGACTATTGTTTTAAATGTTGGTATTTGGTGATTCCGCAATTCGCAACCTGACACTTGCGGGTTGTAGAATTAATCGGTAATAATATAAAGGAATAATTACCCTGAAACCCAAACTCCACAATGGTGGCATTCGGTTTTTGGGATCGTCATTTTCGTTTATTTCCTATGTGCTCCCGAAACCCGCAATTCGTAAATTTCGGAATGCGGCTTTCGCGATGGTTATCCCCCTTTACAGTGTGACGTTCCCGAGAACTGTTACCCGCATGGTTGGTTTTTAGCTTTCGGGAATCCTTTTTCTATTTTCATTTTTGCTACCCGCAAACCCACACTTTCGGATTTCGGCTTGCAGAATCTTTGAATAAAAACTTCATGACCATAATCGAATTCGACTCCACATCCCGCTCTAGCTAATCTTAGCCATCCATTGTTATGAACTTGCGTTCATGTTGATCTTGGGTAATCAGTTAAGTCAGGATGCGTTATTTTTCCTGTTGAAAACTAGTTCTCGCAAATTATCATTTTTTTGTATAATTTATAACAGTGGATACTACTACAAGACTATCAGTTTATTCTTGTTGGATGGACACCATTGCTCTGCCTTAAGTTCACCATGTCTGGTCTCGAGTTTTAACAATTTGTCGTTTTTCTTCTGCTTCTTAATGATCATGTCTTTTCACTTAAAATTCCGACTTCAAAGCTTCTATCATTCTCATGGAATTCAGATCAGATTGATCCGATGTTATGTGTGAAGAAATGATCACCCGTGTACTGGAACTCCTAATCGAGGCTTTTTGCGGATCAATTCTATCACCATAGCCTCCCTTTCCATTATTAATTACCAGTTATAATTATTGATGGGAATTTGCCTATAACGATGTGATCGTAAAGGCCATTCAAAATCATGCAAGCAGTAATTGAGCTTGTACTTCGCACAAGCTTAAACTCAAATCTTGTTTTTTTATGACAGTTGAAGTAATTATAATGGGTTCACTGCGTAAGTTTAATCATTGCAAATTGCCTCGCTCAATCGACATCACCCTGCCTATTGGTCTTAAAGTAGCAATTAACATGAAATTTCTACATTGTTCATTGCTTTTTGTAATAGGAAAGACTCTGTGCTGCGTTGTAGGCATCCTGTTATCTAAAGATTTATCTAGGATGAGTAATTTTCATGCAGGAGGTGAGCCTTCTAATATTCTTGTTTATAATGAAGAAATTTACCCCTTGTTGTATCCAGAAAAGTTGTCGCCACCATTTGATGCAGGTGTTCCTGATCTTAGCAGTGGGCAGTAGTGAAGAGGACTTTGAAGCGTTACCTTCCATTGTGCAAAATTCCATGGAGCAGAACAAGGAAGTTCTGGAAGAACCAGCTGACCTTGATGACCATGTCATACAAGACTTTATAATCAATGGAGAACCTGACATACCGGCCACTGTTTCTGAAGTAAATCCTTTAAAGGATTTCTCTGTTTCTGACCCTAAAGTACCTTATCCCGAATTTCTTACACCAGATGTTCCACAAACCAGGCTACTCATCGAAGATAATGAGCAATTGGTTATTGAATCTCTATGGTTCCACGAGACCTTATCTGATTAAAGAATAAGTCTTTGTAAGATATTTTGGTGATAAGGTGGCGGAAAATCCTTCAAGGTAGATAATAGCAAGTTTTCTCGGATCGATGGTTGCAGCTGATTTTTGTAATTTCTATTTTGTATAATTTCTCTTTCTGGGATTTGGGGGGAAATTTAGAATTTAAGGAGGAATGTTTCCCTTAGCAAAGGGTTGGGAATTTTGGAATTTTGATTTAGCAGGAGTATGGACTGAAGATTCTCTATCTATTCAAGCCATTGTAATTTTTGTACAGGACTTTTATATGCAATAAAGTTATCTTTTATCCACCTTCTTATGTTCTTCAAATTCATTTGAGAATCACTGAATTAAATGTTTCAAATTGTAATCAATTATGCGTTAAATCTATTGCAGGTCACTTATTGATGTATATGGTCTTTCATATTGATTTTTCTGTATGTTTTGACTCATGTTCTGAATTGTCCTATTAAATTTCTTTAATTGAACCGTTCTCACTTTTATATTTCTGCAAATGTTTCGATGCAATTAAATATGTATAATCAATTGTTAATTTTTCAATTAACACAATAATTACAGATCAGTTGTTTAAATAGGCGTAAAGCACTTTGAAGAATTGTCTCTTAATTTTTATTGATCGATGATCCTTCAAGCTACAAGTGGAAGAACCCAAAGACATTTATGTTTAAGGTATCTAATACTTGTTAATCGCATTTCAAATCTGATCTGCACAATATCAACTTTCCTTTTTTTAGGTTAGATCTGACTTAGGATAGATTCTTTCCTTAGGTAGGTTAGGTTAGGTTTGTTAATCAACTATCACGTCTTGTTTTCCTTAATAGGAGAACTGATCTTTGAAAGATCAAACCTTTTAGTCTTAGAGTGCCAGTGGAGGCAAAATATCCATGGGTGATTACCACACCAAACAGCTTGAGGATAGGTTAGCTCTTGCGTAGGGTTAACTGAAGCCTTTGGATGGGTTTTCATACCCTGTTGTGTTCCTTGGAACCCATTCCAGTACTTCTCACTTACCCTGCACCCCCGAGGCATCAGCAATTCTATAACCTTTTACATCTTCAAAATATCCAACAAATATGCACTTTTCACTTTTAGACTGCAATGTTTCCGTTTTTCATCCGGAATCTGAGCCCATGCTTCACTACCAAACACACGGAAGTGACTTACATCTGGTTTAATTTTGCTCCATGCTTCTTCCGGTGTAATACCTTGTAAATCTTTAGTGGGGGTGCGATTAACTATGTAATTTGCACAATTGATGGCTTGAGCCCAAAATTGAAGATTTAGTCCCTTAGATTGGATCATACAATTAGCCATTTATTTTAAAGTGGGGTTCTTCTGTTTAGCTACACCATTTTGTTGTTGTGTATATGGAACAGTGTGTTGTTGTTGGATTCCTTGTTCAGTGCATAAAGTAGGGAAATTTTTGTTAACACATTCTCCTCCATTGTCGGATCTTAACTTAATAATTTGATGATCAGATTGTTTTTCAACAAGGGCCTTGTAGGCCAAAAACATGTTAAATAATACTTCACTCTTAAGTTTTAGGAAATAGACCCAAGTGCGTCTGGTGTAATCATCAATGAATGTTAAGAAATATTCAAAACTTGAAAATGAAGCAGATGGAAGAGGACGACACAAGTCACTATGCATAAGATCCAAGGGAACCATGGCGTGCCAAGAGGCACGTTTGTCAAAACTGTCCCGATGATGTTTTCCGAGTACACGACCAAAATAAACACCATCCCTGCAAGATACCATCGGAAGACCTGTCACCATATTGTCTTTACATAGTTGTTGTAATGAGCAATAATTTAAGTGACCAAATTTCTCATGCTAAAGTTTGCTCAAGTTATCACTTTGAGCAACAAAAACTGATGCAAAAGGTGATGACCCAAAGTTTTTAAATTTGTACAACCTGGTAATATCATCAACAATTTTTGTAGCTAGGACATGTTGAGGATCTTTAAAATTCTCGATTACAACTTGGTGAGGTCTAAATGTCACAGTTTTACCTTCACCAGAATGAGTGATTTGATAGACTAATAACAAATTGCAGAAAATTCTTGAAACACATAGTACATCACTAAAATGATTATTATCTAATGGAACTGTTCGAGATCCTACAACACTTAGAGATCTATCATCACCAACAAATATTTTTTTGGTGTTACATTCATGCATTGAAGAAAATATGGCTCAATCCTTAGCCATATGATAAGATGATCCAGAATCAATGAGCCATTCATTTGAAGTAGAAGAGGAAGATGCATTGTAAGAATCACCAGAAGCATAAAGTGCATGTCCATGAGAGGTATATTATGAAGGCGAATCTAGGTTGATGTGGTGCTTCTTCATTGTTGCTTCCAAGGCTGCCATCTTTTTGAAACACTTACATTCATCATGATTATATTTCTCGCAATAGTTGCAATGACGCTCAGTCTTCTTTCCTTTTGGCTTGGATCCTTTGTCATTTTTTAAAGAAGGAGCTAACTGAGAGGGTTTTGGACCCTTGTTTGACTTATTATTACAAAAATTTTGTTTCTTGGGAGGCTTGGACTTTTCTTTCTGTTGGGACAATAAGGCTTTTCCAGATGTATCTTCATTGTTAATTATTCCAAGATGGATGAGCTTATCTTGCTCTCTAATCAAGGAATAACAAAAGCATTCAAGACTAGGCTCTTGATAGCTAGCTGCATTCAAGGATTCTTTCATGGAGTAAAATGTAGATACAAAAACAGAATCTGCAGGTCCAAGTTTTGAAAGTTTATGATAAATGCATTGTTTGTCTTCTCTCTTAATCTTGCATTCTTCACATAAGAGTTTAAGAGTTTTCTACTTTGATAAATAATCTTGAATGCATGAAAAATCACTTGGATTTAAATAAATCAACTCATTTTCGAGTTGGTGACCTCGAATTTCATTGTGTTTACCAAACACAGATTCCAACTTGTCCCAAGCAGCATTAGGTTCATCAATTCCAGATATGTGGAATCGCAAATAAGTAGAGATTGACATCCCAATCAATCCACAAGCTTTGTCACATATATTTTTCCATTTTATTTTCTTATCATCATTAGTGGGTTTTGTTTCTTTCCCTAAGGTAATTATGAAATGTCCCCTACTTCATAGAACATCCTCCATACGATATTTCCATGAGAAATAGTTGGAACTGGTAAGTAGAATATCACAAGGGGCGGCCATATTGTAAATTAATGGCTGTAAAAATAGAAACCAATACTCTAGATGTGAAGTTCTTGAAAAAATATGCGGTTTAAAAAAAAACGGCACTAAAAACTGACTCTGTATGATGAAGTTATGCTTGAACAAAGAAAATGTTGAAGATGTCCCCAATAGTCCATCTATGTTGAAGTGACGTGGCAGATAGAGAATGTTCAGCTAAAAAAATAACCCCCCTCTTCCCAAGATCAACCTTTGAAAATCACTTTACAAGAAAGTTGCTTTTAAGTGAATCACTTTTGTAAAATAAGTGATTTTCACTTTTACAATGATGTTACTTTAAATAGTGCAGCAAAAAAAAGGAACTTAAGTGACCACTTTTAATTTTTATTATTTAAGTGAGATGCACTTTTACAATAAAGTAACTTCAAAATAAAAATTGCATGCACCTTTGTTTAAAAGTAACTTAATAAGACTTGAACTCAAGACCTATTAAGGAATAAAACAACTTTGAACCAAGTGAGCTAATTTTAAAAGGTATGTAAAAGAAGGGAAGGAGGAAGGGGGCTTTTTTTTTTTAATCTCTCGGTTTCTGTGCTTTCCTCTTTTCTTGCAAATCACACCACAAACCGAAACAAAAAAACTTTTACACAGTTTTGGGGTTAGATCTCATTAGCTTTCCCGTAAAGTCTATGTTTTCTCTATGTTTCTGATTTACCGAGATCGCACAAGGTGCACGACAAAGAGCATACGCAGCCGAGAAAAACCCTTTCCCTTTATATTTCTAATTTGTTAAGATTGCACAAGGTGCACGGAAAAGAGCATAGGAAGACAAGGAAAGCAAAAATCCGAAACTAAAAAAATCTAATAATAAAAACTGATAAAATATGAAATTTAAAAAATAAAAAATAAAAAACAAAAAACGTCATAGTAACATTATACCTTCAGATTTGATGAAAAACACATTTCTTAAGCAACTGGAAACCGTTTTTGATCAAACGAAAACTATTTTATAATGGAAACGGTGCTCTAGATGGAATGGATCACCTCCCATAACCCAGAAATGTACATAAATTCTAGAACTAGAGACCCTTTCAAGTTTCAACAACACTAGTTCAAGATCTAGATCATAATCAGAAGCGACTCTTCATAAAAGCTCTGATACCATGTTCGGGTACACAGGGTACTCCCAAAAGATGAACACTTAGAGCAACCACTTCACACAAATAGATCACAGATCGATACACCGATGTTTTAACGTGGTTTAAACCCTCGAGAGGGAAACACTCCACGACCCCAGCCAAATAGCTTCTACGGAGCAGTTTATTATGCAAAAGAAAGAAAGTTACAAATGACCTTCTCATAATTGATCAACTAGAGAATGAACCTCCATGCTCTTTAAATAGAGATCATGGACCAATGAGGTGCTAAGCCATGGATCAAGGGTAGGTATGATCTAAGAGAAGTTGAGCCGTCGGATCACTCTATGTCTAAAGCATATCGTGACCATCGGATTAAATATTTACAAATGCATACAAATGCATACAAATGCATACTAAAGAAACACACTTTACCTAACGATATATTACACAATTTGATCTTAACTAACTCCTAAGTGTCGAAATATCCTAATATATTGTATATCCAACAGAGATGTATTATTCCTCTAATTGGAAGTGTTGTCATTTGTATTTGCAAGTGTCTCACGTTACATTGTAAGTGTGCTCATTTGTATTGATGGGTTATTAGACCACCAGTGTGGGGTCGGCCCTAGTTAGGTCATGTGATTGGGTTATTAGACTTCCTTAGGAATTCGGCCCTGTTAGTTTATTTGCAGGTCAAGTCAATGTATAAATAGAGGGTGTGCATCTCTCATTCTATTCATTCACTCACTTCTCAAGCTCGCATAGCTAAGAGAGAAAGTGGTGCACAAGTGGAGGAGGAGGAGTATCTGCTAGAGACATCTCTTTAGGTTTTATCATTGTGATCTTGGTTTGTGGCTTATTCTATCTCTGAGGAAGTTGCGGGGTTTTTCACCTTCTTGGTTTTCCCCGAGGAACCTCTGTGTCTATTGTCTCTTGTGTTTATGATTGATATGTTGTACATGTTATTATCTTAGTGATCCTAGATAATATTGAATGAAATTATCGAAAAATTAATAGTATCCATGCATATAACATAAATATTGATCACATAAAAGTATAATCCTTCTGTCAACCACTCCCAGTATCCCAACATTCCTAGTAAGGATTGCTGAAACATAATATATATATAAATTAAATCATACTGTTTCATCATATGCATCCTATTAACTACTTAGAATACACATGTATACGTCTTTAGTAATTATAACCATCATCCTTTTCGAACCTACAAGCAAGGGTACAAGCATGTTCCCATGTCACACATTTATACTTCCTTATTCTATACCATCCCATACCACAAAGAGACAAGGGCACTCATAACAATTATTCTCGTTTATCACTTGACGTATTCAGATAAGGTTATAGTGACAAAGGATACTTGTTTGTGGAAGTACATTTAAGTCGAAGGACATGAAAATCATTCATAAGGACGACAATTTCCTAGTCATGGAAAATTTCACACAATAAAATTTCCATTCAAACCAAATAAATTTAATTCCTATACCTCTCAATATTTTACCCTTAGGATGACCCTTTGCTAAACATTCATAGAAGTTTTACAACTCTTCTAACCATCTATTGTTTGTATAGTATTCATCTTGGATGTGAGATCATATAATAACGCATGCAACATCACTTACATTAACTTGAAGATCTATTATGTGTTCAACTTAACAATCTTATCTACCATGTCACGTGTTTCGTACCTAAAATAAAGCATAGAAGTAAGAACACAGAACTAACATTCTATATTGAAACCATCGCATGTAACATCCAATATAATGTACAAACATCTTCCATACCTTCTACTAATCAAAGGTTTAAGATCAATATAACTCCCTCAATAACATTTAGCCAATTCTTTTAGTCGTCTTTCGATCAATCCTCTACTGTAAGACGTCTATTATCCCAACTCCAAAAGTGTTTGTTAAATTATGAAAATGAATTTTTTATTTTTATTTTACATAACAGATAACCAATAAAGAGAATTTTAGGAATTACTCCCTTAGTTCCTAATATGATAAGGATCATCTCCATCCCACAATCTCATGTACATGATTACTACAATCATTTCAACATAAGTGCGTGAAATCAATAACCAAGTAATTCATGACAATTTTTACAGTCCTTCATATATTGACCTAATTGCACCTTACACCATTACATAATTCACATCAGGGATAATTTTAAGGACCCATACTTATTTAAAAGTGTATAAACCTTGGCGAATCTTACCAATTCTTAAAATGTCAACTATAAAATATTTGGCGATATTTTTTTAAAATTATTTCAATTTATAACGATTTTATATAGTTTATATAATAATTTGGCGAATTTTAGTGTGAAAAAAGTTTACCCCGTCAAAATTGGGCGAAATGGGGCTTCAAAAAATGCAAATTGGCGAATATTTTTTTGGAAAAAAACATGGAAAAATAGCCCATGGGCTAAATTTCGCCCCTAAAATTATCCTTGATTCACATACTATATTAACATTTCAAAGTGCTTCAACCCTTTAACCTATGCATACATATCTTAATATGACCTAACCATCATCCATTCAACCCTTATAATTCAATATGTTTGCTATCTTGCCTTCATTTGTATAATCTCATTTCCAAGCCTTAAAAAACTTTCTAATCCTCATAATACAACATTGAAGCAATCAAGTACTTATGATGAATGTCTATGACTTGACTCATATATGTATTAAAACCCTACCAATGGCATTAATCGACGAGATATGAGTGTACATATTTCATAAGGTAAATAATAGTAATTATGTTTATACAATCCTCATAAACTTTTGAACATGCAAATGCTCCTATGATTCTCATTACTATCATTATGATCAATGTACATGAAAATATTAACAAGATCACCAAGATACAGATAGGAACATAGTCCAATTGTTTTATTCATTTTTAAATAGTACTTTCTTGTCATTAAATGAAACTAATTGTAGAGCATGAGGAGATATTTATCGTCTAGTATTTATCCATAGAAGATCATTTAAATACGTAATGAAACATATAAATGCTCACATATTGACAATGCTTTTCCTTTATAACGCTTCAACAATTGGAGCATACTTACTTGCGATTTAAAAGACATCTTGTCGATTACCTCTTGCCGATCCTTCGGAAATGAAATTCTATTATTTGCATCTTATCGATGGAGTTCCTTTGACTAACTTATGTTCTTTTCCTCGACTGAGCCCAAATAAGCCCGAGTGATTTCAACTTGGCTCTGATACCATATGTCACATACCCCCCTATTTACGAGTTAGTATTTTAGTGAAAACAAAAAAAATAGTAAAGAAAATTCCCTCAACGGTTACTTCCATTCATAAAGAGTTGTTATAATCCACTATCAAAATAGGTCTCCATTCTTTTATTGAAACCTACTTGGGTCATGAAACATAAGACCGTTATGAATTTTATAACAAGTGAGGGATGTACAAGCTACATTCTTGATTACGTACATTTTATTTTACCAAATGTTCCTGCAACCATCAACTTAATAACCATTGTTACTCTAACAACCACATTTACTCATTAACAAAAACGAATTTACCTTAGCATGCTTAAAGAATAGATACATCTAGATTTTGACAACAAACCGCCATCATCACATACACACAATCACATATAGATGGAAGAGACCCGATATACCGTTGTTCACCCAACCCTCTGGGCTACATCCACAAAAAATGTCACAACACTTTTATTTAACAAAATGGGGTTACATCATGCAATACAATTATTGCCATAATTCCTTTCACTTTCTCATATCTCCTCTCCTCGAGAGTATATTTCTGACATTGCAAGTTTAACATCAAACTAATACCTAGATCCAATCTCCGGTAAAATATAGCTCAAATGAGTCTCTTCATGATGACAAAAACTAACATACAAAAGTGAAGGAAGTCTTTCCGAGTATTTAATCATACTCATAGATATATTCACTTACCAAGATTCATTCTTCAGGTTCCTATATATGTACAGTAATTATAACACTAGTACGGTGAATTCCATAATGAAATTCATTTGTATTATACAACATGGAATATTATACTGACAACTGCATAATGACGATTAATTATCAATAGAGCACTCTTAACTATTGTCACGTCTCCTCCCATCATTCCAACCACAGAGGGAACATGACTGTAACATGGGGGTGTCTGATTCTTCCCCAAAACCATAAGACTGAATTTTACCATTTAACTAAAATGCATACTAAAATTACACAGCGGAATTACAACATATTTGCACACACACAAATGGTAATGCATCAACATATCTATCACAAGAAGAGGATGATTCAACATGCAGAGAATCAATCCCATTCCAATGCTATGCACAGATTTCATATCAACTATATTAAGATAATAATTTCAATCAATTAACATGAATAATTATCATTCAGAATTAACACATTGCAGAACATAGAATGCATATAATTCAAAGCACAAATACCACTTATATTTGAGATGAATCTGTCAAAAAAACTGGCTATGAGAGAGCAATGTTCCACCCAACCATAGATCTCTGTCCATCCTATATTCTTTCAGCTGAGAGATCACCCTCGAGCTGGGTTGTGTATCCACTAAGGAGGAACTAAATAGGCTCACTCACAGCCATGGTTTTACTCAAATAGTCATGCTAAGCCAACAGACAACTAGGTTTATCAAGCATGCAATAAGAAAAGGAGGGGGATTCTAAGCCAGTGAGCTCAACCACAAAGCTACAAACTAATACGAACTGTTACACCAAAACCTCGAGATGTTAGTGAAGGCCGCCCACCAGGATCTTAACATCCCACCACGCTCCACAGTCCAGACTGGGCTGGATGTGCGCCCATACGTTGGTGTCCCCTTTGAGCCGTACGAGCCTCGAGCGAACACTGCAATGCCGACGTTGCCACCCACTCTGTGACTTGAACCTGGGTGGAGGCTCTGATACCAAATTATACGAACCATTACTCCAAAACCTCGAGATTTTCGTGAAGGCCGCCCACCAGGATCTTAACACAGGCATCTCAAATGAACTCAACAGTAATGGCACCCACAATACCTACCTCACCCAACACAAGCAAGGTCCCCTTCTCTACTACACAGTCCGTTGGGAATCCCTTCCCTCCAATGCTATTCAGGGTGGGCATAGAAAGGTCCAACTGCTAATTCCTTGAAATTTCAGCCTTCACTGGGTTTATCGAGAAAACCCAACCTCTGTTCAATCATTCACACTTGGATTTCTCACAATTATGTCATCAAATAACTCAATCCCGTCACTAGATTTATGGGCTATAAAAACTGGGTTTTTCAATGGATTTTGGGGTATTTAATACTCTCAAATTCTCCCCAAGGTTCATATCTATGGAATCCCCATTGGATTTTACTGTCAATACCAAATTATGGGTGTTTATGGCACTTCAAAACATGGATTCTTGCAAAGTTGCAATTTTTTGTTTTTTTTACTACGGGGCATGTGTAATGGATGGAAACTAATGCTCGGATGTTCAAAAATGGAATGGGAATGAGTAAGAATGAAATCCTATGAGGTAGGGTGACTTTTGGTACAAGAGAAATAGATCCCATACCTGCCATATGAATTTCTGGGCTGTCCATGCCTCATTGAATCCATGGACTGATTTCTCAACAACTTTCTTACAACTAAAATAAATGTCAGCAAGGAAAGTCAAAATGGGTTCATAAGATGACATTTGGCAGCTTATGGTTCAATCCCATATCCCCCTCACCACTCCCTAGTGGAATACACATGGCCCCTTCTCATTAGTTGCTTCCATAGCTAGTTTTGGTATTTTATTGAAATATTAATATTTACATCAATTTACAACATCCCATGGCTTAATATCACATGGATAACAAAATTTCAAATGCTTGTCCATTTTAAATAAAATACGAAAATACACTAGCGGGGTCTTAGCCTTGAGCTCCATGCTAGGAAGCATACACCACATGTATACAATATTTACATTAAAATCCAATATTTCCATAAGGGTCAAAATGGGGTATTACAACTACTATCACATTCCTTCATAGAGATTATTAATCTAGAATTATATTTATAATCATTCCTGCTCACAACACAAAAAATACTCACTTAATGTACAGGAAATGACTGATACACATAACTATCAAAAGACCATCATCCAAATACACATGCGAGAGACCAATTTTATGTGGTTCACCCAACTCTCTGGGATACGTCCACCAAAGAATATCTCATTATATATTATTTACCAAAAGAGATGGTTACATGCCGCAACACACTGGTTGCCATATTTATACTTTCCACTTGCAGCAGCCCCTCTCATCAAGAGCAATTTCAAGACATTTCAATGTTAGCATTAAAAACTATGGCAGGGATCTAGGAAATCGACAGAGTTCTTTCCAACGCTACTATCATTATCATTATCTAGATCTAAACTAAAAATGTAAATTTACTGAGCTTACCTCCATAGGGATATTCCTCTAAAATAAAACCACAGGAAATCTTAAATCAGGGACTCAGCTCTTATGTTGTCCCATGCACTCTTTAACTCGATATGGAGCTATCTTTAAAGTGCAAAGGTACTAAAATAGAACTTCACAAAAGCAGGATACAGAGATTGATTTTAACATGATTTCTTGTCAACAAGGAGGATCCGCGGATCACATCTCTCAACCCAAGCTATATAAAAAAATTACAAACTGCTATCCGTTGACAAGTATATAGGTCAAAACACCGAACTTTGTCAAGCAGAGTTTATATGCATAGATAGCCATTCCATTCAGAAAACTTATTCAAACCATACAAATAATGCATAGTTTAAATAAAGCATAAACACCAAAATGCAGAGATCAATTCACCGATTGAAATCTCAATCACGCAATAACTATAATGCATGGTTTAGAACAAGACATAAATATCGTAATACAGACATTATGTAGAAATACGATTTGTCTATAAGGAAGAACATACAAACAGTAGCAGAATAAAATCCCTTATAGATTTACGTTTTTCCCTAAATATCGGAATGCAATATGATACAGATGCACCCCGACGGAGATTTGCAATGCGATTTCGCTGTAAGCGGAGTATGCAACATGAATTGATTTAGATCCAAACTAGATTTTTACAGGAAGCTATGGTTTCTATACTTCTTACAAGGGTATACGCCATCTCATTCTGCAGTAATAAAGTTCAAAGATCCAGAATCGGGTCCTACCATTTCCATCACAATACAAAGAATTAAACCCTGATCGACATTTTTCATTGTAGCAATAAATAAACAACTGAAAGGTCTTCACAGCCATGCTTTACCAAATTTTCAATAAACAACATTGATCTCGCATTTCTATCCAGCGAAAATGAACCACAGAGATCCAACCTGAATACTATTGTGTAGATCGCATCCATACAGCAATGAAAAGGTTAGGGTAGTGATCCATTCAAAGGATGGAATCGCTAGGATAAGGATTAATAACCTACTACTGAGATTGGGACTGGAACACCACCGTATACACACATTCATGTAGACAATTAAATCAAAGTAGGCATCTATAAGATCTGATCACGCTAGCAGACTTACACAGTACATAAATATACTTTCAACATTGGAAAAGTAAGCAAAGCAACCGAAACAGAATACTACTGGGTTATGGCAAATTGTAGCCTCCCCACAATTACTATGCTGTCCACACATTCCACACAATACGCATATATCATTTCACCAATAAAATAATATGCACATAAAATAGATGCAAGAAAAAAACTAATCACCCAGCGATCAGGCTCGGTTTATTAATATCCCTTCCCATCTCTTGGAGTAACCTTGCCGGATAACTCAGTGTATCTACAGGGAAAAGATATTAATAAACCGAAACCAACAAACTCTGAGATCGAGTTTCCTTGCCTTTCCTGTGGGTTTTCCCACATATGGTGCAACATCTCAAAAAAAACCCCAACTCACCCGCAAATTATTGCAGGTAGAAAAACCCTCTTTCCCTGCTTGTGCCTTTGCCTAATACTTCAATCCAATTATTACTATAATCAACTCTGTTCTTTTCAGAGTTTACTATGCCATGATTTGCTCAAGTGTTGGTGGTCAATTGGTTATTTTAAATCACAAATGGCGCTCACCTAGTTGAGAAAGAGTGCCCTTGTACGACTGACAACCCAGCTATCTGGCGCTCCAATTCAAAATAAGGAAAACGTTAGGTGGTCTTCACCACATTTCCCTTTCGATCTAACTGACTCATAACTCTTAGTTATTTTCTTAAAGAGTGTAACTACATACTTTGCAAGCATGATAATCGGAACAAGTATGTATTGCACTATAAATTTTATTATAGCATATTAGTCTAAATGCCATAGTGTCCTCTTTTTCATTTTAAAAGTGACTATATGCACCATATGCTTCATATAAAAATACCCTTATGGATTGATTAATTTATAATCACCATATATCATGCATATCTCTCATTTGCATAATAAACATATAATTCTTATTTAGAGGATACTATTGTATCTATAAAAACTATTATATTGGTTTACCATATATATACTTATATATCTTACATATATGTATATACATAATTCCATCCTTCTTACAATTATTCATTTACGAGTATTTATTCCTTGTCCTTTAGTTCCCGTAAGTCACTTGTGTCCTTTCCGAGGATCAAATGATCTATTAGCCTATAAACTATCATTTATTCCTTGTCCTTTAGTTCCCGTAAGTCACTTGTGTCCTTTCCGAGGATCAAATGATCTATTAGCCTATAAACTATCATTTAGGAAAAAATAGTCTCCTCATACTTAAAGGCTAAGTCTTCTCACTTACTAGGATATTGTGGTGAGCAACAAATGTTCTCAACCTACGACAATATTACTTATTAATCTTAAGGTCTAATAAGTAATCGTTCTCCTTTCATCTATAAAGGGATATTTATGGGTATAAGATTTATATGTATATATATCTGTACATATATATATATATATACACATTATATATACTTATATACATATGTACTATGCATTAATACTTTATTGCATAATATAACTAATAATGATAACTTATGAGGAAACCTACTCTTAGGTTATTTTCAATAAGTGAGGTGTGTTGGTATCCTTCTAGGTTTATCTTCCAAAAATTCTAAGTGACCTTTAACGAACACCCATTGTTAGCACTTGGTTTTTTGCAGCATGAGTTGCATGGTGTGGAGGATGGAAGGCTTGAAAATTCCCTGGGAAAAGCCTAAATTCCCTCTATTGTTCATGGCTAGGTGCTAAAGGCAAGAGGAAAGTTGATTTGGGATGCTAAATACAAGAAAAACCAAAGGAAACTGTAGTGTCCCCTCCTCTCATTCCAATGCAAGGAAGGAAACATGACTGACTTACCGGGTTTATTGACACTCTCAGCCCCATACATTACTCATTGATTCATAACAATTAAAATCTTCTTGTGTGCAGACTCATACTTAAACACAACGGAAATAAACATACTAGCAAGCACACAAACAGTAATGCATCCTAATATCTAACATAGGCATAAGATGACTCAACATCCAGGGATTTCAATTCCATTCCTAGGCTATGCACAGACTTCATGTTGATTTTATTAAGACAATCATTTCATTTCATTAACATGGGCAATTAACATTCAAAATTAACACACTGCAAAACACATAATGCATATAATGTAAATCACAGAGAACACTTATCTTGAAGATGAATCTATCCAAACAACTGGCTATGTAAGAGCAACGTTCCACCCAGCCATAGATCTCTGTCCAGCTTGTATTCTTTCAGCTGAGAGATCACCCCCGAGCTGGGTTGTGTATCCACTAAGGAGAAACTAGCTGGGCTCACTCACAACCATGATTTCACTCAACAACTATGCTAAGCCAACACATAGTTGGGTTTATCAAGCATATGAAAGACAAAGGAGGACAATGCTAAGCCAATGAGCTCAACCACAGAGCTATAGGAATCTCAAATGAATTCAACAGTCAAGGCACCCACATTACCTACCACACCCAATACAAGGAAGGTCCCCTTCTCTGTTGCATAGTCCCTCAGGCGTCCCTTCCCTCTAGTGTTCTTCAGGGTGGGCATAGAAAATTCCAGCTACTAATCCTTGAGATTCTATCCTTCACTAGGTTTATCAAGCAAACCCAACCTTTGCTCAGTCATTCACAATTGGATTTCTCACAATTCTGTTCATCAAATAACTCAATCCCGTCACTGGTTTTATGGGCTATAAAAACTAGGGTTTCCAATAGATTTCGGGGTATCTAATCCTCTCAAATTCACCCCAAGGTTCATATCTATGGATCCCCCATTGGATTTTACTGTCCAATACCAATTCTGGGCATTTTTGGCTCTTCAAAACATGGGTTTTTGCAAAGTTGCGATTTCTGGTTTTTCTCACTGTTGGCAATTCGTTTTTTGAATGAAAAATGATACTGGTAACTTCCACAATGGAATGGGGATGAGGAAGAAGCAACTCCCATGAGGTAGAGTGGCTTATGGTCCAAGAAAACATAGCCCATACTCTGCCATACGAATTTCTTGGCTACCCATGAACCATTGAAACCATGGACTGAAATATTCAACAACTTTCTTACACAGAATTAAATGTCAGCAAAGGGAGTCAAATGGGTTCTCAAGATGACATTTGGCAGCGTATGGTTCATCCCCATAGCCCCCTCACAAATCCCTAGTGGATCACATGGCCCCTTCTCATTGGTTGCTTCCATAGCCAGTTTTGGTATTTTATTGCAATATTAATATTTACATCAATTTACAATATTCCATGGCTTAATAGCACTTGGGTATCAAAATATCAAATACTTGCTTGTTTTAAATAAAATCCGAACATACACTAGCAGGGCCTTGGCCTTGAGCTCCACGCTAAGGAAACATACAACACATGTATACAATATTTACATTGAAAGCCAATATTTCACAGGGGTCAAAATTGGGGTATTACAGAAACCCAAAGGAAACACAATTAAAATTAAAAAAAAAGGAGTAAAAATGACCCCGAGACTATAGCCCGAGAGTAAAAATTGAATTTACTAAGGAGTGGGCGAGTTTTCGCCGTTGATTAGATGCGCAAAGCAAATCAAGGGTTCTTGTTGTTTGTCACATGGCGGAGTTGCACGGGAGAACAAGAGAGATAGGTGGTCACGATGAGGATTACCGCCGGATAGGTGGAGGATGGAGAGCGCATTGCATGCGGGTTAAGTGGTTAGTAAAACCACCTCGAAGTTGCGCGACACCGCTTTAGCGGGACAGGGAACCAAAGATCAACTGTTGAGATCCATGATCAGAAATCTGACTAGTCGGGACTGTAGTTGATATCCTCCCGGTGGGTCTCTGAGATTGATGGTTCGGGTTGTAAAGAAGGGTAAAAAATCAATGGCGATGGGGGTTGAAGCTACACTGGAGATAAAGTAGTGTGGCCCCCGCTAGCGGGAAGGTTGGGAGAGTTAAGTGTGTCGCTAATCTCCATCATGGATGTAAATTAGAAGAAGATCAACGGGCCTACAGGATTTATGCGTCGGGAAGATGCGTGGTGGATATGAGAGATGGTGGTCGCGATGAACGAACCTGCCCGACAGGTGTCAAAGACAGGTTTCGTCGCGAGGAGGTTGGGAAATAATGAAAATCGATTTAGAGGAACGCGATACCACCTCCATGGACACATGGTGTCTAGTGAACAGTGTGTATTAGAACATAATGGGATTAGATCTGATGGCAAAGATCAATGTAGTAAAGATCAACGGACGAGATAGACAGACAGCTGGCAAAGAAGAGCAAAGTTTAAAGGGAAGGACGTTATGTATATAAAGGCGCATGTACAGAGTTGACATTTGGGTCTTGAGATCTTTTGGGGTGGGAAGCCTCTTGGCATGTGGAAGATGAAGAAAGCGACAAGAGAAGTCATTCTTAGGGTTTCCGTATCATGTCCCCTCCCTAGTGACCATGGTCGCATCTTGGCTCCTCCCATCACTAGGGGGTTTAGGTGATTAATTAATTACGAATTTAATTCATGGGGATATTTTTGAGGCAAATACACGTTAAGAGAATAGTTAATTATTAAGTTATTTAATTAATTATGGAAGCTGAAATTAATGTTGAGAGGTATTTTGGTATTTTTTATATTTAAATGCTAATAAATGCTGCCAAGTTGGATAATGAAGGCTAGGAGGTCGATTTGGTGGCAAGTGGATAACCTTGCCCAAGTGGAGAATGTTTCAGAAAGGAAAGAAAGTCAGAATGGAAATAGAAACTGACAAAAGCTGGAAAAAGTTGGCAAAAGCAGAAAAGTAGAAAGTAAAAGAAATAGAAAGCATCAGGAAAAGCATTCAGAAAGGAATTAGCAACATTCGGAAAAGTAGCTGAGGCGCACTTGCCAATTCTGACTGAAGGAGATTGAGGAAAGAAAGTGGAGAAAGCTCAAAAGTTGCCAATTTCATAGAGAGTACGCCCTACCTCACCCACACATGTGGTATGGCTTTCCAAGCAAGCTATCTCATCTATTTAAGCATGATTCTAACTTCATTCAAGAACTTTTGTCATTTTTAATTTTGGTTTGAGAGCTCTGAGCCTCTCTAGTTGAGTGATGAGCCTCAACTGTTCCTCTTGGGTGATGTGCCCCAAGGTCCTTTAGTTTTCCAGAGAGTTTTATGCAGTTCCAGAACATATACTCGAAGCCATTATCAGCTATTTTCATCCATTATTGAAGATTTAAAGTCAAAAGAAGAGCAGATCCCGCAGATAGTGAAACTACAACTAGTTTTAGTGAAGATTCTCCTGTTGAAGAAGTTTGAGCCAGTGAATGCGATGAAGACTTGGTGGAGAGATGGGTCAGCCATTTTTGCAGACATTAGAAGAGCCACATATCAAAAATCAGCTTCAGAACTAAACTATCCTTCTCTTCTATCTCATTCTCTCAACCACGGCTAGATTTGGAGGTGTTTCCTCTGCTAGAAGAAGAAGACAAGTGGAGGACTCCATATTCTTTCTCAAAGATCTATTTTTCATATCATATTATGTTCCATACCTGTATATGATCACCATGTACTTTAATATCAGATATCTAATCATTTCATATCTCACACAGTCCATCCTGGGCTCTATGTGAGGATTTCCTAGTCATTGTGATAATGTTCTACTAAAGGATCATTAAATGGACACAATCTTGGTTCAGTGAGGTATATTTCAACTTTTTGATGTCATATATATTATATCAGAACCATATAACACTTTAGAATAGAGTATTACATTTAATGAAGATCATTTAATAATCCAGAATGGAAGACTAGCTCATTGAGCATTGTTTTATGACTAGTTTTACCGAAATGACTGCCAAATCTATTCTAAGAGTCAGTTTTGTTTTCTGTAACTTGTAGGTGGTCAATGATATAGTATAATATCCATATCAATCATTAATTTCATAATTTGGAAGCATTTAACCTTTGTTTGTAAAGTTTGGAAAATTCCTAGATGAGTAATCCCAGAGTGGCTTAAGAATCCCAAATTACTCCTGCATATTCCAAATATTTTTGAATGCTTCCTAGTGAATCCATTGAAATTATTGGAACCTCAGTGACCCACCCAGTCTAGTAAGCATATGCTAGTGCACCCAGGAAGCTTTGCGGTAGGCTTCAGTGGTAGCTGTTGTCGGAAACATAAATGGCCCCAGTGCTTTGTGCTTAGGACTCTTCCTCTAATATGATTTTATACTACTGCACACATCTCATATAAATTCCAGAATTGAATGTTCATCTTACCAAACTCAGTTTCAAGTCTCCTTACCCGTCACTGACTTCCTACTCTGTTTGGTGAATTGATTAAAAATGGACAAGTAAATTTTATTTAAAATTCTGAACTAGAGTTAATATCTAGGTTAAATATTTCCTAGGATATTACAGTGGTATCAAAGCATGGTCCTCTGAACCTGCTCTCAGTTTGTGCTATGAGTCCTAAAAGAATACCAATCCCCAAAGGAAAGAGCCCCAAAGATCCATTTGTAGAAGAGGAGGTGGAATCCACTGGAGGAAAATTACAAGGGGGGAATAACATGGTTGGCAATGATGACAAGGATAAGGAAGAATTCAGATTTTTTGTGCAGAGTATGTTAAAAGGGCTGCATGAAATATTCCATAAAATCGTCCAGTCTGGGCAAGAGACTAGAGAAGTTTTGGCCAAACAGATAGGATAGAAAGAAATAGAAGGGAGTTGCAGTGGTTCTCAGAATGGAGAGAGGAAGATCACTGGTGGAATGATCTTTTCTAGGAATCGTCCCCATAATAGACCCAATGAATTTAAAGATGAGTCTAAAGAGCAACCCCGATAGACCATGCCAAAATTCCTTGATGACCATAGGGAGGAACAACCTAAGACACATACTGAATCTGTCAATGCATGGGAAGATCGGTATGTAGAATACCAAACTCTGAGTGAAGAGTGCAGAAGGGCTCTTCCCTTCAAAGATTTCTGTGAAGCACAATATAGAAATCATCCACGGAGTGGGCATAGGAATTCAACATATAATTATGAATTGATAAATGTTGTTGGTAAGGTTCAGCTACCTTTCTTTGATGGGTCAGCAAAATGCACTACCAACTCATGGGTGTAGAAGATGGAGACATATTTTCAGCTGAATCCAATGGCTGAAAGGGATGCCATCAGAATGGAAACTTTGCATCTGCAAGAGGAAGCTAATGACTGGTTCTTCCATGGCATGAAGACTTTAGGCCATGACCAACTGTCCTCATATGCATAATTTACTAGAAGATTGATGGAGAGATTTGACAGAAGGTATCCTGAAATTGCATTCTGGGAACTAGCACATGTTAAGCAGATCGAGACCCTGGAAGCTGATATTTCTAATTTTCAGAAGTTGGCAGTAATGGTTAGTGATATATTTGAGGCCCGACTGATTCTGTTGTTCACAGAAGGATTAGCAGAACCCTTAAAAGGGCTGGTTAAATCCTACCGACCAGCAACTCTCCAAGAAGCACTAAGTAGAACTAGAGATTTGCAATATGCAATTCCAAGGACTAAATATCTACCAAGATTTAGTGCACCTATTAAAAATTAGAACCAAAGGCCACCATTAAGAAGTGTGGCTGCACCAAACAGAAAGGATTATTCATTCCAAGATCGGGATAAGTTAAGGAAGAAAAAGCTTTGATTTTCCTGCCAAAAACCTTGGGTTCCTGGGCACAAATGTGCCAAGGGTAAGGCTCATTACATAGAAGTTTTTTCTGAAAGTGATGAGGAAGAAATTGGTGCTGAATTTAGAGAATAACTAGTCGAAGAAGTGTATGACACAACAGAACAAGAAGAACCCTCATAGCCAGAAGGAAAAATTATTGTTTTAAGTGGGGTCCCTCGCTACCAAACTATGAGATTTAAAGGAGTGGTAGAAGGGCAGAAAGTTAAAGTATTGGTGGATGGGGGTTCCACACATAAATTTATAGATGTAGCCATGGTGAAGAGAAGGAAACTCAAATCAGAAAAATTTGGGGCTTTCACAGTCATTATACCAGGAAAGAACAACACCATGCAGTGTAACCGGTGGATTCCCAAGCTGCAACTGACTATTGGAGACCATACTGCGACTGACAGTTTTTATATTGTTGATGTAGCTGATACTAATGTTGTTTTGGGAGTACAATGGTTGTTTTCCATTGGTGAACATGTATTAAATTACTAGATTCCTCAAATGTGCTTCAAAAACACTGAAGGGAAACAAGTGGTTTTGAGGGGTGTTAACACCTACCCAAAACAAATCATTTCTGCACACAGTATGAGGTCTATTCTGAGGCATGGTGACATAGAGTGGGCTATAGAATGCTTTATCAGTACCAAAGGGACCACCATTGATGTGTCACAACATCCAAAGGATATCCAAAGATTACTCCAAAAACACAAAAGGGTGTTTGAAGATTTGCCACATGGAAGGCCTCCTGATAGGGGTACTAAACATTGGATAGAGCTGCAATCGGGTACATTCCCTATAAAAATACACCCCTATAAACATCCTAAGAGATTCAAGGATGAAATAGAGAAAACTATAAAGGAGCTGCTTGAGATGGGCTTCATTAGGCCAAGTTCCAGCCCCTTTGCTTCATCAGTAGTTTTGGTCAAAAAGAAAGATGGTACAATGCACATGTGCATTGACTACAGAACTTTAAATAAGAAAACCATTAAGAATAGATATCTTATCCCAAGGATAGATGAACTGATGGATGAACTACATGGAGCCAAGTATTTCTCAAAAATAGACCTTCGTTCTGGTTACCATCAAATCAAAATGAGAAGTGAGGATATTCAGAAAACTTCCTTCCGGTGACATTTTGGGCACTTTGAATTTTTGGTCATGCCTTTTGGTTTGACAAATGCACCTGCAACATTTCAGTCATGTATGAACAGAATATTCAGCAAACAACTCTGTAAGTTTGTACTTGTGTTTTTTTATGACATTCTTATTTATAGTAAAACTTGGGAGGAACATTTGTAGCATTTGGATAGTGTTCTAACCCTTCTTGCAAAATAGTCCTTCTTTGCTAAACTGTCCAAGTGTGAGTTTGGTATGAAGGAGATGCTCTATCTTGGCCACATCATTGGGTAGGAGGGAGTTAAGGTACACATGGAAAAGATTCAGGCCATTCTTGATTAGCCCATTCCGAAAAATATAACAGCTCTACAAGGATTCATTGGCCTATGTACATACTATAGGAAAATTGTGAAGGGATTCTCCAAACTGACTTCTCCCTTAACTGACCTTACCAAGAAGGGAGCCTTTTGATGGAATGAGGAGGCTGAAAAAGCTTTCAGTAGAATGAAAGAAGTGATGAGCAGTTGTTCGGTACTGGCACTTCCAGATTTCAGCCAGCCATTTATTCTGGAATCTGATGCCTCTGGTGAAGGCATAGGAGCAGTTTTAATGCAGGACAGACACCCCATTGCTTATGAGAGCAGGAAATTGCAGCCACATAAAAACTTGTATTCCATCTATGATAAAGAGATGTTAACTATCATGCATGCACTAATGAAATTCAGGAAATATTTGGTGGGAGAAAAATTTATAGTCAAGACTGACCACAATAGCTTGAAACATTTCTTGACTCAAAAGGAGCTAAATGACGGGCAGCAAAAATGGGTAAGCAAAATCCAGTCATATGATTTTTATATTGAATACAAGAAGGGTAAGCTAAATGTAGTGGTTGATGCTTTATCTAGAAAACCTGCTTTGTCAACAATGCAAACTCTTGCTGATTGGAAGGATCAATTAATTAGTAAATATTCAAAAAACCAGTTTGCATGTGAAATTTTGGATAGGTTGATTCAGGATGACTCATACCAAGTTGTCAATGGTGTAATTTATTATAAGAATAGAATTTTTCTGATTCCTGAATCCAAACTAAAAGAACATATTTTGATGGCTTCCCACAATGCACCTGTAGCAGGCCATCCAGGAATTTTTAAAAACTTACTGAAAGGTAAGAGAGAGGTTCACTTGGAAGGGCCCCAAGGAAGATGTTTTGAAGCATGTGAAGGAGTGTACTGCATGTCAGCAGAACACGGTAGAACACACTCATCCTGCTGGAATCCTTCAACCATTGCCCATTCTCGAATAGAAATGGGAAAGCATATCCATGGACTTCATCACTGGTTTACCGAAATCCCAAGGTAAGGACTGTATTTTTGAAGTAGTTGACAGGTTAACTAAATATGTTCACTTCTTTCCTGTCACTTCTACCATTTCTGCCAATCAAGTTGCTGCACTTGTTTTTAAGGATATGTTTAGATTGCATGGGCTACCCAAAGTTATAATCAGTGACAGGGATAGCAAGTTTTCCAGTGCCTTTTGGCAGTCTTTGTTCGAATTAGTGAAAACTAGTTTAAATCTTAGCACAAGCTCTCACCCCCAGACAGATGGGAAAACAGAGAGAGTTAATCAATGGCTGGAAGGTTATCTCAGAAATTATGTCATGGGACAGCAAAAAGCATGGGTCAACTGGCTGCACTTGGGTGAGTTCTGTTACAACACCACATTCCACATGTCCATTGGGATGACTCCATTCAAAGCCTTATATGGGTATGATTCTTCTACTTTTGTAGATTTGGTATTTGGAAATTGTAGGGCTTAGAAGGCTAAGGATTGGATACAAGAAAGCCAAGATATCCTTAAAGCACTGAAAGAAAATTTGCAGGTTGCACAAAATCAATAGAAAATCAATGCAGATAAGAATAGAACTAACTAGACCTTCCAAGAAGGGGATTTGGTTTATCTAAGGTTGCAGCCATATAGACAAACTACTCTTAAGACCAAGGGAGCTGAAAATTTATTGCCAAGGTTCTATGGACCCTATCAAATAATCAGAAAAGTGGGTGAAGTAGCATATGAATTGGACCTGCCAGCTCGGAGCAAAATCCACAATGTCTTCCATGTGTCATGTTTAAAGAAAGTAGTTGGCCAACAAGTTAAGGTTTCAGAAATTTTGCCTCCACTTGATGATGAAAGGAACCTAGTCTTAGAACCGAAAGAAATCTTGTACGAAAGAGAGAGGAGGTTGAGGAGCAGAGTCATCAAGAAATATCTGGTACAATGGAAAGGTCTGCCCAGCGAGGATGCCACTTGAGAGGATGAGAAGGTTCTGTAGCATCTTGGTTTGAAACTACTTGAGGAAAAGTAGTCTTGGGAAGGGAGGAATGTCATGTCCCCTCCCTAGTGACCATCGTCACATCTTGGATCCTCCCATCCCTAGGGGGTCTAGGTGATTAGTTAATTATGAATTTAATTCATGGGGATATTTTTGAGGCAAATACACCTTAGGAGAATAATTAATTATTAAGTTATTTAATTAATTATGGAAGTTGGAATTAATGTTGAGAGGTATTTTGGTATTTTTTATATTTAAATGCTGATAAATGTTGCCAAGTTGGATAATGAAGGCTAGGAGGGCGAATTGGTGACAAGTGGATAACCCTGCCCAAGTGGAGAATGTTTCAGAAAGGAAAGGAAGTTAGAATGGAAATAGAAACTGACAAAAGATAGAAAAAGCAAAAAATTAGAAAGTAAAATAAATATAAAGCATTAGGAAAAGAATTCAGAAAGGAATTAGCAACATCCAGAAAAGTTGCTAAGGCCCACTTGCCAATTCTGACTGAAGGAGATTGAGGAAGGAAAGTGGAGAAAGCTCAGAAGTTGCCCATTTCAGAGAGAGTGCACCCTAAATCACCCACACGTGTGGTATGGCTTTCCAAGCAAGCTATACCATCTATTTAAGCATGATTCTAACTTCATTCAAGAACTTTTGTCATTTGTAATTTTGGTTTGAGAGCTCTGAGCCTCTATAGTTGAGTGATGTGCCTCAATTGTTCCTCTTGGGTGATGTGACCCAAGGTCCTTTAGTTTTCCATAGAGTGTTATGTAGGTCTAGAACATGTACTGGAAGCCATTATCAGCTATTTTAATCCATGATTGAAGATTTAAAGTTAGAAGAAAAGTGGATCCTGGAGATAGTGAAACTACAACTAGTTTTAGTGAAGATTCTCCTGCTGAAGAAGTTTGATCCAGTGAATGCACCCAAGACTTGGTGGAGATATGGTTCAGACATTTTTGCAGACATTAGAAGAGCCACATATCAGAAATCAGCTTCAAAACTGAACTATCCTTCTCTTCTATCTCATTCTCTCAACCATGGCTAGATTTGGAGGTGTTTCCTCTGCTAGAAGAAGAAGACAAGTGAAGGACTCCATATTCTTTCTCAGAGATCTAGTTTTCAGCTCATACTCTGTTCCAAACCTATAGATGATCACATGTACTTTGATATCAGATATCTAATCATTTCATATCTCACACAGTCCATCCTGGGCTCTATGTGAGGATTTCCTAGTCATTGTGATATTGTTCTACTGAAGGATCATTAAATGGACACAAGCTTGGTCCAGTGAGGTATATTTCAACTTGCTGCTGTCATATATATTATATTAAAACCATATAACACCTCATAATAGAGTATTACATTTAATGAAGATCATTTAATAATCTGGAATGGAAGACTAGCTCATTGAGCATTGTTTTATGACTAGTTATTGAAATGACTGCCAAATCTATTCTAAGAGTCATTTTTGCTTTCTGAAAGTTCTGGGTGGTCAATGATATAGTATAATATCCATATCAATCATTAATTTCATAATTTGGATGCATTTAACCTTTTCTTGTAAAGTTTGGAAAATCCTAGCTCAGCAATCCCGTAGTGGCTTAAGACTCCCAAATTACTCCTGCATATTCCAAATATTTTTGAATGCTTCCTAGTGAATCCATTGAACTTATTTGACTTTCATAACTCATCCTTGGACCCTCAGTGACCGACCCAGTCTAGTAAGCATATGCTGGTGCGCCCAGGAAGCTTTGCGGTAGGCTTCAGCGATAGCTGTTGTCCGAAACATAAATGGACTCAGTGCTTTGTGCTTAGGACTCTCCCTCTGATCTGATTTGTTGTTGCTGCACACATCTCATATAAATTCCAGAATTGAATGTTCATCTTACCAAACTCAGTTTCAAGTCGCCTTACCTGTCACTGATTTCCTGCTCTGTTCGGTGAATTGATTAAAAATGGACAAGTAAATTTTATTTAAAATTCTGAACTTGAGTTAATATCTGGGTTAAATATTTCCTAGGATATTACATTCCTAGGGATAGGTAGGGATTCATGGCCTCTGTTTTCTACAAATCTAATCCCGATTATGACAAAGAATGGATGAAGAACCAGTGGAGTTTGGATACATATGATACAGGGTCTCTACTGTCGGTGCTTAGAATTAAGAATAAATTGGAAGGCTCAGACGTGTGTAGAGCAGCTCATCTATTTTCCAAGCAAAGACCTCGGCGGTTAGAAGTTTCATGGATTTCATGCGTTCCAAATTCCTGAGTCTGAGGGTTTGTTCCGAGGAAGTTTGTCATCATTGCATAAGGGCCTAGTTTTCTCCTTGGGAACCGCCAGACCTTTTCGGCCCCCTGTATTAAACTTGGGATAGAAGGCTAAAGATGCCCGCCGTCAAATTAGTATGTGAGATTGGATGTTGCAAAGTTGGAGGAGCTATAAGTGTTGACATGGCATTAAGCAGGCAGGCAGGTTTTAGTTTGGCCCACGATGGAGGAGGCGGATCGGTGGATTAAAGTGCACCTCTACTGCCGCCAAAATGATTGCAAATACAATGGAGGCCACCTGAGCATCATCATATAATCCATCGTCTATCTGGAGATCTTTTCCAAGCATGTTTCATATCAGCTCAAGCCTTGGGAATCATTGTTACTCGACTAGGAGGCTCAGACAAGTCATCATGGAAAATTTGACCACATGTAGTTGTTTTTATAATCACAGAGGTTATGGATATGGTCCTTACGTCCCCTGCTCGAAATCATTATACAGAGAAGCTGGTGCACCTGGAAGCTCGGGCATCTTTCAACTGGAGTTGGATCATGGAGAAGGAGCAGGAATCCATAGTGGTTTTTATGCCAGAACAGGCATGGTTTGAGGTGGAGGAAGAACATGCTCCTTCGTCTCCTGTGGTATTTGACCACATGGAATCTAGATCCGCTAGCGAAGATGAAGAGCCCGAAGGGAAATAGGTGTCCAAAATAGTCCGACACCGAGGAAAGAAGGAGCCTCCTGAAGAGGCGCAAGATATCCAGTAGGACATGGAGATTCTCAAGGATTTCATGATCTCCACTGAGGAAGAAACACCCCCCCTCCAGCAGACGAGTCGCAGGAAGACATATCTTTGAAGCTAGAGGACTTCTTCGATTCGCAAGGCCAATTGAAGACTCAAGAATAAGGTGGCGCCCTGCTCATGGTATTTCCGTTTCTCATCTTAATCAGTCGGTTTTGAACTTGATATGTATGTAATATTCCCAATTTTGGGGTTGTCAAGGTGGTAGCATAATTTTGTTTGTTTCCTAAGGACCAATGCAAGGCTAAGAGCCTATAAAAGTATTGTAATAGAAGAACTAAAGGTTGGAAAATAATTCGGCTAAGGCCTCAGGGGCGAGACCGGTTTTGAGACCTTCATATTAATACAATGTGTAGTGCCTCTGGTAGACTATTTTGCATAGATTACTGTGTCGCTCTAACTTGTAGTCTGTCTTTTCTCTCTTCTCTATGTGCTCGTACTTCCGGTTATGCATTTGCATTATGTTTTTCATTTCATGTCTGAGATTAGTGTATAATAGCTTAGAATTCTTGGAAACAAGCTCTGGTTATTATCTCAGGTATTCACTCAATATTTATACTAAAGTTGATATCGAATTCATCTTTGTTGGATGATCATATCAATGGTTTGTTCTTATTTTCTTCTTTTACCCCCAAAAACTAGCATTACGACGTCAAGAGGATGGCTACCTTGCCTCTGTTCGAGTGGTTCATACTACTGCACTTTTATTTGATTTATGTGTAATGTCTTGACTCCATCGCCCAATGTTTTTTCCTTGTGATTATCCCTCCAACATTTTCACACAGTTTGTCCCACCATAAATCTGACCTTCTGTGTATGATTTCAATGTATACCTTGAGTAACGAAGGCTGGTTTGTTTTCTCAATGCTGACAACTTTGATTGTTTCCAGTCTTTTACGTATATAGAGAGAGCCCTCTATGTTTGTGTTGGGCCAGTAATGCAAGCTAAATTGGTTAGTGATTACCCTGATTCTACCTCTTCACGACCTTGGGGTATGTTTTGGGTGTTAACAAATTGGCATCGCTGCCGGTGAACGATTGTCTTATCATCCTTAGGAGAACGACAAAGTTTCAGATCTGATTGTTGATGGTGGACAGCATTCAGACATCACAAGGGTTGCATATCATCCACTTGGCGACTCCACTCATTATTCAAGTTCAATATGAAGACTCCACTAGAGAAGGAGCTCAGCCGCCTAAGACATGGAATAATTAAGGCCCAGGAATCAGAGTATCGATCCATTCAAAGAGGTCATATTCTAATGTGTTGGTATCCTTTTGACATTATGTATATATATATAAAAAAATTGTCTCACCGAAGAGCTCTAGGTCATGAGAGAGCCTCCTTTGTATATCCTTCACTTGAATTTGAAAATGTACATTCCCTTTTCACCCCTAGAGTTGATCCCGTCTTCTCCTTTTAACCATGTATAAACCATAACCGGCCTTATGAATTCTCCGAGAGTAAGGCCAATGATGTTCCCCCCGCACGTACTCCTTTCCCTTCCCGAGCCCACTTGAGATACATCCCTTTAAAGCTACCCCCTGTTCTTCATGAATTTCCTCTGGACTACCATAAATACCTCCCTATCTTTGATGGAGAATCTGAGATTCTTACGGCTGAGAGACATCTTCGAGTTTTTGAACATTTTCTAGACCTCTTTGAAGTAGAACATGATGATGTGTGTATGAGGGATTTTTCCAAATCCCTTCAAGGATATGTGAAGAGATGGTTTAACCACTTGCATCCTGAGTCTATTGGTACCTGGGGAGAGTTGTATGATGCCTTTCTGGGGTTTTGGGGCAAAAGAAGGCGATGGGACCTTGTTCTTTCAGAGTTTTACTCTATTAGAAGGCAAGAAGACGAAACCACGTCTAGCTTTAACAAGAGGTTTTCAAGCTTCTATTATGACATGACAAAATAAATTTAGCCCCTAGAGAATGTTGCTAAATTGCACTATGCATCTGTTTTTCCTCCTAATTTATCTTTCCATCTTTTGGAGAGACGGTCTCTTAATTTGCAACTTATGTTCATTAATGCATTAGAGGTTGAAGACAATCTTAGGATGTCTAGGAAGTTATCAAACCAAGATAACGATGAAAGAGTTCAAGAAGAAATAAGGTTCTAAGAGAGACATGGACAAAGGGAACTTGCCTTATAGTCCAATCTTTCCTAGAATGAGCAGCAAATGGATTGAACCGGTGATGTGCAAGAAGAAGGTAATTCCGGTTTGTTTTATGTAAATTGCAATCAATCCACTGAAGCTTCTATTGTTGAAGGTCCTAATGAAGGTTTCGGTCCACCTAAGTTTGACGAATATGAAAAGGATAGTTTGGGGAACTTCATAAGATTTTTTGAAGAAGAGGATAAAGATGAACCTTCATGCAGTCAGTTTCACCACATGCAGTCAGTTTCACCAGTCGGGAGGACTAGCCAAAGAAGGGAACCCGGTGGCAAGTCCTGAATCCACCATTGAGACCCATCAGAATATTTAGCCCGAAGGTGGTGAAACCCCTTTCCCTAAAGCAGAATCATTCGCTGGGATAAGGGAAATCCTTAAAACCATGAATGAAGAAAACCATGAGACTCTACATCAGAAGTCTGGCCATCATCCACGAGAGGAAGGAAGAGCTAGTGAGCAAAGGTTCCCAGAGGATCCCCAACAGACGGAAGAATCTTTTCAAATTAGAGATGAAAGGGAGTACAGAGTCCTTGAAGATGAATATAGGACCCTCAAAGAAGAATATGTGATCCTCAAGGAAAAATATGGAATTATTGAAGAAAGACTCTTGCCCAACGTGTACCTTCGAAAGGTTGACCAGATTGCTGAAAGGCTAGAAGAGGACTAGGGTGGCCCCTGTGATTCTTATACAGAGTCCATTTCGGGGGCAGAAGACAATTTTAGAATCCTTGAAGAAGTTTTCGAGCTTGGCCAACATCCCCAATAAACTGACTAGATAATCGAGGCACGTGAGGGTGATTGGGCGGGGCAGCAGGATTTTCAGGTAGGTCTTTCAAGCCTGGAGCTCGGGTTTCAGGAAGAATGGCATTTCCTAGACCCTTTTGGGGGACAGGGTGAATTTTGTTTCAAATTTCCAGAGGAGAACTGGGTTTTCAACCCAGGGATCACAAGTAACCTAAGAGGAGATATTATAGATGGCTCTTGTATGAGGGAATCCTCCCAAGATCCAAAGGGACGGCCACATCGCGGAGGTTTCCATATGCATGATTTTTGGGCTTTGATTGGAGTTTGTCAAATATACGTAATCCCCAGTCCTGACATGAACACCTGGGGAAATTAATGGCCTACTTACAGCTCTTCTTAAAGACAATCCACTATGATGCAAGATGAATGTAGAGCGTACCATGCTTTATATGAGCCAGTGGCAGAGTATATGAAGGATTTAATCAACCGGAGTAAATGTTTTGGTTTCATTCGAGCGGTCCTCTCCCGTCACCATCGCCTAGTTCCATTGACTCTCGATGTTCTTAAAGTACTCAGACATGATCAGAAGACCCACCTGGGGTGTTGGTTGCTGGACTGGTTACACTGGCATTTTTGTATAACCTAGAGTCGCTGCCTCTCAAGTAGAGTAGTCTGTATATAAATAAGCTTGACATGGCAAGCATCTCTTTCCTCTTTTGCCAGTTCATTTTCAGAATGTACAGTTTCAATTTTGAGTTTTGGTTTCAAGAAATTTTTCAATTTGTAGTATGGTAGAGCAGTTTTAGCACCAAGAAGTGTTCTACAGGGAATATTTTCTTGTAGGAGCCGCCAAATGGATCAGGCACCCAGTCTACGAGGCTCTTTACTACCTCACAGGGAGGATAGCATCCCTAGCTGGAGCCAGTTGTTAGCACTTAGTTTTTTGCAGCATGAGTGGCATGGTGTGGAGGATGGAAGTCTTGAAAATTCCCTAGGAAAAGCCTAAATTCCCTCTATTGTTCATGGCTAGGTTCTAAAGGTAGGAGGAAAGTTGATTCAGGATGTTAAATACAAGAAAAACCAAAGGAAACCAAATGGAATTGCAATTAAGATGACCAAAAAAAAAGGAGTAAAAATGAACCCAAGAGTATAGCTCGAGAGTAAAAATTGAATTTGCTAAGGAGTGGGCTAGTTTTCACCATTGATCGGGCATGCAGAGGAGATCAAGGGTTCTTGTCGTTTGTCGTGTGGCGGAGTTGCACAGGATAAGATGAGAGATAGGTGGTCGTGATGAGGATGACCACCAAACAGGTGGCGGATGGAGAGAGCGTCGCATGCGGGGTAAGTGGTTAGTAAAACAACCTTAGAGGTGCGTGACACTGCTTTAATGAGACAGGGAACCAAAGATCAACGGTTGCGATCCATGATCAGAAATATGACAGTTTAGGACTGTAGTTGATATCCTCTAGGTGAGTCTCTAAGATCAATGGTTTAGGTTGTAAAGAAGGGTCAAAAATCAACGACGATGGGGGTTGAAGTTATGCAGGAGATAAAGTAGTGTGGCCCCCACTAGCAGGAAGGTTGGGAGAGTTAAGCGTGTCGCTAATCTCTATCGTGGATTCAAATCAGAAGAAGATCAACAGTCATAGAGGATTTACGCATCGGTAATATGTGTGGTGGATAGGAGAGATGGTGGTCGCGATGAACGAAACTGCCCAGCAAGTGTCAAAGCCAGGTTTCATTGTGAGGAGGTTGGGCGATAATGAAAACTGGTTTAGAGGAACACAATACCACCTTCATGGACACGTGTTGTCGAGTGAATGGTGGATATTAGAACATAAGGGGATCAGATCTAATGGTGGAGATCAATGCACTAAAGATCAATGGACGAGATAGACACACTACTACATATGGGTGGATTATTCCATGAAAATTTTCCATGTTTTCAACATTCGTGGGTTCAAAAAATGATTTTTTAACTTTTTTTTTGCTAGGGCAGAAAAATCATGGCAATATCCACGTTTTTGAAAGTTCCACGAACATTCGTCGATATAGGGACGAAACATTTAGGTTTCATTTTTCGTGGCAACAGGGACGAATGTCAAGGTAAATGCTACATGTATAGTCTCAAAGATCCATAAAATCCCAAGAAAGAGGGGTGTAACATCCCAAATTTTCATAAAAATTTAAAATTTTTGATAACAACATTAATTATGATAATAATAATTGCGGAAATAATAATTGAGATTACGATAGCTTTAATTGTAAAGTTATTAGTACTAATCATGCTTTAATTTCTGTTTTAGCAGCAATATGATAATGACAATTTTAACACATAATTAGTAAACATGATTATGTTAACAAATGTACTAATAGATCGGAAATATGATGCGACATTTTTCTTTTGCAAAGATACTGACAGTTTGACTTTTGATGCATAAGGGTGTCCTACGAGGTACCCTGGAGCTTACTTAGGTGTAATGCTAAAGCATAATAAATGTCCTCTGTGCAGACGATAGGTAATAAATTTCATGGCTACATAGAAACAAGTACATGTAAAGTTCAATTTTAACGTTGTAATTAAATAAAATGTTAGAATTCTATTGCGGTCCACAATAAGTATGCAGGTATGGATTTCATAGCTATAATTATTGTTTTTCAGATGTTGTCTTACCACTCCGCAATGTTTAAAATGGAGTCATTATGCATGTCACCATACTGATAGTTTTGTCGTTGTAATTCATGTCGTTGTCGTAGCTGGCTTTGTCATCATCTTCAAGATAATTAATTATCTTCCCATTATTGATGTAATAATTGTATCACAAAAATCATTTAAATGTTTGCAGTGAGAGAATACACCTAACCTTTAGTTAGCTATTGGTGATAATCATTTATCAATGGATTTATTGAAACGTCTACCATACAATCTATCTATGGTTGCAATAATAGAAATTATATGAATGCAACCAATGTTACCAAGATAGTGTGTAATTTTCTCATGTATGGACTACTCTAATCGTAAATTTGCAATGTCGAACTAGGTGTGATAACTTATAAGCCTTTAAGGCTTATGTACAGTGTCATTCAATGTATGAATCTCATGTGAATAAGAACTATGTCAACCTAGTGACTATAGTTATCATTGCAACTAATACAAAAACTATATAATTAATTTTTTTTTACTACTAGGCTTACCTTTTGATATATATATACACAAAAACGTCTACCATGGAGTCTATCTAATATCATCAATCTAGAATATGACCTAGGCTTTGGACTATAAGAATAAATGTATCAACATTGGTCAAAATAACACTATAATGTGTGTTTTGGAACGTAAGTTGGAACCCATACGATATTTGGCATCAACTAAACATAACTTATAATGTTGTAATGTTATGTATCAAGATTTGAAATCATAACATTGGAATAAGAGAGCGCTGACATGCAATAAATGTTGATGGACAGGTTGAAGGTTATAAGTGATACGAATCGGCATTGGTTATTGTGTTTCATTCCTGCAATAATGGCCATCTAAAAATAGTTTTTGACGAGGACTTACAAGCTCCACGTGATTGTAACGAGTGCATAAGGTGAACGTGAACGCTGCCATGTAACTCATCTCGTTGATAGTCCTCCGAGCTGGCTGTATGGTTATCCATCGTGTACACAAGTTGGTAAGGTCGTGCTACGATATTGAATGAGCAATAAATGGGATTGTTGCTCGTTCCAATGTGAAGAGTATTGGCATGTTTACAGTCGTCGATCATCTTTGATCCTGATCGTCGGATCTAACCCTAGCATTGCAATGAGTGTTGGGTTGATAGAAGTTATTGTGTTCTATGTTATTGTTGTTATTTCGATCTGTTAGGGCCGACACGCTGCCAAAATTTTGTTTTAGAAAGTTGTATGAGGTTTCGACCTCGAGACCTGCTGGTTTGGAAAGGTTGCAAGTTCCTTCCTTCTGTAATGGCATCGTGTTAACAGCTTGAGTCCCTGGTTTGAAGTGTCAAAGGTTGATAGTTTTCAGAACTTTTCATTTTAGTTTGAGTGAAAGATACACCCTGGTGTAAATGGACCAAGGGTTTTCCTATCTCGTCTACAGCTTGGATATGATCATTTAACTAGTGAAAGTGGAAAGATTTGGTTGCTTACAGAAAAGGTAAAATTCTTATAAAGAATAGCGATTTTCTATGTTTCATTTCATCTTTCAGTTTGAAATGTCTGAGTTGTTCTAAAACCATATAATTGTCTTGTCAGTTGCAGGTTGTGAAGAAAATATTCGAGCAAGGGTTTGGAAAGAAAGGCATGCTTCCAAACTGGTAAGCTCTGGGTCTTCCAAAACCCTCGTAGGTGCTCTCCGTCTATGTGTTGAAGTGGTTTCAAGGGATGAGTAATAGGTCCTTTCCATGACTCATCATGGTTGTTATTTGAAGAACTCCGAAGAACATTTTATTATTCAAATGCCTGTCCGTTCAGTGTTGTGATTTTGTCTATCTGATACTTGGTTTTATACATTGATACTTATCTTCGTCAAACTGGGAAATGTAAAACTCACCAATGCCGAGGGTTTAAGGACTCGTTTCAATTGTTAGACTGGGAATAAAACCTGTATGATTTTGTTTCGGAAATCATGTTGTAATTTTGTTTTCTTAGAACCTCGAGTTCGTTTCCTTGAGAATGGAATTTGTACTGGTTAAAACCATTGAGCCACAACCTGTTTTGTTTAAGTTATAAGAAATGATAAAAGGAACCGAGGCTCGTTTAGAGTGAATACGATGCTCTCTTCCCGTCAATGAAAATGTATGCTATTTATTTTTGTGTAAAATATTATGTGTTATATAACTTAATGCTGTAGGTTGACATCGTGATTTTCGTTCTATACTAGGGTTTGTGAAACTTGTCTTAGATGATAGCTTTGTAATATGTGCTGTTTGGAATGGTGTTCAAATCATTGTAATAGAAATGAATGGACCATATCCTAGTTTGCGTTTTGTTTATAGAAATTAAATGTTTGAAAATTAATTTTCGAAAGAACTTTGGTTCGATCCAAATCCTGTGTAGATTGAGTTTGCAAAACAATAATAATGGGAATAAAAATTTACTAGGTTTTGATATGAGTCTCAGTTTGGAAATTGACACTTTCAGTTTAGATTATCTATTGAATAAAATGATTGATGGCAATAAAAATGTTTATAATATTTTCATTATCTATTTGAACTATAAAATTATAGGCAATGGTTATAGTAAGAATGCAAACAGTGTGTGTATGTGCAATGTGAAAACTATGTAATGACTGTTATGTACAGTCTTGATATAATGAACACATTTATTTATTTGCAGCATGATATTATATTGCAAACATAATATGATAGATAGAAATATGAATTCTATCTATTTCGTATATACATAGTAATCATAAGAATAATGCAATGTAACTGTACAGGAATTAAACAATGTTTGTTTAAAACTGAAATTAATGAAATATTCTATAATATTTAGGTTTTACAGAACCTTCTACTATTATTGAATATAGGACAGAAACTGATAAACATATAATTACTATCTTTATTTATCAAATTTCCATGGCAATTGCCTATCTTTCATCTATACTTAATTTGCTTATCTATACTATAGTACGATGCATAAAACAGCATGTGGAAAAATATAGATACTGGTTTATCAATTCAAATCATCATTAAACTTAAACATTCAGACTTTCAAAATTAAATCAGAATACATTTCTTCTTCAATACAGAGATTAATAAATGAATTAAAATAGGAGATAGTGAAACCTGGAATAGTTCTGTAGGGCAACATGTAGCCCAACAAGACTGTTCCACCCAACCAATTCCTGAAGATAGTCAAGAACTTGCTTTAGGACCCCCTATCCTATTCACTGAACCACCAGGAGGAAGAAAATTAGGAATTTTAGGATCTCCATTTGCAGTAGTACTAACTATTGAATCTTCAAGAACTAGTAGTCTAAAAGACCTGCTCCAGCACCTCTGGTTCTCCTTAACAAATAATTTGCAGACTTATGCTTTGCAATCACCACTAGCCTCCCTATTCGGATCTCTTAGTGATCACCTGATGCACATGGGGAAAATATTCTGCAGAAATATTGTGTAAGAGCTTCCTACTCAATTTGAATTTGCCTTATGTAGGCTTCCTAGGCCTTTTTTAGATGTTACTGGGTCATTAAATGAGCTACCTTCTCACTCCCTCCACCTTGGGGATAATGCCACATTTTTAGGGGTAGTTGTCCCATAACCAATAGGTAGTGGTGTGATGCATTTGCTACCATTTGTCCCATACCTTCCAATAGATTCCATTCCTCCTAGTGGGTCAGTGAACACACATTTAATAGTCCCCTTGGGTGTTTGTCTCCTAATTAATTAATTTAAATAATAATATTCAGTAATTACATTCATCCTTGATCAAAACTGATCATAATTACAAAACTTTGTAATTAAATTTAACATAAAGTATTTTGCAAATAAAATAATAATAATTTTCAGAAATTTGGGTAGGTGACAAGGGGGTTCCTTCAAGAAATGATAAAATAATGCTAAGAAGTCTCAAAATAGCCTCCAAAGGATAGAACTCCAATGCATGCAAAGTCATGCTAAAAAGTGGGCATTATAGCAAGTGGATCCACCAAATACAAACGAACTCCACAAAGTGCTCAATAAGACCCCCAAAAAATCAAACTCCTCTCCTTAAATCATGCATAAGAAACCTCCTTAGGTGGGATTTGGCTTCAAATGGGTGAGAATCCTCCACAAAGTAGGATAGAAACCATACAAAGTGGAACGTTCTTCAAATAAAGGCACAAATTAATGGATATAACACCTATAGGTTAAATGTTATGACAAAAATTCCATGCACTCATGTGTAGGTGCGCTATAAATCTAAATGTGCAACGCTAGGGTTCCCTTGAATGCTATTTACTCCATGCAATGAGACCTCAAAGGGGACGCTCCTCCAAAGGTGGCATATAAAACCTCTCAAAAGTTGAGCGTTAATAACCTAGATCCATAAATCACTTCCGATAACTCCTTCTGTTAGGATTAAACCATGGTATGTACCATATTATCCTCAATATGGTAGACACTTGCTATTGGTTATTACTCTCAAACCTATAAAATTATTCTTTTACTATTGTTTAAAGGTTGCAAAGAGATTGGAGTTAAAATACCATGTTGTAGGTTGCTAATTGTACACACGGGTGACAAGATCAAGATTCACCCCAAATTTATCTTATTTATGAATATTGTTTATCCTATTTGTTGTTGTACATTTTGTCTATAAGATCGCTGCCCCTTTCATTCATTGTTCAATTTGTTTGCACAATTTGGTTTGAATCGAACATGTGTCGATTAACCAAGACACAAAATCAAGTTATAAGATTTATGTGTTATCTTTTGAGATATTTCAATTACTAATTAGTGGATTTGTATAATGTAAAGAAAATTATATTTTTTTCTTAATTTTGAATAATGTATAGAATAATTAATGTACCGAATGGGGCCAACGTTGAACTTTTTTCAATGGGTGGTTGTACGGACTGGAGTTTTGCATGGTTATACTAGACACATGTAGTGACGGTATGGGAGGGTTTCTAGACTCATTCATGTCTCACACTAACGATTCGACAATAAAGCAATCAACCTATAGAATAATAATCAACATGTAGTGATGGTATGGGAGGGTTTCTGGCATTTAAACCCTAGATATGCATAATATTATCGTTTCAGGGCATCCGAAATTTATCTCCATTTTCAGCACTTGATATCCAAATTACTAGATCTATCTTTGGTAAATCCTTTATCTATTATCTGGCACATACATGGCGAGAGAGATGGATCACTGTAAATGCCATAGGAAATTTTAGGATTTTGCAAATGTAATAACCTAGTGAACCAATTCTCAATTTTTGGTCTTTTGCTCTGCTATTTTAGGATAGTCAACATACTTCCATTCTCACATAAAAGAAATGAATCTACTAATTGAACTCCCAAATGTTTTGATGGTTGGGGCATTCCATAATTCAGCAAGAGGGTCGGAGTTTAACCCAAATCGGTTGGATGGTGGATTTTTCTCTTATGGGGTCAAACCTTGAAGACGAAGGTTTTAGAGAGAGAATGGAGTTCACCCAAAGCCATTTTCCTTCACAAATTTGAACAACATTATCTCCCATTTTATATATGAAGAAGGTAAGCCAATCTCTAGACAAAACACAATATTATGGAATGTATCACAATACAGGAAACTATACATCACTCATCCATAATTGAAGGGTCTTTTTGGCAATCAACCTACTATAAAACTTACCAACCAGGGAAATTTATTGAAATGACATAATATGGGTCATTGAAACATCCTTTTATAGAATATTTTTCATCTTCTTAGGATTAACTTTAACACATTTCTTAGATTGATTTTAGCGATGTTCACTCTTCTCCTTAGACTTTTCACTAGCCCTTGAAAACTTATTAGTTTTTTTCCCTATCATATTGCCATCCAAGACCTCTTTTTATGGGCAAGATCCTCCTCAGGTAGATACTCTTTTGCTAAATCAAAACTTGGATTTTCTTAGGCTAGTTGAAAAGGTCTTGAGCTAGAGGGATCATGATGTCATGGATATGAACCAAATGCATGGAAAGGATTACCAAATTCAAAGGCTTGAGTCATAGAAGATGACATTGAGTTGGGTTACTAAGGCGTTAATGCCACATTGCTTCTATTGAACGTTGTATTGCTCCTCCCCACCTAAAGAATGGAAAATTACACTACTACATATGGGCGGATTGTCCCACACAATATTTCCACGTTTTCAACATTCGTCCCTATATCGACGATGTTTAATGTTTAATGTTTTCTTCTTGTTGTTAACTTTCTCTCCTGTTGCACATAATTTTTTTTCAGGATTGTTTGAAATCTCTCAAACAATAATGGTGGAAGCACCCCCAACTAGAACCAACGTCAATTTTTTATCTCAAGAAATGGTACTAGATGTCAATATATTTTGTTTTTGCATGAAAAGTGGGATTCTTAGCTAGACAAATTAATGACAATGTTAATATCACACTATACTATAATAGATCTTTGACTTAGCCCTACATCTAAACATATTTTCATAATCTAGATGACCACCTTACAAGCATGAGTAGCTGCCATATACTATGTCGCTACTGACCACAACTTGTTTCTTTCTCATCCAACTCATTGCTCCACCAAATAGTAAAAACACATATGCTCTCATAAGAAGGTCATGCTTGGTGAGAGGGTTGTGAGACTTGAAATTATTGTTAGGTGTCATTATGCCCAGTTGGAGGTGTCATTATGCCTAGTTGGTTATTTTTGTTTTGAAATGACTAGATGGGATTCTAGTTTCCTACATAGGAAATGTAGGTAGGGGCATGGTCTACAAAGAAAATGGGAACCTCGTTGTCAGTCTTCACAATTTATGTTTGTGAATTTTTTGAAAATATGTGAAGACTGACCCTCGTTGTCAGTCTTCACATATTTTCTCCTGATGTTTAGTCACACAATGATCATAGACAATGCCAAATACCATAATTTATGGTATGAATGGTCATTAGAATCCACTCAACAATATCATCAAATGACTAGGTAAAGCTTCCAAATCGAACTAGTGATCATAGACAATGCCAACTTCCATAATTTATGGTATGAATGGTCATTACACTCCACTCAACAATATCATCAAATCATTAGGGAAATCTTCCAAATCGAACCAGAAGGCAGAGAGAGTAGAATATATCCACACCATGTATGATGGGAAGCGACATTGTCTTATGAGTGTCACATGGCATATCATCAACATTCTATATGGAATACAATAGTAGAAATTACCCAATAGTATTCCACATGGAAGTGGTTGACCATTCTCCACCTATCATTCTACACCATATACCTACCATTAATCTCCCCACATTTTGGATTAAGATTTCACTTATGTCAAATTGTGTTAAACTATGAGACTTCAAATCACAATTCACATACTTATTGTTACCAAAAAATAACATATCATCTACATACAAAGTGATAACAAGGAAATGACCACCATCTTGTTTGTACTACATATTATAGTGATCTAATTTGGACCTTAGAAATCCCAATCCTAACACAAAATAATAAAATTTTTGGTATGGACATAGTAATATATATATAATATTTAATTAATATATATTATAATTTTGTAAACAACAAACAAAACCAAACATAACAAACCAAACAAAACTGAAACATTTCATACTTGTTGACTAGTTAACCTAAGCTCCTATAGACTAGGATGATTTATTAACCCAAGTTGACAGTACATATCATTATTCAAATACGTGCACGTTGCCAGCTTTGTATTGAATAGGTTTTTGAGTACAAGGTGCAATTATGTGAGCGATCAGGCCTTCAAGATGGTTCATGAAGCAAGTATTTTGAGTTGGTTTTTGAGTATAGGGTGCAATTATGAGAGCGATCAGGCCTCAAAGATGGTTCATGAAGCAAGTATCATATTTGGGGGCTCGTACCTCTTGATATCTCTAAATCATTTCAAGCCTAATAGATCACTGATTATATCAGTGTTGATAGACATAATGGAGTTTGAGCTTCAAAGAGGGTTTTTAGTATCTTCTCCCCAAAGTTCGCATTCAAGTATTGCTTCTACAGTCACGAATCCAGTCATGGAGATAGACAAGAAATCACACCCAAGTGGTCATGTGCTCAGGAATGAGCCCCAAAATGTTGAATGGATGAAGAAATTTCCATCTGCTATTGAAAAGGTGAAAGCAACTAGTTAGATTACCATGTTCAAAAAGATGGGAGAGTTTCACATAGGGGTTACAAAATCATTTTGTTAAAACCTCGAGGGTTCAATGGTGAAAATGAACGGCCTTAAATTATCAGTAAAAGAAGAAACCATTGCACAGACTGTTGGGGTTACTCCCGAGGGTGAAAAATGGTATAAGAGTCAATCAATAGATGAAGATTTCAGCCAGTTCCTCCTTCCAGCACACCAAGATCTTGATTGGAGCCAAGGCATTCAGAATACTTTCCTAGTCAAGGAATGGCAGGATGTTCTGCAAATTATCCAAAGGTATATAACATGTGAAGGCAGGTTTGCCACTGTATGCCGTTATCATATGCGTCTGTTACAACATGTTTCAGGTACAAAGAAATTAAACTTACCCTATTACTTGCAGAACAGCTTAAGTAAAATGGCATCAAGGGTTAAGAATCAGTCTGATACTCCCAATAACAGTATGTTTCACCATGGCCTGATAAAATTGTTAATTTCTGAAGAAGTAGTAAAGCAGGGTAGAACTTGGTCTCATTTTTTATATTGCCCGGGATTTAAAGTGGAATTTAAGGAAGAGAAGAAGGGAAAAAGACAACAAAATCCTTCTAGAAAAGAGGTCATAACAAACCCTTGGAATCCTCATGAAAAAACTTCACTAGAAGTAAAGCAACACCCTGTCTCTTCTCATAACAAACCCTCAGAATCCTCAGAGTCTTCATCTGAACCACTCATAGCTTATTTTAGGCCAAGGACAAGACCTGGAAATAAGTTTAGGATGAATATGGAAGCCACATTGAATCTTGAACTCAAAAAGGATAATTTCTTAAGCATACAGGATTCACCAAGTGATGATGAGGAAGACATGGAAGCAAAATTTTTAGAATTAGCTTTAAAATAGATTCTTGAGGGTATTGATCAAAGTCTCAGAAAAATCCGAGATATAACTCCTAAGAATTTTCCCGATGATAACAATGGAATTATGGAAGATAATGGAGTATCAGTGACTTCGAAGGGAAAAGAGAAAGTAATAAATGCAGTGGTTGAATCCTCCAAAGAGCAAGCAAGTTTTAAAAAGTGGAAGAGCGGCCCAAGAATAGGTAGCTGATGAAGATGTAAAAAGCGGAAGACTTTGATTAGGTTTCTAAGTTTAATATAGTTTTTACACTTGTCAATATTAGTTAGTATAGACTCTAAATATTTTAGTTATACATTTTTTCTATATTTAGAAGTCAAAGCCTTGAAAAGTGGATCCTAAAACAAACTTCAAATCTAAACTTTTCCGATATATTGTAAAGCTTTTGGTTTGAAAAGGGAGACACACATGGGAGTCGATCTGCTAGAAGATTGTGCAGTCATGCAATGGTTATCTGATTTTTGGTTTAATGTTGACGTGGAGATATTCAACTATACCTCTCTTATTGTTATTTGATCAATATGTTTATTTTATTACCTTTCACTGAAAGAGATGAAAATTATGTTATAATATGTTTTACTATTGCTTTAGCACTATTCAAATATAGTACCGTTTTATCTGTGTGCTTAATTGTTGGAGTTTGTGGACTGTGTTAACCTATTTGAGGTATGTACTTAACTTTTCCTCTCTCTCAAGGTACTTTCACTTTCCCTTGGTGACTGTACATAGGCATGATTTTGGCAATGGTGCATGGATACTGGCAACTATGAATCAAGATCCCTAGTATGAATTAAGATCCTTGGCACCTTCTTTGTTTTAGTTTTCATAGGTTGGCATGAAATTTGTACACCAAATTTCCAAACCGATATAGAAGGATGCTTGACAGTGTTGTGTAGATTGCATGCATGGTGCTTTGCGTAAGAATGTGGAACCTCACTTCATAAAGAAAGGGTCTCGCATTTCACATGTTCATAAATATTTGTGGACTATGTTTTCAAATCCCAGTTTGTCTCCGATCCAAGAATCTAGGTGCATTCTTGTGAGTTCTTCAACCATGTAAACATTATAAGATGAGAATTGTTGATTGTGACTTTGAGAACCTTTCCCTGGCCAGGGTGCAGGAAAATCCTCCTCATGATTGGACTTGGACTCTCTGTGTGCTGCAATGTTAACATGCAGAACCCTCAGTTGTTCCATTTATTGTATAACACATTGATATTAATCTTTGCCTTTTTTACAAGTTCTTATTTGAGTCCTGAAATAGTTTTGGCATTAATGGTATTGGTAATTTTGTATCAATTGCTCTTTGAGCAAATTGACAAAATTGTATAAGCAATTTATGACTTTGTTTTGTTTATCTCGTTTTTGGAGTTCTATATAGATTTCAAAATCCATTATGTTTCAAATATGAATCCTTTCAATTAGAAAGATATGAAATAAATTCTGAAACCTATAACTAATGTATTTTAGAGGTTAGAATTCAATGTTTTGGGAGCTCTCACGTATAGCATAATGTTGTAAAATCTCTCTGGGAAAGGCAAGGAGTAAGGAAATGAATATTTGGAGATGAATGTGGAATGTGTGAGCAGTCGTGTACTTTTGCTTCTATAACTGTAATTTCTCTATTGTCAATGGAAATATACCTAGATGGATTTCACAATAGTATTAGATTTAGGAAATATAACAACTGTTGTTGTTATTTAAGAAAGTGTCCACTATCCATTCATGTTGCTTGGCATGATCAAGTTCATAACTTTGTTATGAATATGCTAGCCCATCCCTCCCATATCAGCTTGTGGTTTATTGCTTACCACGATCTTAGTTGTCCTATAGGAGGCCCTTGGAGATCCTTATGAAGGAAACTGATCTAAAATGTACTTGGTGATACATTCCATCAATTGAGTGTGACCTATGATCAATACTGATCCTACAGTTCTATATTCACACCCACTCAACCCCTACACCTTCTTATAGTTACAACTAAAATCCTATGAAGTATCTCATTGCCTATTTGTGACTGATGATGGATTCTCCTTGAAGAACTACACGAAAATGCAGAACATTTGAAATGAGAATTAATTTGATATGTTTTCTCCTTATATGATTTAAGATTGCGGATTAATATCTTGTCCAGAAAACTGAGTGCAACATGGGATGTTCAAAGTTCAAACGATGCCAACTTTTGTTTTTCATGATAAGAATAGAAATGACAATTCCTAATCCATTTTTTCACTCTTTGATGATTTTCTGGATTGTAGCTTGCATGAGAATGACAATAATTTTTCTTATCTGAAATGCATACATGTATATTGACATGAAGAGGTATGTTATAGGATAAGGGGCATTGCATTACCGTGATATGCAATGATACAGGTGATTGCATTACCATTTGAATCCCATAAATATCTTGAATAAGGCATATGCCGGTTTGTTTATGGATACTTTGTATCATACATACCCTTTAACAATGTCAACTAAGATATATTGCTTGGGCATAGCTTTGGTGTTTCCTGTCTACTTTATATGAGTTTAGAAGATTGTGCATTCATGCAATGGTTATCTGTGTAAGCAACTTACATCTCGAGGACCAACTTCACCACAGGGACCACACAGGAGTGCTGAAGTTGATAGAGATCAAAATTATGCTATAAAATATTTTACTGTTGCTTTAGCACTAGTCAGAAATTTCGATGGTAATTGTGAGGAGATTTTTCTTCTGTATACCATATTGCTAAATTGAAAGGTAACATAGGTGGCTTTTATTTTCTATAGTACAAGGTACTATATTTGTACCCACACTTCAAATCTGATTTTTCGTTTAATGTTGACGTGTAGATCTTCAATGGCACCTCTCTTATTGTTATTTGATCAATAGAGAGAAATGAGGGATATTTTTATTTGGCATCCCACCACCCTTCCTTATACTGTGATGATGAACTTTCAAGCTATATTGGACGGCTGTACATTTGAGAGAGATATGACTAGTTGTACCTTCCCCACCTTGATTGAGATATGATTGGTCTTGTTGTACCTTAGCTTTCACTTGTGTTTAATGGCGTCATTTACCCTCCTTGAGTAACTTTTTTAAAACCACCTCGTTGAAGTTTTGCTCTTATAGAGTACTATGGTTGTTTGGCTACATTTGGAGCATACCCTTGGTTCTAAGGGTCATGGGTCCCAAGGCTACCACCTTCAGGATTGAAGTGTAGCTAACAATGGAGGACACAAGTGTAGTTTATTACCACCATGCAAATTTAAATTGACCTTTCAATTCCCATCGCCATTTCTCTTGAAACCCACTCTTCATTCATTCTGTATGCATTTCACTATGCAACTGTCTCAGATTCTCAGTGCGTTTTCCCTCAATTAGTTAATCAATTCAGTATGACCCACGCCCGCCATCCTAGGAGTGTTTCCAACAGTCGTGGGTCATACTGAATTGATTAACTAATTGAGGGAAAACGCAGTGAAAATATGAGACAGTTGCATAGTGAAATGCATACAGAATGAATGAAGAGTGGGTGTCAAGAGAAATGGTTGTAAGACGTCGTATCAATGTGATTGTAAGACACTCTTTGAAGGTGAAGTCCACAATTTTAAGTCTTTTTTTCCTCATTTTCATGCCTTTTTATAAGACAATAAGGAGGGTAGTGGCATCAACATTGAAAATGGTTTCCATTCAAACCTATCAAGTATACTTTTAGGTCAACAGTATTCTTGACTTCGAACTGTAGGTATAGTTCGGAGAAAAGAATACTATTGACCTAAAATTACACTTGATAGGTTTGGATGGAACAGATTACCATGGACATCTATGATGTTGTATTTATGGTTTAATGTTGATGTGGAGATCTTCAACTATACCTCTTTTATTTTTATATGATCAATATGTTTATTTTATTACCTGTTACTGATTGAGTTGTACCTTCCCCACCTTGATTGAGTTATTATTGGACTTCTGGTACCTTGTCTTTGACTTGTGGTTAATGCGAACATTTACCCTCCTTCATTTTTTTATACCACCTTGTTGAATTTTTGGTCTTATAGAGTACTTGACTTTGATCACCTATGATCAGTTGTGGTGTGTTGATAATCACTTCTTTTATGCTGAGACTTGGTTGAAGTTTATAATTTTTGTGACTTTGTTTATGTTGAGTTATGTACGGTGCTTGACTGTCATTGACCTAATTAGCTCCTGTCATTTCTCTCTCTCTGGTTTGTACACACCCTCTTGCAGGGTCAGCTAGTTCGTAGAGAAAACTGGCCTCTCCAAGGCACAAATAGTCTTTTCTGAAAGTAACACTTCTGAGTATATTTTCAAGAATAGTTTCACACCCAGGTTGGTATCTTAAACTATATCTCTATTTTTGTTATATGCTATATATGTTTATTTTATTACATGTTATTGAATATTAATAGTTTATCATTTTAGTTTGCTTGTCAGTGTAACTCGTTATAACAGTTTTGAATATACCAAAGAGCCTGTGTTAAGAACTTATGGTTTGTACATTTGGAGTTCTTGGTTTCAAGAGGTAAGTATTTGGACTGACTAATGTATATCCATGGAATACTTTTTCTGGAAATTTGTTTTTATTGTTTCTATTGGCATTTTTGTTGTGGAACTAATGTGAATTGTGTTCACTATTATTAGTTGATACGGGGAGGGCACATACTACCTTAAAGGTGTTTGATTGTTATGGAATTCTTGTTTTTTATTAAATGTTTTTTTGCACATTGACTTTTTGCTCACATCATTCAAGAAACGTTTATAACCCTGCACTGTAATCACAACATCTAACTGCATGGAAGTTGGGACACTGTTACTTTATCACATGTGCATGTGCTCTCTGCTTTCTACCTTTGAATGCAAATGACACAAAAACCTATCTCGGTGGTTACAAATATGCATTTGGATATTTGTATACCGAAGTAAATTGTGAGGTGTAACATGTAGTCATGTCCTTCAAGGCACTGTTCATGCTATGTATTGATATTCAACATGGTGCTTAATAATTATGTATTTGCTTGTTTTAAACATATGAGCTCGCAACTAAATTAGTGAGGTTTATATCTATAATGATCTAAAAACATTTGAAGGCTCACTATTTCCCAGGGTCTCAAACACCACCTTTCACAAGAAATTAGCATTTCTGTAGTTCATTGTGATGTCATTTGACCATAAAAATATTATATATATCCTGGAAGGGCAAGGCAGAATCAGTTGATATTCCTTGCTCGTCACCCAATTCATTACCTGGTCTTTTCCATTGACAGGAAATTAGGATAATCTCCATTTAGGGAATCTTATAGCAATGAGTCCCCTGAGGGGGGATGCAAGTGATGTGCCCACTAGTAATGAACCAGATCTTTGCTTCCAATTGAGGGAAGATGGTCCCTTTGAAGATAGAAGGATTCCTCTAATTGTATCATGCCTTGGCCTTGAGACAGGAAATTCAATGAAATTGGGAGTCCTTGATTGAGACTAAACCATTTTAGTGGAGAGATTTCATCCAGAACTGATCATAGAATGATATATAGACACTGTGGGAAAACACATGATGATGTTGATTTGTGTGTGATTGCATATGCAGCTAGAAAATATATAGAAGGTGGCATGAAATCAAATTAAATTCTGGGTAACAACAAGTGCAAAGAAGTTTCATGTGTCACATAAGAAGATGGCAATAGATTATGGAGAAAATCCCATCTCCATGAAGTGTTGTATGGAGTCAGAAATATTTGCATGGGAGATGTAAACATGGTTGTGATACATGTAAAATTGTGTAATTTGTCTTTGTTTGAAGTTGTTTGGTCTTAAGTGAATACATCTTCCCATTTGAGTGCATGGTAATTCCATTGTTTGCATGTGGTGCCTATATAGTTCTATGGTATTTTTGGCAAATCCTCTTACATAAAGTGCACTTGATAGTGAAAATTTATGCAGCTCATCAAAATTTGCAATTGGGATCTTTATTTGTTTTGGTTTTTATTGGGTTGGTGCATTCATTGGATGAGGTGGCCTCTAACATGGAAGCTAAGTTGGGCTCTTCTATTGTGCCCTACAAAGAGCTGCTTGTTCAAAAATGCAGTGAGTGTTGAGAATTGAAAACCGTAGCATTGCAAACTTCAAATGATAGAATTTGTGGAACAATTGTTTCCTATAGGGGCCTTTGCCTTTAAGGCCTCAATGATATATTACCATAGAGTTGGGAGAAGGGCCCGAGGGAGAAGTTGAAGGCATGACTGTTCAGCCAGATGTGGGGTTCAGAATGTTACAAGGAGGATATTCTTGTGGTTACCGAAAGTTGGAGTTTCGATGGCGATCGGATCACCCTTCAAGTGCTATCCACATGTGCTTAAGACCGGGGCTTACAATTCTTCATGTTTATACATTTAGTTCAAGTTCTTGAGATATCTATCTAGGACTGTGTTTATTTTTTACAAGCAAGTTTGATGATAAATGAATTTGAGAAAATTCTATTAAGAAGTGAATAGAGCTAAGGTATAATTCTTTGTAAGACCGTGCTCATACATGGAAAAAACTTGTTTAATCCTTATGATTATTCAAAGGACACAAGGATGTGAAATCTGAGCTTGAAGAAGAACAATTTGCGAAGCATTGAAACATATTGATAGCATATTTGAGGGACTTATGTTATAACTTGAAGACTGAGCATATTCTTTGTGACCAAATTGAAGTTGAGTTTGAATAGTGTTATGGGAGAACATTAGTTATATCTTCATGAAGACTGAGCCTATTCTTTGTGACCAAATTGAGTTTGAGTTTGAATATTTCTGCCATTAAAAGACAAAACGTGAAGTTGAAGAATTGATTGTTGAAAAGGGGTAAGTATGAAAACTATTTGAACAAATTTTATTTCTGTTACTTCTTATCATAAAGACTTAATGGTAACTACTTTAAGGAATACAATGTAAGATTATTTGTTTGAGGAAGTTTGATAGAATTGGAAACCATCATTAAGTAGACTTGTTTACAGATCTGAAAGAAATCATTGAGATGTAAGAGATGGTTCATGAGAAGTGCTTCCAGTCTATCTGAAGCCAATCTATGACTGTATCGTCGCATTCAATTTTTTTTTAAACTCCCATTTATCATCTCTATATCAACGAACATCAGTGTAGGCTATATAAAATGTTTTGATGCAGTTGCTGAACCTGCCACGAACGTTTGGGAATGAAGCCGTGGATACTGTGACAATAATTCGTGGAACTATAAACGCATCTTCCACTCAGGTGCTGCATCTGCCATGAAATATTGTGAATGGATTCGTGTATATTGCAACGAATATTTGTGGAAGGTTCACCACATTCGTGGAAATTTATAGGAGCTGTGCGTTGATATAGAGACGAAATTTTGTGGAAGGATTAATTTTTTGTGGATATGAGAAGTGTTGTGTTGTTGACACGTGGCATCAACAAAACATTGCTATTGCCACGAAGTGGAATTTTCGTCCCTATATCCATAGATTTCTTTCCACGGAAAAAACAAACCCCAATCGTTGAAACAAGGACGAAAATTCATGGCTATTAGAACGAAATTTGGTGGCAAATTACACCATATGTAGTAGTGACAGACAATTGGAAAAGAAGAGAAAAGTTTAAAGGAAATGAGGTTATATATATAAAGGCACATATACAGAGTTGACATTTGGGCATTGGGACTTGTCGGGGTGGGAAGCCTCTAGGCTTGTGGAAGATGAAGAATCTGACAGGAGATGTCATTCTCAGGGTTTCCCAGGGACAGGTGGGGCTTCATGGCCGCTATTTTCTACAAATCTAAGCCCATTTATGACAAGGAATGGATGAAGAACCAGTGTCTGGAGGGGCTAGGATTAAAGTCGCTCAGGAAAGTGGGTTTTGGATACATATGATACAGGGTCTCAGCTGTCGGTGCCTGGAATTAAGAAGAAATTGGAGGGTTCAGACGTGGGTAGAGTGGCTCAGCTATTTCCCAAATGAAGACCTCAGCCGTTAGAAGTTTCCTGGAATTCATGTGTCCCAAATTCCTAAGTTTGAGGGTTTGTTCTGAGGAAGTTCATCATCGTTGTGTAGGGGCCGAGTTTTCTCCTTGGGAACCGCCAGACCTTTTGGGCCGCCTGTACTAAACTCGAGACAGAAGGATAAAGATGCTCGCCGTCAAATTAGTATGTGTGATTGGATGTTGCAAATTTTGAGGCGCTATAAGTGTTGACATCGTGTTAAGTAGGCATGCAGGTTACAGTTTGGCTAACGACAGAGGAGGCGAATCGATGGCTTATAGTGAGTCTCGGATGCCGCCAAAATGATTTCAAATATGATGGAAGCCACCTAAGCGTTGTCATATAATCTATCCTCTATCTAGAGATCTTTTCCAAGTGTGTTTCATGTCAGCTCGAGCCTTGGGCATCATTGTTACTTGACTGGGAGGCCCGGACAAGTCATCATGGAAAATGTGACCACACGTAGTTGTTGTCATCATCACAACGGTTATGGATATGGTCCTTATGTCCCCTATTCAAAATTGGTATATGGAGAAGGTGGTGCACCTGGCAACTCAGGAATCTTGTAGTTGGAGTTGGATCATGGAGAAGGAGCACGAATCTGGAGTGTTTTTTATTCCAGAACAGGCATGGTCTGAGGTGGAGGAAGAAGACACTTCTTCATCTCCTGTGGTATTCGAGCATGTGGAATCCAGTTCTGCTAGCGAAGATGGAGAGACTAAAGGGAGACAGGTGTCCAAAAGAGTCCGACGTCGAGGAAAGAAGGAGCCTCCTGAAGAGGAGCAAGATATCAAGTAGGACATGGAGATTGTCAAGGATTCTGTGATCTCCACTAAGGAAGCGACACCCCCCACTCCAGCAGATGAGTCGTAGGAATACAACTATTTGAAAGTAGAGGACTTCTTTGATTCACAAGGCCAATTGAAGACTTAGGAGTAAGGTGGCGCCCTGCTCATGGTATCTTTGTTTCCCGTCTTAATCAGTCGGTTTTGAACTTGACACGTATGTAATATTCCCAATTTTGGGGCTGTCAAGGTGGCAGCATAATTTTGTTTATTTCCTAAGGATCAATTCAAGGCTGAGAGCCTATAAAAGCATTGTAATAGAAGAACTAAAGGTTGGAAAATCATTCGGCTAAGGCCTGAGGGGCGAGCCCAGTTTTGAGACGTTCATATTAATACAATGTGTAGTGCATGTGGTAGACTGTTTTGCAGAGATTCCTGTGTCACTCTAACTTGTAGTCTGTTTTCTCTCTCTTCTCTATGTGCTCGTACTTCCTGTTATGCATTTACATTATGTTTTTCATTTCATGTATGAGATCACTATATAATAGCTTAGAATACTTGGAAACAAGTTATGGTTATTATCTCAGGTATTCACTCATTATTGCTACTAAGGTTGATACCGAATTCATCTTTGATGGATGCTCATATCAATGGTCTGTTCTTATTTTATTCTTTTACCACCAGAAAATAGCATTACGATGGAAAAAGGGTGGCTACCCCACCTCAGTTCGAGTGGTTATTACTACAACATTGTTATCTGATTTATGTGTAACACCTTGACTCCATCACCCAATGTTTTTTCCTTATGATTAACCCTCCAACATTTTCACACAATTTGTCCTACCAGAAATCTGACCTTCTGTGTATGATTTGAATGTATACCTTGAGTAACGAAGGCTGGTTTGTTTTCTCATTGCTGACAACTTTGATTGTTTCCAGTCTTTTATTATAGAGAGAGCCCTCTCTATTTGTGTTGAGCCATTAACGCAAGCTAAAGTGGTTAGTGGTTACCCTGATTCTACCTCTCCACAACCTTGGCGTACGTTTTGGGTGTTAAAACCCATGTTCATTTCAAGTGATCACGACTCTAGGAGGACATCAGTCATCCATTCATGGTCCTGTAACCATCTTTACTCTCCTAGTTTTATCATTAAGAAAATTAGGAATTAGCTATATAGTTCACAAGGTTTTTAGGTGGGGCCTTGGCCTTGAGCTCCTCACCAGAAAACCAATACGTTATACTTTCATAATTTACAAAATATTGGGGGATACAAGCACAAACCAAGACTAAAGATATTTTATAAATTGAAAATGTTATGTTACAATACATGACTCATTACTTATGTTTTGAGTTGGATTATGAATTAAATGATTTACTGAACCGTTTGTTTTTGAAAAACCTGTTTTTGTTATGGAAGGGTACAGGTTATGAGTGATAACAACTTACTGAAATCGTGAAAATTTGAAAATGATCGAGATAGAGTTGACGAAGAAAGAAAAAGGTCATGCAAGAGCGAAAAACAAATTGTTGAACACTGAGGACAGTGTTATTCTTAAGGGGAGGAGGATTTAATATCCCTCCTATATACCCCTAATAGTTTTTTCAATGTAAATAAATATTTTACTTGTTTACTAGTGAGGAGCTCAAGACAAAGGCCCCACCAGTAAACCTTGTAACGTAATAGGGTTAATTACTAAGGAATTTGGTCAGCAAATCGCACACAACCCAGAGACCAGTCATTAATTCTTTGCAAGCCTTATACATAAATAAATACAAACAAATTTAGAGGTGACAAAAGCATAAACAAAGATATTGGTTTGTTTACCACCATACGATTTGATAGACATACTTTTTCTGATTTCTCTATAGAAAAAGGCATGCAACTAGAGATTTAGATTTTCGTTTACAGTCATATGATCATACAAAATGCATTTATGACTTCTATACCGCAGACAACAATCCATTCCCGATTTCTATACAACTAGAGATTTGAGATCGAGCAGTATATGTACAGTATGGGAACTATAACAGGGCCTTCTGTTTCCTGGTAGCATAAAACCCATTCATTAAAAAGGGAAATAGCAGAACATAATCAATACGAAATGTTTGCTACAGATCGGATCTCCTCGATCACAGGAAGGACATAAAAATCTATCTTTATAAAATGAATTTAATGCTCAGGTCGCGTCCTTCAATCATAGGTAGGTTATATATATATATATATATATATATATCTATATATATATATAACATTATGAACTAAAGTTATTTGTTCAGATCGCATTCTTGATCGTAGGCAGGTTGTATACCTATATCTTCATAACCTAAAGTTAATACTCAAGTCGCATCCTCCGATTGTAGGTAGGTTGCATACATACTAAAACTAGAACTTTTTCTCAGCATACATAACATCTTATGTCTTTACATGGGCCCAAATTAAAAACATCAGTCAAAATATATAAAAAAGAGATGCAATTCTATATCACAAGGTACGTCGAATGCATTTTCAAGCGTGAAGGCTTCTTGATCTATAAAATCTAATCTAAATATATATGCATAACAATGCTTCTAGCTCAGAACTAAAAATATACCTGAAATGCATGATTAACACCGGATGGTATTACTTGTCAAGAAGATCTATGCAATGCCCTCATTTTCCATCTCTGCCAGGCATGAAGGGTGTTGGATCGAAACTCCACACTCCGTCAAAGAAAATCTCTATGAGACTCCCTCATCTTCTGTCTGTGCCAGGCGTGAAGGATGTTGGATTGATACTCCAAAACTCTATTAAAGCAAACCTATGAGACGCCCTCATCCTCCATCTCTGTTAGGCATGAAGGACGCTTGATCCATAGTCCATATGCATCGTAGATACTGGATTCTACAAGGTCGTGACTATATGAAGCACACATCCAAGACTGTGTGTATCTACACTTACCCCTCTTCAGCATTTCCTCATAGTTATCTCCTCGTCTCCTTCGCCTTTCCCCCCTTTAAGAAGGATTTTTGGCCGCATTTAAAGAAAAGAAATGGAAATTTCCAGGTTCGGGTCGAGGGACAAGTGGTGAGATAACTATTTCAACATCCACTAAGAAGTGGACTTACTAACCTAAAAACTACCCAACTGCTAAGCTTTAAAATGAATAATATATTCAAGGTCGTTAGTCACGAGTGTGCCCATGTTAACCCATAGTTGTTGTGAAATATTATATATATAATACAATATATATATAATATTCTTATTGTATTCAATATGCGTAATAATATATGCATTAATTCTCTAAAAAGAAAGTAAAAGCCCCTTTGAAAATAAAATGGGCAATTAGCAAGACATCACTTGTATATATATGTATCATAGTCACTTTTTATAAGAATATGTAGGATATGATATGTACAATTTTCCTATATAAAGTTTTAAGAATAGAATATCTTTATATAGATACCTATATGATAGACCACTAGGTTAAACTAACCCGTTTATCCAATAAGGCCACTATTGCCTTATATATATATATATATATATATATATATATATATATGAGTCTATTTAAATCCTAATATAACTTCTAATTAATCATAACAAGTATAATAACATATTGATTAATAAGTTGATCTTATCCACTCTATTAATTAATAAGTTGGGTTTCCTTTAGCATAGGGAATTACTGTGCTCTCTAGCACTCCCTGTCGGAAATAGGATTAATGATTAAAAGTAATTAGGATTAAATCGTCTGTAGTGTCCTGCTAAGGCATCGGTCATAAGTGATGCCTACTCGACTTGTATTGAGATACTACCTCCCTCAACTTACGACGTCGTTGTTTAGTGGCGTCACTGCCTTCTAAGTTTACAAATTAGTAATTAACCCTCTTACGTTACAAGGTTTACTGGTGGGGCCTTGGCCTTGAGCTCCTCGCTAGTAAACAAGTAAAATATTTATTTACATTGAAAAAACTATTAGGGGTATATAGGAGGGATATTACAGAGGGCCTTGTAGATGGTGGAAGCAATTACTCCTTAGTCTCCAAGAATCTTTGGGTTGTTCTCCACAGAAAGGTCACTAAAGGTATCCAAAACTAAAAATGGGTGAAATAAGAAGTCAAATGGGAGCTTCAAGGGTTTCTCATGAAATTTCGACACAATGACGGTAAGTTAATAAGTAAGAGTGAATAATGTGATCTTTCACTATCTATTTATATAAATATTTTCCCCATGTTTCTTGCCTTCGGTAGTAGGAAAACCATGGTATTGGCTCTTGGTATTGTGTGGTAGTTTTTGCTCTGTTTTTAGCGTTTTTGAATATTTTTCCCTTTTTTCTTTTAATTTCATTTTTTCCTTTTTGGGAGAATTATCCCTATTGTGAGGGATTTATCTTCTTTTTTGGAGGGAATTGATCCATTTTTCCCTATTTTGGAGAGGTAAGTAATATTTTGAGCCAATTTTTGGGTTTTGACTTAAGCTTTGTTAGTTAGTGAAGGGTTTTATTGGGAAAAATAAAGAAATGTGGTGATGTAGCTAGGATATGAGCATGGTGGGTCATATTTTAGTGTTAACATATTTCCCGCTAATAGGTGAGGGCGAGAGCTCATTGTATGGCCAATAGAAATCATAGGTGGTTACATTTCCAGGATAAGAGGTATGGTAGTAGATTGGAGAACAATATCTACATTAAAGGGTAGAACAAATTATTCAAAAGGACTACAAGGGCCGAATCAATAGATAGAACACTCCAAATGGATGAGGTACATATAATCTCAAATTTATGGATGAGGATGACATACCCATGCTCGTATCAATGTATCAAGATATAAAAAGAATAGTGAGGCCCAAAAGGGACCTGAACAATACATAGGTAACTAATGCATACTTCAAGGGTGTCCAAGAAGGACTCTCATATGGAATGTAATCATGGTCCAACCATGGATGATCTAAAGCACTGGTACATGGAAACAATGCCATTCACCAAGAACATGAGATGTCAATAACTAATGCACTACTATATCTAAAGGGATCCAACAACTGTATGGACTTAATAACTGAGGCTTGGAATCTCATAGCTACAATGGACTACATCCAAATGAGATACACTAGGAAGCCTATGACTGATAAGATTTCTAACACTATCACCAACGTAGCCTGGATATCCTCAAGAATATACCACTAGAAGGGTTCCAAAGAAACTCACCAATATGGTAGATTCAAGGTACATCTGGGGTCTTTGACCAAACCACAAGTGAGCCAACACCCTGTACAAATCTCAACGGTGGGATGAAGGAGCTAGAATTAACAACATGAGAAACAACCGTCCTAAGGGGTAGTAAGAGCTCCCCTCAAGTGGTATATAGGAACTCACCACTAATGATGATGAGGAAAAGGTACAGGGACCTTTGAGTCTATCCCATGGAATATATGTGATGCTATCGACAGAGGGAGACCTGCAACTGTCAAAGCACAGATGAGTCCTTCGCGAAAGAGCGAGATATGAAACCAAAATGTGAGAGAACTGGGCATAGGACTAAGACACTGTTGGAGGATTTGACGGCCACTTAGTAATTGGACTCATACTTCATTTGTTCAGAGTATGACGTAATGACTAACCTAGCAAGATATGCAATTGATCTCAAGGGGGGGCATAGCTAGGGAATCAGGAACTATGACTGCAATGAGGGGTACTTAGGGGGGGTTGATAGATCATATCGGGAGACTCTAAGGATGACACATTGTAGAATACTTTAAACAAAGGTGACCATACTAGGGAGGTTTTGATAATGCAGGACTATATGTGATCTGCAAGGATGTTGAGGAGCACCTTTTTTACCTTCTTTGTGGTTGAAGGAGCTTAGAGAAGATATAAAAGTATTCTCAAGATGGTACTATCCAATGGATTTAATCGAGCCCGAGAAAGTCAGTGGTCATTGGTATTTTCAATTTTAGAGTTTGAAAGATGGAAGAAAACTATATGAGTGGTTTTTTTTGTAAGTCAATACTCAAATCCCAAAAAGGCATCAAAGTATGCATTGGATAACTCTTCTAGCCAAAGGGAATAGAGTATTCATTTTTGTAATTAGTCCATCCAGTCCAAAAAAGGGGTAATAGGCATAACGAATGGACGTTAATTCAAATAATTTAATGAGCATGAAAGGAAGACAAATTTCTCGGCGATCTTTTCATTCTTTGAGTTGGAAAAGGGCTTAACCGAAACTCGTTAAGTGTCTTTTTTGTAAGCACTCTGCTTAGTCCAAAAAGAGATAAACATGTGCTGGATCAACGTGGTAGTCATGCAAGGAAGAAATTTTCAAATACGAGGATGGGTATGAGTGGACCAAAGAGAAGGTGGGTTAGAACACTGATGGGGCCTCCTTGTAGGAGGATGGATTGCGAAAAAATAACGTAATAAATAGAGTATGGAGAGAACAAAGCGCTCATGAACAGGCCACAATATGGGGGTTGTAGATAGGTATGGGTAGGCATCAAATCACATGGTGGCACATGATTCGAGGTAGGATTTGAAAAATGGCCTAAAGAAAGCTCATTGACTATACAAAATGGTCTGTGAAATCATGAAGGACATGTAACATTGATTCTGGAAATGTGAATGACTCAGAAAACATACGTTAAATGATGTTGGTGGAGCAGGTGTTGCAGGGAACCTGCTTCGGGTCATCTCAAATGTACATGATGGCTTGTCGGTGGGAGCTAAACAAGGTGAGACAGATTGGAGAGGACTTATGCTTCCTATCATTTTTGTGCCCGTTCTTCTTTAATAGGGTGCCGACAATAGGATTGCATGTGGTGGTGCATGAAGGTGGGCCCATTGATTCGAGGATGTGGTAATGGGGAGATATGATGACCCGCGAGGGAGGTGGACTGGTGGGAAAGTTGTTTACACAGGAGTTATTCACTCAGTCATGGCAGTTTCCAATTGTGATTAAGGACTACCTTTATGCAGGCATGGACTTTAGGGGATATTTATAGTTGCCTTGACCTCCTAGTCATGCCTGGGGACCTGATGATACATATATAGTTTCTTTATAGTGCCATATTTTATACTTCCTAACATATATGTAACCTAGAGTTTTTTATATGGCAAAGAGATTGACGAATTGAGAATGTGTATATAGTTATTAGACCAATGCCTCAAATGGTCTATCATAGGTGCAAGGGAACCGCAGAGGGTATAGACCAGTTTGTTCGCACATACTAGCATCAATAGAGTGTTGAGGTGAATATTGAGTCACTATAGATGGGGATTGACCAGTTACTGAAGGGAGTCATAGATGATGGATAACAACACCTGGATGAGGATATAATCGCCATATGCTACCAAGCTCCTCGTAAGTGGAGGTCTATTATGTGGTGAATCGTCATGGTGGCCAATACAATGGAAGTTGATGGAGCTTCCCCCCAATTCTTTAGGTATGGGTATTTTTTAATTAATTACTCAACATTAAGTTTTGATGAGGAATTTTATAAGGATCCTCTATGCAGACATGCCTATGTGATGTTGTAGACATTGCGACATTTTATATATCTATATATATGCACGTGGGTGCACTTTTATGGTTTTTATGTTTATGCTCATTTTATTTCATGATGATTAGTATGTGATGTATATGTACATGTGAATGGAAATGACATGATGATGCATGTTAATGATTTACTACCTATATGTGGTGATTGATTTTTCATTCTAGAATGTCGTTATCCATTTGGTTTGTAACAATATTTTGATTCTGGGAAACATGTGTGAAAGTAATGAATTCAAAATGTCTAACCAATTGTTTAGTGTGCATGAATTTTCTAAAAAGGAAAGGATCACGTACCTGGTAGCTGTTGTTCTACTGGGAAACAAGGATCTAGAAGTCTAAAAATACACGAAGGTGACGAATGCCCAACTGGATGGAAGCAGTTAAGAGATTGGTCACATCATTTTACTGGGCCTAGTTATTGGTAGCAGCACCAATACACACTCCGTTGAGGTGGATCAACTTGTGTGAAGGGGAATATAACACCCAAGTTGTGCAGGTGAGTTTAAGAGACCATCTACTTATGCCATTAGAAAATTTGACATGAATAGGGGGAGCAGGATTCATATAGTAAAAATCACAAAAGCATACCATAAGGATCAAGCATTAAAAAAGGTGGAAAATAAAAGGAAATATAACTATAGAAATCGAAGCACTGGGATCAGGGGGATGGGGGATAAGCATATAATATCTTGAGGTACAACCCATTACAGTTGCTGGTCCAGAGATGTCCTTCAAAATCTACTAAGATGTATGCTCCCTTTTTAAGGCAGTTCCTGATGATGAATGGGCCTTTCCTCATAGACTCACACTTTCATTTTCCATGCTTGTTATGGGATTAGTCATAAATGAGCACAAGGTATTCTTTCTTGAAGGTGTGTGGATGAACACAATTACCATAATTGGATTTGGATCGATGTTTGGTATCCTTGAGAATCTGGATATGTATCGAGTGGTCTTCGTCCTCTTATTCCAACATGAGTAAGCATTGCTTGAGCGACAAGGTATTTAGGAGAAGCTCAATGGCTATGTGTAAGGATGGTATCTAACACTCTATGGGGAGAACAGATTCCACCTCATGTACCAAGTGGAAGGGGTAAAAGTATGTAGTGTTTTTCATCGGTGTGCAATAGGCCCATAAGGCTGGAAAGAGCATGTGATGCTAATTGGACTGATGTTTATCCACCTTTCCTTGGAGCATGGTTTTGAGGATCTTGTTAACCACCTCAACTTGGTCATTTCCCTGCAGATAGTTTGAAGAGGCATATTGATGCTCAAATTTTAGATGTTTATATATCATCTTCCATACAACGTCCTCAAAATGTTGTTTGTCGCTAGAAACAAGTTTTAGAGGAACCCTGAAATGGGTAATGACATGGTTAAAGAAGAATAGTTCTGTAGTCTTAGCTTGGAAGTTAAATGTGGGAATGGCCTTGGCCCATTTAGTGAAGTAGTCGATGACCATGATGATGTATTATGACCACTAGATGAGATTGGATTATGATCCATTAAATCGATGGCCCATTTGCAGAAAGGACCAATAGTGATGATGACATCATCCGTAAGGCATCAACATAAAATGATGTTGACACCACGTTGATAAAGGACATCACCAATAAGAAAGTATCGATAAGATTGATGGTGGATACGATGTCAATCATTGTGACTAAGGGGAGATGCAAATTTTTGGGTGGGTAGATAGACTAGGATGTCTATGTACCATGGGTCATCTGAAGAAATGGTAAACATATGTTCGTTGGGTAGATTGACTGTGATTATAGGTGATGCAGAGTAGGAGGGTGAGTTTGTCATAAGTTGTGCCAAGGATAGTGCCTTGGTGCTTTTGGGTGTGATGAATTCAAGGCATACTCTTCTAGCATAATGATCCATTTGGCTAACTGACATTGAATAAGGTAGCGGCTCAAGAGATAGACCATCAGCTTGAAGTCTTCCACTACTGTAGTTTGGCTCATAAGAATGTAATGGCACACTTTATGAACTGAAAAGATGATGTCTACGGACATTTTCCCCTCATGGGGATAACATCGTGGTGGGCCAGACAATATATAAATCACGTAGTATATGGCATGCTCTTGGTGAGAAATATATTCCTAGACTAGAAATCTTATGATGTCAAGATCAGATGTTGAAATCTAAAGGATGAAATCTAGTGGTGAAATTAAGGGTGCAAAATTCAAGCCTTATTTCAATGCATCGAAAGTAGATTGTGTCTAAGTGCCCCAAATGAATGGAAATTTGGTCTAAAGAAAGCGCAAGAAACCATGGAATTTCATGGCATAATCTGGGATGAATCATATGCAAAAATTGGCCCCACCTTGTAGGATTTGAAATTGGTGCAAGGTGGTAGGGATGGAAGGTCAAGGATATATTGAACCTTCAAAGTATCTACTATGATACATTTTTGGGAGACAATGAATCCCATAAATTGTATGGCATGGACATGAAACACACACTTGATGGGGTTCACACGAATGTTGAATTTTTGACATCATAGGAAGACTTGCCCGAGTTCTTCCAAGTGATGAGATATTTTATTGGATCAACCTGTGAGATTGTCTAAGTAGACAAGGATGATATGGACCAAGTCATGAAAATAGAAAGTCATGGCCGGCTGAAAGGTGGCTCCAACATTTTTTAGGCCAAATGGCATAACGCGATAGGAAAAGGTTCTCGAAGGGGTGGTGAATGCAATATTATACTGATCCTCTTTGTGGATCTGAATATGGTTGTAACCATAGAATCCATCCTTAAAGGAAAGGACCTTGTTTCCAGCACATGCATCAGTGAGTTGATCAATAAATGGTGTCAAGAAGTTATCTTTTCCACATGCCAGATTCAAATCCTGAAAGTCGGTACATACATGAATGGTGCCTTGATTTTTCTTCACAGTGAAAGCGTTAGAAACCCAAGTGGTGTACACAATTGGGTATATGAAACCTGCTTGGCACAACTTCTCAATTTCTTCCTTGACCACTAGCATTTTGGATGGATGAATTTGTATTTCCTTTTGGAGGACAAGAACAATGTCAGTCCAAGTGTCAATGTTATTATCAATGATCGAAGGATTGAGGTTGGGAAATTCAGTCTAAGACCAAGAAATAAAATCACAAAATTATTGAAATAGAGCTTTGTAAGCAGTGGCCTCTGTGGGAGTGCAAGAGGCGCCTAATGTGATGTGTTTGATAACAAGGGTTTGATAGAAATATCCAAATGAATAGTGGGTGAGATGTTTTCCATGTCCTTCTTTGAAGGTGTCGGGGTCTAGGATAGGATTATTGAACCAATCAACATTTCCATAAAGAAAAAATTTTGACTCGACCGAGAGGTGATCAACTATATATGTGGTAGGTTTCTCATGGATAAAGTAAGTGCGACGATGCATATCATGCCAAGGAAACTCAGGCTTGATTAGTGCTTCAAGTATGTATTTGTCACTTCCAAAGCATTGGGTGGAGAGATCAAAGGGATTAGTCTGATTTGATGATGTGACTGTTGGGTCCATGGTCGAGATAATGTAAATGGCATTCGTCTCAGTCGAAGAAGATTTCAGGGGGTGGATTTATTCAACAACGGTGATATGAGATTCCAATGATAGCTTGCGCAAGTAAGTCAACACTGAATGATATTCTGGTAAATTAGGGAAATGGTGGGAGTGATTACAGTAGAGGCCACAAATCGCACATGAATAATTTGTACATAAATATTTATTACATGAATGAGGAGTGGTTGGCACTTGAACTACCGAGATGTTCTCTCTATCATCCAACGTCTATACGTAAGTGTGGAGGATAAACGATCGTGGATAGTTTTGCGTAGCTTGATCTATGACATCACACAAAGTGCAAGGCAGAGGTGCTCGAGCTGAGGCCGTAAGAGGAGTATTCATGGCTTTGTTCATAGTTTTCAAGGTAGTTTTATTTGTAGTTTTTCTTCCGTCCTTTTGTACAAGAGGGATGGTGCTGGAGGGTGTTTCCGGAAACACACCAAGAGGTGGACGATTGGCAGTGTCAATTGGTTCGACTAGTTGTAAAATGACCTATGGATTTGGAGTGGGATTTGGTGCAAGAAAGTACGAGATATGAAGCCCTAATGTTAATCCCGTGAGATTTAGTGTTGCCATCACAAGCATGCTAATGAATCGTAATGGGGGAAACAATAAGGGGATTGTATATATTGGTGCAGCTCCCACATGTTTAGGTAACGATGGTGGTTGAGATTGGGATTTCCATTGAGGTTGTGGTTGGGGTTTCGATTGGGTGGCAGGATGAGGTTTAGGGATTGATTTACTCGAAGAAACAGTACACAATTCATATATCTCTACGATTGAGGTGGGTGAGGGAAAATCCTTAAATATGGTTTTCATTGGAGCATCAGAATAAATACCTAGCCCTGCGATAGAATTGATGGGATGGACACACCAAGGGAAGAATTTTCAACCTTGGGGAGGACAATTTTGGGAGTAGCTAGCACTTTGGGGTCATAGTAGGTAAACTGGTCGAGTTTGAAAACCATCCCTTCATGGGGAAACATCCTGAGTTGGAACACAAATGAGAAAATGGCCTTCATCACATACATGTAACTACGTCCTAAAAGAAGGTTATAGTCGAGTTGGGAATTAATGACTTAAATATCCATCATGACAGTTTTGTCAGCTAACTCAATAGGGACATTTGGGAGAAGGCCCTATGGTGGGGATGCAAGACGATCATAAACATGCAATGCCATCATGGAAGGATGGAATGGAGGTGACCCAAGTTTCTACCACAAAAAGGTGGACACTAACCATGAGTCACCTTGATTGACAATGCATTAATGTATTACTAAGTTCCTCATGGAGAGGGGGACCTGAAACACGATGGATGAAGGAATGCAGGGTTCGAACTGATCCAAGTCGAATGACATTAAACATGAGTCATATGGGTTGATCACAGCTAACACAGACAACAAGGATTTTCATTGCGTTGGGAATTTTTTAAGAACTTCCAAGAATGACACAACGTTGGGGGATTGGGATAGATCATCCACACTGTTATAGTTGGGAGAAGAACGAGCATTAGGATTATTTGTAATGCAATGCAAAGGAAATTTGGGGGCTTTGGGTGGGCCATTTGTTAGTGGTGGAGGGACACATAAAGATTGGTCTACAAGGGTAGATGCGACAAATTTATCTTCACGTATAGTCTCAGTAGCTGAACCATATTGACTACAACAGGTCTATGGGTTGAATTTGGAAGACATCATTAAGAGGTGGTGGATGCCTGACTTGGGGAGTTGACTCAAGGATGCAATGTACATAACCGATGTTTGTGTGGTGACAACCCCTTGTGTGGGTAATGGATTTTTCAACACCATTAGTTGTGTAGTTGTTTTCAATGGGTTAGGTTGTTCCTCTGATGCATCTATGGATTCCTGATGATTAGCCTGATTCCATAGCTAGTGGGATTTTTCCAAATTGGGGAAATAATGCATGTAATGTCCATAGACATTGTAGAAATAAAACAGGTGGTTTGTTCTTAACTAAGGGTTCTTTCCTTGATTGGGTACTGGTTGATTGGGGTTCTGATTAGTAAGATTTTCACAATTATCACTCAGAGGGTTAGGACGTTGACCACCCCCACCCCAACATTGGCTGTTTTCATGTTTCCTACCTTATATCCGATTAGATTGTGCTTGTTGATTATGGGGGTTTGTTTGGGTCTAAGCCTCGTTCCATTGGGAATAAAATTTCCCTTATGGAACCAGACAAGCTTGAAGTTGGGTGAGTACAGGAGCTAGTAGATATCGGTTGGGGAAAGGGTAATAAGAGCTAGGTACTAGAGGGGGAGCATACCCTTGCAGATTGTTAGCGAAAATAAGTCCTCCATAAGTGGGTCCATGGACATGGTGAGTAAGGGCTGCAGGAACATACAAGGGCATCACTCTGGAGTGAGTCATTGCACATGATAGATTAGGGACACAACTCATCATCAAGTGTGCAAGACTAGGGTGGGGTTATACGTGGGAGGCGGTGTGGGGGGAAAAGGCACATAGGGTCTAATGATAGACACAACATGAATGATGACTCCATTAGAGACATGTGATGTCCCTATCTTATCCTTCCAAGAGGAATCATTGTGAGGGTCATCAAGATAAATAGTTTATAGGTAGCTTGATTGGGCGTATATAAATTCAAACTGTTCATCTTGGAGGATGGCATCTTCTTAAGTTTGGGGACATTCTAATGTCACATCCTTGGCGATGGCTAGGAGATACTTCAAGAAACAATATAAGAATATTCAGTCATCCATTTTAATATTGCATAAACTTTGACATCTACACCATTCATGGATATGGTCTATGACATGGGTGGTCATAGTCTGTCTAGGAGAAAGAAGGATCTAAATGATAGCATCGTCACAAACTAGTAACTAGAAGAACTACAGGAAATTTGAAGCTAGGGATGCAAAGGTGGGATGTATCCCATGGGGCTAATTGATATACCACTTAGCAGCATCACCGATAAAGGTTCATTCTAATAGGTGTTGTCGAATATAGTCATCCACTATAGAGTTAGAGGAACAACACAAGTGGAAGGACATAATATGATTCTGAGGGTCCTCTCCAACCTTCCCACCAAAGTTAGGGATGTCTAAAGGGATCTTGGTAGGAATAGGAGGCCACGTAGGGTCATGTTGAATAGGGTTGTTAGTAAATATTTCCAAGTAAGGAAGTTTGAGACTAGCTATTAACGAAAGACTAGTAGTAGGATGTGACATGGTAAATACAACATGAAGCAAAAGAATAGCATGCATCAAGATGCATAAAAATAAGGAGTTCAAGATGTAGAGAAATAGATAAAAAGGAAAAAAACAAGTTCAGTTCCCATCTATCAAAGGCACAGTCGCAACGTGGGGCACAACAGACTGAAAAAAAGTTGCAACGAGAGTTGCAAACCCATAAACGGGCTGGGTCATGATTTTTGGGGGAAAATATGTGACCTCGGCCGTGATTTTCCTGGAAAAAGTCATGACCTCAGTCACGCTTTAGTAGGAAAAATTTATGACTTGGCCTGGTAAAGGCAAGTTGCTCTTCTTGAGGGAAAACATGTGAATTGGGTCACTAAACTAGGTCCTACAGGCACGACCTAGGCCAAAAAAATCATTTTTTAAAATTGCACTGCATTTGTTCTGGCCAAACTTCAAATTATCGGTCGGAAACCTACTCTAAAGATAAAAAAGGTCTGATATGACTCTAATAGCAAAAGAAAATGGCCATGCAACTTGAAAAAAAATTGAAATTTTTTTTTTAAACTACTAGCTTAATCAAACCACAGATCGATGGAGATCGACTCGGTTGGAGTCACCAAAACTGTAGATCGGTTGTTCACAGTAGATGGTTCAAAAATGCACCTGCTAAGACATAAGGAAGACTTAGTAACAATTCAAAAATGATGATGCAAATATGAAGTAATTAACAGTAAATGACAATAAATAAAAACTAAACTGCATGATGAAACTATATAGAAAGGAAATTTAAACTAAATATTTTTCATTCTTTCACACATACAAGAGGGTAGGGAAAGAATTTTTTTACTTTATTTCATAAACATAAAAGAGTACAATAGTTAAGTTACCTCAAAGAGAGTGAGTAGAAGGACATTATAGAGGGTGGAAGCAGCAAATCCTTGGTCTCCATGAAGCTTTGGTTTTTCTATGCATAAAGGTCACTAAAGGTAGCCAACACTCAAAATGGCTGAAAGAAGAAGTCAAATGGGAGCTTCAAGGGTTTCTAGGAAATTTTGGCAGAGTGATGGTAAGGTAATAAGTCAGAGAGAATAATGTGATCCTTCACTATCTATTTATAGAAATATTTCCCTAGGCTTCTTGCCCGTGGTATTAGGCAAACCATGGTATTAGCTCTTGGTAATGTATGGGAGTTTAGGGTTTTCCATCATTTTTTACTTTTTTTTAATATTTTCCCCCTTTTTCCTTTTTTATTTCATTGTTTTCCTATTTTTGGAGAATTGTCCCTATTTTGAGGGACGTGTTTCCTTATTTTGAGGGAATTAATCCATTTTCCCCTATTTTGGAGAAATAATAATTTTGAGCCAATTTGTGGGTTTTGACTTAGGCTTTGTTGGTTAATGAAGGGTTTTATGGGGAAAAATAAGGAATGTGGTGATGTATCTATGGGATGAGTATGGTGAGTCATTTTTTAGTGTTAACATTTCTATCACACACCCCTAAATACCTATATAAAAAAAATCAAAAACTAAATGCATGTATACTTTTGTACTTCTAGTATCATTGAATCAAATTACTTTATTTGATTTACATATTGTACTCTACACAAAATTTATTTGATTCTAACATGGTTTTGATTCACTTCTTGGGATCATAGATCAACCAAGGTGAGTCCCTCTAAAACATTATTTAGCAACATGTCAAGATAATTTTCTTGAATAACATCCAAGGTCTAGGATTCAGTCCTAAATACATTTGTTACATTTGTATGCTAGGGTTTAGGATCTAAGCCTTACTTCTTTTATGAGCATACCAGCTTAGGTTTATAAGCATCCTTACATAAATATTTAAGCTAGCACATTTAGGATGATGAGGGTTTAAACCCTACAAAACCTTGCATGAACTTAATTTAGATTACTAACGTGTATTAGTGTTTGATGAACAATCGACTGATCTAACTGTATCTTCTACATTTTCCAAATTATAAATTCTTTGTTAATACTTAAGAAATGTGGAAAGCGAATCTCTATAATTTTAATTGTTAAATTGTAAGGTTTCTGCAATCCTGACTTTCGTACTGCGGATTATGGGTTGTGGGACCTTTAATTATAAGGATGAGTTTTAACCGTTTCTGCATTCTCGACTTTCGCATTGTGGATTGCTGGTTGTGGGACCTCATCTTCCGATTTGTTTATTTTTAATGATTTTGCTTTCCATATTTCCGATTGCGGATTCAATGGACTATGGAATGCGGGTTGCAAAAATTCAACTTTTCATTGTTTTTAATTTAGCGATTCCACATTCCGACATTCCGATTGTGGATTAGGTGGATTGTGGACTGTGGGATGCGAGATTTTTTAATCTCTTTCTTGAACATCTCCTGTTTAAACTTGCAATGCACCTTTTATGGTTGGCTCATGTTGAAATCAACCATTAAGCCTTTTTTAGAGACATATAGATTGTGTGAACTGGAAATCCCTTGAAGATGTCTTTGTGCTTTAATTGATTGTAATTCTAATTAGTTGTGGGCTTGAGTTGTTCTATATATTTTATTGCTCTATTGTAGTTGGATGTTGACCTTTTATGCATTGAAGATTGGAGGCTGTTGTATGAACTTTTAACTTGTTGGAGGAGTCATAAACAACAAACAAACCTTGCTGGAAGGATTTGTTTTATATAGAAAAATAACTACTATTAGTCACCGAAAGATCCCAAAACACAGCACTCATGCACAACATTATGGGAATGAATTTTTTATGGCAATATTTGATACATGATCATCCCAAATTTGCAAAAATGAGCTAATATATGTTAATATTGTTTGCAAGCATGCCTAATCACAACCAAACATTAATTATTTCAAATATTTTCATAACATGAGAAATCATCCAACAAATATCAAATGGAATCATTGATGTGGAACCTTTCTTTTATCTTGCTATCCCATGAGAACTTACTCAATTTGCTTGCCATACATTTCCATTATTAGATCAAATGATTAACTTATGCACATTGAGAGGACATCTACAAAAGGACTACTGGATTTTGGTGAGCATTATAATGGTATACTAATTAAATGGGACCTTTAGTTTTATTTTTTGCAAAAATTTTCAATGCTTAGTTGTTGACATTGATTTGAGTCAACATAGGTATCCTATTACTGTTTCCATTATCTCCCTTTTTGAAATGCTTTGTAGAAAGGATTAAATGGTATATAATTAAATATTTGATATGTGATCATGCAAAACTTGCAAAAATGAGCTAACATATGTTAAGATTGTTTTCAAGAATGCATAATCTTAACAAAAATTTAATTATTTTCCAATTTATTCAAACATGAGAATGCTCCCAACATATATATCAAATGGAGTCATTGATATGTCCAATCTGGTTCATATGTTCATATTTTTTTAATATTTAACCATTTTTTAAATATTTCATAGTTATAATTATATTAAAATGTTGCAAGTTGATCGTGGAAAAGAAGTAGCCTCAGGACAGGTAAATGATTAACAATTTCAATTTACATATAATGTGAAATTTATTATTTATTTATATAATTGAAATAAATTTTTCGTTGTTGAAATATGTATTCCAGAAGCCATGATGGTGATGATCGATATGATGAGGAGGACTTGTACGATTCCCCCGACCCATTTGTAACAATCAATAAGCTTGTCACTAAAGCGAACAATGAAATTGTTTACTTGCTTCGCATTAAAGATCCAACTCTTGAGACTACAAAAAGGATCAACAACTTGATGGAATACCTTCAGAGATATAAGAAAATAACCCTATTTTAAATTGATTTTATTTGTGTCACAAGTTCAATTATGGAATATTTTTTTTAACTTGTACATTATCTAAATGAAAAACAAATATTTCTTATATATGATTTTTTGGCACCTCACTGCTCACTCTAGTCAGATCTTCAGAAGTACTTAATAATTTTGTACTTCTACTTAAGAGTTCCTATCATCCTTAGATAATTAACTTACCAAACCCACCATGCATGAAGGTGATTTTCTTCCTCAACCTATGTTGTTAAAGGAAACTAGTTCAATGCAGTCAACGTGGAACCCAAAACATACATTAATGTCCGACATTGGTTATCACTAAATGTAGCTTAGGTGATTTTTTTCATGTCACGGGATATCTGTATTTTTTTTTTAAATTCCACATATCCGTTAGATATCCGACGACCACTTCCAAAGAATCCGACACCATCGCCATACCACCGATGGCTAAAGGCATTGGATATCTGACTTCTTACAATGCAAATACCTTGGATATCTAATGGACCCGCACAAAGAATATGACTTCGTCTCCATACAACCGACAGCTAAAGGCGTCAGATATTTGACTTCTTACAATGCAAATACCATCGGATATCCAACGGACCCTTAGAAAGAATCCGACGTCGTCGCCATACCAATGATGGCTAAAGGCGTCGGATATCTATCTTCTTACAATGCAAATACCATCAGATATCCGACGAACCCTTACAAAGAATACAACGCCTCTTTTGTCGAATATCGGACCTCCTATAAAGTGAGAGTTGTCAAATATCCAACCTCCTATAAAGTGAGAGTTGTCGGCTATCAAACGGAAATGTTAAAAGAAGAGTTTTGGGATATCCAACCGGACTATGTCGGATATTCGACAAGTTCATTTTACTGTCGGATATCCACTAAAGTTGAACTCACATTTATAAAAGAATATGCTTTTCGGATGGTCGACAACATGATGTCAAAAATCGGACTTCTATGCCATTGGATTTTGGCTTAAAAAATGCTAGTGAATTTGACTCAAACATAGTTGCATGATAGACAACATAAATGTGGAAGTAAGGTTCAGTCCTATGACTTTGACATAGAATATAAAAAGGGTAAGATGAATCTTGTAGTTGATTCCCTCTCTAAGAAGCCTACGTTTTCTTTGCCGCAAGTCCCAACTAATTGGAAGGTACAATTAGGTATTGAATATTCTAAGAACCAGTTTTCTCGTGAGGTGTTGGATGGGTTTATTCAGGATGATGCTTACAAAATCATTAATGATGTCATATATTACAAAGATAGAATTTTTCTAATTCCCATATCAAACTTAAAAGAAAATATTTTGGAGGCTTTCCACAATGCACCAGTGGTGAGTTACCCTAGATTCCTGAAAAACTTATCAGAAGGTGAGAGAGAGGTTCACTTGGAAGGGCCTAAAAAATGATTTGTTAAGGCATGTAAGGGAGTATACTACATGCCTACAGAATAAATTTGATAACACTCATCCTGCTGGTCTCCTTCAACTCCTACCAATTTCAGAAAAAAAGTGGGAAAGTGTGTCCATGGATTTCATCATCGGGTTGCCCAAAACCCAGGGTAAGGATAGTATTTTTGTAGTGGTTTATAGATTGAATAAATTTGATCACTTATTTTCCATCACATCAGCTATGACTTCTAGTCAAGTTGCTGCATTGTTTTTTAAAGAAGTATTCAGATTGCATGGTCTACCCAAGACTATAGTAAGTGACTGAGATAGCAAATTTACTAGTGCTTTCTGGAAAACTTTGTTTGAAATAGTTGGAACTAGTTTGAACCTTAGCACGGTTTATCACCCTTAGAATGATGGCCAAACCAAGAGGGTAATCCAATGGCTCAAAGGTTATCTCAGGAATTATTTTAGCGGGCAGCAGAAAACATGGGTCACTTGGCCACGCTTAGGAGAATTCTTTTATAACACTACATTCCATCTCTCCATTGGAATGACACCATTTAAAGATCTGTATGGGTATGAATTACACACATTTGTAGATTTGATTTTTGGGGATTGCAGAGCACAAAAAGAAAAGGATTGGCTCCATGAAATCGAAAACATTCTCAGGGCACTCAAAGAAAACTTGCAGATTGCACATAACTAATAGAAGGTAAATGCAAATAAGCTCATAATAGACCAAACATTCCAAGAAGGTGATTTAGTCTATTTGAGGTTAAAACCATACATGAAATGTTCTCTGAAATAAAAAAGGGATGAGAAATATCATCCAAGATTTTATGGACCATACAAGATCATAATAAAAATTGGTGAAGTTTCCTATGAATTAGATTTTCCTTCCGGGAGAAAGATACACAATGTTTTCCATGTGTCATGGTTGAAGAAAGAAGTTGGCCAGCAAGTAACAATTGTGGAATAATTGCCTCCTCTCGATGATGAAGGACACCTGGTATTAGAACCAAAAAATATTTTGCAGGTTAGAGAAAGGAGGCTGAGGATCCAAACCATTAAAGAATATCTAGTGCAGTGGAAAGGGTTTCCTAGGGAATGTGCAATGTGGGAGAATGAACAGATTCTGCAACATCCAAGATTGCACCTGCTTGAGGACAAGCAATATTAGGGAGGAATTCCTCTCATGTTCCCTCCCTAGTAGCCACTTGGTCAATACTTGGACCCTCAAATCCCTAAGGTTCTAGGAAGGAGAATTAAGTGGAGGATAATTAATTAATTGGGATGAATTTTGGTACAAGGCCTATAGTAATTAATAATTTCATAATTTAATTTTTAATTATTTTATAATTATTTCCTTATAATTATTAATTAAATTTTTCGAAAGTAATGATGTTCACATGGATAGGAGGGCACATGAGGATAAGGTGGACCTCACCTACTCAAGTGGAAAATGATAGAAACAACAACGAGTCAGCTAAAAGCAAGGTGGAAGCATAAAAAGATAGAAACAGGCAAGAGCAAGAAAAAATAGGCAAAAGAAGAAAGTAGGAAAGTCAAAAAGAAGGAAAGTGGAGAAAGAAACCAATTTAAAAAAGAAGGCAACATCCATAAAAGCTTAGGAGGGTGCAATTTATCAAATCAGTTGAAGACACGGAGCAAGCAAGTTGCATAAGGAAAAAATATTCCTAATTCTGTCAATGAAGGTAAGGTCACCTCTCCCACATGTCAATGGCTTCCCTGGGAAACTACCCAAGTTATAAAAGGATGCTAGTGTGCATTCACAACTTTTGGTTGCTTGATTATTCTCTTGAGATCTTTTGCTTCTCAGAGTTGATTGATGTTCCTCAACCAAGCTTGGGAGATGAACCCCAATGCAATTAATGTTCTAGTTTGTACATGATCAGATCCAGAGCCATGGAATAATTATATACAAGCCTACATCAATCCTTCATTCAAGAATCTATGATATTCAGAGAGTGATCCTCAGTCACAGTACAATTGGAGAGAGTTTTGAAAAAGTTACTCTAGAGGAGACCATCGATTTTAGTGAAGGTTCCCCTGAGAATATTATGAAGTCCAGTGAACCCTCCATATCCATATACCAGATCTGATTTCATCCCCCTTGCATATCCATTGCAAAAATTCTTCTTCATCTCCTCATATCATACTCATTCTCTCAGTTTGTAAGATTTCTCTAGCATTGGACACTCCTTGAAGATATGAATATTAAAACTCCTCTAATTTATGCTTAGTATCTCCCATTTCTATTTGATTATGTTAATAAACTCATGATAGAAACCTCGTATACTTCATAAGTGAATTTTGTAAGCCTCTGAGGAAGTTTGAATCAAGCAATTCCAATATTATCTCTTTAATCACTTTTTCTTGACTAGTTTTACAATTTTTGTAATTCAAAGCTATGTATGAGCCATTTCTATGTTATGATGGTAATTTGTGAATCCCAAGATCTTACTGAATAATCCCCAACCATTTCCATGAGGATTCAAAGGGATCTCATTATGTTTGGAAGAACTTGGAAAACTACTAGTTGAGCAGTCCAATATAGCGCCTTTCTCTCTTTGGTTTCCAAACTCAACCAGAACCTACCAAATTCTCATAAGCTCTTGTGCAAAACCTATTTATGATGTTAATATATGATATATTCCATTTAGTTACCTTGATTTGTGAGAAAATAATTTTAGAATGCATATGTTGGTGTGTCAAGGAAGCCTCAAAGTATACCTCAATGAAAATTGTTGTTGAAAAATAAATGGCCCCAATACCATGTGCATAGGACATAGAAGATATCCCTGGATATGATATGTTTATTGCTGCAAATTCACCCATACATTTTTTAGATCATAAATATCCCAAATTCCTAACCCTGGAGGAATCTTATTATACCCTAGACCAGCTCTTTTCCAACTAGTTTTGTTAACTAGTTTCTGCTTGTGAAAATTTGTGTTATGAATTTTAAATTTTGGATAATATAGTCTTCAACCTTACATGGATATTACAGTGATGTGGGTGATAATTTCATACCTGTATTTGGTGCCCATATCCCTGAAGTAATTCACAGAATAATGGGATGTGTTCGTGAAATCTGTGGTGTGTTGGGAGAAATTTCCATTTTTGGAGAGATTATGGATGAATTTACATAGGAGGAGATATAGGAGGCATCTAAAGAGAAGGAAGAGGCTAGTGCTGATGAGTAGGATGTGGCCCTTTAAAAAAATGGAAAGAATCAAAAGGGATAAGTAGTGGAGCTACTTGAGGGAAGGACATGAGAAAGGTAAAATTCTTTAGATGTAAAAAATTTCTCCACTATGCAATCCAGTGTCCAAACATGAGAAAAGGAAAGAAGAAGGATGAGAGAGAGGTATTATTTGTATCATCACCTAAAGTGGAGGATTACACTAAGAAGTTTGAGAATGATTTCTCCTTGTTGATTCATGTCTCGAGTAGTAGTGTTTCCAAGAGTTCGAACATTGGTGCATCACTGCATGGTATGCGCAAAGTAGGGAAACATGCCACATGACTAGAAAATGAGCTGTGTTCCTATACTTGGAAGGTATCGATTGAGGGATGCATATAGAGAGTTATTTTGACACCACACATGTAGTAGATGGGGTTGGATGGGTTATATTTTAGCTTGAGTCTAGGGGATATCTGGAGGTGGATAAATTATTTTCAATACCATAGATGAGAAAGAACTTTCTCTCAGTATTAGATATGAATGATGATGGATATGCAGTCTTATAACATCCCGATAATTTCATAAAAATTAAAAAAAAATAAAGCAACATTAAATGTCTAAATTACCAATGCAGAAATAATAATTGTTAAACAAAGCAGCATTTAATACCGAAATTACTAATGCAGAAAAAAAAATAAATACTAATCTTTTAATTAATGATGAATTATGATAACAACAACTTTAACTTCATAGCACAAAGTACTTCATTAGTTATGCTTATATTTATTTGAAATCTACATACTGTAATTAAGAGTAATATGACAATTCAAGTGTTAAGAGTAATTATGTTTTTCAGTTAGTCATCAATGTTTGGTGAAGATTCTAAGTGCTTCCTTGCTTCAGGTATGGATCTTTGTCTAAATTCTATATGTGTTAACTTGGCCATAATTACAAGTTGCAAAAGTAGTATTTATTAATATTTTCCTAGACTTATTAGTGAATCGTCAAATTCTTGTCAGATTTAAATGCATAAGTATTATTTTGATCCTGTCGTCATTTCTCCAATAGCAAATAGTAGTAATCGTATGTACATTTTACTAAAAGAACGTTTCAATTTATATGTTGCTCTTTAACGTAAAGATATAAGTTAATAGCTATTTAAATTTATGTGTATTAGCTTGAAAATAATAATTATAACTATAGTAGCATTTATAGTTCTCAATTTGTAATTCTATAAAGAATCATATTAAAATCATTTATAAATTCTATTATGTTTTGTAATAGATAAGGAAATGTACACCATTGTGATTATGTGCCTACTATTGAACCCTAAACTAAACACTAAACATTGGATAACTATTACGAATGTGATTTACATAATTGTGAAGTCATTTATCAAACTATACAATCATATTAATGTTGCATGCTATGATTTACAAATAATGGAGTACATTACAAAAACAAAAGTCGAATTTATACATTTGAATGCCACAAAAACATACATTTGATTTACCAATGTATTGGAAATGCAATGAATTAAACGTTGTAACCCTAGTCTTGACACTGGCAGGTGATACGATGGGTAATGAATGTTTGAGTACGAATGTGTGGGCATTGTTAATAAGACTGGACTTGACATTTAAGACACCTGACTACTGCATTGAGTGTAAATATTAGTGGATGCTCTCATGGCTGAATAATACATGAAGGGGTTCACAACTTTGCATTTTAACGTTCAGCTGTAATAGGATTTTCCTTTTGGTCTACCGAGTTGGCATCGCAGTGGATGAAATAATAAATGGAGAGTTTAATGCAATGGTTTCCCGATTCTCAATGTATCTCATTGGCACCTCCTCCATTGTCATCTCAACAAATCTTGGACATTGAAAGGAAACCCTAATCCTTCATCGTAAGTAGAGTTGGAGTGTTTGTCTACCTTGATTTCACCTGTTAGCATTGAGGTAGTGAGGCCGACAGCCTGCTACTATGTAGGGTTTGGGAGAGTTCTTTCTCGAGGGTTCTCTCCTTGGTTTCGAACCTAAGACCTGTGGGAAGATCCTGTTAGTTCTTGGTGTCATGTAAATTGTAGTGCCGAGCCACCAAACAATATTCGATGATGTTTTAAGAAGTGGTTTTAGGGTTTTCTTTCCTATCCAGAAATGGAGTTTTTCTTCTATTTCACTGCGTTTACAAGATGGTTCTATCGTCGAATGTCACGGGTGTTAAGATTTAATATGCTAAGACATAAAATATCAGCATTGCATTTCATTATCAAACAATAGCATATACATGATCACTGAAAGAACAACAAGCACATCATAAACAAAACAGACACAAATTTATCCTGGGAAACCCTCATGCGGTAGAAAACCTAGCAAACCTTCCTCAATATAGATGATCAAAAACACATATATGTATATCCCAAACATGAGCTCCTTCTCCTCCATAGCAGATCTCTCTCTCTCACCTATGCGCTATTCACAAGTGAGTGAATAATGAGTGATTGTGATAAATGAGGAACACACTCCTCTATTTATACACTACTCTGACTTGTCTTCTACATTAACTAGGTCGGCCCCAACTTAACCACTTAACATAATGTTACAGGGCCGATCCCACTAGGGTGGTCTAATAACCCTTTAACCCACATGACTCATACAGGGCCGACCCCCACTAGGGAAGTCTAATAACCCAAGCTGCCACATTATCCATAGAGGAATAAAACATCTTCAGATATACAATAAGGTCTTCATGGAAGAATGAAACATCTACGGAATAATAAAGTACAAATATAATATTCTTAGAAGTTACAGTATTTCAACACTCCCCTTTAACAAGAAGGATATTATAAGAACATCTTCAGGAGCAAGGATTCATTAACTACATGACACATCTATAAATCATTGGAAGGTTTCTCAACATCATTAGTAACTCAACTAGTTACTAGAATATCTTCAGGTATTCAATACTAGAGTATCAACATCATCAATATTGAGCCTTCACCTTCTGCAGCACTCGATCAGCTACAAAATCCTCATCATCTAGATCACCCGATCAACAGCCTCATCATCTGGATCTACTGATCATCATCATAACAACATCAACTAGATCCTCTCGATAAATAACATCACATCATCAACTAGATCCTCTCGATCAACAACATCATGTCATCAACTGGATCCTCTCGATCAACAAAATCACATCATCAACTGGATCCTCTCGATCAACAGCATCACATCATCAATTGGATCCTCTCGATCAACAGTATCACATCATCAATTGGATCCTTGATCAACATCTGGATCCTCTTGATCAACAACATCGACATCTGGATCCTCTCGATCAACAACATCAACATAGCAACATACTCTACAATGCACATGATCCAATTATAGGATGATCAATCCCGCTCACTTTAGGACATAATTCCAAGGATGATACAATCCTATCATGTGCATTTTGAACAACCGTTCAGGGATGATGCAGTCCTATCATGTACATTTTGAACCAAATTTTCAGGGACGATGCAATCCTATCATGTACAATTTGAACCAAACATTCAAAGACGATGCAGTCCTACCACGTACATTTTGAACCAAACGTTCAGGGACAATCCAGTCATGATCTGCTTAGAGGATGATCAATCCTTCTCACTTTAAGACACCTCTCATGTCTAGGGACGATGCAATCCTGATATACTTACACGATGATCAATCCTTATCACTTTAAGACACCTCTCATGTCTAGGGACAATGCAATCCCGATCTACTTACAAGATGATCAATCATGATCGCTTTAAAACACCTCTCATGTCTAGGGACGATGCAATCTCGATCTACTTACAAGATGATCAATCCTTATCACTTTAAGACACCTCTCATGTCTAGGGACGATGCAATCCCAACCACAGTGCCAGTCATTTTTTATACTGGACGTGACCTAGATTAAATCTAAGATTTTACCACCTGTGAAGGATCACCTGCTACAGTCCACGAGCGAACATTACATCATTACAGGACTTGTGAATGATCACCTACTGCTACACTAAGCAGTCTAAAAGTGCACATTACATCATTCCAGTCAACCACAGAGCCAGTACTATTTCAACTGGGGTGTGACCTAGATCAGATCTAGGATTTACAACCACAAATCCAGTACTATTTCAACTAGGGTGTGACCTAGATCAAATCTAGGATTTACAACCTATGAATGATCACCTACTAATCCAGGAGTGAACATTACATCATTACAGGTTTTGTGAATGATCACCTACTACTATGCCGAGCAGTACAGGAGTGCACATTACATTATTCACCAACATCTTTCTCGAAGACAAGAGTCTACGGATCAATTCAGGGACCAAAGTCTGGGGATGATACAATCCCCTCTCATCCACTAGGGACCACTTCTCAGAGACATATGTCTATTTATCTATTCAAGGACCGAAGACCAGGGATGATACAATACCCTCGTCCACTGGGGACCACTTCTCAAAGACAACTTTATACGGATCTGTTCAGGGACCTAAGTCCAAGGATGATACAATCCCTTTCGTCCACTAAAGACTAATTCTCAAAGACAACTGTCTACAGATCTATTCAGGGACCTAAGTCCAGGGATGATACAATCCCTTCTCATCCACTTAGATAAAGTCTAAGGACCATGCATTGACCTCATTGTCGTAACCAACAACCTCATCATCGGCCTCATCGTCGGAACAGGTAACCTCATCATCGATATAGTATCCACATCAATACATTATCCACATTATTGACACAAGTATCCTCATCATCGATACAAGTATCAATATCATCGACACAAGTATCCTCATCATTTATACAAGTATCCATATCATCGATACAAGTATCCTCATCATTGACCTTACCATCAATATAGGCAATCTCATCATTGATATAGGTATCCACATCGATACCAGTATCCAAATATCATCATCGACCACATCACTCCACCTTTCGAGGAGCGTCCTTCTGAACAACACCAAGCTTGTCTCGAAAACACTCAACCTTTACTCGAGACAAAGGTTTGGTTAATATATCAACAAATTGTTCATCAGTGCTCACATACTCAATCTTGATAGCTCCTTTATGCACCATATCCCGTATATAGAAATATCGGATCTCTATGTGATTTGACTTATCATGGAACACTGGGCTCTCTATCATCTTCATACAACTCTGGTTGTCACACAATATCATAGTGGGGTCCATCTCTAAGTCAAACAATTATGATAACAACTTCCAAAGCCATATCGCTTCACAACTTAACAGTGTAAGCAACAATATATTATGCTTCAGCTGTGCTGAGAGCCACAATAGACTGCTTCTTGCTAAACCACGATACCATGGAAGATCCTAGACAATAGCATCCTCCCGATGTGCTCTTCCTGTCTAATACACTTCCTACCAGATCAACATCGGTGTAGCCATACAATTTGAATTCATGATTTCCAAGATAACATAGATGAAAGTCTATCATACCCTTCGGGTACCTCATCACATGCTTTGTAGCTATCAGGTGAACATGCCTAGGTTCCACTAGATACTGACTCAAGGTGTTCCAAACAAATCATATATCTGGCCTAGTATGCATCAGATACATCAATGACCCAATAATCTGTCTGTACAGAGTCACATCCAATAAATCTGATGAGTTGTCATCTAACAGCTTCAAGTTGGAATCCATGGGAGTGGTCATGTCCTTACATTCCAACATATCAAATCTTCTCAAGATTTCCACAGCATACTTTCCTTGGTTGAGAAAGATTCCTTCTCGGCCTTGCCATACTTCCAGACCTAGGAAGTAATGCATCAATCTCAAATCTTTCATCTCGAATTTTGTAGCTATCTTCTTCTTCAATTGCACCATTAAGAGAATGGTCTTATATAGCCACTTGGTGCAAACATCTCATCATGATCCTCTTCCTCCTTATAAGAGAATCCACTAGCCAGGAGCCTTCTATATTACATTTGATTTGTAAGTCTTCTTGTTGAACATCCATCACTTGTTCGGTGTTCACATGATCATTCCTACAAATCAAAGTTAAAACATGATTAGAAATACTTCCTAATCATCAAATCATGTTGACATGATAACCTATAATGCATATAGATATGATTCACATAGTTATGCAACTATCTTGACCAATACTTTGGCACAACACTTTTCCATATCTTATATGCATACAGTGGCTATCTAGATTCCTTCCATCTCTACCAAAACATACTATCAAGAGTGTGCACAACTCTCAGCATGTCAGCAAAGAGGTTTCATTCTAGATAAACAACAATGGAATGTTTGTCCAACTTACCCATCATATGCATATTAGTAGTATATTGTTCAATGCTATATGAATGTTCACACTATGCATGATATATACAAAAACGCATGCAACTGTTACGAGCAATATCATTAACTATTTAGAGATTCAAATAACAACCCAAATACTTATCTTTTATGTTGTGTGGTTGCCTCCCACTTGATCTCTATATGTCTTTGAACTTCTATTCATTCTGTACCACTAAGCATGCTTAAGTGTGCACTAGTGTCATCCTCATGATCTCATACATAATCATACATTCATTAGTATAATCTCAATACTATTAAAACATTATGTATGGTCATGATCATTTCATACATAGGTATACTTACCTAATATCCTAACACAAAGTAGGATTCTAACTTGATATAGGAAAACATATCAAACAATATCTTCTTTGTTATCTTCAATGATTTACAGACCTTGTGCTAGAATCTGCATAACTCATAAGTTAACCATCAAATTATACATACCTCATAAGTAGAGCTTCTATGTGATCCATGAGTCTTTTGTCTTCATGTCACCATGGTCATATGTTCTTGATCTAGAACTTGATTTGTATCTTTCATGTTAGCGGACAACATCATCCTCATATAATACCACAGTGCATTAGTACAATCATAGGTGTCATAACCCTATTCAATGAATGTGTTCTATCATTCACATGCATTCATATTTTTACTAGGGTGATAAGACAAGCCTAAAGTCAATAAATATTGTACTAACCTCAATAATATGAAGACAAACATATCATAACCCTAATCATGAATAGATTAAAAAAAACATACCTGTATCTCCTCAAGTCATACATGTCGAGATTGCTTGTAGCATTCTTATGTAAGGCCTTAGCCTCTTCTCCTTCTGGGACTGGAACATCTTCACTTATGTAATTGTCCAACTCATTCTCTTTTAGGATTGACCCAATCCACTTGATTTGCTGAAAACTGGATCTAGAGCTCGATTAGGATTTGTCACAAAAACCCTAAAAATTCAAACTTTGAATTTTGAACTTCTGAAAGGATAGAAAGATGTGACTTACTGAGCTAATCAAGCTAGTATACTCCGAATCTGAAAACTGTAAAGTTTCACCCCTCAAAAATGCTTTTGAAACTTCCAGATTCACTAGGCACGACCCTGAATTAGGGTTTGAATTTCACAAAGCTTCACCCAACCAAAATGTTCGATCCAAAGCTCTAAACTTCAATTTTTCCAAGGAGATTCCAGCCGTGGTCTTAAATTTTAGAAATTCCAATTTTTGCAGAAACCCTAATTTTTGGATTTACTAGACAAGACCCCAAACTAGGATTTGATTCTCTCGGATCTTCACCCAACCAAAAAGTTCGATCCAAAGATCTAAACTTTGATTTTTCTAAGGAGCTTCCAGTCGTGGTCTTAGATTTCAGAAATTCCAATTTTTGTGAAAACCCTAATTTTTGGATTTATTAGAGAGGACCCCAAACTAGGGTTTGATTTTCCCGAGCTTCACCCAACCAAAGCGTTCGGTCTTGGTGTCTAAACTTCGATTTTTTTGAGGAGCATCCAGCCATGGACTCAGATTCCAAAATTTCAAATTTTCTCTGAAACCCTAATTTTTAGGTCAAAAACTAAAAATGCTCAGAATTGAATTCTCTCTCGACAAAAAGATGCACCTTGATGAGGAGAGTCAATCTAGCCTCCTGCCTTTCAATATCTCTGGAGAGAAACCCCCAAAAAAAGACGCCCTAGCTTCTACAATTGCATAGTGTCTTTTTCTCAGGTTAGCTCTGATACCATGTTAAGATTTAATATGCTAAGACAAAAAATATCAGCATTGCATTTCATTATCAAACAATAGCATATACAGGATCACTGAAAGGACAACAAGCATAGCATAAACACAAGAGACACAGATTTATCTTGGGAAACCCTCATGGGGTAGAAAACCCAGCAAAGCTTCCTCAATATAGATGATAAAAAATACATAGATGTATATCCCAAACATGAGCTCCTTCTCCTCCATATCAGATCTCTCTCTCTCACCTATGTGTTATTCACAATTGAGTGAATAATGAGTCACTGTGATAAATGAGGAACATACCTCCTCTATTTATACACTGCTCTGACTTGTCTTTTACATTAACTAGGTTGGCCCAAACTTAACCACTTAACATAATGTGACAGGGCCGACCCCACTAGGGTGGTCTAATAACAATTTAACCCACATGAATCATACAGGGCCAACCCCCACTAGGGATGTCTAATAACTCAAGTTTCCACATTATCCACGTAGGAATAAATCATCTCCAAGTACACAATAAAGTCTTTACGGAGGAATGAAACATCTCTGGAATAATAAAGTACAACTATAATATTCTTAGAAGTTACAATATTTCAACAACCGTCATATATACTCTTGTAGTTACAATATACTGGTAATGTTTAAATACTGAAATCTTAACGCATTATGTTGTGTCTAAAGTTATCTCTGATATTTTTGTTCTCATTTAACCACTAAATTTTGTTGTGGCAGGTAATTCTTCGTTGGAGGGTTACTCATTGGTTTCTTAGTGCATGGAACTGCTCGACTTCTTAGTAAGCCTCGGAGGTTCCCTCCCTCATAGGTTCTCCTAGCCTGGTGTGGCCGATTCTAGGTGTTTGACGAGAGTTTGTTTTGGTTCCTGGCAAGATTTCTGGCCAGTGTTGTAAAGTTTTGAGAGTCAAAGATGAGTAATCCATGGCTCGTCTTGTTACTTGGCTCTACAGTGTTTCGTTGTGCTTTTAAAATGTAATTTTGTTGATGAAATATATACACGAAGGGATGAACCCTAAATACATGGATTTTGAATTGTTTCTAAACTTGTATAAATTGATATTGTGTTTAGAAAAGATACTGTGTTGAATTAATGGTGGAATTGGAAATTGTATTTTAACAAATGGCTACGTGACAATGTTTTCTACCTTTTGTTTCGAAACAAAACCCTACTCTATATGTTTCGATGGTAGATTGAAATTTAGTTAATAAGAGTACTATCGTTTGATGAAAGGCCTAAGAGTCGTATGTTAATTCTTCTCTTGAAAACAAAACCCTGTTTTTACAAAGTTTAAACGATAAAAAGAATCTGGTTTTTATATTGAGAATTAACTTGTAAAGATTTATGTGCGACAATACTTATACTTTTGTTTTTTGAACGAAATAATGAAACTGCGTCTCAAACAGAATATAAGTGGGTTCTAGTTTTACCTAAAATGATTATTTGACTAGGAAAAGAATATATGTTGCTTTTGGCCAAGAGCCATAGCTAACTTGTTTAATAAAAAGAAACTCTGTGATCTTGGTTGTGTAAGGTTTTGGGATAGTGTTTTAGGACTCGGTTTTGGTTTGGAAACAAAGCTTGATGTAAGAAAATAACACTCTCGTGTGCATTTACTAAATCTTGATTTTATGTAAATTGTTTAGTATGTGATTGTTGAATCAGTAAAGAACCTGTAGTGTTGTTGTAAAAGATTTGCTTCTTGTTAGAAGTTTTGATTCCGAGTCTATCGTGATGTAATAAAATGCTAGATAATATAATGATAGAGTACTAGGGTTCTATCTATTTTTGTAAGTAAAAACTCTGTAAAGATGAATATTTGTAGTTGGTTAAAAATTTCTAGAATAAGTGGAAATATAACACTTTCATGTTGAAAAGAAATAACAGTAGGTTGCAAAGTAATAGCAGAAAGAATGGTTAGTAAAGATTTGAAAACCTAGACTTGTGCAGAGATGAATTATTTTAACTTTATTTATAAGTAAGGAAATATACTATAAGTCTAGTTTCTATGATAAATTGTTCTATTTCTGAGTTTAGATATAAATAATGGATAAATCAAAATTTAAAGGAAATCATTACAGAGTTATTTTATCCAATCATTTAGCATTATGCCCATCAAATCTTCTATCTTAAACTTTCCTTTTTTGTACTGGAGTACGCTGTAGAAAGTTCGCGTGGGGAAAATGCAGAGAAGATTCCCTTAATTATCTTCTCATTACTTAATCATCATTGAACAAAATCATATCTAGGTTAGCAATTGAGAAACAATTACTTCTATATGTGATTAACTATACATACTAAACTTACAAGTTCAGGGAAATTATTTAACTATAAACAATAAGGAAGAACAGTAGAACCTGATTGAATGTATGAAAACAAACAACCCAAGGAGCCTGTTCGACCCAACCTATTCCTGAAGACATCCACATTACTTTCCCTAGGACCCCTGATGTTGTTCACTGAACCACTAGGAAGAAGAATCTGTAGAAGCTTTAGGTCAATCCACTTGTAGCAGCAAGATAGTTCATCGAGTCATATAAACTTAGCAGTCAAAGAGACTTGCACTAGCACCTCTAGTTATTTCAACAACCTCACAATGCACTTCCACTTAGCCTCCCTATTTGAATCTCTCATTGATCACCTGATACACTTGAGGAATTATTTCCGCAAAAAATAATGTAGAGCTTCCTGCCCAGTTTGAATTGCCTTATCTAGGCTGCTCAGGCCTTTTAGTGATTAACCTGGTCATTAATGAGCCATTAGCTTTCCTCCACCCACTTGGGGGATAATGTCATAATTCTAGGGGTATTTGTCCCATAACGAATAGCTACTGGTGGAGTGCAAATGCTGACATCTGTCCCATGCCTTCTAACAGCTTCCATTCCTTTTAGTGGTTCAGTGAACACTCATTTAACAGTTCTCTTGGGTGTTTGTCTCCTGTTTTAGTTTATTAAATAATAATAATTAGTCATTACAATCATCCTTGACCAATATTTGGTCATAATTACAAAACTTTGTAATTATAATTTAATATAATGTTTTTGCAATAAAAATAAATAGTCTCAAAATTTGGGTAGGTGAGATACACCCCCCCTTAAGTCTCACCATCGCCCTCGATGTTGTTTATTCACTCTCTGAGTGTTCCTGAAACAGAGCTGGGTATGCTACCTGCATACTACTCTCCAACTCCCAGGTTGCCTCTTATGGGCTAAGGTGCTTCCATTGCACCTTTACTAGCCCAAATGGTGCGATTCCGGAGTAGAGTTCCCCTCCTTTCGAGGATACAATCCAGTTCCACCTGAAAATCGCCATCTTGTTCCACGTTTACATCATTCCAAATTATAACATGAGTAGCATCATGCACATATTTCTTTAAAACTGGAATATGAAAGACATTATGTATTTTTAGATTTGGTGGTAAAGCTAGTTGATATGCCATGGGTCCAACCCTTGACAAAATTTCGAAAGGACCACAATATCTGGGTGCCAGCTTGGCACAGTGTCCCAATGTTAGCACCATAATTGCGCTAAGCTTTTGGAGTGGTTATCGCCCTTTGTGCTAAGCTAAATCCTGCCACCTAGGAGGTTTACATTTCAAATCCACACACCCGCCACCTCATCACTCAAGTCCCGAAAATTCAAATTGCAAGAAGAAATCCAAATCCAAAATTAAATGTGATATTACATGAAGGGTGGGCTTGTTTTTTACTGAAAATGATTGTTTTAGTCATCGTTTTGCAGCAACTGTTTCGGCCTAACCATAATGAATTTCAGGAAACTGAGAGACATTTATCTCCAGAACAGGCCAATATTCAATAACCTCCCCCGAAATTTACACATGTGTCACAGGTTGAGAGCATCAATGAGATCTTTACAGGGTAATTTTCCAAAATTCACGTTTTCTGCGTGAGTCATCAACTTCCGGAGCAGATCCCGACCAACTGGAGGCGAATATGAGGAACCTGAAAGAGGTTTGTCTTTAGCATGGTCCAATCTACAAAAAATCTTTCATTTTCACAAAACTAACACCATTAGAGATATACAGCCATGGCATCGAGAGGCAGTTTTGAGCAGTTCGTGGCCAGAATTTGGGTAAAAGTTGTTGCGGTCGACTCCCAGGTTGTTGAATCTTCTTATGCAGGTGTCCATACAGTTGTAACAACTTTCTATTGAGATAATCTCAACCCTAGGGCTCAGTAGATCTATAAATTCATTGTAATAGAAGAAGAATAGGTTGGAAAATCATTTTGAGCTAAGGCCTTGGGGAAACCCTGCTCTATTTCTTGAAGCATTTTCTTTAATAAAATTGCAGTGTCTGAAGCTGGATTTCGACTGAGATTATCATGTAATTGGTCGTGTAGTCTGTTCTTTCTTCCTCTCTTGTGAATTGTTTATATTTCATTGTTATTTACAGTCTGTAATTTCTTCTCATACTTGGTGCAGCTATAGTAGTTAAGTAGAATCTATAGAAATTATGCTCTACTTGACTCTTTCCAAGTATTTCACCATTATTCTCTGCTAAAATTGGTGTAGGATTCATCATCGTAGGCCTTACATCAATGGACTGTTCTTTTCTCTTATGTTCACCAATTAAAATCACTTTGACTACAAGTTGATTACTACCCTGCCTCTATTTGGATAGCTCATGCAACAACAGTATTATATTTGTTTCATGTTTCATGTTTTGACTCCATTTCCCAATAGTTTCTTATGATCTTCTCTCCAAATTTTTAAACCATTTTGTTTCCAGCAGAAATCTGATCTTCTGTATGTTGTAATTGAATATCTTGAATGAGAATGCAAGTGTATGTTTTCATTGTTGACACATTTGATAATTTCCGTTATTTATGTGGATTGTAGAGAGATCCCTCTCAGACTAAGCTAGGTCAGCAGCTTAAGTCTAAATATTGGTTAGTGGTTACCCCAGCCTTCCGTCTCCCACAACCTAGGGGGTCATTTTGGGTGTTAATCGTTGTCGGGGAATTAATTGTCTTATCATCCCTGGGAGAACGACAAAGGTTTTAGATCTGAATGTTGATGGTGAACAACAGTCAAACATTGAGAAGGTTTTATCATTCACCTGGTGACTCCACTCATCAAATTCTAGTATGAAGGTGACTCCACTGGGAGGATCGGTGACTCCATATCAAGATGTTGAAGGTTCCATGGCGAATCCACTGTTGGAAAGCTTTAATGTTTGAAGTGTTGATTCAGTTTCTTCATCAAATCAAATGGAAGGGTATGTGGTAGCTCTTGCTTCTATTGAGGGTTTTAAAGAATATTTTGATATGTATGATGATGATGAAATCAAAGAATCTTTCTTAGTATTTCTACCCAGATATTTGAAGTCATGTAGATGTTCTTATGAAGATAAGATTAGTTTCTTGAAAGAGTTTGCTGAAAAACTTAATGAATATCTGTTGATGCCCCGAAGATCGCAACATCAAGCAGAAAGGGATTCTTCTCGGTAAACTATCCCAATTAGATTGTCCACCATTTGGTATGGGGAATCCGTCTGGTTAGTGGTTTCGGCTACCGTTAGATTTGATTTCTTTTACACAGGTTATGGCCCGATCCACCGTTTTTATTTTATTTTATTGTTAAAATGATGTGCAAGGGCCTAAGCTAATTTAATCTAAATGCAGTGCTTGAAACAAATCTGTATCTAAGACTGAAATAAATCTAATCTATCCTTGCAAGGAGCAAATTGTAAATATGAGCAATGTACTGAAAGAAATATCTAAAGATCAACAGATAACCATTAAATCATAAAGATACATTTACAGCAAGAGATTTAAAGATATAAAAGATAGCTTTTGATCCATATGAAAGCACTCTATTACTCATGTTAGGAGAAACATCATTGCACAGAAAAATAGTAAGCTCATTCAACACACAGAAATAATTTTGAATAGCAAAGAAAGATCTCACTGCAAGATATGAACACCACAAGAATAATCCAGCAAACATCCAACATCCATTTCCACGAAAAACAAATGTCCCCCTCAGGCTCTTTATTAGGTGAAATCATTTTCTTGGAGCTAATTACGAAATAGTTCGTACAAGCTAAGAAACTTTTTTTCCCTGCCAAAAAGTCCTCCTCTACTCCTTCTATCCTTCTATTTATAACTTTACAAAGCGCCCCTTGGGCTGACAAGTGTACCCTAATTCTAGAACCTCCTTCTTTGGCTTTCATCGTATCCTTACAAAGCCTATGAGTACATGGAAGCTTTTACATCTAGGACAAAAATAGGGGCCAACTGTCTTTTTAAAGCATTTATACAAAGGTAGAATTTCACCTTCTCTGCTTGATTAAAACAAAATAAGAATGATCTGTCTATTCCGCTGGGGCTTCTGCCTGTTGACTTGAAGACATGCCTCCACCAACCGGCTCACTTGAAATTACTGGGACATCTATACTTTGAATGTATGAGGTCCATTGGTTGATATCCTTTACGATAAGTTTTCTACGGGAAGAAACTGTTGCCCGGGATGCTATTTAATGCTTGCGTACGTCCGATTTGATCAGCGCTTTTCCCTCTGTGGCCTCTTTTTCCATCGCTTCTAGGAAGTAAATATGTATTGCAGGTTGGCAAATAAACTGTTGAAATTCATCCTGAGTCAATAATTCTATTTTCTTCATATAAGCCAAGTCTTCGTCCAGCTCATTCTGCAACTCGAACAATCAGTCTTCTTCTTTTGGGAAATCATAAATGGAGGCGGGGAGAACCATATGACACTTGCTAAGTGATTCCCTGAGTGTGGAGTAGATCGAACAACACTTGTGGACCGTATTTTTTATTTCCAAACTTAGCTTGGTGCCGCAATCCTTGGCGAATTCAAGGATTCCTATATCCACGTCCAATTCATCTGCTATAGCAGCACGCAAGTGTGAAGGGAGTTGAGATTTTCCCTTTTTCCACCCAGATTGTTGTTTCAGCTCCTCTACATGATTTGCAAACTTTTCTCGAGTTTTTAGAGCTTTGGTTTCAATTGTTTTCATTTTCTTAATCATCTATTTCATGCTCCAAATCTCTTCCGAGATCAGTACTAGGAGCTGATGGATTTTAATCCGCATATCACACACTTGTTTGTGAAATGTGGACGAATTTTGCTGGTCTTCCGTTGCCTCTTTATGTCTTTCTAGTTGTTCCTTTTCTTCAATTAGCCCTTCATATTCATGTTGGTGGAGCTGTATTTGCTGAGCCCTGCTTGCTTCAAGTTCCTCCAACTCTGTTATCTAAGCTTTCAAATTCTTCAGTTCATCTTCAGAGATAGCCAACTACATTTCTAAGGAGTTCTTCTCATTCTCAAGCTGGAGAACTCCTGAATTTAGCACCAGATGCTCTCCTAACAATGCATTGTATTTCTCCTTCAGTTTGTTTGCTTCCAATACCTCCCTCTTTCTATCATCTTTGATATTAAAGCATTTCTCCATGTAATGCTTTATCTTTTCTTTCAAAAAATCAATATTGGATTTAGTTGCCTTACCTGATGCCACAATGCATTGGGCTTGAAATGTGGCGTCGGCATCAGTTCCTTGGACCAATTTTTTCTCTATTATCCATAGTTCATATTCATCCTCCTCGATTTCCATATTCTTTGTCTTGCCTTCCATTTTCTTTACCCTCCTATCATTGATAGCCCTTTTCCGCTTACTAAAATATACAGTATCTAGGTTTTCTATTTTGCTCTACTTCTTGGGGTTATATGGGGTCAATGCTAAGCTCCCTGAATAGTAACCTTCTTCCTCAGTCCCCCTTGGGGTGTATATCAATGGTGGTTCCACCTCCATACCTGTCGGAGTAGATGGCTCCGGCTCGGGAGACTTCTCTGTCTATTCTTTCCCCTTCTCTCCTGCTGACTCTTCTTGTTGAGTCTGTAATCCATCTGCTCCTTCATCTAGGGGCCTTTCTTCTTCCTCATGCTGCTACTTGGAAGCTTGCTCTTGGGATACCCGATCTTCTTCTTCCTTCTGGATCCTGGCAGCCTCTTCCTGTTGTTTCAACTGAGAGGCTTGCTCCTGTTGCTTATTTGCAATCTCCTCTTGTTGAAGCTTGGCAGCTAGCTCACCTTGAATTCTTGCTTCTTCTTGGTCATGTTGTTGCTTGACAGCTTGTTCTTGGAGCACTCTGTCTTGTCCCAATTCTGATGGATCCCCTAATTGTGAGGCCAATGCCTCCCTCTCTCTTTGGATCAAACCGACAGGTTTGGGGATCAGATCTTTCACAGCTTTCATATTGTAACGCTTTCCTAACTTAGTTAGGTTGCAGGTGCTACTGAAGAATTCCTCGTCTCGATCCGCCGCATCAGCGTATTCAAAGGAGATCTTCAGGTCAATACAATGCGTGCTTATCACACCGTTGGGTTCATGCCTTCTAAAAGGGACCGAGCCAAAATGGAAAAATTCGAAGCCTTGAGCGTAATTTTCACCATCTCTTTCTCTCGGGAGGCTGTAAGCTCCTATGGTAAAAGGCATGGGATGATACATGCCCTTCCTCTGGTCTATTAAGAACTCACTTATTGCGCCGGTGCCAAAGCGTTGTCTCATGGCCTCCTTGTGAATTACAAAGTCTGTAACATACCAAGGGAACATAAATGGCTCATGAGTTCCTCCACTCATCCTGATGTATGTGCCCTCTTCACTGTGATAATAGTCCCTGAATTGTTCAATGATAGGCATTGCATTCTCCGGCATACAATCTGGTTCTTGTATGAAAATGAGCTGGTACAATTGCATGATAAACCTCTCGCAAACCATCTTGTAGTGGTTTGCATACTTACTTTCCCATGTACACTAATAATCTATGAAGAGAGCTGTTTCATTTGGCTTCCATGAGAAACCCAAGTCTGGGAATGAATGCTTGCTTAACAGGCAGTAAATCAGGTATGAAGGCATGAATAAATCTGCCTTCTTTTGGGTTAGTCTCCTTGGGCTGCTGTTAACTGTGAGGCCAAGCTATCTGAAATTATTTCAGCCCAATTGAAGATGGTGGCTTCCGTGCCTATATGAAACATCATCGACACCCATCCAATCTTAAACACATTGCCATTAGTCATGCCGAAGAGCCGACTCAACATTAGGACGATGAGTCTGTAAGGGGTCTTTAGGAGGCTGCTTTCATATTCATTATCCTGCCTCCTCCTGATCTGCCTATCATTTATCGTCATCTTATGGTAAGATTCTAGTAAGTCCCTTTGATGCTTTGCTATCCATTCATCGTCTAAACAAGCCCTAGGTGCCGAAAATCTGTAGGAAGCAGTAACATGCTCGGGAGCGAAAGATGCTAGGCTCAACCCATTTTTATCAGTCATGAGCCTTGTGTCGGTCCGGATGTTACGCATTAGCCATCCAATAACTTAGGAACAAGGGAACAACTCTGGCCGAGTTGTTGCCTTATGCAAACAAGACCTTCTGATGTTGGCATACACTATGCAAACAAGACCTTCTTGAGCTATGATGAATCTATATAGATCACTCCATTCAAATTCAAGAGCAGAGCTCCCAGGGGAAACACCAGTGGTAGCTTGTGTGTCAGCAAACATCGTGACGAGAGAAGTATCTAATAGAATTTCAACCTCTGAGTCTGAGGTTACTTTCTGAGCTGCCTTCTACTTTGTTGACTTCCTAAGCATGGTAATCTTGTGGTGAGCAAGGCAATATCAAAAAGACTTTAGTTAGATCACTACTCCAAGCATCGACAAAACTCTATCGCAAAGCCAAAATATAACATTTTGACAATATAGAGGTTGTCTTAAACAATAATAATTATATACATTTCATGTTTAAGCTTAATTCAACAATGTCCCTCCATGCTAAAAATAAAGATAAAACATCAGGACAACAGGAAAGGTCATCTTTAAATCTGCGCCATTCATTTTCAACTTGCAGGTATCCCCTGAATTGTTATACACACTTGCGCAAGTCTGATGAATATTTTTTGTGTTGGCACTTAAATAGAGTTTTGCACAGCGCTTGGGATTTTGCGTGCGCTAAGATTAGTGATCTAATGTGCACTGGGGCACAACTGAGATTTTATGTCCTAATACTTAGACACTTCATGTGCGTCGGTGCCTAAGATTATTTGTGTGCCAAGTGATAATGCATTTTCTGTGCTGATGCCTAAAATATTTCGTGCGCCAGCGCCCCAATTTATTTGTGCGCCAAAGATTAACACATTCGTGCGCTAGCTCAAACAATTTCGCATGTCCTATCCCAACTTTATTTCTGTGCTAGCGCTTAACATTATGCATGCAATATTTAATGTGCGCTAGTGTTTAAACATTTCATGTGCCGACGGTTGACAGTGGAGACTACGAAGAAGTTGGATAAACCCCGTAGCTACAGGCTTCTATCGGTTAAGTATCAGGCTTGGTTTCAAGCTTCTAAGTGGGTTTGACGGGTTGTTTTAACACATCACCATGGCAGCTTAGGCCGAGTATTGGGGATTTTATGCAACCCCGGCATGAATGAACATTGCTTTTGGTTGAGAAGGGTATCTCGGTGTTTATAGCATGAAACTTTAGCTACAAGGAACGAGAAGGGTTGGGCTTTATGTGCAGTAGATGCTTGGCAGGGAGTTTTGAAAACAAGACCTTGGGATGCTGTGGCTTCTACGGATTTGAGCAAAAAACTCTGCGGTCGCTAAGATACTGCTGGGACAATTCAACCTTATGACCAGAGAAGGGTAAGGACTTCATACTTTAAAAATACAGACTCTGTGCATGGAAGAAGAGCTTAAACAGAAACAAGCTATTACTCAACCAAGAAAAACATATAAAAACTTTCAAATGCGGTCGTGGCAAACCATGGGTTTCGCTTGGCAAATGAAAGTTCTGTGAGGAAAACCAGGGATGTTGAAAACGCGATAGAGGGAAAAGACTTATGTGCCTGTGAGATAGGACCGTCTCTGCCCTGGTCTGAAAATGGTGGCCTCGTATCCTCATAGGGGAAAGAACGGTGACTATCCTATTCCCTCTCTAGATTTCATGCAGAGTAAAACGAAGACCATTAAGCTACTTAATCTATGCGTAGGTGATTTTTAACCTACTAATCCAACAGCAGGATTGGGAAAAGATCCTACCTGTCAGTAATGGCGAGCGTTATGAGACCTTAACAGTTCACAGTGAATGGAAGTCTCAAACTTTGACGCAAAAGATGAGCCCCAAATGCAAATGACTAAATAAAACCCAAAACGTCGTTGCATGTGTTAAATAGGGGAAGAGTTAAATGCTCACGTACATCTAAAGTTGGCGGGGTTATGAGCAGGGGGCTCGAGAAATCTATCATTAAGAGTGGCACATGGTCTCATTAAACGCCCTACCAACTTTTTCGGTGCACAGGGATCGAGGAGATCTTTCGTGCCTAGTACTGATTTAACTTTCGCACCACGCGGGGAGCATAATATTTTGCGCTATGTGGCAAGTGCATGTTCAAAAAATAAAACTTGCGCTCAAGCGGTGATCCTGGCATTAGGGTTTCACTCATAAAACTGCGCCAAACATGAGTTATCGTGAAAGACGAAACACAGATTTGCAAACGGGAAGGATAAGCACACCTCCTACGCTTGTGGCGTCGAATCTATCATCACAGTCTGCGCTGGGGAGGAGCGTGCCAAATTTTAATTCTTCCAAGAAGATGAAGCACAGCTCCAAGGCGAGGAATATAATTGTAATTCTTGTGCCTTCGGTGACCGATAAAAGGTTATCTCTCGCACTAGCGGTGGCCGGCTTATTGCTTTCAAATGCACACCAGATAAAAGACTTGGGACTTGTCAAAAGGGTGGCTGAGTTAGAGCCAAGGTATGCGTTTAGATGGAGGATTTGTGGTTAGAGGCACGTCAAAGTGGCGGTGAACTTAAGGCTAAAACTTGCGCTACAACGGGGGAGTTAAGACCAAAATCTGTGCTAAATGAAAAGGATGACTTTGCCTTAGACAAAATGTGAAAACTCTTTTGGAAGTCGGCGATGAAATTCTGCCTAGTTAAAAAAAAACGAGTGGATGAAGTAAAAATCTTGCTACAAAAGTGTTGAAAGGAGGGGCCCCAAATGGCTTTTAAAAGTTTGGGGAAGGATGTTGCAGCAACAACAATTGGCGAATCGCTGGTGAACATAGATCTCTGAAAACTATCTCATTTACCGGAAGAATTCCTTTTAAAAGTTGTTCACCTTATGTGCAGCATTCGGCTTAAGCATTCGAATCTCGGCAAAGGAAGAAGTCACTTTATCCATTGGTCATCGGTAGAAGGGAGCCTCGATGAAGACATCTTTAAAACTTTCCAAGGGCCAACAGATGGGGTTCATTTTAGAAGATTCATCTTTCAGATGACTATTGTTATCAGACTCCACAGGATTTGCAACAACATCTCATAGACACCATTGCTCTTGTTCCTCATTCCCATTTTGCTTGCATCTGTTTAGATGTTCATACATTTGACAGCTTTGTTGTTTGAGCCTTCCAGAAATTTTTTCTTTGAAATACAGTCTTTGATTTTGGATCCTCAATCCATAATGCACTTTTGTGTGAGTGAGAGATTTTATTGTTTTATCAAGCCTCACAGACGGAGAGGAGCCTAGCTTGAGCTGAGTCTTTTGGACAACTTTCTTGACCTGTATGCTTTGCTTTTATCTTAGTCGTGCTTTGATTGAGGCGAGAATCTCTGGAAAATAGACCCTTGATTATAAGCCCCTTTGGGTTGAAATTTGCAGCATGGAGTCATTTCAATACCCTATGCCTTCGCAATGTGCTACTCTTCTGTGGGTCTAACCATAGCGCTCTTCTTGAGATTCTTTTAAGTGTGATGGTGGATGGAGCCCGAAGATAGTGCTAAAGATAATCATAGATATTTGCTATTTAAACAAGGGTTAGTGTGACCAATAGAATAGGATCTCTTCACTTTGGAGAACGATTAGCAAAGCCCCAAATGCATGGGTAAACTTTCTTTCTAGGATACATTTCCAGCTTCACGAGTCGCGCGATTTCTTGCGAGATCTACCTTCACGAGAGGCCCAATTGCAGGTGACTCAGGAAGAAACATTTGTACAAAAAGTTCAAAGGCTAAGAGAAAAAGGCAACTAGCTGAAGCACAGAAAACAAAGACTAAAGTAAAATAAAAGAAAAGCTTTATTTATGTATAGAAAGTCTCATTGAGACTATGCAAAGTATTGTTTCAAGGCGAGGCCATTGAGAGGAAGCGTTACTTCCTCTCCCTGGAGGTCTATCAGCTTGTAAGTGGATGGGACGAGCTTTGCAGAAATTTGGTAAGGGCCTATCCATAAGTGTTGGAATTTCGTGTGCATCCCCTTTCCCTCATGATTATGGTCCCATTTCAGGACTAAATCCCCTACTTCAAAACTTCTTTTACTAGATTTCCTTTTATCGAACCATCTTTTTACTATATCTTGGTGATGATGAAATCGATCTTTAACTTTCTGACAGGATTCTTCAAGTTGAAGCAAAGTATTGATCCTAGATTGCAAGACTTGACTACCAGACCCTCGAGAGGCTTGGGACAACTGTAAAGATGGAAGCAAGATATTGGGAGGGAGAATAGCTTCTTTGCCATAGACGAGAGTGTAAGGGGAAACCCTTAATGCATTCTTTGGAGTCACCCTATCTTCCCATAAGGCGTTTGGGAGAGCTATATGCCAACTTCGTTGGTTTCTATCACAATCTTCTTGAGAATTCGGATGATATTATTGTTTGAATATTCAACTAATCCATTTCCTTGAGGGTAGTAATTGGTTGAATAATGCAGTTTAATTCCCCATTCATAAACAAATTCGTTTATTTTAAAAGACGAAAAATAGGTGGCATTATCAAATACTAGGGAAATTGGAACCCCAAACCTGGTTATAATGTTCTCCTTCAAGAAACTGATTATTGCATCTTCGTTGATCTTGTGCAATGGGATAGCCTCCGTCCATATGGTGAAGTAGTCGGTGGCTGTGAGGATGTATCGATGCTGAAGAGAATAATTTGGATTTATCTCTCCAATGGCATCTATACCCCATTGTTAGAAATGTTCTGAGATAATAACCGGCTGCAAAGGTTCTGCTGCCTTAGGTAATTTCCCAACACTTCTTTGGCATATATCACAGTTCCGCGCATACGCGTGGGCATCTCGAAATAAAGTGGGCCAATAATAACCAGCTCTGAGTATTTTGTGAGCTGTTGTCTCTCCTGAATAATGTCCACCAGCGGAGCCATCATGTAATTCTTTGACAACTTTACTTGCATCTTCCTTTTCTAGACATCTAAGAAAAATTCCATCATAATTTTTTCTGAAAAGTATCCCATCAATGATTTGATAAGCTGCTCATTTCAAACGAAGTGCCCTTCTTTGCTTAGAACTCCAATGTTCTGGTAGATATCCTTGCTGCAAGTAATGCACTAGATCTCTATACCATGATTCAGGAGCTGTGAAAATGGGACATACCTCAACTGAATTCAGTTCGGCTTCATTCTTCCAATGCTGCTCTTCATCAATTGGATGCTCTGTAAGCAATTTACACAGGCCTTGGCCCTTAATGATGGTGGCTGGTTTAAATTCTAAATCATATTCGTGAAGAGCCGTGACCCAGTTTCCCCTTCTTTCCCCCAATTCCTTTTGAACTAAAAGGGATCCAACTACTAGGTGAGGAACTATAACTTTAGTTATGTTCTTACGAATATATGGTCTGAACTATTTCACCACTTTGAAGACAGCATACGCATGTTTTTCAATGATAGGATATTCATCTCCTAACTCTACCTTTTGCATGAGCACCACTGCGAGTGAGTCATCCGAAGAAAAGGTATACAAGATAAAATCTTTGTCAAAATATGGGCTTCTTAAGGAAGGAGCCTTAGCTATGGCTACCTTAATGTCTTTGAATGCATCCTTTTCTAAGTCTGTCCACTTGAACTATATACTTTGCTGAACCATTTGCTACAAAAGCTTAACAATTTGCGGGAAATATGGAACAAATCTTCGAACAAAATTGATAGTGCCCATAAATGACTGCATGGATTTCTTGTTATAAGGCATTGGAATTTTATTGATAGCTTGTACTCTTTCTTGATCTATTGATACTCCTCTTTTGAAAATGATATGCCTCAGTAGTTTACCTTCGGGAACAACGAACACACTCTTATTGGGATTCAAAGAGATACTATATTTCCGGCAACGATAAAAAATATGCTTCAAGTGAACAACATGGTCTTCTCTCTTATTTAAAAAAATGGTCACATCATCGAGATAGAAAACAACACACTGACCTCCCAATCCTCGGAAGGCGATGTCCATTGCTCGCTGGAACATAGCTCCTGCATTTATCAGGACAAATGGCATTCTTCGGTATGTGAACATTCCCCACTTAGTGTGGAAAGTAGTCTTTAGACAGTCTTCTTCAGCTACCAATACTTGATTGTAACCAGAGAAACCATCAAGAAGGGAGAATAGTTTAGATTCTGACACCATCTGGAGAATTTGTTCCATTGAAGGGACAGGATAGTTATCTTTATCTGAAGGTCTATTTAAATTTTTGAAGTCAACACATAGTCTTATCTCTCCTGACTTCTTTCTCACGGGAACTAGGTTAGCAACCCACTCAGAATGCTGGACTTTAAAGATTATTTTAGCATCCAATAGCTTCTTTAATTCCTTTTGAATCAGAGGTTCAAGAGTAGGATGCATCCTTCTTAATTGTTGATGAAATGGCTTGACACCTACTTTCATTGGTATGATATGTTGAATAATGCGGATGTCATATGTTTTTAGATCTTCATAAGTCCATGCAAAAACATCCTTATATTGTCGAAATAGTTTGATGAACTTATCTCTTTCTCCCGGTGAACAACATTTGCCAAGGTTAACAAACTTTGGTTCAGCGTCGATGCCCAGATTAACTAATTCATGCTGTATTGATGAGCTATTGGTCTTGGTATTTGCTGGCCTTTTGAACTTGCTCTGAAGATCAAACATCATTTCAAGGGACCTCACCCCTTTGGGGATGAAATTTCCTTTAGCTGTATCTTTCTTTTGGAAATCAGAATCGTGTTCTTCTTCATCTATCACAGCTTCTTGGAATATGTCTTCGTTTGTTAGAAAAATGATAATATGTTCATCATCATCGAAAACTCTGAAGTTTGTGATATTGTCAGGGATAGAAGGCCTGAAAATTAATTCAATTAAGCACTTGTTATTAGTTGGCACCAATCTGGAAGTGGATGTTGCTAATAAATCAGCTGCAGAATTTTGCAGTCTAGGAATAGACTTTATATTGAAAGCATCAAAATGCATAATTAAATCCCATACCTCAGCCTGATAACTCCTCAAATGAGGTGAAAGATAGTGAATGTTATCTCTTATCTGTCTCACAACTATTTCCGAGTTGCCAAACACCTTCAGTTATTTAACATTTAAACCGATGGCTTTCTTTAATCTGTGGACTAAAGCTTCATATTCAGCAGTGTTGTTAGTACAATCAAATTCAAACCTACAGGACAAAAAATACTTATTTCTTTTCGGATCCATCAGGACACAACCGGCTCCGGATCCTTCCAAATTTTTAGAACCATCAAAGTTCAATGTCCAAAAAATATTGTTTGATTCAACTAAGTTAGTATCTTTAGGATCTAAATCAGCAACTAAACTAACTATAATGCAGTCAATCTAATCAGTCCGAGAAAAATGAAGGAGATCAGACTGTTCATCTGATTCATGGCTAATAGTTTCAGACTGATAATTACCCAGGTCAATCTCTAAGAAATAATTTCCCAAAACTGAGGATGAGAAGGATACAGCTTCATTCTTTCCTTCTAGTTGAGTTACATTTTGTTTCATGTGTGGTTCTCTCAGAACCTTGATTTGATTCTGTCTATTTTGATATGGAAACCAAAAATGGGACCAATCAGTTGTGAAGTAACCATTCAACTTTGTGGACCAGTCCCTACTTAGGATCAAACCATAGGCTTTGGGAATGTCAACTACCATTATATCAATGAACTGACAAACTCTAGAATCTGGTGACAACCTAATGAGGACATCTTTCATTTCCTCGATAACTTTGACAGCAGTTCTATCTAACTGAATAATATGGGCAGGAGATGGAATTGGTTGACCGTTGATCTTTTTACAGATAGATAGTGGCATGACATTCGAAGATGCTCCAGAATCTACCAGACAATTGTGAACATTGTGATTGAATATTTCAAAAGTTAAAAGGAACGGCAATGTCTGAGATTTGGATTTCCCGCCGATGCTGGCCTCATTAATTTCAGGGTCTTCTTGAGTGTCTGTTAATGGAGTGCTGGGCTAGGATTGAAGAGCATGCAACAACTTGTTTCATTGTTGGGGCAAACTGTACATATCGAATATTGAAACATTTTCCTTCACTTTCTTTATATCTTCAATGATGTCATATCCCATATCACATTCTTCTACAATTCTAGTTTGATGGTGTGTCTTATTCAATGTGACCTTTGGTTGTTGAACTATTGTTTCAATGTTTGATTGCTTAGCCGCTGTTGAGTTAGTTTTAGGTTGTGGTGGAATGAGTGTTATGTGTCTTCTAGGTAATTCTTTTGAAATTTTAGGTTTGGGAATATTCGAGCTTGGAACTGGATCTGCAATGGGACCTTTACTGCGAGTGTTAATGTTTACAGCAGAGACTGGACTTTCCACAGGATCATCTTCTACCAATTCAGTTAAAGGTACCCAATCCCATAGCACCATGGTAGTGTCTGGGATTTGGATTTCCTCTATCTTAGGGCTTGTTTTTTCTGGAGGATCATCCTGATCTGGAATCTGTGAATCCAACATTTGGTTCATGACTAAACTCATAGAGTTAATCCATTGCGGGCAACTCTTTTTTGAATGTGGCTCTTGATTAAAGGTGCAAAAGTATTCCATCCCTATTTCATTTAGATTTAAAACCGGAGAAGTGTTCATAGGTTGATGAGGTTGATCGTTGTCTTCTATCTTCTTGTAGAATGGTTTGAAAGGCTTCCTAGATGTACTAGCTGCTTTGTCTTTCTCTAGATCTACAATTTTATTAGACAAATTTTGCATCATCTTAACTATGTTCTCCATGTCTGCTGATGACTCGTCTTTGTTCCTGTTGAGAAACAAGATTTTTTTACTAGATGTTTGTTTTGTCTCTACATCTAACGCATGTTTAGCAATGTTGTCTGCTTCTTATTCCACCTTTCTAGCTTCTTCAAAATTTTCTATCAAGGTGGTTTTCTTAGATCTTTCGACGAACATTGCTATAGGCCCTTCAAGAGCGGTTGTATAATATTCAACCAGAGATTCTTCTGCTGGTTTATTTGCTTCGCTAAAATTATTTAAAAGTGTTGTGAACCTTTGGTTTAAGTCTTGAACCTTTTCTTTCTTTTCCATTCTCATGGACAATAATTCTTTCATGAGTGTAGCTACAGTCTTTTGATTTCCATACTTCTTTAAGAAACATGTTTCAAATTCTTCCCAGCTAGAAATTGAGCTAGCTTGTAAGCTAAAATACCAGGAAGAAACTTTTGGCTTAAATGTGTATGGGAAAAGCCTACAAACTACATCTTCATGCTATACATTTAAAAGATTCAAGGCTAAATAAAAACTCTTGAGATGATCTTTCGCAGAAATGTCTTTTCATGGGTCGAATTTAGGAAAGACTTTCTCTGGATTTTTAGGCAGATTGTGGAATGGCCTGGCTAGATTCAATGCTCCCCTCGCTCTCCAAGCAGGTACAACCATGTTTCTATGTGGAGAATCAGGTGGATTAATGTGTTGTGAATTAAGTGGAGTGTTCTTTGGAGTAACAAGTTCTCCAAGATTTTGTGGATCTAAAAAAGTTTCTGGGTTTTCAAGATCGATTTCTTTCACGGGTTTTGTAATTTCTTCCAAAGTTAAGTTTACAAGCTCTTCAAAATTCTGCACAAGAATCGAATCACGGGTGTACTGTCTTTCTTTTCTAGGAGTACTTTTCCTAGGGAGGAAAGTTACAGCATTTAAACCACCTAGTTGCTTAACATAAGACCATGTATGTCTCCTTAAATCTTCTATTTCTGCAAAAGGCACAACATACAAGACTTCTTGATGTTCAAAATGAGAGATGGAGTTTTCTTGATTTGTTACTTCAAGGTTTGGGCTGTTTGAAATTCCTGTTTTAAGCGGGTTTTTAGTAACATTTTGACAATGGGAGATTTTCCTTTATCAGCCATGCACTTTAGGCCCTCCTTCTAGCGCCATAAACTGTTGATGTCTCAAAGATCGCAGCATCAAGTAGAAAGGGATTCTCCCCGGTAAACTATCCCAATTAGATTGTCCACCGTTTGGTATGGGGAATCCGTCCAATTAGCGGTTCTGGCTACCGTTAGATTTTCTTTCTTTTACACCGGTTATGGCCCAATCCACCGTTTTTTTTAGGGTCAAAATTATGTGCAAGTGCCTAAGCTAATTTAATCTAAATGTAGAGCTTGAAACAAATCTGTATCTAAGACTGAAATAAATCTAATCTATCCTTGCAAGGAGCAAATTGTAAATATGAGCAATGTGCAGAAAGAAATATCTAAAGATCAATAGATAACCATTAAATCATAAAGAAACATCTACAACAAGAGATTTAAAGATATAAAAGATAGTTTTTGATCCATATGAAAGCACTCTATTACTCATATTAGGAAAAACATCATTGCATAGAAAAATAGTAAGCTCATTCAACACACATAAATAATTCTGAACAACAAAGAAATATCTCACTGCAAGATATGAACGCCACAAGAATAATCTAGCAAACATCCAACATCCATTTCCAGGAAAAACAAATGTCTCCCTCAGGCTCTTTATTAGGCAAAATCGCTTTCTTGGAGCTAATTACAAAATAGTTCGTACAAGCTAAGAAGCTTATTTTCCCTGCCAAAAAGTCCTCCTCTACTCCTTTTATCCTTCTATTTATGACTTTACAAAGCACCCCTTGGGCTGATAAGTGTACCCTAATTCTAGAACCTCCTTCTTTGGCTTTCATTGTATCCTTACAAAGTTTATGATTACGTGGAAGCTTTTACATATAGGACAAAAATAGGGGCCAGCTGTCCTTTTAAAGCATTTATACAGAGGTAGAATTTCAGCTTCTCCGCTTGATTAAAACAAAATAAGAATGATCTGTCTATTCCGCTGGGGCTTCTGCCAGTTGACTTGAAGACATGCCTCCACCAACCGACTCACTTGAAATTACCAGGCCATCTATATTTTGAGTGTATGAGGTCCATTGGGTGATATCCTTTACAATAAGTTTGCTACGGGAAGAAACTATTTCCTGGGACGCTATTTCATGCTTGTGTAGGTCCGATTTGATCAGTGCCTTTCCCTCTGTGGCCTCTTTTTCCATCGCTTCTAGGAAGTAAATATGTATTGTAGGTTGGAAAATAAACTGTTGAAATTTGTCCTGAGTCAATACTTCTATTTTCTTGATATAAGCCAAGTCTTCGTCCAGCTCGTTCTGCAACTCGAACAATCGATCCTCTTCTTTTGGGAAATCATAAATGGAGGCCGGGAGAACCAGATGACACTTGCTAAGCAATTCCCTGAGTGCAGAGTAGATTGAACAACACTTGCGGACCTTCTTTTTATTTCCAAACTTAGCTTGGTGCCGCAATCCTTGGTGAATTCAAGGATTCCTATATCCACATCCAATTCATCTCCTATAATAGCGTGCAAGTGTGAAGGGAGTTGAGATTTTCCCTTTTTCCACTCAGATTGCTATTTCAACACCTCTACATGATTTGCAAACTTTTCTCGAGTTTTTAGAGCTTTGGTTTCAATTGTTATCATTTTCTTAACCATCTCTTTCATGCTCCAAATCTCTTCCGAGATCAGTACTAGAAGCTGATGGATTTTAATCCGCATATCACACGCTTGTTTGTGAAATGTGCACAAATTTTGCTGGTCTTCCACTGCCTCTTTGAGCTATCTTGCTAGTTGTTCCTTTTCTTGAATCATCCCTTCATATTCATGCTGGTGGAGCTGTATTTGTTGAGCCCTGCTTGCTTCGAGTTCCTCCAACTCTATTATCCGAGCTTTCAGATTCTTCAGTTCATCTTCAGAGATAGCCAACTGCATTTCTAAGGAGTTCTTCTCATTCTCAAACTAGAGAACTCCTGAATTTAGCACCAGATGCTCTCCTAACAACTCATTGTATTTCTCCTTCAGTTTGTTTGCTTCCAATGCCTCCCTCCTTCTATCATATTTGATCTTAAAGCATTGCTCCCTGTAATGCTTTATCTTTTCTTTCAAAAAATCAATATTGGCTTTAGTTTCCTTAGCTGATGCCACAGTGCATTGGGCTTTAAATGTGGGGTTGGCATCAGTTCCTTGGACCAATGTTTTCTTTGTTATCCATAGTTCATATTCATCCTCCTCGGTTTCCATATTCTTTGTCTTGACTTCCATTTTCTTTACCCTCCTATCAATGATGGCCCTTTTCCGCTTACTAAAATATATAGTATCTAGGTATGCTATTTTGCTATACTTCCTGGGGTTATATGGGGTCAGCAATAAGCTCCCTGAATAGGCACCTTCTTCCTGAGTCCCCCGTGGGGTTTATATCAATGGTGGGTCCACCTCCATACCTGTTGGAGTAGATGGCTCTGGCTTGGGAAACTTCTCTGTCTGTTATTTCCCCTTCTCTCCTGTCGACTCTTCCTGCTGAGTCTGTAATCCATCTACTCCTTCATCTAGGGGCATTTCTTCTTCCTCATGCTGCTGCTTGGAAGCTTGCTCTTGGGATACCCGATCTTCTTCTTCCTTCTGGATCCTGGTAGCCTCTTCGTGTTGTTTCAACTGAGAGGGTTGCTCCTGTTGCTTCTTTGCAATCTCCTGTTGTTGAAGATTGGAAGCTAGCTCACCCTACATTCTTGCTTATTATTGGTCCTACTACTACTTGAGAGCTTGCTCTTGGAGCACTCTATCTTGTCCCAATTCTGATGGATCCCCTGATTGTGAGGCCGATGCCTCCTGCTCTCTTTGGATCAAACCAATAGGTTTGGGGCTTAGATCTTTCACAGCCTTCGTATTGTAACACTTTCCTAAATCAGTTAGGTTGCGGGCGTTCCTGAAGAATTCCTCGTCTCGGTCTGCCGCATGAGCGTATTCAAAGGAGATCTTGAGGTCAAGACAATGCTTGCTTAACGCACCATTGGGGTCATGCCTTCTGAAAGGGACCAAGCCAAAATGGAAAACTTCTAAGCCTTGAGCGTAATTTTCTCCATCTCTTGCTCTCGGGAGGCTGTAAGATCCTATAATAAAAGGCATGGGAGGATACATGCGCTTCCTCCAGTCTGTTAAGAACTTACTTATTGTGCCAGTGCCGAAGAGTTGTCTCATGGCCTCCTTGTGAATTACAAAGTCTGTAACATACGGAGGGAACATAAATGGTTCATGAGTTTTTGCACTCATCCTGATGTATGTGCCCTCTGCACTGTGATAATAGTCCCTGAATTGTTTAATGATAGGCATTGCATTCTCCGACATACAATCTGGTTCTTGTACAAAAATGAGTTAGTACAATGGCATGATAAACCTCTCGCAAACCATCTTGTAGTGGTTTGCGTACTTACTTGCTCATGTACACTGATAAGCTATGAAGAGAGTTGTTTCATTTGGCTTCTATGAGCAACCCAAGTCCGGGAACGAATGCTTGCTTAACAGGCAGTCAATCAGGTATGAAGACATGTAGAAATCTGCCTTGTTTTAGGTTAGTCCTCCTTGGGCTGTTGTTAGCTGTGAGGCCAAGCTATCTAAAATTATTTCAGCCTAGTTGAAGATGGTTCCTTTCATGCCTATAAGAAACATCACTGGCACCCATCCGATCTTAAACACATTGACATTAGGCATGCTGAAGAGCCAACTCAACATCAGGACGATGAGTCTATAAGGGGTCTTTAGGAGGCTACTTTCATATTCATTATTCTGCCTCCTCTTGATTTGCCTGTCATTTATCGTCATCTTATGGGCAGATTCTAGTAATTCTATTTGATGCTTTGCTATCCATTCATCGTTTAAACAAGCCCTGGGTGCTGACAATCTGTAGGCAGCAGTAACATGCTCGGGAGCAAAATATGCGAGGCTCAACCCATTTTTATCAGTCATGAGCCTTGTGTCAATCCAGATGTTAGGAATTAGCCATTCAATAACTTCGGAACAAGGTAACAGCTCTGGACGAGTTGTTTCCTTATGCAAACAAGACCTTATAATGTTGGCATACACTAGAGCATCTCCTATAGAAGTTGTTGAACTATCTTGAGCTATGATGAATCTGTATAGATCACCCCATTGAAATTCCAAAGCAGTGCTCCCAGGGGAAACACCAGTGGTAGCTTGTGTGTCAGCAAACATCGTGATGAGAGAAGTATCTAATAAAATTTCAACCTCTGAGTCTGAGGTTACTTTCTGAGTTGCCTTCTTCTTTGTTGACTTCCTATGCTTTGTACTCCTGTGGTGAGCAAGGCAATATCAAAAAGACTTTAGTTAGATCACTACTCCAAGCATCAACAAAACTCTATCGCAAAGCCAAAATATAACATTTTCACAATATAGAGGTTGTCTTAAACAATCATAATTATCTTCATTTCATGTTTAAGCTTAATTCAAAAATGTCCCTCCATGCTAAAAATAAAAATAAAACATCAGGACAACGGGCAAGGTCATCTTTAAATCTGCGCCATTAATTTTCAACTTGCAGGTATTGCCTGAATTGTTACACACACTTGCTCAAGTCTAATGAAGATTTTTTGCACTGGTGCCTAAATAGAGTTTTGCGCCACGCTAAGATTAGTGATATAATGTGCGTTGGGGCACAAGAGGGATTTTATGTGCTAATACTTAGACACTTCATGTACGTCGGCACCTAAGATTATTTGTGCTCCAAGTGATAATGCATTTTCTACGTTGATGCCTAAAATATTTTGCACCACAACACCCCAATTTATTTGTGCGCCAAAGCTAAACACATTCGTGCGCTAGCTCAAACAATTTCGTATGCGCTATCCCAAATTTATTTCTGTGCTAGCGCTTAACATTATGCATGTGATATTTACTGTGGACCAGTGTTTAAACATTTCATGTGCCGACGGTTGATAGTTGAGACTGCGAAGAAGGTGGATAAACCTCGTAGCTGTAGGCCTCTATCAGTTAAGTATCGGGCTTGGTTTGAAGCTTCTAAGTGGGTTTGACGGGTTGTTTTAACACATCACCATGGCATCTTTGGTCGAGTATTGGGGGTTTAATGCAACCTCGGAATGAATGAAAATTACTTTTGGTTGAGTAGGGTATCTCAGTGTTTATCGCATGAAACTTTAGCTGCAAGGAACGAGAAGGGTTGGGCTTTATGCGCAGTAGATGCTTGGCAGGGATTTTTGCAAACAAGACCTTGGGATGCTGCAGCTTCTACGGGTTTGAGAGAAAAACTCTGCGGCCACTAAGATACCGTTGGGATGCTTCAACCTTATGGCAAGAGCAGGGTAAGGACTTCATACTTTAAAAAATAGAGACTCTACGTACGGAAGAAGAGCTTAAACAGAAACAAGCTATTACTCAACCAAGAAAAACATATAAAAAATTTCAAATGCGGTCGTGGGGAACCGTGGGTTTCACTTGGCAAAATAAAGTTCTGTGAGGAAAACCAGGGATGCCAAAAATGCGACAGAGGGAAAAGACTTATGTGCCTGTGAGATAGGACCGTCTCTGCCCTAGTCCGAAAATGGTGGCCTCGTATCCTCATAGGGGAAAGAACAATGACTATCCTATGCCCTCTCTAGCTTTCATGCAGAGTAAAACGAAGACCGTTGAGCTACTCAATTTGTGCGTGGGTGATTTTTAACCTACTAATCCAAGAGTAGGATTGGGAAAAGAGCCTACCTATCAGTAATGGCGAGCGTTCCGAGACCTCAACTATTTGTAGCAAATGGTAGTCTCCAATTTCGACGCGAGAGGCGAGCCCTGAATCCAAATGACTAAATAAAACCCAAAACTCCGTTGCATGCGTTAAATAGGGGAAGAGTTAAATGCTCACGTACGTCTAAAGTTCGCGGGGTTATCGGGGATCAAGAAATATGTCATTAAGAGTGGCACATGGCCTCATTAAAGGCCCTACCAACTCCGCCGGTGCACAGGGATCAAGGATATCTTTCGCGTCGAGTATTGATTTAACTTTCGTGCCAAGCGGGGAGCGTAATATTTTGCGCTATGTGGCAAGTGCATGTTCAAAAAATAAACCTTGCACTCAAGCGACGATCCTGGCATTTGGGTTGCGCTCATAAAACTGCGCCAAACATGAGTTATCATGAAAGAAAAAATGCAAATTTGCAAACAGGAAGGATAAGCACGCCTCTTGCGCTTGTGGCGTCGAATCTATCATCACGATCTGCGCTAGGGAGGAGCATGGCAACTTTTAATTCTTCCAAGAAGATGATGCCCAGCTCCAAGCCGGGGAATATAATGGTAATTCTTGTGCCTTCGGAGACCTAGAAAAGGTTATCTCTCATGCTAGCGGTGGCTGGCTTATTGCTTTCAAATGCGCGCCAGATAAAAGACTTGGGACTTGTCAAAAGGGCGGCTGAGTTAGAGCCAAGGTACGTGTTTAGACGGAGGATTTGAGGTTAGAGGCGCGTCAAAGTGGCGGCGGACATAAGGCTAAAACTTGTGCTACAGCGGGGGAGTTAAGACCAAAATCTGCGCGAAAGGAAAATGATGACTTTGCCTTAGACAAAATGAGAAAACTCTTTTGGAAGCAGGCGATGAAATTCTACCTAGTTAAAAAAAAAAGGATAGATGAAGTAAAAAGCTTGCTACAAAAGTGTTGAAAGGAGGGGCCCCAAATGACTTTTAAAAGTTTGGGGAAGGATGTTGCAGCAACAACGAGATCTTGAAGCCCTAGAAGAGCAAATCCAGTCCCGAGAACTTCATCTGTCTTTTGAAAAGCCTTTTCAACCTCCTTTAGATGTCAATATGGGAGAATGTTTTGGGCCTAGAGATGAGTTTTATGATCCAAAGCAATACATGCAAGTAGAAGACACATATGAGGAGTCAATGTATGGTTACCAAGCTATAAATTGTTGTAGGAGGCAGCCAAACATTAGCGATTTTTATGACGCTGTTAGTGAATACATGGAGAGGTTTTTCAGTTTCAATTGGCAGCCATGTTTCCAGTTTGAAAATGAAAAGAGTCATTGCTATCCCAGGCTGCCATATCCTCTGCCACTGGATGATTTCAAGCAGAATGAAGGAGTCGAATTGTTAAACAATTTGATGGATTGGCTCTACTGGCATTTCTGTGTCATTTGATTGAGCAGAGAATTTTGGCATCTTAGGGTAGGCAGGCAGTTTGAATATGCTCACAATGAGGATCTCTTTCAGCAGTCTTCTGAATGTACAGTTCAGTTTCAATTTTCAGCCTCCTTCAATTTTCAGTTTGAGGCATATACAGTCATTTTTCAGCCTAATGTTTTCAGTTAGTTTTCAGTTTTCAATTTTCAAGTTCAACTCAGAAATTTCAGCATGTCTTCCGGTCAATGGCTGCATGTTAAGGCAGTAGGAGTTTCAAGTAGATAGAGTAAAGAAGCTATAAGCAAAGGAGGTCTTCATAATTGAAAAATGTTTTATCAATGGTTGCATATCAAGGCTTTGCACTCTTCACAGTGCATAAATTTTTGTAGCAATTCGAAAAAAAAGAGAAAGGTGTGCACAAATTTGGCAAAAAGAAAAAAAATAAAATTATAAACCTATATTAGCTTCTTATGTTTGAGATACAGTTTTGAGTTCTTATGAAGATTGAGAACATAGCAAAAGTTTTATGAAAGCAATAGACCAAATGCTTAATTTTTGTCTAAACAAAAGGTTCAAAGACTTTATATTCGGGCCATAGTTCAATTCATGGGCTTTATGTAAGCCTAATATTAGAGCCAAAGGTTGAAATTTTCATGGAAGCAAAGGCTTCAATCTTTGCTAGATGAGCCAAGGTCTTCAAGGAAATTTAACCAAAAGCACCACGGGTCGAGCCCGAACTCAGCATCGAGATGCCACCTGCGTGTCGAATAGGACCACCACACAGTATCACAATACCAAGCGCCGGGACCAAGGAGCATTCTTATCCTATGTTGAGTTTTATGTAAGGAAGCGAGTCGTGATATAAAGTGCAATAAAGATTGCCCCCTCTTGCATGTGGGATAACTCCCCAAAGAAAGAAGGTAAAACGTCATGCTTTCTCTTTGAACGCCAAATGCTTACATTGCTGACTGACCTTCTAGATGAGGAATCAACATGTCATGGGACGTGGCGTTTCTTAAGAGAATTCGAATCGGAGCTTGTATCGAGCAGGGCGCATAGCCTCAAATTCCTGACCGTTAATTCTTGATTAAATTATGGTGGTCTGCTTCTTAGTTGGATTTTCGTGCATAGTAGTGATGAAAGGGTTCTCGTCATCTCCGGCTGACACTTCAAGAGCAGATCTTCCATTGTGTATTTCCAAAGGTAGTAAGTCGTTGCAGAAAATCAGCATTTCCATCAAGATGAGTGTTAAGGAGCGACAAGAACCCTGCTCACTATACAGATTGTCCAGTGAGGTGATGTTGTCGTGCGTCTCTTGGTGCGAGTTAGTTCAAACCTAACATTTCTCACCTCAGGCATCCTTTCCCCAATGCAAAGTGTTTAGTTCATCAGCAGTACTTGCACAGAAAACTCAACAAACGGTACCTGCATGGCACTTGCAATCAAAATTGAAGAGAATCAACCTTACGAATTGTCTCCGCAGTACCTGAGAGCCCCAGCTGAGCAGAGGCGACTACGTAGGTGTCCAGAAGATATGGAGTTATGAAGCTGCAGGGGCTGGAGAATCTATTTGCAGAATGAGCACGGGATGTCAGCAGATAAGTTGGACTCTATTGTTTGGTTTTATTGAGTTTTTGCCCGTTGCTTCAGAAAAATATGCAGGGATGAGCATACTCTCTGCAACTTCATCAAAGAGAGGTAACCCACCTTCTAGCATCAGGGGTCCAGGCATGTCGTAAGGTGGTGTTTTCGCGATGCATTCGAACCATTGCTGAAGCAGTTGGTTAATTAATTTGTACGTAATCAAAGCCGTACTGAGATGAGCAGTGAGTGATACCTAGACATCTCCAAAATCGTGCTTGGGGTTATATCGTGTCACTGGAGCCCATGCTTGTGGTGAAGCGTTGAAGCTCTCTACTATGAAGACTTCTCCCTTGAAGCCTGTGGTGAATGGTGACAACAATGAGATTTCTCTCGAGCGGTGACTAAACTATTCTAACCAATATCGATTCTTCTATTGACTCCTGGAGATTACTACGACACGAGATATCCATCTCTTCAAAGGCATGCAACTTCTTGTTGTTTGGTGAACCTCAGAGATATTATTTTGGTTGCATGTTGAAGACCGTTGGAGAATATAAAGGAAACCCTATATGTGCGGATAGATGAGCATATAATCCAGGGTTAAACAGAAGTATGTTGTGGGCGAAAAATATTTGCTGAGATCGAAACCATAGAGGGTCGAGAGTATTTCGACGAGAGTTTGCAAGAGGCATGGTGTCAAAGGAGCGTGCAGGTCGGATGTTGGGAAAGACAGAGATCAACGGTTGCCAGGGATAGTGGTGATTTAACTTACACGGATTAAATACAATTCTCAAATCACCGCGATTTTGGTACAAGCCCCACATTTTGACGGTGGCGATCTGGGTATGAGAGTGAACCACGACTAAAATGAATAGAGCTTATATTACTTGTGCACCAAATCAAGGATACAGCACCAGTTTTCTTTGGTTGAAGATGGGATTAGGTGGCTCGATGTTGCCACAAATTGTGCTCAAGGCAATCGCGCCAGAGGTGAGGGTGCTGCCAACGCCCCTTGTGTATGGATTATGTCAGAATTTCATAATAGAGGATTTTATTCTTTTTGGTCAAAGTTCATGGTATATTTCAGCAATGCTAAGTTGAATATTGCAGGCTGTAGCATGGGAAATTGTCAAACATGAAGACCGATAATAGATTCTACTACTGTGAATTCTGAACTGTTGGCCCATGAGGACAAACAGAATTCTATAGCTATGGATAGTGATGAGCTGAAAATCAAACCAGATTTGAGGAGAAGCGCAGAAGACTATACATCAAAATGGGGATTTTCAACAATGTTGGAAGGGGAGAAAATTTTAAGCCTTATGTTTTCACAAGTAGAATTTGAAGAGTTGCTTGAAGGATTACTTTCCAGGTATGGAAAGAGTTTCGAGTTGACTCGATATCTAAGGGCAATACTTTTCAGGAAAAAGACATGAATATCTTGGGACCGTTAACATTTTCAGTTTCCTAATGTTGAATATTTTGCTCGCTAAGCAAGTTGCATTTTTAATTCCGTAGTGTAAGATGCTCATTTAGGTGTTTCAAGCAAGAGGCCAGGTATTAGATGTTCAACTACAACAGAGCAGGTTTGTTTGCAGTAGAAGAGACTGTTTCAATCACTGCTTGAGTTCACTTGCAAGATCAAAAAGGCTAGCAGGTTAAAGAGGTTGAGTTGCAGGAAGGAGCACATTTTTCTGTTTGAAGTTGGGAGCCGCCCAATGGATCAGGTACTTGGTCTACGGTATTCTTTTCTACCTCGTAGGGAGAATAGCATCCCCGATTGGAGCCAGTTGTTAGCACCAGAATTGTGCTAATCTTTTGCAGTGGTTATCGCCATTTGTGCTAAGCTAAAGCCTGCCACCTAGGAGGTTTACATGTCAAATCCACACACCTGCCACCTCACCACTCAAGGCCCAAAAATTCAAATTGCAAGAAAAAATCAAAATCCAAAATTAAATGTGATATTACATGAAGGGCGGGCTTGTTTTTTTATTGAAAAGGACTGTTTTAGTCATAATTTTACAGCAACTGTTTCGGCCTAACCATAATGAATTTAGAGAAACTGAAAGATTTCTATCTCGAGCACGGGCCAATATTCAATAACCTCTCCCAGAATTTACAGAGGTGTCACAAGTTGAGAGCATCAATGAGATCTTTACACTGTAATTTTTCAGAATTCTGAAGCACATCCCGACCAACGGGAGGAGAATATGAGGAAACTGAATGAGGTTTTTCTTCAGCATGGTCCAATATACAAAAATATCTTTCAGTTTTCACATAGATATCACTATTAGAGATATACAGTCGTGGCACCGAGAGGCCGTTTTGAGCAGTCCACGACCATAATTTGGGTAAACGTTGTTGCAGCCGACTCCCAGGTTATTGAATCTTCTTGTGCTGGTGTCCATACAGTTGTAACAACTTCCTATTGAGATAAGCTCCACCCTAGGACTCAGTAGATCTATAAATGCATTGTAATAGAAGAAGAATAGGTTGGAAAATCATTTTGGACTGCGGCCATGGGGAAACCCTACTCTGTTTCTTGAAGCATTTTCTTTAATAAAATTGCAGTGTGTGAAACTGGATTTCGACTGAGATTCTCGTGTAATTGGTCCTGTAGTCTATTATTTCTTCGTCTCATGTGTATTGTTTATCTTTCATTGTTATTTCCACTCTGTAATTTCTTCTCATACTTGGTGTAGTTGTAGTAGTTAAGTAGAATCCATAGAAATTATGCTTTGCTTGACTATTTCCAAGTATTTCACCATTATTCTCTGCTAAAATTGGTGTCGGATTCATCATCGTAGGCCTTACATCAATGGACTTTTCTTTTCTCTTTTGTTCACCAATTAAAATCACTTTGACTACAAGTTGATTGCTACCCTCCCTCTATTTGGACAACTCATGCAACAACAGTATTATATTTGTTTCATGTTTCATGTTTTGACTCCATTGCCCAATAGTTTCTTATGACCTTCTCTCCAAATGTTTAAACCATTTTGTTTCCAGTAGAAATCTGATCTTCTATATATTGTAATTGAATATCTTGAATGAGAATGCTGGTGTATGTTTTCACTGTTGGAATATTTGATTATTACGAGTATATATGCGAATTGTAGAGAGAGCCCTCTCAAGCTAAGTTGCGTCAGTATCTTATGTCTAAAGATTGTTTAGTGGTTACCACAGCCTGCCCTCTCAGACTAAGCTGCGTCAGTAGCTTAAGTCTAAAGATTGGTTAGTGGTTACCCCAGCCTACCCTCTCCCACAACCTAGGGGGTCATTTTGGGTGTTAACACCCAGTTTTAATGAACTCTTCTTTGGTCTTACCTTAATGAAAACATGTTCACCAACCTGAAACTCTTTATGAGTCCTTTTAAGATCTGCTTAACTTTTCTTCCTATCTTGGGCAGCTTTAAGATTTCGTTGTACCTGTTGCACAGTTAGTTCTATTTCCTTCAACAATTCATGTCCTAAAATAACTCTATTAATTGGATCATTCCAAGAAACTGGTGTATTGCATTTCCTACCATAAAGAATTTCAAAAGGGCTAAGCCTGGCTAATGTATAATAATGGTTGTTATATACAAATTGTGCTAAATGCAAGTAGTCCTCCCACTTACCAGGCAAGTATTTGAAGATGATTCACAAATTAAAAGATTTTTGGAATTATCTGACAAGCTTGCTAATGTTCAGATTGATGTTGAAAATGAGAACATAGAAGGATTGATAATCCAAGAGCAATCAAAGGGAGAAGAAAGAGAAAGCAAGCAATGGAAAAACATGTTGGGTGGAAAAGATATCATTCAATTGAAAAGTAATTATATCCCCAAAGGATTGATACCCTTGGAGAGGTTGTTTGACCAGAATGATGTGGCAAAAAACCTAAAGTTTGAACCCCCCAAAGATGCGGTAGAAGACCAAAAATTGGACACTAAAGAAGAGCCTCGGATGGTAAACTTGTCTAAGAAGCTACCTGCTTAAAAGAAGAATCGATACGTAGAGTTGATGAAGAAATATGCCGCTGCGTTTGCATGGAGTTATGAAGAACTGAAGGAATATGATACCTCAATAATACAACACTGTATTCCAACCAGACCAGGATAGAAACCTTTCAAGCAAAAGTTGAGGAGGATAAATCCTAAGCTGGTGCCTATGATAGAAAAAGAGATTAGAAGGTTGTTTAATGCAAAAAACATTGTCACCTTGAGATTCTCTCAATGGATAGCAAATCTAGTTCTTGTAAGAAAGAATAATGGAGAAATTAGAATCTGCATAGATTTCAGAAACGTGAACAAGGATTCACTAAAGGATAATTACCCTTGCCCAAAATGGAGCATATTTTACAAAAGGTAGTAGGGGCCGAAAGGATCTCTACTATGGATGGTTTCTCCGGATACAATCAAATCAAGGTCTGTCCTGAAGACCAAGAGAAGACTGCTTTCACCACTCGGGGTAATTTCATGTATGCTAAGATGCCTTTTGGGCTGATGAATGCAGGAGCTACCTTCTAGCGGGCGATGGACATAGCATTCGCTAAAGAAAAAGATAAGTTTGTGGTTGTATACATGGACGGCATAACCATGTACTCAAAATATGATGAAGAGCACACGAAGCATTTGGAACAAGTTTTTAAGAAATGTATAAAATACGGTATTTCCCTTAATCCTAAGAAATCACATTTTACATTAGAAGAGGCTAAGCTCTTGGGTCATATGATTTCCAAGGGAGGTATCAAGATCGATCCTGAAAGGGTTAGTGCCATCTAGAAAGTTGGAGAGCCAAGAAGCAAAAAGGAGGTGCAGTCTTTCATCGGGCAAGTGGGATTTCTGAGAAGATTTATTCCTAGTTTTGCTGAAATCATGATGAGTATTACAAATATGTTAAGAAAGGAAAATCAGGTTAAATGAACCGCGGAAGCAAGAGATTCATTTAAGGGGATTAAGAATGCTATCACTGAAGCCCCGGTATTAGCCAGTCCAGATTTTTCTAAAGACTTTTTTATTTTTTCTTACGCTTTTGAGCACACAGTGGCAGGGGTACTGTTATAGAAAAATTCCTAGAACACTGAACAACCAATTGCTTTTTTCAGCAGGGTACTAAGAGATGTAAAACTGAAATATTATATCATGGAAAAGAAGGCGTATGCCCTAATTAAGTCACTAAAATATTTCAAGGTTTATATCTTACATTTACAAATCATTGGTCATGTCCCAAACAGTGCTATGAAGGGTATCCTCCCCCAACCAAACCCAGAAGGAAGAAGAGCCAAATGGATTGTTGTATTGCTAGAATATGACCTAGAGATAAAACCCACCAAACCGGTAAAGGGGCAATGGTTAGCAAAGTTAATGACCAAGGCCAACTGTGATTCTTTGCAACTGAACTTCTTACAAGGGTATTCAAATCAGCTAGATATGGGTGTGCAGGTGAGCCCAAAATTCTCAAATCCACACACCTACCACCTCAGCACTCAAGTCCCAAAAATTCAAATTGGAAGAAGAAATCCAAATCCAAAATTAAATGTGATATTACATGAAGGGCGGGCTTGTTTTTTAACTGAAAATGACTGTTTTAGTCATTGTTTTACATCAACTGTTTCGGCCTAACCATAATGAATTTAGAGAAACTGAGAGATTTTTATCTCCAGCACAGGCCAATATTCAATAACCTCTCCCAGAATTTACACAGGTGTCACAAGTTGAGAGCATCAATGAGATCTTTACAGGGTAATTTTCCAGAATTCACGTTTTTTGCGTGAGTCATCAACTTCCGAAGCAGATCCCAACCAACAGGAGGAGAATGTGAGGAAACTGAACAAGGTTTTTCTTCAGCATGGTCCAATTTACAAAAACCTATTTCCGTTTTCACATAGATATCACCGTTAGAGATATACAACCGTGGCACCGAGAAGCCGTTTTGAGTAGTCGACGGCCATAATTTGGGTAAAAGTTGTTGCGGTCAACTCCCAGGTTGTTGAATCTTCTTGTGCTGGTGTCCATACAATTGCAACAACTTCCTATTGAGATAAGCTAGACCCTAGGACTCAGTAGATCTATAAATGCATAGTAATAGAAGAAGAATATGTTTGAAAATCATTTTGGACTGCGGACTTGGGGAAACCCTGCTCAGTTTCTTGAAGCATTTTATTTAATAAAATTGCAGTGTTTGAAGCTAGATTTCGACTGAGATTCTCATGTAATTTGTCCTGTAGTCTATTCTTTCTTCCTCTCATGTGTATTGTTTATCTTTCATTGTTATTTCCAGTCCGTAATTTCTTCTCATACTTAGTGTAGTTGTAGTAGTTAAGTAGAATCCATAGAAATTATGCTTTGCTTGACTATTTCCAAGTATTTCACCATTATTCCCTGCTAAAATTGGTGTAGGATTCCATTGCCCAATAGTTTCTTATGATCTTCTCTCCAAATGTTTAAACCATTTTGTTTCCAGTAGAAATCTGATCTTCTGTATGTTGTAATTGAATATCTTGAATGAGAATGCTGGTGTATGTTTTCACTGTTGACATATTTGATAATTTCCAGTATTTATGTGAATTGTAGAGAGAGCCCTCTCAGACTAAGCTGCATCAATAGCTTAAGTCTAAAAATTGGTTAGTGGTTACCCCAGCCTGCCCTCTCCCACAACCTAGGGGGTCATTTTGGGTTTTAACACCTAGTTTTAATGAACTCTTCTTTGGTATTACCTTAATGAAAACATGTTCAACAACCTGGAACTCTTTATGAGTCACTTTAAGATCTGCTTGACTTTTCTGCCTATCTTGGGCAACTTTAAGATTTCTTTGTACCTGTTGCATAGTTAGTTCTATTTCCTTCAACAATTCAGGTCCTAAAATAACTGTATTAACTGGATCATTCCAAGAAACTGGTGTATTGCATTTCCTACCATAAAGAATTTCAAAAGGGCTAAGCTTGTCTGATGCATGATAATGGTTGTTATATGCAAATTCTGTTAAATGCAAGTAGTCCTCCCACTTATCAAGCTGATCCTTAACATACATCCATAGCTTGTCTTCGAATATCTGATTCACTCTTTCTGTATGTCCATCCATTTGTGGATGAAATGTTGTGCTGAAGTTTAAGGTTGTATTCAACCCTTTAAATAGAGATCTCTAGAAGTTTCCAGTAAACTTAGAATCACGATCTGAAACTATCACTTTTGGTATTCCATGTAATCAAAAAATCTGTTTCATGAAAATTTCTGCAATGTCTAGAGCATTATAAGTAGTTTTTACTAGTATAAAATATGCTGCCTTGCTGAGTTTATCCACTACCACCATGATGGAATCATTTTGTTTATGATTCTGGGGTAGTCCGGTAACAAAATCTATACTTATGATCTCCCATTTCCAACTAGGTATAGGTAATGGCTGTAACAGTTCAGCCGGATGTTGATGTTCAACTTCTACCTTTTGACAGTCAAAGCATTTAGCTATATATTATGCTACTTCATCCTTCATTCTAGGCCAATAATACTCTTTCCGTAACATAGTGATGGTTTTCTGATAACCTGGATGACCAGCATAATGACTTTTGTGCATCTCATCTAAAATCATAATTTTTATCTTTGATACATTTGGCACATATAATCTGTTCTTGTACAGCAGCAATCCATTTTCTGTTAATTTGAAATCTACCATAGAATTTTCAGAATTATTTTTTGCTCTCTTTTCATGTAATTTTCTGTATTCTTCATTAGTTTTAATCCCTTCAAAAATCTGATTTTCCAAATCTGTTGTGTATGTGCTGATGGCTGAAATAAAATTTAACCTTGCATTACAACTTAAAGTATCAGCAACCTTGTTCTCTTTACCCAGTATATGTTGAATTTCAAAATCATATTCACTTAAAAAGGTTAGCCATCTAGCCGGTCTAGCATTCAAATTCATTTGATCTAGTAAATACTTCAGCCCCATGTTATCTTTCATCAAAGTAAATTTTTTGCCAATAAGATGGTGACGCCACATTTTTAGGGAATGTATTACTGCTAATAATTCTAGATCATAAGTAGAGTAATTTTTCTCATGTATTTTCAACTTTCTAGACTCATATGCAACAGCATGTCCTTCTTGTGTTAGGACTCCATTAAGTCTGTCATTACATGCGTCGGTGCATACTATAAAATCTTTATTAGGATCTGCAATTCTCAGAATCGGTGCTGTATTTAGTAATTCCTTCAACTTTTTAAAACTGTCTACACACTTTTGATTCCATACAAACCTCTTCCCCTTCTTATGTAAGGAGGTTATGGGGTTTGCAATCTTTGAAAAACCTTCTATGAATTTTCCATAATATCCTGTACTCACAATAAATGATCGAACATCCGTCACATCTTTAGGAACCAACCATTCATTAATGGCTTTTATCTTATCGGGCTCAACCGAAATTCCTTCCTTAGAGATTATGTGACCTAAATCCTGAATCTTATCCTTGTGAAAGTCACACTTACTAAACTTAGCATGTAACTGATGATCTCTTAGAACTTGTAAAATAATACGCAGATGTTCGTCACGTTCTTCCTTACTTTTAGAATATACTAAAATGTCATCTATGAACACAATGGAGAACTTATCCAAATATTTCTGTAGAATATTGTTCATCAAGCACATAAATACTGCCAAGGAATTAGTCAATCCAAATGGCATGACTACGAACTCGTAATGTCCATAGCGAGTTCTAAATCTTGTTTTAAAAATACCCTCATCCTTCACACGAACCTGATGATACCCTGACCTCAAATCAATCTTTTAAAATATCATTGCTCCACGCAGCTGATCAAATAGATCATCTATGCGGGGCAACGGATATCGATTCTTGATTGTCATCTTATTCAGTTGGCGATAATCTATGCAGAGTCTTAAAGTGCCATCCTTCTTCTTAACAAATATAACAGGTGCTCCCCAAGGAGACACACTCGGTCTTATATAGTTTTTATCAATCATTTCCTTCAACTGTGATTTCAACTCATTTAATTCCAGTATATTCATCCTATATGTAGCTTTAGAGTTTGGTACTGCACCTGGTATCAGTTCAATAGTAAAATCTAGATCTCTCTTTGGGGGTAACCCTGGGATCTCTTCCGAAAAAACATCTTGGAATTCTTTCAGGACAGGTATATCTTCTAGTTTCATTTTGTTCTCTTTTATAATTAACTCCTCATGTACTACATTCACTTCAAACATCTTACATCCTTTTCTAACTGCTATTTTTACTTGCATATTTGAAATCTATCTAAGTGATGTCTTTCTAGGAATACCCTTTACCTCTACTATTTCTCCTTCGTCATTTAGACAAGTAAAAATTTTCTCATAACAATTCAGAATAACATGATAAGCTTCTAACCAGTACATTCCAATTAATATGTCATAATATCCTAAAGTTAAAACATTTAGCTTGGTTTGTGTCTTTAACTGATTCATAGATAAAACACAACTTTCAACAAAATCAGACACTTTTATTTTTGTTCCTGTTGCTAGTCTAACTAACCAGGATTTATTAATTTTTTCTATTTTCAAATTAATATTTTCCACAATATCAGGAGATATATAACTCACGCTAGCGCTTGGATCAATCAAAATAGAAACTAGGTGGTTTTGTAGCATACCTTCAACCTCTATCATAGAGACTTGATGATCTGCTTTCCTATTGTCTAGAACTACATTAATTCTGGGTATCTCCCTTGCCAAGTCTCCCATAGTAGGTTCCACTTGTATGGAATGAATATTATTAGCTTCCCGCTTCCTTTTAGGGCATTCCAAAGCATAATGAGGAGCTTGGCACTCAAAGCATTTTATAGAATCCTTTTGGTCATTAGTTATGGTAACATTTGATGTATTTCTAGGAGCTATAAAATTCTGTTGTTGATTATTTTTGGGACTGTTTCCTTGGAAATTCTGATTTGGAAAGTTTTTATTTTGAAGCCTATAATTTCCCTAGAACCTAAAATTCTTCTTTTTCAGTTCAAAATTGTTGGGTTTATGATTTTTCCAGTTAGATATCCCTTGTCTTTTCTGGATTGTATCATAGCAGAAAGTTGCTTTCCTCATTGCTTCTTCTAAGGTATTTGGATTGTCATACTCTATTTTGTCCTTGATGTTATAAGGTAGACAACTCAGATACCTCTGAATCTTTGGTTTCTCCTCCACAAGATATGGCACATACCTTAACAAATTTAGAAATTTGTTGTTCAGCTCTTTCATGTTCATGGTTCCCAATTTTATATCATAAAATTCCTTAGATTTTTCTTCGTAATATTGTTTAGATAGGAATTTCTTCTTGAATTACCTTTTAAAAGTGCTCCAGTTTACATCTTTGTCCTTGATTTCCTTCACTCTGTTGATGTCCTGCCACCAAATATCTTCCTTACCGATCAGGTTGTATATGGCCATCTTTTCCTTTAATGATTCTAAATAATCATATATTTGAAAGTATTTCTTCATGCCGGACAACCATGCTTCAACTGTCTCTCCTTTCTTAGTTTCACCATTGAAGGTTGGGGGTTTGATTTTCCTGAACTCCCCAGAAATCTGTTCATATTGTTTGTGTCTTTTTATTTTGGGTTTGTAATCTCCTTCGCTGCTATCACTTGAATAATTATGTTTCTTTTTGCGGTTTCATTGGCAGCTTCTGATGATGTTCAAATGCTTTTCGCATCATCAGTTTTCATTTTCTTACCCCTGTCTCGATGAGGTAGGTCTTCAATCTTGGAGGTATTTTCAATCCCTCTATCTTGTTCATCAGTTTGGCACTGATCAAACAGTACTTAGTTAAGTTCCTCTTGTGCCTTCAGAATTCTCTCATTGTCATGTTTTACAGATCTGATTTCTGCTTTTAACTCCTGAAATGAACGTAACAATTCTGATGAATTGTCATTCAATTCGCCATGGAAATATTCTTCACAATGTTGCCCCGTGCTATGACTGTTTGGTCGAAATATGTCCTCCATATGTTTAGTTGATCCTTCTATATGTGTAACTTTTAGAAAACAAATTTCTGTATAACAAAATAATTTATTTAGTAAAGATTTTTGCTATCATAATTTTATGTTTCGTGTTCTTTGGACCTTTTCAGGCCGAGAGTTCGAACATGAGCTCTGATACCACATGTAACATCTCAATAATTTCATAAAAATTAAAAAAAAATTAAAGCAACATTAAAGGTCTAAATTACCAATGCGGAAATAATAATTGTTAATCAAAGCAACATTTAATACCGAAATTACTAATGCAGAAAAAAAATAATTACTAATCTTTTAATTAATGATGAATTATGATAACAACAAATTTAACTTCATAGCGCAAAGTACTTCATTAGTTTTGCTTATATTTATTTGAAAACTACATACTGTAATTAAGTTTATCTTGCAATATAATTTCTTGACAAGGTACTCACAGTTTGCTTTGGAATGATGACGCAGGGGTCCTACGAGGTAGCCCAAGGCTTACTTAACTATGTTAGCCAAAACATTTGGACCTGTTCTTTTTGCGCAGAAACACAAGTAAGAAAAATATGACAATTCAAGTGTTAAGAGTAATTATTTTTTTCAGTTAGTCGTCAATGTTTGGTGAAGATTCTAAGTGCTTCCTTGCTTCAGGTATGGATCTTTGTCCAAATTCTATATGTGTTAACTTGGCCATAATTACAAGTTGCAAAAGTCGTATTTATTAATATTTTCCTAGACTTATTAGTGAATCGTCAAATTCTTGTCAGCTTTAAATGCATAAGTATTATTTTGATCCTGTCATCATTTCTCAACAGTAAAGAGTAGTAATTGTATGACATTTTACTAAAAGAACGTTTCAATTTATATGTTGCTCTTTAACGTAAAGATATGAGTTAATAGCTATTTAAATTTACATGGATTACCTTGAAAATAATAACTATAACTATAGTAGCATTTATAGTTCTCAATTTGTAATTCTATAAGGAATCATATTAAAATCATTTATAATTTCTATTATGTTTTGTAATAGATAAGGCAATGTACACCATTGCGATGATGTGCCTACTATTGAACCCTAAACTAAGCACTAAACATTAGATAACTATTACAAATGTGATTTACATAATTGTGAAGTCATTTATCAAACTATACAACCAAATTAACGTTGCATGCTATGATATACAAATAATGGAGTACATTACAAAAACAAAAGTCGACTTTATACATTTGAATGCCAAAAAAACAAATATTTGATTTACCAATGTATTCGAAATGAAATGAATTAAACGTTGTGACCCTAGTCTTGACACTGGAAGGTGATACGATGGGTAATGAATGTTTAGGTACGAATGTGCTGGCATCGTTAATAAGACTGGCCTTGACATTTAAGACACCTGACTACTGCATTGAGTGTAAATATTAGTGGATGCTCTCGTAGCTGAATAATACGTGAAGGGGTTCACAACTTTTCATTTTAACGTTGAGCTATAACAGGATTTTCCTTTTGGTCTACCGAGTTGGCATCGCAGTGGATGAATTAATAAATGGAGATTTTAATGCAGTGGTTTCCTGATTCTCAATGTATCTGGTTGGCACCTCCGCCATCGTCAATCTCAAAAGATCTTGGACGTTGAAAGGAAACCCTAATCCTTCGTCGTAAGTAGTGTTGGAGTGTTTCTCAACCTTCATTTCACCTATTAGCGTTGAGGTAGCGAGGCCAATAGCTTGCTACTATGTAGGGTTTGGGAGAGTGCTTTTCGGAGGGTTCTTACCTTGGTTTCGAACCTAAGACCTATGGGAAGAACCTGTTAATTCTTGGTGTCATGTAAATTGTAGTGCCGAGCCACCAACCAATCGTCGATAATGTTTTAAGAAGTGGTTTCAGGGTTTTCTTTCCTATTCGAAAATGGAGTTTTTCTTCTATTTTGCTGCATTTACAAGATGGTCCTATCGCTGAATGTCACTAGCGTATCTACTCCTGGAGTTACAATATATTGGTAATTTTTCAATACTGAAATATTAACGCATTCTGTTGTGTCTAAAGTTATCTCTCAGATTTGTGTTCTCATTTAACCTCTAAATTTTGTTGTGGCAGGTGATTCTTCATTAGAGGGTTACTCATTGGTTGCTTAGTGCATGGAACTACTCGAATTCTTGGTAATACTCTGAGGTTCCCTCCCTCATAGGTTCTCCTAGCCTAGTGTGGCCGATGCTAGGTGTTTAACGAGAGTTATTTTTGGTTCCTCGCAAGATTTCTGGCCAGTGTTGTAAATTTCATAGAGACAAAGATGAGTAATCCACAGTTCCTCTTGTTACTTGGCTCTACAACATTTCGCTATGATTTTAAAATGTAATTTTGTTGATGAAATATATACACGAAGGGATGAACCTTGAATACATGGGTTTCGAATGGTTTCTAAACTTGTATAAATTGATATTGTGTTTAGAAAAGATATTGTGTTGAATTAATGGTGGAATTGGAAACAGTATTTTAACAAATGGCTACGTGCCAATTTTTTCTACCTTTTGTTTTGAAATAAAACCCTACTTTGTAGGTTTAGATGGTAGATGGAAATTTACTTAATAAGAGTATTGTCGTTTGATGAAAGACCTAAGAGTCGTATGTTAATTCTTCTCTTCAAAAAAAAACCCTGTTTTTATAAAATTTAAATGATAAAAAGAATCTGGTTTTTATATTGAAATTAAGTTGTAATGATTTCTAAGCGACGATACTTATACTTTTGTTTTTTGAACGAAATAATGAAACTGCATCTGAAACAGAATATAAATGGGTTGTAGTTTTACCTAAAAAGATTATTTGACTAGGAAAAGAATATATGTTTATTTTGGTCAAGAGCCATAGCTAACTTGTTTAATAAAAAGAAACTCTGTGATCTTGGTTATGTAAGGTTTTGGGATAGTGTTTTAGGACTTGGTTTTGGTTTGGAAACAAAGCTTGATGTAACAAAATAACACTGTCGTGTGCATTTACTAAAGCTTGATTTTATGTAAATTGTTTTAGTATGTGATTGTCGAATCAGTAAAGAACATGTAGCATTGTTGTAAAAGATTTGTTTCTTGTTAGAAGTTTCGATTCTAAGTCTATCATAATGTAATAAAATGCTAGATAATATAATGATAGAGTACTGGGGTTCTATCTATTTTTGTAAGTAATAACTTTGTAAAGATGAATATTTCTAGCTCGTTAAAAAATTCTAGAATATGTGGAAATATAACCCTTTCATGTTGAAAAGAAATAGCATTAGGTTGCAAAGTAATAGCAGAAGGAATGGTTAGTAAAGATTTGAAAACCTAGACTTGTGCAGAGATGAATTATTTTACTTTTATTTCTAAGGAAATATACTATAAGTCTGGTTTCTGTGATAAACTATTCTATTTCTGAGTTTAGATATAAATAATGGATAAATGAAAATATAAAGGAAATCATTACAGAGTTATTCTATCCAATCATTTGGCATTATTCCCATCAAATATTCTATCTTAAATTTTCCTTTTCTGTACTGGAGTACAATGCAGAAAGTTCGCATGGGGAAAAATGCAGAAAAGATTCCTTTAATTATCTTCTCATTACTTAATCATCCTTGAACAAAATCATTCCTAAGGTCAGCAATTGAGAAACAATTACTTCTATATGTCATTAATTGTATATACTAAACTTACAAGTTGAGGAAAATTATTTAACTGTAAACAATAATGAAGAACAGTAGAACCTGATTGACTGTAGGAAAAAAAACAACCCAAGGAGCCTGTTCCACACAACCTATTCCTGAAGATAGCCAAATTACTTGCCTTAGGACCCCCGAGCCTGTTCACTGAACCACTACGAAGAAGAATCTGTAGAAGCTTTAGGTCAAACCACTTGCAGCAGCAAGATAGTTCATCCGGTCATATAGACTTAGCAATCAAAGCGACCTGCACCAGCACCTCTGGTTATTTCAACAGCCTCACAATGCACTTCCACTTAGCCTCCCTATTCGAATCTCTCAATGATCACCTGATACACTTGAGGAATTATTTCTGCAGAAAATAATGTAGAGCTACCTGCCTGAATCGAATTGCCTTATCTAGGCTGCCTAGGCCTTTTAGTGGTTAACCTAGTCATTAATGAGCCATCAACTCTCTTCCACCCACTTGGGGGATAATGCCACAATTTTAGGGGTATTTGTCCCATAACCAACAACTAGTGATGGAGTGCAAATGCTGACATCTGTCCCATGCCTTCTAACAACTTCCATTCCTCCTAGTGGGTCAGTGAACACTCATTTAACAGTTCCCTTGAGTGTTTGTCTCATCTTTTAGTTTATTAAATAATAATAATCATTCATTACAATCATCCTTGACCAATATTTGGTCATAATTACAAAACTTTGTAATTATAATTTAATATAATGTTTTTGCAATAAAAATAAATAGTCTCAAAATTTGGGTATGTGACAAGTCCTATAATTCCTATAGCTATGATTATCTATCTAGTGGGGAAGATATTGTATGCATCATGAGTCCTAGGCATCAAATATGGGAGGTTGAACAAGTTGTTGCGACATACTCTAGATGGTGAGTCGAAGTGGATATCAGACTCAATGGAAGTGTCAAATACTCCTAGGGGAGAGAATTCTTCCATTTAAGTTAGGAGACCAAGTTGGTACAAGATGGCACTAGAGGATGAGAAATAAGGTGAGGTTAAATATCAAATCAGAGGTGATGGGAACAGGTCTCCAACACAACGTTCAGAGCAAGTAGAAGAGAGGACTTTTGGTTCAGAGGGAGTCTGGGAGAAACTACAACATCGTGTAGAGTGATGGGGTTGGAGATAGATCTAGGTGGAGGTTCAAGCAATACCTCCCTCTCTAATAGGGAGTGTTATATTTTGTATCTTAGAGGTACTTCTGCACTTATTATTCCTAGGTGCAGTGGTCCAAGCAAGATGTCTCACTTAAGTGACTTTATAAAGTGTTTTTATAAAGTGATTTTACAAAGTGGTCTTATAAATTCAAGCTGGGTTCATTTTTATTATTTAATGAAATAAGTGACCTTTTTGAGGGGAAAATGATTGTTATATAGTCTCACAAATTAAGTGACTTAAGTGACTTTGTCAACATGAGATTAAATCACAATAATCAACCTTATGGGCCAAGATTCGATCTTGACAATAGAAGATGAAGGTTTAGGGTTTGGTTATTAATGAGTCAAAAAAAGGACAAGCTTGAGTGAGAGAAGGGCACGAATACCAATAGACAATTTTTTGAGATTGAAGAGCTGAGTAAGAGAGAGGAATGGAATGCATTCCAAGGAGGTAAGAGAGGAACACACTTCAAGGAAAATGTGTTTGCTTTAATGTTGTTCGTACAAGAGTGAGAGGGGCACACTGTTCAAGTTGGAAAGAGGGTACACATCCCAATAAAGGGTTTAGTATTTAATGCATTTTTGTGCAACATTAATGGAGGCCAGACCATATGGAATTTGAGCAAATCATACTATAGAAAAGAGGTATAGAGTTCGAGGGAAGATATTCGTTGGATATTTTGAAGTTGTTGCTATTGCAGGTTATTGTACAATGTACTGATACTATACAATAGAATGATTGTGTATTTATATGCATAAAAATAGAGAAGGATATGATGTATAAGAGGCCATACATCATGTATTATCATCTGGGAACATTGTTTAGAGTTGGGCACTATTTTCTAGTTGTATTTCAATGTGTATATTAAGATAAGTACCCTATATTAAATGATGGAAAGTTTATTGTTGTAAATCTCAGTTTTCTCTATGAGCTTGATAATAAAAATTTATGTGGGTTGGTTTTTCCCTTTGGTGTTTTTCTAGGGTCATTTGACCAAAATTTTCCTAGGTCAAATGTGATTTAATATTTGATGTTCATTTCTTATTTCCACTACAAATGTGTACTCAACAACTATATTTTATCTTACCATTCACTCGGAAGTGTGCATAAGACACACATTTATTTTCTGATACTTGAAGACTAAGATCTATGAACTACTAGGTGTTTAGCTAATTTTAAGTTATAGTTGAGGAAATCCATAGCTAAGTGTTTTTAGTACGTAGCTCCTAACATTGACATTGTTGTCTACACTTAAAATGGTGTTGCAACATCAATAAAATGGTGTTGCAACATCAATAGTAAACATAAATATAAAATGATTAAAAAAATATTAAAACAATATAATATTACAATATTTAAGTAAATTAGATATTTAGAAACTATGTCGTACACAAAAGGATCGGTCGGTACTTCCTTTTCACACATCAAAACAATTTGGTCAACATTCACTAAGCGTTTACAAGGAAAACAGACTAATTATCTTAGAGTATAAACCACATACATTGTAATGTTTAGAAAGATACTTTGACGAATAGGAATAAGCCTGAAATTCCATATAATGTGTGAAGCAAAATGAAAAAAAATAATATTTTATATATTTTCGGAAAATCATACATTGAATATAAAATGAGCAATTTTATCAATGATTTCACCCTATGCACATCTTCAATGCATCAATGATTTTAGAATATACGTCCAAGAATACCCTATATAAAATGATAATTAGAAACCAACAATGATAAAAGAACTAGAAAAGACTTGGAAAACATATCATGTGTACATGAGAATATAAGAATAGAGGAAAATGGTTTAGGTAAAAATGAACCTAATAGAAAGGGAAACCCAATTTAATAGTAATATGGTACCATTAATGTCTATTGTATCTTGTATAGAGTTTGACAACCATTTAGCTAGATGATATAGTTTATAGATACGATAATTGAGGAAGTGTTAGGCAATCCTTATGATCAATGTAGCCCATCCCTAGTCCCACATCTAATGAATGGTCATCGTATTCTTAATCGTTGTAATGCATGACCATATGTCGACATTGTAGGAAGGGTATATCAACCTTTTATGTACACATTTCTTAAGTCAAGCACTACATTTTAAAAGCATATGTCAAATCCTTCCTATGGATTATACATTTCAAAGATACCCTATGTTAGCACCTATATATTTTTTTCTCTTTTGCAGCATAAAGACCTGTACATGAAAGGTGGAAGGTCAGACAAGTACTTGAGAAGAAAGCTTGAAGTGATCTCCATCAGTGATGGCTAGGTGCTAAGACATGAGACATAATGGTCTAGAAGGGGTCCAATGAAATAAAGGGGCTAATGTCAAGGGCTAAGTATTAATAGGGGAATAGAATGACTAAAGGCAAGTGGAAAATGCCCTAAAACCTATAGTTCATGGGAAAATTATGAAAGATTAAGTGTCTCCCAGGTTGGCACTATTTATCAAGAGCGGGATCAAGATCTACGGCTTTAAATAGACCGTCACATGGCCAAGTTGTGAGGAGGAAAGCGAATATGTGGATGCGATAGGTTGGGTCCCGCCGGACAGGTGTTAGCTTAGGAAGGTGTCGCAAGGAGAGAGGTGTAGTGAGCAATGCCTTATTACGTGCATGTGATTGTAGGGATAGATGCAAGGATCTACGACGGAGGTTATCCTTTTGAGATATAGGGGTTCAGGTGTATTTACCATAGAAATAGCCCAAGTCTTCAGCACATCTACGGTTTGGATGGAAAGAAGGGCCAAATCAACGGCTGGTGGAAGTTTGAAACACACGAGATATAATAAGGACCCCACCAGCAGACAGATGATCTAAGAATTAAAAAGAGCATGAGAACTCACCATGGATATACGTTGAGAGCAAATTGATGGTTCTCACACATAGTCGCATCAATAAGTAGCATGCCAGATAGCGGCATGGCATATGCGATGGACTTTTTTCATCCGATAGGTGTCAACTCCACAACTTATCGCATAGAGAAAGGGCGATTTAGGAAAAGGATTTTTGGGTGCATGTGATACTACCCTGTAGAAACATATAGATGAGGTGAATAGTCCAGATGACAAACCGCAAGATGATCCTATGGTGGAAATAGAGGGGCTGTCAAATTAGTGGGTAAAAAGAAGGTTAGATCCGACGATGGAAAGGAAGCACATGAGAGTTCAAATGGTCGAGATCAAAGGACAGCTAGCCAAAGAAACCAGAGGTTATGGAGACCCGGTTATATATATAAGAAATTCTCATGAAGGTTGACATTTGTTTCGAAGACCTGTCGAAGTCAGAAAGTCTCTCGGCGTGTGGCAGACGAAGAAGGTGACAGAACCTTCGACAGGGTGCGTGCAGGGCTTCCAAAGTGACAGGTAGGATCTGTAACCTCCATTCTCTAAAAAACATGAGTCTTTTTCAATCGTAAGATGGGGGAAGAAGAAGCTTCTACCAGTTCTAGGGTTAAGGTTTCCCTGGAAGATAGGGACGTAGATGTATTTAACACATGCATTAGCTCCCTATTCCAGAAATTAAGAAGAGATTGGAAGCCTTGCATGAACAGGGACTGGATATACCTAGAATCTTTAGGTCGTCATTCATTTTCTTTTGCCTTGACCAAATGTTCTCTTTCCCTGAGTTTGTAACATGGTGTTCTTCAAATTACTTAGAGCCCCAAAGAGTAATTATGGACACCCATAAGTCCAGAGTCATCTGTAATATAGATGTGTCAACCGTTAGGAATTCCTTTTTCATTCCTGAGTATCATTACCAAGAGTTGGAGGGTTTTTCTGAAGAGTCTGTGGTTTCCTTGTACTTCTAAATCAACCTCGAAATCCATCAATATTTCTTAGCCACATTCCTGAAACCCGACTCTGAAATCTCTGAAGAACCCTACCCCCTAAATGTCAGCCTTTTTTATGACAATTCCCAGTTGGTTGTTTCTTTGTTAGCCCAGTTTCTAGGGTTGGATATTGATTTGTGGGCGACTGAAGTCCAATTAAGTTTACTCTTTAGGATTAGCATCAGTTTGGCTAGGTCCGAAAGTGGGCTCATCCCATCCTTGAGGTTTGATGAATTTTTGGCGGAAAAGATCCATGTACAATTGAGAAATTTCCTGAGTATTAGGTTTTTTAGATATCAGACGCAATTGATGAAAATGATTATGTACAGCAGTGCCGAAAGCCCACATTTCTGCTCACTGCTTGAGGCAGATGTTTTGGTAGACAATGTTTTCAATTATTTGAACTATGTTTTGCCCCCTGTTTATAAAATCATTTTTGGGGAAGAATTGCCTAGAGTGTTGCTTGAAATGGAAACAATGATGCAGTTGAAGGACGAACTAGCTGTCGGTGACTAGTTTTTGTTGACAAAAGCTACAGTGATTAGGCTATACGGTTTTGTACAGGAGCCCTGTGTTTTACCTACTTTTCTAACATTGCGGATCTTTGCTCTTGAATTTATTAGACATAAATTGGAACTAGAAGAAGTGCAATTCCTAAAACATAAGAAGACCACGTATGTGAAATACCCTTGGATGGTAGGGCCTTTCATCGTAAAGAGTAAAGAATCTTTGTCAGAGGTGGAAGGATTATTGAAGCCGCTAGGGTTCAAGAAAGATGTGGCCATCAAATACCACCCCTTGCACAATATTTCCAAGAGAAGGAAAGAGTGTAATCTCCGCGATTTTGAGCATACAGAGCCAGAAGGGGTGCTAAAGGGGCAAAATTTGTTGTGTTGGGAACCTGAGGTGGGGGAATCCATGGAGACATAGGAAGGAGATCTCATGTTATCTAATTTAATAATGGATTTACATCAAGTGTCGGACACCGTGGAGGTGGGCTGGAAAGAGACTTAGAAGAAGTCAGAGATATGGATACTGAAGAAGGTAATGGTGACAAGTGGCCTAAATTGGAAGTACAGGATGAGTTAGTTGTTGCGGCTACCCGAGACGAGACAATTGCTTCCTCGGCTAAAGAGGAGTTGGTTTTTGCAGCGACTCAGGAAGAATTGACTGCTCCAATGGATAGTGGAGAGGAAGATAATGAGGACTCTTCGGCTCCTGAGATCCAGGCTGTGGAATATAAGTTTCAAGATGTTAAGGAGGGAGATGTTGGAAATAAATTTCGGTCCAAGGATGACTTTTGTAAACAATACGATCAAAACAAACGGGCCTCAGCCCAGATGTTGTTTGATTCGATGCCTATAGACAGAGGGTTTTCTAAAACTTCTTTGATGACCAGCAGAGTTATAAATGACAACAACTTAAACTTAGCAGTATTGACGGAAGATGGAGTGATCGAGACAAAGATCAATTGGCAAAAGATATCAGTATCGGATAAAATCCAGTTTCACAAACAGGTTAGTGATCTTGTATATGATGATTTTGTGAAAGTAGCATTGAAGAGCGACAACTTGTTGGTTACTGTGAAAGAATTTAAAACCAATTAAAGCAAGAGAGAAGTGAAAACCAAGCTCTTCAGTACCAGGTCAAAAAGGTACAATCTGACCTAATCATAAGTGACGGGTGTTAAGATTCAATATGCTAAGACAGAAAATAGCAGCATTACATTCCATTTCACAATAATAGCATATATAGGATCACTGAAGAAACAACAAGCACAGAATAAACACAAGAGACAGAGATTTATCCTGGGAAACCCTCATGGGGTAGAAAACCCAACAAAGCTTCCTCAATATAGATGACCAGCAATATACAAAGATGAAACCCTGAGACATGATCTCCTCCTCCACAAGTGCGCTATCCTCAAGTGAGTGAGTGTATCAAATGAGGAACACACCTCCTCTATTTATACACTACTCTAACATATCTTTTACACAAGTACATGTACGCTCGTATTTAACCAATGGGTTATATACCCCACTACAACTGATTGGGCCGACCCCTCTAGGTTGGTCTAATAACCCTTTGACCCACATAACACATACAGGGCCCACCCCCACTAGGGAAGTCTAATAACCCAAGTTACCACATTCCGACGGAGGAATAAACATCTCCAGATATACAATAAGATCTTTACGAAGGAATGAAACATCTCTGGAATAATAAAGTACAAATATAATATTCTTTGAAGTTACAATATTTCAACACTCCCCCTTAACGAGAAGGATATTATAACAGTATCTGCACGAGCAAGGAGTCATCAACATCATACAAGATACATTTATAAATCATTGGAAGCTTTCTCAACATCATCAGTAACTCAACCAGTTACTGGAACATCTTTAATACTGGAACATCAACATCTTCAGTACTGAGTCTTTATCTGATGCAACACTTGAACAACTACAATAACATCAACATCTATATCATCATGATTATCAGCATCATCATCATACGATCATCAGCATCGGGATCATCTCGATCTGCAGCATCTCGATCATCTCGATCTACAGCATCTGGATCATCACGATCTACAGCATCTGGATCATTTCAATCTACATCATCTGGATCATCTCGATGTACAGCATCTGGATCATCTCGATCATCAGCATCGTCATCACACGATCATCAGCATCGTCATCACACGATCATCAGCATCGTCATCACATGATCACTAACATCGTCATCACACGATCATTAATACAAGTATCCTACCGATACAAGTAACCACATCATCAATACAACTATCCTACTGATACAAGTAACCACATCATCAATACAAGTATCCTACCGATACAACTAACCACATCGTCAATACAAGTATCCTACCGATACAAGTAACTACATCGTCAATACAAGTATCCTGCCGATACAAGTAACCACATCATCAATACAAGTATCCTACCGATACAAGTAACGACATCATCAATACAAGTATCCTACCGATACAAGTAACCATATCATCAATACAAGTATCCTACCGATACAAGTAACCACATCATCAATACGAGTATCCATACCGATACAAGTAACCACATCATCAATACAAGTATCCTACCGATACAAGTAGCCACATCAACACACACAATCATATTACAGGATGATCAATCTTGCTCTCTTTAGGACATAGGTCCATGGATGATGCAATCCTGTCATGTACCTTTTGAACCGAGGTCCAGGGACGATCCAGTCCTATCATGTACCTTTTGAAACGAAGTCCAGGGACGATCCAGTCCTATCATGTACCTTTTGAACTGAAGTCCAGGGACGATCCAGTCCTATCATGTACCTTTTGAATCGAAGCTCAGGGACGATCAAGTCCTATCATGTACCTTTTGAACCGAAGTCCAGGGATGATCCAGTCCTATCATGTACCTTTTGAACCGAAGCTCAGGGACGATCCAGTCCTATCATGTACCTTTTGAACCAAAGCTCAGGGACGATCCAGTCCTACCATGTACCTTTTGAACCGAGGTCCAGGGACGATCCATTCCTATAATGTACCTTTTGAACCGAAGCTCAGGGATGATCCAGTCCTATCATGTACCTTTCGAACTGAAGCTCATGGACGATCAAGTCCTATCATTCAATTCTTGGAGACCTCATGTCTACGGCTCAATTCAAAGGACTAAAGTCCAAGGACGATCCAATCCCCTTACCTGTTCATTCAGGATTTTGTTCTCAGAGACATCATGTCTACGGCTCAATTCAAAGGACTAAATTCCGAGGAAGATCCAATCCCCTTTCCTGTTCATTCAGGATTTTGTTCTCGGAGACATCATGTCTACGGCTCAATTCAAAGGACTAAAGTCCGAGGATGATCCAATCCCCTTACCTGTTCATTTAGGATTTTGTTCTCAGAGACATCATGTCTATAGCTCAATTCAAAGGACTAAAGTCCGAGGACGATCCAATCCCCTTACCTGTTCAATCAGGATTTTGTTCTCGGAGACATCATGTCTACAGCTCAATTCAAAGGACTAAAGTCTGAGGACGATCCAATCCCCTTACCTGTTCATTCAGGATTTTGTTCTCGGAGACATCATGTCTACGGCTCAATTCAAAGGACTAAAGTCCGAGGACGATCCAGTCCCCTTACCTGTTCATTCAGGATTTTGTTCTTGGAGACATCATGTCTACGGCTCAATTCAAAGGACTAAAGTTCGAGGACGATCCAATCCCCTTACCTGTTCATTCAGTATTTTGTTCTCGGAGACATCATGTCTACGACTCAATTCGAAGGACTAAAGTCCGAGGACGATCCAATCCCCTTACCTATTCATTCAGGATTTTGTTCTCGGAGACATCATGTCTACGGCTCAATTCAAAGGACTAAAGTACGAGGACGATCCAATCCCCTTACCTGTTCATTCAAGATTTTTTTCTCCGAGACATCATGTCTACGGCTCTCTTGAGGATGATGCAATCCTATATGTCCACCAAGGACTTCATTTTCGAAGACATACGTCTACGGCTCTCTTGAGGATGATGCAATCCTATATGTCCACCAAGGACTTCATTTTCGAAGACATACGTCTACGGCTCTCTTGAGGATGATGCAATCCTATATGTCCACCAAGGACTTCATTTTCGAAGACATACATCTACGTCTCTCTTTAGGACTGAAGTCCAGGGATGATCCAATCCCCTCCAGTCCACCAACCTCTCTGTCGGCATCACCAATATAGGTATTCACATCATTGACCTCACTGTCGATGCAAGCAATCTAATCATAAGTGATCACATCACTCCCCCTTTCGAGCAGGGTCCTTCTATATTAAGTTTGTCTCGGAAAACTTCACTTGAGCTAGAGGTTTGTTTAGTACATCAGATTGGTAGAGGTTTGGTTAGTACATTGGTAACTTGTTACAAATTCGAACTTTAATTCCTATCTGCACCATATCTCGTATATAGAAATGCCAGATCTCTATGTGCTTTTGACTTATCATGGAGCACTGGATTCTTTGCCATTTTAGTACAACTCTGTTTGTCACATAGGATCACAGTTGGGTCCATCTCTAAGTGAAACAATTCTGAAGCCATGCCGTTTCACAATTAGTAGAGCAAGCAGCCATATATTCCACTTGTGCTAGACTGCTTCTTGCTAAACCACAATATCATGGCTGATCCAAGACAATAACATCTTCTTGATGTGCTCTTCCTGTCTGATACACTTTCTTCTCAATCAATATCTGTGTAGCCATCTGAATTCATGATCTCCATAGATCAAAGTCTATTGTATCCTTTAGGTATCTTATCTCATGCTTTGCAACTAACAGGTGAACACTTCTAGTTTCCACTAGATACTGACTCAAGGTGTTTACAGCAAGGCATATATCTGACCTAGTATTCGTTAGACACATCAATGACTCAATAATTCATCTGTACAATGTTATATCCACTAATTCTAATGAGTCATCTGCTAAGAACTTCAAGTTGGAATTCATGAGAGTGACCATTCCAACACATCAAGTCCTTTTAATATTTCTCAGCATACTTTCCCTGTTTGAGAAAGATTCCTTCTGAGCCTTGCCATACTTCCAGACCTAGGAAGTAATGCATCAATCTAAGATCTTTCAATTTTCATTTCTGCAGCCATCTTCTTCTTTCTTTTCATGATCTGATTCTCATTCCCTATCAAAAAGATATCATCTACATACAATAATAGTATGATCCATAACCTTACGGTAAAGGTTAGGGGCAACTTTAATTTTGGTAAAGCCCAAACTTATCAAGAAACTGTCAATTCTCCCTTTGTGACTGGACATCATTCACACTCTACATTGAATGATCTTCTGCATATCTATATGTGCCATCTCTCGTTACTGATATGGGCCTCAATAACATTCGAACTCTATGGTGAGTTCCTTCTTGCATCCATGCCATCTGTGTCTAGAAACCATATTCGACCTTGTAGCAAAGGTTGAGATCCACATTACCCATGGTGATCATTAAGCTCATCAATTGATTATCGATCCTGGGTACCGATACAGAACCTGATTCACACTTCTTCTTTAATTACACCATTAAGAGAATGGTCTTATCTAGCCACTTGGAGCAAACATCTTGTCATGATTCTCTTCCTCTTTCTAAGAGAATCTTCTAGCCGCGAGCCTTCTATAGTGTGTTTGATTTGTAAATCCTTTTTGTTGAACATCCATCGCTTGTTCAGTGTTCATCATTCATCATGATGTTTCCTACAAATCAAAAATAAGTACATGATTAGTAATACTTCATAATCATCAAATCATATTGACATGATAACCTATTATGCATACAGATATCATTTACATATTTGTGCAACTTAGTTTTACCAATACTTTGGCACAACACTTTCCCATATCCTGTATGCATACAGTGGCTATCTAGATGCCTTCCATCTCTACCAGAACATACTATCGAGAGTGTGCACAGCTCTCAGCATGTCAGCAAAGAGGTTTCATTCTAGACAAGCAACAATGGAATGTTTGTCCAACTTACCAATCATATGCATATTAGTAGTATATTGTTCAATGCTCTATGAATGTTTACACTCAGCATCATATATTCTATGCATACAACCTATTACAAGAAATATCATTTACTATTTCAAATAACAACTCAAATACTTATCTTTTATATTTGTGTGGTTGCCTCCCACTTGATCTTCTGTATGTCTTTTGAACTTCTATTCATTCTGTACCACTGTGCATGCTCAAGTGTGCACTAGTGTCATCCTCATGATCTCATACACAAACATACATTCATTAGTATATTCTAAAAACATTATAATTCTAAATAATCTTGAATATGTATAGTCATGATCATTAGTATTCAGGGTTTCAAGGAAGTCGTCTTTTACTCATGCATATTCTTGTTTGATCATAGTACTCTTCTGGTTAGTTAAATCATCAATCAAGATAAGAGACATAATGTGCATAAACCCTTGATTAAATTTATTAATAAGCATAACCAATCATACCAAGTATACTTATATAGGGGATCCTAACACAAGTTAAGATTCTAACTTGACATAGGAAAACATACCTGGATTAGTATATCTGCTTAGTTATGTACAACATACCTAAACAATCTCTTCAATGATTTAGAGATCCTAAGCTAGAACTTGCATGTCTCATAGGTTAAGCATAATATATCAAGGTTATACATACCTCGTAAGTAGAACAAAGATTATGGATGAGTCTTTGTCTTCATGTGGAACTTGATTTGTCTTTCGTGATGTACCTGAATCTTGTTAGCAGACAACATCAACCTCACACAACACCATAATGCATTAGTACAATCATATAGCCCTAATCAATGAATGTCTTCGATCATTCACATGCATTCATACTATTACTAGGGTGATAAGATAAGTCTAACATTAATCCAGATTGTACTAACAAATAATATGAAGACAAACACATTATGAATTTAATCAGGAATCAAATTTCAAGACATACCTGAACCTCCTTAAGTCATACCTGTCGAGACTTCGTGTAGTCTTCTTATGTAATTCCTTAGCCTCAACTCCACCTGAAAATTGATCTGGAGCTTGATTAGGGTTTGCTAGAGAAACCCTAAAAATTCAATCTTTGACTTTCACACTTCCGAATGAATGGAAGGTTGTGTCTTGCTGAGCTGATCAAACTAGCATACTTCAATTTTGAAATCTCCAAAATTTGACCCCTCAAAATTGCCTTTGAAACTTCTGGATCTTCTGCACAGGATCCCGAACTAGGGTTTGATGAAGCCCACCCTTCTGCTCAATCAAAAGGTTTGATCCAAGGCTCTAAACTCTTATTTTTCTAAGGAGCTTCCAGCCGTGGTTACAGACTTCAAAAATTCTAACTTTTGTTGAAGCCCTAATTTTCCATCTTTCCGATCAAAATCCCGAGCTAGGGTTTAATTAAGCCCAGTATTCTACCCAACCAAAAAATTCGATCTTGGTCTCTAAATTTCGATTTTCCTGAGTAGCATTCAGCCATGGATTCCGATTCCAAAAATTCTAACTTTCTCCGAAACACTAAATTCCGGAAGCCATGAATAAAGGTGCTCCAAAAGTAATTCTGTTTTGACAGACAAATGTACCTTATTGTTTCTGCTATAACTCTGAAATTTTCATTCCACAGGGTATGAAATTTTTTTTTGCAATATCCTGACCTGTCATCTTTCCATCCTGACAGGTATGACCTCAATTGCATTTTCTGGGAGAGAGTTATGCCAAATGTCACAATGTGACCTGTTTATGGGATAAAACAGGAGAGCGAATTGTACGGCATTCCACGTATCACTGGTTCAGCTTCGACCTTTGAAAAAATTTCCTGAGATAGAACAGTCTGTTTACTACCTGGAACTTTTTTCGAAATTTCATTTGGAGCTTCCTAGCCCAAGTTATGACCTTTTTTCCTAGGTCACCTGATTTTGACTGAGATCTGGAAGAGGCCGAAACCCTAACTTGTACTGATCATAACTTACAAAGTACTACAAATCGGAGGGTACCCTTTGGACAAAAGATACTTCGAGATGTTATCTACGACCTGTAAAGGTTTTCGATCCTGAACCTTTGCCAAAATGGATTTATAGAGAAAGTTCCATGATGACTGGTTTTTGCTATATAAAACCCTAACCTTCAAATTGTCATAAGTAAAGCAAGTGTCGTAAGTGCCATACCTTGCCTTCCTTCAGTTTAGCTATGATACCATGTTAAGATTCAATATTCTAAGACAGAAAATAGAAGCATTACATTCCATTTCACAATAATAGCATATACAGGATCACTGAAGAAACAACAAGCACAACATAAACACAAGAGACAAAGATTTAGCCTGGGAAACCCTCATGGGGTAGAAAACCCAGCAAAGCTTCCTCAATATAGATGACCAGCAATATACAAAGATGAAACCCTGAGACATGATCTCCTTCTCCACAATAGCAGACCTCTCCTCCCAAAGTGCGTTATCCTCAAGTGAGTGAGTGTATCAAATGAGGAACACACCTCCTCTATTTATACACTACTCTAACATATCTTTTACACAAGTACACGTAGGCTCGTATTTAACCAATGGGTTAAATACCCCACTACAACTGACTGGGTCGACCCCTCTAGGGTGGTCTAATAACCCTTTGACGCACATAACACATACAGGGCCGACCCCCACTAGGGAAGTCTAATAACCCAAGTTACCACATTCCGACGGAGGAATAAACATCTCTGGATATACAATAAGATCTTTACGAAGGAATGAAACATCTCCGGAATAATAAAGTACAAATATAATATTCTTTGAAGTTACAATATTTCAACAACGGGGGAGGTAAAAGCATGAGCAACCTATTGGCCGAGAAAGAGAAACTGATTCTTAAACTACAAAAGAAGGAAAAAGTTCCAAATATCCGGCTTATCGAAGCTCGCGAAAAGGCAAACTTCGAAATACAAAAAAGGTCTTGTCTAAAGAAATAAGTGAATGTAAAGCAGAGTTTCTGAAGTTTGCAGAGAAGGAAGATAGTTGGAAGAAAGAGAGAATAAACTTATAAAAACAGCTTGACGACTTAAAAAGTAACCTGTCCAAATTAGACATGCGGCCTACCAATATGAACAAAAATGGGGAAAGTAGTAGTACTGACAGTCTTGTGTAGGCTATGTCTCACATTAACCTGAAAGATGTGGAAATTAAGGAGATGAAAGAAAAATATCAAAGGTTGGAAGAAGAGAATAATAAAAAGGAAGAGGAAGCAAAGGTCCTCCAAAAGAAGCACAAAGAATTAATTGACATCAATAAAAGCTCACTCATCAGGTTACCGAGAAGGCAGCGTTACAGGGATGCAAACATTTGGTGTGGGACTAGATCATTAAAGAAGCTGAGAACTTTAGACCCTACTTAGAGTTCATAAGAATAAAAGAGAAGACTATTAGTGATGCTCTCACAGGTTGTGGAGTTGCAAGGGAGAACCTAACCAAAAGACCTAAAGAAATGACACTAAATGCTATCACATTCTTGAATGATCTATCCGAAGAAGAAAGGATTAAGCTGAATATTGGGAACTGGATCACAACACTTGTAGCGGCATGAAGGGTCTTGGGGAAATATGCGCAGATTGAGAGTGTGGATGCTAAAGTCGAAGAAATGAAAGGACAAGTGGCAAAATTCAAAGGGTTGTTTTATAAGCTGGTTGAAATGGGGCTACCTTCGTTCTGGAATGATGATCATGAACTAATTTCCCATAATGCTTATAAAAACCTACTGTGGACAATAAGGATGGATCATACAACGTTCAAACGTCTGAACCAACTGCTTATAGGAAGAAATCTGATGGATATGGTCGAAGAGGACCTTGAAATCTTGAATAGGTTGATTTCCATTGGTGAAAGGCTTCCCCAATTTTCCTACACATAACATATCGAGATACGAGTGATGGTAAAGGAGAGGGTGGACTATGACCTCCCACCTGCAAACCAATGGGCTAATGTAGAAAAATATAGCAAATCGCTATACTATCTCCATCTTCCACAATGATATTTGAATTTTTATAGTTGTTGATGCTTGTTTGGAATCAGAGACTTCTAAAAAACTTTCCTATTATTGAGAAATTTGTAATATTTTTTTAGGCGGCTATATAAATAGCCAGCTAGAACTATTACTGTACTATCTTTACTTTTTTACTTGAAGTAAATGTTACTTAGTAATAATACCAATGGATTGTAAGAAAACAGTTAGGTCGGTTCTGCCTATTTCTGTTTTGTAGTGATAGTGGCAAAAACAACCCGAATAAGTTGTCACTCCGATATAGCTGTTTTTTGTTTAGATGAGTCGATCAAGAGGACTCCTAGCATCGATATATGTGGTGTAATGGAAAGAAAAAGTGTTGAAAACTTTTATGGGAACTTTTGTGTATTGTTCTGTAAGACAATTTTGAGCTACATTTTAATAAAGATTGCAGAGCTGAGCCAATGTTTCCAGGGATTCTTGTGTAATTGGTCTTGCATTTTGTTCTTTCTTTTCCATGTGAAATTGTGTATCTCTCATTGTTAATTACATTATGTAACATTCTTTCATACTTGGTGCAGTGTGATACCTAAGTGGAATTAATAGAAATTATGCTCTGCTTGTCTTTTTTCCAAGTATTCTGTCATTATTTTCTCTACTAACATTGATGTAGGATTCATCATTGTATGCCTTATATCAATGGATTGTTTCTTTCTCTTCAGTTTCACTAATTAAAATCACTTTCACTACGATTTGTTTACTACCTCGTCCCTGTTTCAGTGCACTTGCGAAGCATCTGTAACTTAATTTCCAGAGTTTGTTTAAATGTGATTCCATTTCCCAAATAGAGATTCATATGTTTCAGCCAAAAAACGTTTAAACCATTTTGTTCCAACAGAAATCTAATCTTCTGTATTGTTGTAATTGAATATCTAGAAATGATGAATGCTGGTGTATGTTTTCATTGTTGACACCTTTGATTATTCCAGTCTTTCATATATCTGTAGAGAGAGCCCTCTCAGACTAAGCTGGGTCAGTAGCTTAAGTTTAAAGATTGGTTAGTGGTTAACCCAGTTCTCCCTCTCCCACAACCTAGGGGGTCATTTTGGGTGTACAAATTGGCGTCGTTTCCAGTGATGTGATTGTTTTATTATCCCTGGGGGAACGACGAAGGATTCTAAAGAGTCAAAGAAAGAATAAATCCTTGTGGGAAAACAGAGGTTTCCATGTGTTTAGAAGGCTATGCATTTTTTTCTGGTGAATCCACTCGTAAAGATCCACATTCAAGAAAGACTCCACTGTTGGAGATCGATGTGCTAAGTTCATTTTTTAAGAGATCTTGAAACGGGCATCCTGGCCTCAAGAAAGATCCATAAGGTAATCTTATTTCCAAAATTCTGCTAAGTGTGGAAAATCCAGAAACATTACTTAGACATAAGACCGGAAAGGATAAACCTAGTACTTATTCTAGCATTAAAAGAATTGGGTCTAAAGGGGAACTGCCCGTTCTTCAAGAATTTGCTATAGAGATAGATATTGGAAAGCCCTTGTCAAGATCAAGATATGAGTCTTATCTACATCTAGGTGAAGAAGGTCTGAATGCCCCTGAATCTTATTTGTTAGATCTTGTTTGGTTTGAGTTGCATAATATAATCAAAGTCGAAAGAGCTAGACCTAGTTTTCAGATCCCTCAATCTCATACCACAATCCTTGCAAGTAATACTACCCTAAATATCCATCCCCAAGCTCAAAATCCACTCAGCCCATGGCTGCTAGGTTTGCACCATTGGCCCTACCAGCTGTTTTGCATGATCTCCCTCACAACTACGCTCAGAGAATTGTCTCTTATGATGGTGAGGGAGTTTTTTTTGCCAGACAACATGTAGACAGGTTTGCGGATTTTGTTGATTTAGAGGAAGTAGATCATGATGATGCTAAGATAAGATTGTTTGCTCAGAGTTTATTTGGAAAAACTAAGATGGAGTGATCGAGACAAAGATCAATTGGAAAAAGATATCAGTATCGGATAAAATCCAGTTTCACAAACAGGTTAGTGATCTTGGATATGATGATTTTGTGAAAGTAGCATTGAAGAGCGACAACTTGTTGGTTACTGTGAAAGAATTTAAAACCAATTAAAGAAAGAGAGAAGTGAAAACCAAGCTCTTCAGTACCAGGTCAAAAAGGTACAATCTGACCTAATCATAAGTGACGGGTGTTAAGATTCAATATGCTAAGACAGAAAATAGCAGCATTACATTCCATTTCACAATAATGGCATATACAGGATCATTGAAGAAACAACAAGCACAGTATAAACACAAGAGACAGAGATTTATCCTGGGAAACCCTCATGGGGTAGAAAACCCAACAAAGCTTCCTCAATATAGATGACCAGCAATATACAAAGATGAAACCCTGAGACATGATCTCCTCCTCCACAATAGCAGACCTCTCCTCCACAAGTGCGCTATCCTCAAGTGAGTGAGTGTATCAAATGAGGAACACACCTCCTCTATTTATACACTACTCTAACATATCTTTTACACAAGTACATGTAGGCTCGTATTTAACCAATGGGTTATATACCCCACTACAACTAATTGGTTCGACCCCTCTAGGGTGGTCTAATAACCCTTTGACCCACATAACACATGCAGGGCCGACACCCACTAGGGAAGTCTAATAACCCAAGTTACCACATTCCGACGGAGGAATAAACATCTCTGGATATACAATAAGATCTTTACGGAGGAATGAAACATCTTTGGAATAATAAAGTACAAATATAATATTCTTTAAAGTTACAATATTTCAACACTCCCCCTTAACGAGAAGGATATTATAACAGTATCTGCACGAGCAAGGAGTCATCAACATCATACAAGATACATCTATAAATCATTGGAAGCTTTCTCAACATCATCAGTAACTCAACCAGTTACTGGAACATCAACATCTTCAGTACTGAGTCTTTATCTTATGCAACACTTGAACAACTACAATAACATCAACATCTATATCATCACGATTATCAGCATCATCATCATACGATCATCAGCATCGGTATCATCTCGATCTACAACATCTGGATCATCTCGATCTACAGCATCTGGATCATCACGATCTACAGCATCTGGATCATTTCAATCTACAACATCTGGATCATCTCGATCTACAGCATCTGGATCATCTCAATCATCAGAATCGTCATCACACGATCATCAGCATCATCATCACACGATCATCAGCATCGTCATCACACGATCATTAACATCGTCATCACACGATCATTAATACAAGTATCCTACCGATACAAGTAACCACATCATCAATACAAGTATCCTACTGATACAAGTAACCACATCATCAATACAAGTATCCTACCGATACAAGTAACCACATCGTCAATACAAGTATCCTACCGATACAAGTAACTACATCGTCAATACAAGTATCCTACCGATACAAGTAACCACATCGTCAATACAAGTATCCTACCGATACAAGTAACTACATCGTCAATACAAGTATCCTACCGATACAAGTAACCACATCGTCAATACAAGTATCCTACCGATACAAGTAACCACATCATCAATACAAGTATCCTACCGATACAAGTAACCACATCATCAATACAAGTATCCTACCGATACAAGTAACCACATCATCAATACAAGTATCCTACCGATACAAGTAACCACATCATCAATGCGAGTATCCATACCGATACAAGTAACCACATCATCAATACAAGTATCCTACCAATACAAGTAGCCACATCAACACACACAATCATATTACAGGATGATCAATCTTGTTCTCTTTAGGACATAGGTCCATGGATGATGCAATCCTGTCATGTACCTTTTGAACTGAGGTCCAGGGACGATCCAGTCCTATCATGTACCTTTTGAACCGAAGTCCAGGGACGATCCAGTCCTATCATGTACCTTTTGAACCGAACCCAGGGACGATCCAGTCCTATCATGTACCTTTTGAATCGAAGCTCAGGGATGATCCAGTCCTATCATGTACCTTTTGAACCGAAGTCCAGGGATGATCCAGTCCTATCATGTACCTTTTGAACCGAAGCTCAGGGACGATCCAGTCCTATCATGTACCTTTTGAACCGAAGCTCAGGGACGATCCAGTCCTACCATGTACCTTTTGAACCGAGGTCCAGGGACGATCCATTCCTATAATGTACCTTTTGAACCGAAGCTCAGGGACGAGCCAGTCCTATCATGTACCTTTTGAACTAAAGCTCAGGGACGATCAAGTCCTATCATTCAATTCTTGGAGACCTCATGTCTACGGCTCAATTCAAAGGACTAAAGTCCAAGGATGATCCAATCCCCTTACCTGTTCATTCAGGATTTTGTGCTCGGAGACATCATGTCTACGGCTCAATTCAAAGGACTAAATTCCGAGGAAGATCCAATCCCCTTGCCTATTCATTCAGGATTTTGTTCTCGGAGACATCATGTCTACGACTCAATTCAAAGGACTAAAGTCTGACGATGATCCAATCCCCTTACCTGTTCATTCAGGATTTTGTTCTCGGAGACATCATGTCTATAGCTCAATTCAAAGGACTAAATTTCGAGGACGATCCAGTCCCCTTACCTGTTCAATCAGGATTTTGTTCTCGGAGACATCATGTCTACAGCTCAATTCAAAGGACTAAATTCTGAGGACGATCCAATCCCCTTACCTGTTCATTCAAGATTTTGTTCTCGGAGACATCATGTCTACGGCTCAATTCAAACGAATAAATTCCAATGACGATCCAGTCCCGTTACCTATTCATTCAGGATTTTGTTCTTGGAGACATCATGCCTACGGCTTAATTCAAAGGACTAAAGTTCGAGGACGATCCAATCCCCTTACCTGTTCATTCAGGATTTTGTTCTTGGAGACATCATGTCTACGGCTCAATTCAAAGGACTAAAGTCCGAGGACGATCCAATCCCCTTACCTATTCATTCAAGATTTTGTTCTCGGAGACATCATATCTACGACTCAATTCAAAGGACTAAAGTACAAGGACGATCCAATCCCCTTACCTGTTCATTCAGGATTTTGTTCTCAGAGACATCATGTCTACGGCTCTCTTGAGGATGATGCAATCCTATATTTCTACCAAGGACTTCATTTTCGAAAACATACATCTACGGATCTCTTGAGGATGATGCAATCCTATATGTCCACCAAGGACTTCATTTTCGAAGACATACGTCTACGGCTCTCTTGAGGATGATGCAATCCTATATGTCCACCAAGGACTTCATTTTCGAAGACATACATCTACGGCTCTCTTTAGGACTGAAGTCCAGGGATGATCCAATCCCCTCCAGTCCACCAACCTCTATGTCGGCATCACCAATATAGGTATTCACATCATCGACCTCACTGTCGATGCAAGCAATCTCATCATAAGTGATCACATTACTCCCCCTTTCGAGCAGGGTCCTTCTATATTAAGTTTCTCTCGGAAAACTTCACTTGAGGTAGAGGTTTGGTTAGTACATCAGATTGGTAGAGGTTTGGTTAGTACATTGGTAACTTGTTACAAATTCGTACTTTATTTCCTATCTCCACCATATCTCGTATATAGAAATGCCAAATCTCTATGTTCTTTTGACTTATCATGGAGCACTGGATTCTTTGCCATTTTAGTACAACTCTGTTTGTCACATAGGATCACAGTTGGGTCCATCTCTAAGTCAAACAATTATGAAGCCATGCCATTTCACAATTAGTAGAGCAAGCAGCCATATATTCCGCTTGTGCTAGACTGCTTCCTTCTAAACCACAATATCATGGCTGATCCCAGTCAATAACATCTTCTTGATGTGCTCTTCCCGTCTGATACACTTTCTTCTCAATCAATATCTGTGTAGCCATCTGAATTCATGATCTCCATAGATCAAAGTCTATTGTATCATTTAGGTATCTTATCTCGTGCTTTGCAACTAACAGGTGAACACTTCTAGTTTCCACTAGATACTGACTCAAGGTGTTTACAGCAAGGCTTATATCTGACCTAGTATTCGTTAGACACATCAATGACTCAATAATTTGTCTGTACAGAGTTATATCCACTAATTCTAATGAGTCATCTGCTAAGAACTTCAAGTTGGAATTCATGAGAGTGACCATTCCAACACATCAAGTCCTTTTAATATTTCTCAGCATACTTTCCCTGTTTGAGAAAGATTCCTTCTGAGCCTTGCCATACTTCCAGACCTAGGAAGTAATGCATCAATCTAAGATCTTTCAATTTTCATTTCTGCAGCCATCTTCTTCTTTCTTTTCATGATCTGATTCTCATTCCCTATCAGAAAGATATCATCTACATACAATAATAGTATGATACATAACCTTACGGTAAAGGTTAGGGGCAACTTTAATTTTGGTAAAGCCCAAACTTATCAAGAAACTGTCAATTCTCCCTTTGTGACTGGACATCATTCACACTCTGCATTGAATGATCTTCTGCATATCTATATGTGCCATCTCTCGTTACTGATATGGGCCTCAATATCATTCGAACTCTGTGGTGAGTTCCTTCTTGCATCCATGCCATCTGTGTATAGAAACCATATTCGACCTTGTAGCAAAGGTTGAGATCCACATTACCCATGGTGATCATTAAGCTCATCAATTGATTATCGATCCTGGGTACCCATACAAAACCTGATTCACACTTCTTCTTTAATTACACCATTAAGAGAATGGTCTTATCTAGCCACTTGGAGCAAACATCTTTTCATGATTCTCTTCCTCTTTCTAAGAGAATCTTCTAGCCGCGAGCATTCTATAGTGTGTTTGATTTGTAAATCCTTTTTGTTGAACATCCATCGCTTGTTCAGTGTTCATCATTCATCATGATGTTTCCTACAAATCAAAATTAAGTACATGATTAGTAATACTTCATAATCATCAAATCATATTGACATGATAACCTATTATGCATACAGATATCATTTACATATTTGTGCAACTTATTTTTACCAATACTTTGGCACAACACTTTCCCATATCCTGTATGCATACAGTGGCTATCTAGATGCCTTCCATCTCTACCAGAACATACTATCGAGAGTGTGAACAGCTCTCAGCATGTCAGCAAAGAGGTTCCATTCTAGACAAGCAACAATGGAATGTTTGTCCAACTTACCAATCATATGCATATTAGTAGTATACTGTTCAATGCTCTATGAATGTTTACACTCAGCATCATATATTCTATGCATACAACCTATTACAGGAAATATCATTTACTATTTCAAATAACAACTCAAATACTTATCTTTTATGTTAGTGTGGTTGCCTCCCACTTGATCTTCTGTATGTCTTTTGAACTTCTATTCATTCCGTACCACTGTGCATGCTCAAGTGTGCACTAGTGTCATCCTCATGATCTCATACACAAACATACATTCATTAGTATATTCTCAAAACATTATAATTCTAAATAATCTTGAATATGTATAGTCATGATCATTAGTATTCAGGGTTTCAAGGAAGTCTTCTTTTACTCATGCATATTCTTCTTTGATCATAGTACTCTTCTGGTTAGTTAAATCATCAATCAAGATAAGAAACATAATGTGCATAAACCCTTGATTAACTTTATTAATAAGCATAACCAATCATACCAAGTATACTTATATAGGGGATCCTAACACAAGGTAAAATTCTAACTTGACATAGGAAAACATACCTGGATTAGTATACCTGCTTAGTTATGTACAACATACCTAAACAATCTCTTCAATGATTTAGAGATCCTAAGCTAGAACTTGCATGTCTCATAGGTTAAGCATAATATATCAAGGTTATACATACCTCGTAAGTAGAACAAATATTATGGATGAGTCTTTGTCTTCATGTGGAACTTGATTTGTCTTTCGTGATGTACCTGAATCTTGTTAGTAGACAACATCAACCTCACACAACACCATAATGCATTAGTACAATCATATAGCCCTAATCAATGAATGTCTTCGATCATTCACATGCATTCATACTGTTACTAGGGTGATAAGATAAGTCTAACATTAATCCAGATTGTACTAACAAATAATATGAAGGCAAACACATTATGAATTTAATCAGGAATCAGATTTCAAGACATACCTAAACCTCCTTAAGTCATACCTGTCGAGACTTCTTGTAGTCTTCTTATGTAATGCCTTAGCCTCAACTCCCCCTGAAACTTGCTCTGGAGCTTGATTAGGGTTTGCTAGAGAAACCCTAAAAATTCAATCTTTGTCTTTCACACTTCCGAATGAATGGAAGGCTGTGTCTTGTTGAGCTGATCAAACTAGCATACTTCAATTTTGAAATCTCCAAAATTTGACCCCTCAAAATTGCCTTTGAAACTTCTGGATCTTCTCCACAGGATCCCCAACTAGGGTTTGATGAAGCCCACCCTTCTGCTCAATCAAAAGGTTTGATCCAAGGCTCTAAACTCTTATTTTTCTGAGGAGCTTCCAGCCGTGGTTACAGACTTCAAAAATTCCAACTTTTGCTGAAGCCCTAATTTTCCATCTTTCCGATCAAAATCCCAAGCTAGGGTTTAATCAAGCCCAGTATTCTACCCAACCAAAAAACTCGATCTTGGTCTCTAAATTTCAATTTTCCTGAGTAGCATTCAGCCGTGGATTCCGATTCCAAAAATTCTAACTTTCTCCAAAACCCTAAATTCTGGAAGCCATGAATAAAGGTGCTCCAAAAGTAATTATGTTTTGACAGAAAAATGTACCTTATTGTTTCTGCTATAACTCTGAAATTTTCATTCCACAGGGTCTGAAATTGTTTTTTGCAGTAGCCTGACCTGTCATCTTTCCATCCTGATAGGTCTGACCTCAATTGGATTTTCTAGGAGAGAGTTATGACAAATGTCACAATGTGACCTGTTTATGGGATAAAACAGGAGAGCGAACTTGTACGGCGTTCCACGTGTCACTCGTTCAGCTTCGACGTTTGAAAAAGTTTCTTGAGATAGTACAGTCTATTTACTACCTGGAACGTTTTACGAAATTTCATTTGGAGCTTCCTAGCCCAAGTTATGACCTTTTTTCCTAGGTCACCTGATTTTGACTGAGATTTGGAAGAGGCCGAAACCCTAACTTGTACTGATCATAACTTACAAAGTACAACGAATCGGAGGGTGCCCTTTGGACACAAGATACTTGGAGATGTTATCTATGACCTGTAAAGGATTCCGATCCTGAACCTTTTCCAAAATGGATTTATAGCGAAAGTTCCACGATGACTGGTTTTTGCTATATAAAACCCTAACCTTCAAAATGTCATAAGTAAAGCAAGTGTCGTAAGTGCCATACCTTGTCTTCCTTCAGTTTAGCTATGATACCATGTTAAGATTCAATATTCTAAGATAGAAAATAGCAGCATTACATTCCATTTCACAATAATAACATATACAGGATCACTGAAGAAACAACAAGCACAGCATAAACACAAGAGACAGAGATTTATCCTGGGAAACCCTCATGGGGTAGAAAACCCAGCAAAGCTTCCTCAATATAGATGACCAGCAATATACAAAGATGAAACCCTGAGACATGATCTCCTCCTCCAGAAGTGCGCTATCCTCAAGTGAGTGAGTGTATCAAATGAGGAACACACCTCCTCTATTTATAAACTACTCTAACATATCTTTTACACAAGTACACGTAGGCTCGTATTTAACCAATGGGTTAAATACCCCACTACAACTGACTGGGTCGACCCCTCTAGGGTGGTCTAATAACCCTTTGACCCACATAACACATACAGGGCCGACCCCCACTAGGGAAGTCTAATAACCCAAGTTACCACATTCCGACGGAGGAATAAACTTCTCCGGATATACAATAAGATCTTTACGGAGGAATGAAACATCTCCGGAATAATAAAGTACAAATATAATATTCTTTGAAGTTACAATATTTCAACAACGGGGGAGGTAAAAGCATGAGCAACCTATTGGCCGAGAAAGAGAAACGGATTCTTAAACTACAAAAGAAGGAAAAAGTTCCAAATATCCGGCTTATCGAAGCTCCCGAAAAGGCAAACTTCGAAATACAAAAAAGGTCTTGTCTAAAGAAATAAGTGAATGTAAAGCAGAGTTTCTGAAGTTTGCAGAGAAGGAAGATAGTTGGAAGAAAGAGAGAATAAACTTATAAAAACAGCTTGACGACTTAAAAAGTAACTTGTCCAAATTAGACATGCGGCCTACCAATATGAACCAAAATGGGGAAAGTAGTAGTACTGACAGTCTTGTGTAGGCTATGTCTTGGGGAAATATGCGCAGATTGAGAGTGTGGATGCTAAAGTCGAAGAAATGAAAGGACAAGTGGAAAAATTCAAAGGGTTGTTTTATAAGCTGGTTGAAATGGGGCTACCTTCGTTCTGGAATGATGATCATGAACTAATTTCCCATAATGCTTATAAAAACCTACTGTGGACAATAAGGATGGATCATACAACGTTCAAACGTCTGAACCAACTGCTTATAGGAAGAAATCTGATGGAGATGGTCGAGGAGGACTTTGAAATCTTGAATAGGTTGATTTCCATTGGTGAAAGGCTTCCCCAATTTTCCTACACATAACATATCGAGATACGAGTGATGGTAAAGGAGAGGGTGGACTATGACCTCCCACCTGCAAACCAATGGGCTAATGTAGAAAAATATAGCAAATCGCTATACTATCTCCATCTTCCACAATGATATTTGACTTTTTATAGTTGTTGATGCCTGTTTGGAATCAGAGACTTCTAAAAAACTTTCCTATTATTGAGAAATTTGTAATATTTTTTTATGCGGCTATATAAATAGCCAGCTGGAACTATTACTGTACTATCTTTACTTTTTTACTTTAAGTAAATGTTACTTAGTAATAATACCAATGGATTGTAAGAAAACAGTTAGTTCGGTTCTGCCTATTTCTGTTTTGTAGTGATAGTGGCAAAAACAACCTGAATAAGTTGTCACTCCGATATAGCTGTTTTTTGTTTAGATGAGTCGATCAAGAGGACTCCTAGCATCTATATATGTGGTGTAATGGAAAGAAAAAGTGTTGAAAACGTTTATGGGAATTTTTGTGTATTGTTCTGTAAGACAATTTTGAGCTACATTTTAATAAAGATTGCAGAGCTGAGCCAATGTTTCGAGGGATTCTTGTGTAATTGGTCTTGTATTTTGTTCTTTCTTTTCCATGTGAAATTGTGTATCTCTCATTGTTAATTACATTATGTAACATTCTTTCATACTTGGTGCAGTGTGATACCTAAGTGGAATTAATAGAAATTATGCTCTGCTTATCTTTTTTCCAAGTATTCCGTCATTATTTTCTCTACTAAAATTGATGTAGGATTCATCATTGTATGCCTTATATCAATGGATTGTTTCTTTATCTTCAGTTTCACTAATTAAAATCACTTTCACTACGAATTTTTTACTACCTCGCCGCTATTTCAGTGCACTTGCGAAGCATTTGTAACTTAATTTCCAGAGTTTGTTTAAATGTGATTACATTGCCCAAATAGAGATTCATATGTTTCAGCCAAAAAACGTTTAAACCATTTTGTTCCAACAGAAATCTAATATTTTGTATTGTTTTAATTGAATATCTAGAAATGATGAATGCTGGTGTATGTTTTCATTGTTGACACCTTTGATTATTCCAGTCTTTCATATATCTGTAGAGAGATCCCTCTCAGACTAAGCTGGGTCAGTAGCTTAAGTTTAAAGATTGGTTAGTGGTTAACCCAGTTCTCCCTCTCCCACAACCTAGGGGGTCATTCTGGGTGTACAAATTGGCGTCGTTTCCAGTGATGTGATTGTTTTATTATCCCTGGGGGAACAATGAAGGATTCTAAAGATTCAAAGAAAGAAGAAATCCTTGTGGGAAAACAGAGGTTTCCATGTGTTTAGAAGGCTGTGCATTTTTTTTCTGGTGAATCCACTCGTAAAGATCCACATTCAAGAAAGACTCCACTGGTGGAGATCGATGTGCTAAGTTCATTTTTTAAGAGATCTTGAAATGGGCATCCTGGCCTCAAGAAAGATCCATACTAGACGTAATCTTATTTCCAAAATTCTGTTAAGTGTGGAAAATCCAGAAACATTACTTAGACATAAGACCGGAAAGGATAAACCTAGTACTTATTCTAGCATTAAAAGAATTGGGTCTAAAGGGGAACTACCTGTTCTTCAAGAATTGGCTATAGAGATAGATATTGGAAAGCCCTTGTCAAGATCAAGATATGAGTCTTATCTACGTCTAGGTGAAGAAGGTCTGAATGCCCCTGAATCCTATTTGTTAGATCCTGTTTGGTTTGAGTTGCATAATATAGTCAAAGTCGAAAGAGCTAGACCTAGTTTTCAGATCCCTCAATCTCATACCACAATCCTTGCAAGTAATCCTACCCAAAATATCCATCCCCAAGCTCAAAATCCACTCAGCCCATGGCTGCTAGGTTTGCACCATTGGCCCTACCAGCTGTTTTGCATGATCTCCCTCACAACTACGCTCAGAGAATTGTCTCTTATGATGGTGAGGGAGGTTTTTTTGCCAGATAACATGTAGACAGGTTTGCGGATTTTGTTGATTTAGAGGAAGTAGATCATGATGATGCTAAGATAAGATTGTTTGCTCATAGTTTATTTGGACAAACTAAGAAATGGTTCAGACAAATATTGAATGCCTCTATCAACGATTTTGCAGCCTTTAAGACATTGTTCTTAGAGAGGTGGGAAATGATAGGGAGTCTTTCCCTGGTCTTATCTCAGTACAACCATCTAAAGAAAGGAGCTTTTGAATCTATTCATGAGTTTTCAGCTAGGTTTATTAGGGCCTATAAATTTATCCCAGATGATCTGAGACCCTCAGTATGCACCGCAAAGCTCCACTACGCAGATGCCTTTGATGGAGACTTCTCATGCACATTAATATAGAGGAAATTTGTCACCCTTCATGCTATGCTAAAAGACGCCATGGAGGTAGAATCCAACATGATGGCCTCCAGGAAAATATAGGGTATAATAGAAATAGATAAAAAGAAGCAGGAAACCCAAGCCTCTACCTCCTCATCTTCTAGTAATGCCAAGTTTGATAATATGATGAAAACTATGGAAAAGATGATGGATTGGTTGGCCATGGAAAATAAACCTCCTCTTAGAGAACAACCTGAAAAATCAAATAAGAAATCCTAACTTTAGAAGGCCACCCCCTCCAAGAAATCCAAGAAATCAAGAAGACCACCAGATGAGACCCCCCTTCCTTGAAAATCTAGTAGATGAGGAAGGACCTAAGGAGCCTGCTGGAGACCATGTCCATCTCTTTGACACCCTAGACCATAAAGTACATTTAACCTAGAGAGAGCATGACTTTTTCAATGAGAGGAATGCTAGTAAAGTTGCTGAATTTGATTCTCAGCAGTACCAGATGGGTTACATGAATGCTGTAGATGACATCCAAAGAAAGATGAAGTTAAGAAGCAGGGAGATACCAATAAGAAAAGGGAATTCTTCCCATATTTTGCTATCCAAGATTCAGCAGAATATGGAGAAGCTAAAGGAAAAATAGTCGGATGTTGTTGCACAGAAACCACAGAAGATAAGGGACATCATTCTAAAGAGGGTAGGCAACCATTGGTCATTGATGTAGTGAGACTAGCTTTGATTTTCAGTCTGAAAGATGACATGTCTAAGGTGAAGATATTTATCCCCTTGAATGAGCTGCTGAGAAACAATGAATATAGGGAAGAAATAACTAGTTGGGTAAAGGGACAAGCAGAAGGTATGGAAGACATATTGGAAGTAACAGATGATGCCCCCACAATAATATTTGGTTCCAAGCTGGAAGAACTAGACGATGAAGAATTCCCTCCCTTCTATTTGAGTTTGAATATCCATGGTAAGTTGTTACACAATGCCCTGATAGATTTTGGGGATTCACACAACCTAATGCCAAAATCGGTGGTGGGCCAGTTGGGGTTAGAATTCACTAGACCCTACAAAGACCTGTATTCTTTTGATTCCAGAAAGGTACTATGTTTGGGTCTAATTAAATATGTAGTAGTGACCCTTGCCTAGATTCTAACTAAGAGAATTATGATGGATGTAATAGTGGCAGAGGTGCTCGCTAAGTTTGGGTTGTTGTTATCAAGATCCTGCGTAAAAAAGTTGAAAGGAACCATGCAAATGGACTTATCTTACACCACTATACCACTTCTTGGAAGCAATAGAAATCTATATAGAGAGAAGAGAATGGCTTATGTGGTCAGCAGTGACGACAAACAGACAAATCACCTGGTGTACATTATAGACACAGGTGTAGGTTCCTCTATTTTCTTTAATGATGGCCCACATATTGATCCTGTGCCCCCATTTTTCCACGAGGTCGAGGAAGAAAAAGATTTTTCCACAAGGTATGAGGCCTCAAAAAAATAGAAAAATGAGGAAGGACTATGGAATATGTACTTTGATGGATCACTGAGCAAGAATGGTGCTGGTGCAGGGGATTGGATCATACCTTCCAATTAAGAGTCCAGAGCCTTGTCATACAAGCTAACTTTTGAGTGCACTAATAATGTGGCTGAATGTGAAGCTTTACTCTTGGGACTAAGAGCTTTCAAATATTTGGGGGCAAAAAGGATACACTTTTTTGGAGATTCAGAATTGGTGGTCAATCAGGTAAATGACAGCTATCAGGAAAAACACCCCAGGATGAGGGCGTATAGGAATGAAGTTTGGGATATGTTTGATAACGTTTTCACTGAACACAAGATCTGGGTGATCTCGAGATTTGAAAATCAGGTGGCAGAGTCTTTGGCCGCCACTGCCGGTGGTTTTAAAACTCCTATTTTCTCTCAAGAAAAATACGAGGTAGACGTGGTGAATAGGCCATCTATTATAGACAACGCTAAATACTGGCAAGTATTTGAAGATGATTTACAAATTAAAAGATTTTTGGAATTATCTGACAAGTTTGCTAATGTTCAAATTGATGCTGAAAATGAGAACATAGAAGGATTAATAGACCAAGAGCAATCAGAGGAAGAAGAAAGAGAAAGAAAGCAATGGAAAAACATGTTGGGTGGAAAAGATATCATTCAATTGAAAAGTAATTATATCCCCAAAGGATTGATAACCCTGGAGAGGTTGTTTGATCAGAATGATGTGGAAAAAAACCTGAAGTTTGAACCCCCCAAAGAGGCGGTAGAAGACCAAAACTTGGACACTAAAGAATAGCCTCGGATGGTAAACTTGTCTAAGAAGCTACCTGCTGAAAAGAAGAAGCGATACGTAGAGTTGATGAAGAAATATGCCGCTGCGTTTGCATGGAGTTATAAAGAACTGAAGGAATATGATACCTCAATAATACAACACTATATTCCAATCAGACTAGGAGAGAAACCTTTTAAGCAAAAGTTGAGGAGGATAAACCCTAAGCTGGTGCCTGTGATAGAAAAAGAGATTAGAAGGTTATTTAATGCAAAAATCATTGTCACCTTGAGATTCTCTCAATGGATAGCAAATCTAGTTCCCGCAAGAAAGAAGAATGGAGAAATTAGAATCTGCATAGATTTCAGGAACCTGAACAAGGCTTCACTAAAGGATAATTACCCCTTTCCCAAAATGGAGCATATTTTACAAAAGGTAGTAGGGGCCGAAAGGATCTCTACTATGGATGGTTTCTCTAGATACAATCAAATCAAGGTCTATCATGAAGACCAAGAGAAGACCGCTTTCACCACTCCTTGGGGTACTTTCATGTATGCTAAGATGCCTTTTGGGATGATGAATGCAAAAGTTACCTTCCAACGAGCGATGGACATAGCATTCGCTGAAGAAAAAGATAAGTTTGTGGTTGTATACATGGACGACATAACCGTGTACTCAAAATCTGATGAAGAGCACATGAAGCATTTGGAACAAGTTTTTAAGAAATGTATAAAATATGGTATTTCCCTTAATCCCAAGAAATCACATTTTGCATTAGAAGAGGCTAAGCTCTTGGGTCATATTATTTCCAGGGGAGGTATCAAGATCGATCCTGAAAGGGTTAGTGCCATCCATAAATTTGGAAAGCCAAGAAGCAAAAAGGAGGTGCAGTCTTTCATCGGGCAAGTGGGATTTCTGAGAATATTTATTCCCAGTTTTGCCGAAATCATGATTAGTATTACAAATATGTTAAGAGAGGAAAATTAGGTTAAATGAACTACGGAAGCAAGAGATTCATTTAAGGGAATTAAGAATGCTATCACTGAAGCCCCGGTATTAGCCAGTCCAGATTTTTCTAAAGACTTTTTTTATTTTTTCTTACGCTTATGAGCACACAGTGGTAGGGGAACTACTATAGAAAAATGCCGAGAACGCTGAACAACCAATTGCTTTTTTCAATAGGGTACTAAGAGATGCAAAAATGAAATATTATATCATGGAAAAGTAGGCCTATGCCCGAATTAAGTCACTGAAATATTTCAGGGTTTATGTCTTACATTCACACATCATTGCTCATGTCCCAAATAGTGCTGTGAAGGGTATCCTCCCCCAAGTAGACCCAGAAGGAAGAAGAGCCAAATGGATTGTTGTATTGCTAGAATACGACCTGGAGATAAAACCCACCAAACTGGTAAAGGGGCAAGGGTTAGCAAAGTTAATGACCAAGGCCAACTGTGATTCTTTGCAACTGAACTTCTTACAAGCGTATTCAAATCAGCTAGATATGGGAGTGCAAGTGAGCCTAGAATTCTCTGCATCCTCTTGGTATGCTAACATTGTGTATGTATTACAAAATGTACAAGCTCCTTCGGGATTAAGCAAAAGCAGGGCTAGAGCTGTGAAACTAAAAGCTGCGAAGTACTGTGTTATGAATCAATTCCTATATTGGAAGGACCCTAGAGGTGTGTTGTTGAATTGTTTACTTGAGGAAGAGGCTAAGCGCACAAAGGAGGAGTTTCACAAGGGATACTGCGGCAGTCATCATTCATGGAAGGTGAGAGTCAACAAAATCCTAAGGGTCGTTTTCTACTGGCCTACCATGTTTTCAGATGTATACAAAGAAATGATTGCTTATCACCAATGCCAGATTTTTGAAGGAAAAAGAAAAGTCGTTTCACTACCCCTTCACCCTTTCATAGTAGAAGCACCCTTCCAACAGTGGGGTTTAGACTTCATTGGAGAGATAAATCCTAACTCCTCAGGGAAGCATAGATGGATATTGACAGCCACTGATTATTTCACCAAGTGGATAGAGGCCATACCAACTAAGAAGGAAACTGAAGATGTTATCATGAATTTTGTAGAGGAGATATCCTGTCAAGATTCAGCTTCCCTAAAAGAATAATGATAGACAATGAACCAACATTTTTTTCTAAAAAGATGATAAATTTTTTCCACAAATACTATATCAGCCTGAATCATTCCAGAGCATACTATCCCTAGGGAAATGGACTAGCAGAGTCATCCAAAAAAAGCTTAGTAAGAATCATAAAGAAGTTGTTGGAGGGTAATAAGAGAGCTTGGCACATGGAAACGAAACTAAAATATTCCTTATGGGATGACAGAATAAGTACAAGGAGGGCCATTGGGATGTCCTCTTTCCAGCTAGTGTATGGTGCCGACGTGGTTTTCACAGCTTCTCTACGATTTCCGGTTATGAGGTTGCTGCAAGGGATAGAAGAAGAACCAAAACACATGCAGAGAAGGGTAAATCAGGTATTCGAATTGAATGACTTAAGAAGTAGAGCCTATGACAAAGTACAGGGGCCCCAAGAAAAGATAAAGAGTGCCTTTGATAGAAAAGCAAAAGAAGATCAATTTCAGGTGAATGACCTGGTCCTAAAGTGGGATGCTCCAAGGGAATATAAACCTGGGAAATTCAACCACATGTGGATGGGGGCCTATATTATTGTAGCAAACTGAGGAGAAAAATATTTTATCCTGGAGCACCAAGATGGGTCTGCCTGGTCAGGAGTTCCAGTCAATGGAAGGTTTTTGAAGCACTACTTGTCCTAAGAGAAAGCAAGTAACCCATGTACCATAGCCTATATATATATATATATATTTTCATTTTTTTTCATATTTGTTTTAGGGTTTTAACAGCAAAACCAGAAAGACTTGAAGCCCAAAGTGAAGGCCCTAAGGTCTTGAAGGGGAAGCCCTATTTCATTTTTGAATTTGTAGCATGGATAAGAAAACATGCGCAGTCTTAGTTTCTTGAAAAATTTTCAAGTTAGGGTTTGCAGAACCTACCCAATGGATCAGGCACTTAGTCTACGAAGTTCTTTGCTACCTCACGGGGAGGATAGCATCCCCGGTTGGAGATAATTATTAGCACCTATATATTTTTTTCTCGTTTGCAGCATAGAGACCTGTACATAAAAGGTGGAAGGTCATACAACTACCTAAGAAAAAAGCTTGAAGTGATCTCCATCGGTGATGGCCAGGTGCTAAGACACGAGACAGAATGGTCTAGAAGGGGTATAATGAAATAAAAAGGGCTAATATCAAGGGCTAAGTATTAATAGGCGAATAGAATGACTAAAGGAAAGCGAAAAATACCCTAAAACCTATAGTTCGTGGGAAAATTATGAAAGATTAAGTGTCACCCAGGTCGACACCGTTGATCAAGAGCGGGAGCAAGATCTATGGCTTTAAATAGACCATTGCATGGCCAAGTTGCGAGTAGGAAAGGAAATATGTGGATGCAATGGGTCAGGTCCCGCCGGACAGGTGTCAACTTAGGAAGGCGTCGCAAGGAGAAAGGAGCAGTGAGCAATGCCCTATTAGGTGCATGCGATGGTAGGGACAGATGCAAGGATCTCTGTCGGAGCTTTCGAGATCTAAGGGTTTGGGTTTATTTACCATAGAAAGAGCCTAAGTCTTCAGCAAATCTATGGTTCAGATGGCAAGAAGGGCCACATCAATGGCTGGTGGAAGTCTGAAACACACAGGATATAATAGGGAGGACCCCACTAGCGGACAAATGATCTGAGAATTAAATAGAGCATGAGGACTCACCATGGATATACATTGAGAGCAAATGGATGGTTTTCACACATAGTCGCATCAAGAAGCAGCACGCAGGATAGCAGCATGGGAGATGTGATGGACTTTTTCCATCCGACAGGTGTCAACTCCATAGCTTGTCACATAGAGAAAGGGCGATATAGGAAAAGGATTTTTGGGTGCATGAGATACTACCCCATAAGCGCATACAGATGAGGTGAACGGATCAAATGAGAAACTGCAAGATGATCCTACGATGGAAATATAGGGGCTATCAAATCAGTGGGTAAAGAGAAAGTTAGATCCAACGATGGAAAGGAAGCACGTGAGAGTTCAAACGATCGAGATCAAAGGACAGTTGGCCAAAGAAACTAGAGGTTATGGAGACTCAGTTGTATATATAAGAAACACTCATGAAGGTTGACATTTGTTTCGAATACCTATCAAAGTTAGAAAGTCTCTCGGCGTGTGGCAGATGACGAAGGAGACAGAACCTTCGACAAGGTGCGTGTAGGGCTTCCAAAGTGACAGGTAGGATCTGTAACCACCATTCTCTAAAAAAACTGAGTCTTTTTCAGTCGTAAGATAGGGGAAGAGGAAGCTTCTACCAGTTATGGGGTTAAGGTTTCACTGGAATATAGGGATGCGGATTTATTTGACACATGCATTCAGCTCTCGGTTCTGGAAATTAAGAGGAGATTAGAAGCTTTGCATGAACAGGGACTCGATATACATGGAATCTTTAGTTCGTCATTCATTTTCTTTTTCCTTGACCAAGTGTTCTCTTTCCCTGAGTTTGTAACATGCTGTTCTTCAAATTACTCGGATTCCCAAAGAGTAATTATGGATGCCCATAAGTCCAGAGTCATCTGTAATATAGATGCGTCAGCTGTTAGGAATTCCTTTTTCATTCCCAAGTCTCAATACCAAGAGTTGGAGGGTTTTTCTGAAGAGTCTGTGGTTTCCTTGTACCATCAAATCAACCCCGAAAGCCATCAAGCTCTTTTAGCCACATGCCTGAAACCCGACTCCGAATCTCTGAAGAACCCTACCCCCTAAATTTCAGCTTTTTTTATGACAATTCTTAGTTGGTTCTTTCTTTGTTATCCTAGTTTCTAGGGTTGGATACTGATTTGTGGGTGACTGAAGTCCAATTAAGTTTACTCTTTAGGATTAGCATAAGTTTTTCCATGTCCGAAAGCAGGCTCATCCCATCCTTGAGGTTTGATGAAATTTTTGGCAGAAAAGATACATGTACAATTGAGCAATTTCCTGAGTATTAGGTTTTTTAGATATCGGACATAGTTGATGAAAATGATTATGTACAAGAGCGATGAAAGCCCACATTTCTCCTCACTACTTGAGGAAGATGCTTTGGTAGACAATGTTTTCAATTATTTGAACTATGTTTTGCCCCTGTTTAAAAAATCATTTTTTGGGAAGAATTGCCTAGAGTGTTTCCTGAAATGGAAACAATGATGCAGTTGAAGGACGAACTAGCTGTCGGTGATTGGTTTTTGTTGAAAGAAGATACAGTCATTAGGTTGTATGGTTTTGTATAGGATTGCTATGTTTTACCCGCTTTTCTAACATTGCGGATCTTTTCTCTTGAATTTATCAGATAGAAAGTGGCCCTGGAAGAAGTGCAATTCCTAAAACATAAGAAGACCATGGATGTGAAATACCCTTGGAAGGTAGGGCCTTTCATCATAAAGAGTAAAGAATCTTTTTCAGAGGTGGAAGGATTATTGAAGCCACTAGGGTTCAAGAAAGATGTTGCCATCAAATACGACCCCTTGCACAATATTTCCAAGAGAAGGAAAGAATGTAAGCTCAACGCTTTTCAGCATATAGAGCCAGAAGGGGTATTGAAGGGGCGAAATTTGTTCAAGGCAGGGGAGGCCACGGAGACACGGGAAGGAGATCTTGTGTTATCTGATTTAATAATGGATTTAGATCAAGTGTCGGACACCATGGATGTGGGCCGGAAAAGAGACTTAGAAGAAGTCAGAGATATGGATACTAAAGAAGGTAATGGTGACAAGCGGCCTAAATTGGAAGTATAGGATGAGTTAGCTGTTGCGGCTACTTGAGCCGATTCAATTGCTTCCCCAACTAAAGAGGAGCTAGTTGTTGCAATGGCTCAAGAATAAATGACATCTCCAATGGATAGTGGAAATGCAGATGATGAGGAGTCTTCGGCTCCTGAGATTCAGGTTGTAGAATATAAGTTTCAAGATGTTAAGGAGGGAGATGTTAGAAATAAATTTTGGTCCAAGGCCAACCTCTGTAAACAAATATGATAAAAAAAAACGGGCCTCATCCCAGAGGCTGTTTGATTCGATGCTTATAGCTAGAGGTTTGTCTAAAACTTCTTTCATGACCAGCAGAGGTATAAATGACAACATCTTAAACTTAGCATTATTGACGGAAGATGGAGTGACCAAGACAAAGATCAATCGGAAAAAGATACCAGTACCAGATAAAATCCAGTTTCACAAACAGGTTAGTGATCTTGTATATGATGATTTTGTGAAAGCAGCATTGAAGAGCAACAACTTGCTGGTTACTGTGAAAAATTTGGAAAACCAATTAAAGCAAGAGAGAAGTGAAAACCGAGATTTCAACAGTAGGTCAAAAAGGTACAATATGACCTAGTCATAAGTGAAGGGGGAGGTAAAAGCATGAGAAAGCTGTTGGACGAGAAAGAGAAGTCGATTCTTAAACTACAGAAGAAGGAAAAAGTTCCAAATATCCAGCTTATCGAAGCTCCCGAAGAGAAAGACTTCGAAATACAAAAAGAGGCCTTGTTGAATGAAATAAGTGAATGTAAAGTAGAGTTGCTGAATTTTGCAGAGAAGGAGGATAGTTGGAAGAAATAGAGAATAAACTTAGAAAAATAGTTTGACGACTTGAAAAGTAACTTGTCCAAATTGAACATGCGGCCTACCAATATGAACCAAAATGGGGAAAGCAGTAGTACTGATAGTCATGTGCAGGCTATGTCTAACATTAGCCTGAAAGATGTGGAAATCAAGGAGCTAAAAGAAAAAGCTCAAAGGTTGGAAGAAGAGAATAATAAAAAGGAAGAGGAAGCAAAGGTCCTCCAAAAGAAGCACAAAGAATTAATTGACATCAATAAAAATCTCACTCATCAGGTTAGTGGGAAGGCATCGTTACAGGGATGCAAACATTTGGTGTGGGACGGGATCATTAAAGAAGCTGAGAACTTTAGACGCTGCTTAGAGTTCATAAGAATAAAAGAGACGACTATTAGTGACACTCTCACAGGTTGTGGAGTTGCAAGGGAGATGCTAACCCAAAGACCTAAAGAAACGACACTAAATGCTATCACTTTCCTGAATGATCTATCTGAATAAGAAAGGATTAAGCTGAATATTGGGAACCGAATCACAACACTTGCAGTGGCACGAAGGGTCCTGGGGAAATTTGCACAGATTGAGAGTGTGGAAGATAAAGTCGAAGAAATGAAAGGACAAGTGGCGGAATTCAAAGGGTTGTTTGATAAGCTGGTTGAAATAAGGCTACCTTCATTCTGGAATGATGACCAGGAACTAATCTCCCATAATGATTATAAAAACCTACTGTGGACAATAAAGATGGATCATACAAAGTTCAAACGTCTGAACCAACTACTTATAGGCAGGACTCTGATGGAGATGGTCAAAGAGGACTTTGAAATCTTGAATAGGTTGATCACCATTGGTGAAAGGCTTCCCCCATTTTCCTACATAGAGAATATCGAGATACGATTGATGGTAAGGGAGATGCTGGACTATGACCTCCCACCTGCATACCACTAGGCTAATGTAGAAAAATATAGCAAATCGCTATACCATCTCCGTCTTCCACAGTGATATTTGACTTTTTATAGTTGTTGATGCTTGTTTGGAATCAGAGACTTCTAAAAAACTTTCCTATTATTGAGAAATTTGTAATATTTTTTGAGGCGTCTATATAAATAGCCAACTGGAACTATTACTTTGCTATCTTTACTTTTTTACTTGGAGTAAATGTTACTTAGTAATAATACCAATGGATTGTAAGAAAACAGTTAGGCCGGTTCTATCGGTTTCTGCTTTGTAGTGATAGTGGAAAAACAACCTGAATAAGGTGTCACTCCAATATAACTGTTTTTGGTTTAGATGAGGCGATCAAGAGGACTCCTAGCATCTATATATGCAGTGTAATGGAAAGAAAAAGTGTTGAAAACTTTTATGGGAATTTTTGTGTATTGTTCTGTAAGACACTTTTGAGCTACATTTTGAATAAAGATTGTAGAGCTGAGCCAATTTTTTCAAGGATTCTTGTGTAACTGGTCTTGTAGTCTGTTCTTTCTTTTCCATGTGAAATTGTGTATCTCTCATTGTTAATTCCAGTCTGTAACATTCTTTGATACTTGGTGCAGTGTGATAGCTAAGTGGAATTCATAGAAATTATGCTCGGCTTATCTCTTTTCCAAGTATTCCATCATTATTTTCTCTACTAAAATTGATGTAGGATTCATCGTTGTATGCCTTATATCAATGGATTGTTTCTTTCTTTTCTGTTTCACCAATTAAAATCACTTTGACTATGAGTTGTTTACTACCTCGCCCCTGTGTCAATGCATTTTTGAAGCATTTATAAATGAATTTTCAGAGTTTGTTTAAATGTGACTCCATTGCCCAAATAGAGATTCATATGTTTCAACCAAGCAACGTTTAAACCATTTTGTTCCAACAAAAATATGATATTTTGTATTGTTGTAATTGAATATCTTGAAATGACGAATGTTGGTGTATGTTTTCATTGTTGACACCTTTGATTATTCTAGTCTTTCATATATCTGTAGTGAGAGCCCTTTCAGACTAAGCTAGGTCAGTAGCTTAAGTCTAAAGATTGGTTAGTGGTTACCCCAGTTCGCCCTCTCCCACAACCTAGGGGGTCATTTTGGGTGTTAACACCCTATTTGAACAAGGGTTGACCAATCTTTCATCTAAAAGGTGAAATTAATATCAACTGTATTTCATGAAGGGTCTACATATCTTCCCTCTAGCTGATAGGATTCCTTGATAATGAGTTAAAGATATATCAAATGATCCTAATTCCAAATGATGCTTTCCACAATATGCAAATATGAAGAACGGTCGATCAATCCTTTCTATACATAATATTTTTACCAAGGTTCATATTTCAGGAAGGGTCAATCAATTCGTCCTCTAGATGATGCTTGACCCTAATTCCACATATGAGGAGGAATCATTTGATTCTTCCTGTTTATAATACAATTTATCCCATTATGTTTCAGGAAGGGTCAACCAATATTCCACTAGATAGTACAATTACCAAATACCATTATCAAGGGAGGACAATTTGATCCTTCTTCCAAATGATAATTGACACATTGTATGTTAGCAAAATAAACACTCCAATCTTTGTCCACCTTAGTATTATTTCCCTTTTCCTAGTATTGGATGATGTTGCTGACCCCTTATTAGTGTGCATATGTCATCTAGGACACGTTATCCACTTGATGCACCCTGCATGCATGAATATGGACCATGCAGAGCCAGTTCCCTACATTTTAGGAGCTAACTCAATGATCTAGTTCAATCCACTTGAATTCATGACTCTAATGGGGTGTTTGAGATCCTATTGCAATTAATTGTGATCAAATGCACCCTCTCCATCCTGATTTGCATTTGAAACTCATTGTGCACCCTTCATGATCAATTAAATGACAAAAGATTCAATTCGTTGACAATCAACTGAGTTTGAAACCTACATAGCACTGTAGTCGTGATATTTCCCATGCTATACTAAGATGGATTCGAATTCCTCCTGGATAATATAATTAACTCAATTGTACAATATTGTTTTACTATATAGATTAATGGAATATAACACTAGTTATTATGCAAATCTGCGTTTTTTTGCATGTTTGATTTTACTCCTCAATTCTTTCTACATTTCATTGCAATTCTTCTTCCTTGCTAATTCTTTCACTGTGAGATTTTCCTAGGCTCAATGATTGGTTGTGTTACATAATTTCACATGGTATCAGAGCTCAGTAGAGTTGGGTTATCTTCATGATTTTGATAATTTTTCAATGTAGCAGTAGAAGCATTAGTAGATTGTATTTTCTCGAGTAGTTACAAATGGATAATTCAAATGCTCTTTTGACACAAAGAATCTTGTCACCCTTCAATTATTAGAATTGGAGGGAAGATATGCATTATGTGTTTCTCAACAAGAGTATGTACAGGGTCACAATGGGAAAGGAGGTCAAAACTAAGGAAGTTGTTGAGAAAGCAAATTACATGAACAAGTTAGATGAGGATTTTGGTTTTATGTGTATTCACATATCCCTAGGTTTGCTATTCCATCTTGATGGATTGAATAAACCAAAGGATATTTGGCACAAGCTTGAAACTCTCTTTGGTAATCAAGATGAGCTGAGAGGCCACATTTTGGAGAATGAATTAATTTATCTTCAACACATCAGTTTTGAAACCATACATTAGTTCTTTTCAAAGTTCAAGTCCTTAGTTACGGAGTGTAAACAATGTGGAATTGACAAAAAGGATGACTAGTTGGTGTTATCTATCCTAATCAATCTTAGCACTAAATTTTATAGTAGTCATGGCGACCTTCCACTCTGGGGGATTTCTAATCCCTAATTGTAAAATTTTTTATTTAGATGAATTCACGGAATCCCTAATCCAAGAACAAGACAAAATTATTCGAATGGGAGCCATTAAATTTTCCAAGATTCAGGCTCTTATGCATAGGGAGTCCAAAAGTGTGAATGCTAAAGGGAATCAGAAGGGAAAGGATAAGAATCAATCTGAATCCAAGCCAAAGGAGAATCCTAATGAATCAAAAGGAGCCTCCATATCCAAGAAGGATAAGCAAAAAAGGTATGAGAAGTCCAAGTTTACCAATTGCAAGAAAGGAAACCATCTAGAGAGTTCATGCATGAAGAATAAGATAGATAAAAATGACCAAACTTATTGAACAACACAACATTTCCCTCCCAAAAGGTGCAAGGAAGGATGATTATGGAAGTGAGACAAATGATCATAAGAGATGCGATGCACTGAAGGCTGGATTCTCACAATCACAAGACTTCATCATAGATTTTGGAGCCTCCAACCACATGGTTTCCTCCAGAGAATCTTTTTATTCTCTATATATTACTAACGGTCCTAGTATTTACATGGGAGATGATTGTTAGATCTTTGTTAAAGAGAAGGGAACAATACAACTAAAGCATGGAAATTTAAATAATGTTTTGTATGTGCCTTCTCTAGCAACAAACTTGTTATCTGTTTATTAGATGGCACACACAAGTTCACCGAAGAAATTTGTTTATGGACCTCACAGAGTTGAGATTGCAGAGATATCATATGGGAATCTAATAGATAAAGGTGTTTCAAAACATGCCTCAAAGGCATATGAGTTCTCCTATTTTCTACCATATTCACATTAAAGTTATCTCTTGACCCATGCAAACGAGACTAGCATACTGTGGAATGAGATATTCGTCCATCTAAATTTCAAGTACTTGCATTAGTTGCACAAGGAAGATATGATTGAAGGATTTCCCAACATAAATTTATCTCAAGGAATATTGAAAGGTTTCTTGGTAGGGAAGCATCCAAAGAGAAAGTTTCATGTTGGGAAGGAAAAGACAGCTTCCTCCACACTTGGTTTGATACACAATGATGTCTCATGAAATAGTCCCACATCTTCTATGAATGGATCTAGATACCTTCTAACCTTTATAGATGACTAATCTAGGTTTTGTTGGATCTATTTTCTTAAGTAGAAGTATGAGGTATTTGATACCTTCAAATTCTTCAAGGCCTTGGTTGAGAAAACGATTAGGAAGAAGATCAAAGAATTCTTATCTAACAATGGACGGAAGTACATCAAGAGAGAATTACAATAGTTTTTTGCTTATGAGGGAATCCGAATGCAACATTCTGTCCCATATACACCACATCAAAATGGTGTATATGAGAGGAAGAATAGTTCATTGAAAGAAATGGATACATGTTTCCTTGAAGTAAGGAATCTTCCACCATCTCTCTAGGAAGAAGTAGTGAATTGTACTTCATACATTCAGAACAAGGTACCCCACAAATCTATGATGGGATCACTCCTTTTGAAGCTCTCAACGGACACAAGCCAGATGTCTCTCACCTAACAGTTTTTGGATCCAAGGCATGGGATAGAATCCCATCTGATGAAAGAAAAGATCTTGAACCCCAAAGTAGTGAATGCACCCTACTCGAGTATGTAGAAGATGCATTGGCATACAAAATGATGGATATTGAAACCAAAAGGTGCTTCATTGAAAGAAGTGTCTAGTTCAATGAAGATTCATTGCAAGATCTACAATTAGTTGAAGAAAAAGGTAAATCTAATCTTCCTACTTCATTTGCACTTGATGAGGATCATAATGATGTCTCTTCTTATGAGGACCAAGTTGCTCCAGGTATTGGTGTTGAGAATGAATATCAAGAAAATCCATATCCAAAACCAACACATACTCCCAATCCATGGCCTAGGCCAAAATGGGTTCACAAAGTCCTTGAAGTTGTTCAGAATATATTTGGAGATGCATCTAACCATAGAAGAACTAGATCTCAAATTCAAGATGCAAACCTTGGACTATGTCATGTAGATCCACTTCTCTTAGAGAGGTGCTACATGATGGTAGGGTTTGATCCACAATCCTTCAAAGAGGCTTGCCATGATCCAAGATGACAAACTAAGGTTCATATGCACTACATCGGGGAACTAGTGCAAAAAATTACTAGCACACTACATTACTATCCTGTAGAGGAATATACTGCAAACATTTTTTCAAATCGTTTCACTCAGTAGAGATTTTCCTATCTTAGATCTATGCTTGGTAGGAACACTACTTGAGTTCCATGTTGTCTAGTTTTGAGGGGGGTGGGTTTCCCATGATTTTTGCATTTCCTTAGTTTCATGAAAAATTATATTTTATTGCTTGGGTGATCTTTGGTCTCAGTTACCAGGGCCTGAGTTGTCTAATTTTCGATTAAGGGGGGGTGTTAGGATAATTAATACACCAATATTTGTCCACCTTAGTATTATTTTCCTTTTCCTATTATTGGATGATGTTGTTGACCCCCTAGTGGTGTAAATATGTCATATAGGACACATTATCCACTTGATGCAGGATGAGTGCATGAATTTAGGCCATGCAGAGTCAGTTCCCTACATTTTAGGAGCTAACTCAGTGATCTGCTTCAGTCCACCTGAGTTCATGAATCTAGTGGGAAGTTTGACCTCCTATTACAACTGAATATGATCAAATGCGCCCTCTCTATCCTTATTTGCATTCTAAACTCACTTAGGCACCCTTCATGATCAATTAACTAACACTAGCTTCATTTCATTCACAATCAGTTGAGTTTGGAAGTTCTGGAGCACTGTAATGGTGATATTTCCTTATGCTAGACTAACATGGATTTGAATTCCTTATGTGTAGTAAAATTCCCTCAATTGTATTATATTCTTTTACTATATGGATTAATGGAATATGACACGAGTTATTACATGCATATTTGAGTTTCTTTTCATGTTTGGTTTTATTGTGCAATTCTTGCTACATTTCTTTGCAATTCGTCTTCCTTGCTAATTCTTTCACTATGTGATTTTCCCAAGCTCAATGATATACTATGTTACATAATTTCACATTGTACACACTAAATATGGATCAATCAATCATTTTTTGGGATGATGCTTTACCCTAGGTCCACATTTAAGAAAAAATCTCACCAAATTTTCCACTATATGATGTTTGTCCCTAGGTTCATATTTGAGGAAGAGTCAATCGATCATTCCTATGAATGATTATCAACTCGATGTCAAAATTCAAAGAATAATTGGTTGATCCTTGCTCTATATTTTTCTCAACCCAATGCCGATGTTTGAGAAAGCGTCTATTGAATCTTGCCATAAATGTTTCTCAACCCAATGTCAACATTTGAGAAAGGGGTGATCAGTCCTACATGTTGGAAAGGGGTTAGAGCACGTGAAGTGCAGAAGTCGAAATTGATAAGGAAGGACTAAAGAGCATGAAGTGCGGAAGCAAACAATGACAAAAGAGGCATTCGTGGAGAAAAAGACCATTCGTGAAGGATAAGGAGCCAACAGAAACGCGAGTTTTGGTCAAATTAGTTAGAATGGGACATTTGGACCATTTTGTAATAATCGTAATTGTCTATAAATAGAATCATAATTGCAATCTTAAGGTCATCAATCGATTAAGAGAAATCTAAGGTTTTTTCTTTCTTCGACAATTTTTTCTCTGTGAATATGGGTTCGCGCTAAGTCACTAGAACTGTTTTGCATAGGTTGTATACCACTGGTTTTGAGATGAGTTAATGCATAAAGATGTTTGGTTATGTCTCTCTTTTGTGTTTTGTGTCATTGTGTGATGAATGATGATCTCTTCTTGATGCAATGTATCTGAGATTTGTTTGCTCTGTCGATTAATTTGCAATGTTCATCTGTGAGAATACAAGTTCCATATTATTAATGTGAATGTCGATTACATGTTGTTAATACAGATTTCGATGACATAAATCAAATTGTTAGCATAATGCGAAGATAGGATCTTTGGTTTTTGTAGAAACTAAATGAGTAGGTAGCACATGTCCTCCACCTACTGCGGAAACCTAGTTACTGCACTCCCCCCTTAAACATCTTGGGTGAGACTTAACTCGCTTCGCGACTATTGCCGGAAAGGGTAAAACTTTTCGAGGCCGATGCTTAAAGGTGTCTGGTTGGTGTTTGTCGACAACAGTATGAAGTGAACCCCTGTCGACAGATTTGTGTCAACAACTGGCTCTGTTTCTGGGACCCTGAAGAAGAAAGTAGAGGACATGTTGTGGCATCCGATGAAACCGAAAAATTCAAGATTGGTTCGACAAAAAGATACGAGAGTTCACGGAAGAAGAAAATCGGAACCCTGGGAAGACGACAAGTGATTGGTTGCATATATACATTTATTCTTATATTCATGAAGTGTTTTTTGTGAATTTCCAATCTTCTTGCATGAATGGGTGGCATAGCTGACTTTCCAAAATAAAAATTTCCAAGGAAGTGAACCTAACCACTGGACCATAGAGTTAATTCAACAACTAAAATGGGTCGACAATAGGGCATCAAGGGCTGTTGAATTCTGGGTAGATAGCATTCTGAAGCGATACATAATTGAATTCATCTACACGATCAAATAATATAGCGACACATAAAGGAATTTTTTCGAAGGACCCAGAGGGAGGTTTCTACTGTCGCTAAAATTGTGGATTAAAATGCTCATCTGCGAAAAGGGTATATTGATGATGAACTCTCACGAGTAAATCTATGGTGCGTAGAGGCTGTGGGTACCACGCTGATGTGCGTTTAGTAGAATGATGTGGTGTAGATAGACATGATAAAGGATGGCGGTGTGTGGGAAGCAGAGGAAAGAGGTGGTCACCTGCGAAGTGGGGCATGGTACCGGCTAGAAAAGAAGAAGAGGACTGAGATAGATGAAGAGTATCCTGGTGTGACTGGAACATAAAACTGTGAAGAATGACCACGCAGGACGAAGAGACCCCACAGTGACGAAGGAATCAACCAAAATACCCTGGGACCCAAAGAAGAACAGACCTGAGGTTGCAACATACCCACAACCCCGTGCACCACGCCTAATTTTATAGGAAACAATTCTATTGTCATTGCAGGGTTTCCCTGCATGTCATAATAGTGGCAAGAGTATTGGGTCTATGAATACCAACACAAGACCAATGGTGGCAGGTGATGATGTGAAAATTCTGATCTTTTAAGGTATCAAGACCGAGGATCCTGAACAATACTGGTTTTTATGAGAAGCGTTATGGACAATGAAACAAGTCCAAGATGACAATATTAAGAAAGGAAAACTAGCGACAACCTTCATGGGTCGTGCACTGGACTGGTTCATGAAATTTATACAGGACCTGCAGAGAGTCCTAAGAAAAAATTGTTGCAGATCAGAGTAGGATTGATTGATGAATTTAAGAAACCCAAATCCGAGTCTCAGTACATCACGGAACTGAAAGCTGTCAAACATTTCCCTAATGAATCAGTTTGGGAAGTTGACCAAAGATACAAAACTTTGATTTCCAAAGTAAGCTTCGAAATGAGCGACATACAACATAAGGAGTGGTTCATTGCAGGATTAGTACCACACATTTAGATACCACTAATGCAGTAGCATATTGCAACCAAAGTAGAAGCGCTCGAAGTTGCGATGAATATGGAAGCCTCATCAATTGGAGAAGATGGGATAGGAATGAATCACATTCAGGAACAGTTAACGAATCTCACGATTCAGGTACAAGACATCAATAAAGGAAAAGAAGTACGCGAATATATATGGTGTGTAAATATGAAGGACATCATAAGGACCTGTGCCCAAAATTCAGTGAATACTTACAGTCGGGCACGCCAAATTCACTTAATCAAGGGGGAATGCCATGGTGCCGAATCTACCAAATGTGGGGACATTGACTAGAGGAATGTGTGTACCTACAGAAAATGGTGTCAAAACCATTCAAACTTTTTTACAATTTCTGTCGATCGGTTGGGAATGAAGAGATGGATTGCTAAGCATACAACCTACTCCAAGAAATGACCGTGGATACATTTTTTATGAAAGGTGAAGAGAAACCCCCTGGACAACAACAATAGTAGTATCAACAGCAGCTGCACTATAGTCAGTCACAATTAGTGTACAACCAAACTCAACCACAGTATGGTCAAACACAACCGTTGTACAACCAACCACAACCACCATATGGTCAACCGCAGTATCATCCACAGAATTATAACCAACAACCATATGTGCAGCCACGAGGAGGTTTCAGGGGAGGATTTCGCGGAGTTCATGGTGGAGGCATTGGTTGTGGAGGAGACTTTGGGCCAGGTCAAGGACTAGTCATATGCTATAATTGTGGTCAGCCTGGACATTATCAAAGGGATTGTCTGAACCCACCTCCACAGTGTACATATTGCATCACAATGGACCACAGTGTTGAGGACCGTCCCCACTTGATTATGAAGTGGCAAAGTAAAATTACGCCCCAACCTAAACCTAACATGAATCAGAACCAGAATCCACCACCAAATTCATAGGAAATATGAGAGGAGATAAGAAGTTGACCTGTGAATGTTGAAGTAGTGATGAGAGGAGGATCTTCGACAGGAAATACATGCCACAACTTACTATTCGACCTACATCAAGGAATCATGTTCGATTCGATGTAGAAGTTGAAAATGCGACCTTTTTAGATGCGCAAGATGCAATAAGAAGGACTAAGATACCACCGGTTGGCCATAAAGAATCCGTCTATGAGATGCCACAGATATTCGAGACGACAAACCCACAGAAGCCACTAGGAAAGATCATCACCTAGAGGGATTTCCTTGAAAGTTGTTTGGCATTAGCAAAAGATCAAGATGCACTAGCATAAATAGTCAACCTGTCACGTCCCCATTTTGACCCCCTTCACATTAAATCGTAAATGATGTAAATATTGATATTTAATCATGGTGAGGAGCTCAAGGCCAAAACCCCACCATTGATTTAGCGTTTTATGTATCAGCAATTAAAAATATATGCATGTGGTTCTTGTGCTAGATAGGCAGAATGTAAATTAAGACATCATGTAAATACGAATTTTAATGAAAAACCCACAACTAGCTATGCAATGCAACAAAGAGATGGGGGCATGATTCTACAAGGAATAGGAAGGGAAATTATTCAAACCCTCGAGCTACTGGTGTTAATCCATGTGTCAATGAGAAAACCCATAAACCCTCAACTACCCATTTTGACTTATGCACCCAATCATTTAATTCTTCCAGAAATTGGTTGAGGCAGTTAATGCCTTGGGAATGAAGAGGCATGGCAGCCAATTTTGTGCATGGGCAAGCCATCAACCTGGAAAAATGTACTTTTACTTCTGGGGCAAGAAAACACCTACGAAATGATGCCCAAAGCCATTATGAACCCATAGTCTTTCATCTATCACGCAGTCTGAGCTAGCTGGGATTTACCCATCACATTTTTTACCAATTTTCCTGCATTTTTCCATAGCTGGGAGCTCGTTTTTGTGTTGCACAGTGGTTGGGAGAAAGGGAGTCACGTTTTAGGGGTTTATAGAGGTCGTTTTTTCCCTTGAAATGCAGAAAAACATTTTCTGAAAACGAATTTGCTCTCCCAGGGTTTATTCCCCACCTACCAATTCGTTTTGGTTGCCCACGTTTTTCAACACTTGTGTTTTGTTGTAGGGTGCATCCTTGTGTTGGTTGGAAATTATGAGCAAGAATTAGGAGTGGAAGTGGACCAGAATTGGCTTGATAAACCTAGTGAGGAGGTAACCTCTCAAGAGTATCAAAAGGGATGGTTGCTCTTCTATGCACACCTTGAAGAACACTAGAATGGAAGGTATGGCCTGAGGGACTGTGTATTAGTGAAGGGAATACTTTCTTGTTCCAGGTGTGTAGGTATTGTGGGGACCAAGCTAGATAGATCTTGCAGAGCATGTCCATATCTTTATGGATGATCCCACTAGCTTAGCAATTCTTCCTTCCATTGCCTAACAGCCTGATAAACCCAACTGTAGCTTGGCTTCGCTGATTTGGTGTATCTTTGACCTATGTGTGAGTTTGTATTTCTTTGATTCCTTGTAGAGATCATGCCCACCTCGGGGGTGGCATTGTGTTGAGATATTGATGATCACAACTGGCCTATGGTTGGGTGGAACGTTGCAATTGCATAGCCAGTTGCTTGGGACTACTTTGTTATAAGATGAGTATTCTTTTATGTTAACTTTGCAATTATTTATTTGATGAATATCTTGAATGTATGATGGATATGTAATTGAAATTACTTCCGTTGTTTTTTCTTATAATTATACATTTCCATATCTCTTTTTATATTATGTGAATGCTTATTTAATAAGTTCATGGGGCTAGATGCCCGTTTTTAGCATCACGATCCTCTCCATCGCACTGGTATGATGGGAGGGGACGTGACAGAATGGTATCAGAGCTGCTGGTTGCAGCATTGGACCTCTATGGGCCAAATCCGATTACAGTCACATGGGAAGGTCCCTTCCTAATCACCACAGATATCAACATCGGGCCTAAACTAGCTAATTTGAATAAAATTATAGAGGTAAGATCACCTCTTGCTGAGCAGCAGTCATCACTGAAAGAAGGAAAGATTTCAAATTTTTCTAAGAGTTTTTGAAAATTTTGTCTAAGTGTTTTTGGCAGAAGAACTCAGCGAGTTGGTCCGCAACAGCGGAAGAACTCGCCGAGTTGGCCCGAAATGGAAAAACATTTCTAAGTGTTCAGCGTCGAAAGGAAAGTTTTGGAAGAACTCAGCAAGTTGGTCCACAACAGCGGAAGAACTCGCCGAGTTGGCCCGAAACGGAAATTTTTTTCTAAGTGTTCGGCATTGAAAGGAAAGTTTCGGAAGAACTCAGCGAGTCGGTCCGCAACAGCGGAAGAACTCACCGAGTTGGACCGAAACGGAAATTTTTTTCTAAGTGTTCGGCATCGAAAGGAAATTTTCGGAAGAACTCAGCGAGTTGGTCCGCAACAGCGGAAGAACTCGCCGAGTTGGCCCGAAATGAAATTTTTTTTCTAAGTGTTCAACATCAAAAGGAAAGTTTCAGAAGGACTTAGCGAGTTGGTCTGCAACAGGGGAATAACTTGCCGAGTTGGCCCGAAACAGTGAAAATTTTCTAAGTGTTTTTTGGCGTCAAAAGGAAATTTTTGGAAGAAATCCGTGAGCTGGTCCACAACGGTGGAAGCAATCGCTAAGCTGCCCCGAAACAACAGAAAATTTTCTAAGTGTTCCGCGTCAAAGGGAAATTTTGGAAGAACTCCACGAGTTGGCCGGAAATTGCGGAAGAACTCAACAAGTTGGCCCGCAATGGCGGAAGGACTCAGTGAGTTGGTCCGAAAAATTTCAAAATTTTTCTAAGTGTTCGGCATCAAAGTGAGATTTTGGAAGAACTCCACGAGTTGGCCTGAAATTGCGGAAGAACTCAGCAAGTTGGCCTGCAACGGCGGAAGGACTCGGCGAGTTGGTCCGAAAAATATCAAATTTTTCTAAGTGTTTTCCGCGGAAGAACTCGACGAGTTGCTCCGCACCAGGTCGGAAGAACTCAGCGAGTTGCTCCGCAACAGGGCGGAAGAACTGGATGAGTTGCTCCGAAACAGGAAATTTCAGCTGTTTTTCGGGGAGATTTTCAGGTGCCGAAAATGGAAAAATTGCCATGGAACTTATGTTGCAGATTGCGCGAAATGGAAAGATTTACAAAAAAAAAAAAAAAAAAACAAGGGGGCAAGCCCCCTTGACCCCCGTCATCTTCCTCATATGTCGTTGATTGTGAGAAAATTCTATGATTTGACAAATTGTCAATATAATATTTTCCCACATGCATGAAGTAATTTATGAATTTATGAGAATATACTGCAGCTAACAATTGTGCGGATGAACACATTTTGCAGAATCACAGTTACATCAAGGCAGCCTTCTAGATAGTGCAGTTGGAAGTTTTGAGTCTTGGTTGGGCCAGGAAAATGAACATCATGGATGATGCACAGGATCCCTATGAGCTTGAGACAGATGCCATGGGGGAGAACATACATGTTGAAAATGCTAAAACAGAATCTAATGGGAGAAGAAATCAAGAGACTCCTCCAGGTATTGCAGCCACCATGAGAAGCCTAAGGGTGGAGTTGCAAAGCTGCAAAGAAGATAATGAAAGGATGATTAAAGCTCAGGAAGAACAAAATCAGTTGAATGCAGCCATGCTGCAGAGTTTAACAGACATCCAAAGGCAAATAAACTCTAGGCATCAGACATCAAATCCAGAAAGGCATGGGAGTAGTTCTAGAAGGAATTCTCGTAAGAGGGCCAGTAGCTCAAGCAGAGTTTCTACAGACATAACATATACTCCAGAAATCTCTTCTAATGAATCATCTAACTCTGAAGAATCCAATGAGGGTTCAAGCTCTTCATCTCGCATGAGTAAGAGGAAGAAGCACTACAAGAACAATTCACATGGGGAATTTAAGAAGGTGAAACCTCCTACATTTGATGGAGAGATAAAGTCTGGTCAAGAAGCTGAAGCTTGACTTCTTGGGATGAGAAATTATTTCCAAGTCCAAGACTGCGCAGGAAATATGAAGGCAATGGTAGCCATCTTCAACTTGAATGGAAGAGCATCTATATGGTGGGAACACATCAGGCAAGTGAAGAATATCAATGAAAGGAAGATTGTGTGGAAGCAGTTCAAGAAATACTTCAAGCAGAAGTACCTCTCTGATAGGTACTATGATGATAAGATCAAAGAGTTCCATGAGCTGAGACTGGGACAATTGACCATGGAATAATATGCAAACAAATTCTTGGAGCTGCTGAGGTATGTCAGGTATATTCGAGATGATAAGGTGAAAATTCAACGTTTCCTGAGTGGACTACCCTAGTCATATAAAGATAGAATTGAGTTTGATGGACCTCGAAATCTAGAGGAGGCCATAAGAAAGGCCAAGTATTTCTTTGATCAAGACAAAAGAAAACCAAAATTCCATAAGGCATGGAAGGATAAGAAAAACAAAAAGTTTGATCAAAGGAAGAAGGGGTTCAAGCCTCCTCAATTCCAGAATAAGAAAAGGCAACCATCACAGGTTGTGACTAAGCCAACTAGGATGATGGGAGACAAGCCAACAGATCCAAAGGAGCCAAGAAGACCACTTCCATGTTGGGGTTGTGGAGGGGAGCACATGCTTAGGAACTGTCCACATCGGAATGGGAATCCAAATCAAGTTCACAACATCCAAGGAGCTGAAATTGTGGGTCAAATGGAAAGGACAATCCCTAGAATCTATGCAGCTCTAGATGATCGCCAGGCAGATCATTAGTCAACGGTGGTTGAAGTTTAAGGTAAGATTGCTAAGCAATCTGTTTCTATTTTGATTGATCCTGGATCTACTCACAGTTATGTCACTCCTAGAATTGTTGAGATTTGTGCTTTTAAGAAACTAAAGCATAGTAAATCATGGTTAGTTCAACTAGCCACTGAAACCAAGAGAAAAGTCATTGAAATTGTAGAGAAATGTCCATTGGAGATGGATGGGCTATTCACTTACGCAAATCTGAATATTTTACCATTGGGTTCCTATGATATTCTCAATGGAATGGATTCGTTAGAAGCACACAGGGTTAAACTTGACTGCTACAATAACACATTTGAATGCATGGACGAAGAAGGAAACCCAAGGGTTGTAAAAGGCATTCCAAAGGTCACTTCTATTAGACAGGTTACAGCCATGCAGCCGAAGAAGTTCTGTAGGAAGAGATGTCAATTGTATGCAACCCAAATTTTAGAGGCAACAAAGAATGAAACTCTTAAATTGGAGGACTATCATGTATTGCAAGAATTGAGGGATGTTTTTCCTGATGAGATTCCAGGACTCCCTCCAAAGAGGGACATTGACTTTACAATTGAACTTGTGCCAAGAGTGGAACCAATGTCTAAGACACCCTACAGGATGAGTACACCGGAATTGCTAGAATTGAAAATACAACTACAAGAGTTGCCGGAAAAGAAATATATTAGGCCAAGTGGTTCCCCAGGGGAAGCACTTGTTCTATTTGAAAAAAAGAAAGATGGAACACTTAGGTTATGTATTGACTACAGGCAATTGAACAAAGTCACTGTGAAGAAGAAATACCCATTGCCCCGAATTGATGACCTTTTTGACCAAATGAGAGGAGCAAAGGTATTTTCAAAGATTGACTTGAGGTCTAGTTACCATTAGGTAAGAATCAAAGAAGAAGATATTTATAAGACAGCCTTTAGAACAAGGTATGGACACTATGAGTTTGTAGTGGTACCATTCGGTCTCACAAATGCACTAGTTAGATTCATGTGTCTCGTGAATAATGTTCTTAGCAAGTATTTGGACAAGTTTGTTCTTGTATTCCTAGATGACATTCTCATCTATTCTAAGAATGAAGAAGAGCATGAAGAACATTTGAGAATGACAATGCAATTACTAAGGGAGCATAAGCTGTATGCAAAGTTGAGCAAATGTGACTTTTATAAAGATATAATTCATTATTTGGGTCACATCATCTTTGACAAAGGAATATCTGTAGACCCTGATAAGATTGAAGCCATCATGAATTGGCCAACTCCAAGAAATGTGACTGATGTGGGATCTTTTATGGGCCTTGCTAGTTACTATAGGAGGTTTATCGAAAGATTCTCCAAGGTTGCAAACCCGATCACTTCTTTGCAAAAGAAGGGGATAAAGTTTGAATGGTCACCAAGATGTGAGGAAAGTTTTCAACGGTTGAAGAATCTTCTTACAAGTGCACCAATTTTGAAAATTGCAAACCCAAAAAAAGACTTTGTGGTATGTACCGATGCGTGCAATCAAGGACTTGGAAGAGTTCTTATGCAAGACAATTACGTGATATGCTATGAGTCAAGAAAGTTGAAGGAGCATGAGAAGAAATATGCTACTCATGATTAAGAACTTGCATCCATAGTACATGCTTTAAAGATGTGGAGGAATTACTTAATGGGAAGAAAATTTGAGTTAAGGACAGACCATTGTGGTTTGAAATACTTGTTTGATCAGCCAACTTTAAATGCTAGGCAAGCTAGATGGTTGGAATTTTTGTGTGAATTTGATTTTGAAATCAAACACATAAAAGGGAAAGAAAACAAGGTGGCTAATGCACTCAGCAAGAAGGCACATGAAATGCATGTGGCAGCATTTAGTACTTGCCAACCAAATTTGAAGTAGCAGATTGTTAACCATATTGTTGAGGATGAAGTGTACGTGCAGATAAAGGACAAATTGCAGCAGCAAGACCTTGGAAACAAGTATGGAAGCTATCATTTGGAGGAAGACGGACTTCTTACCTATAAAAATAGAGTCTATATTCCCAATGTGGCAGATTTGAGGAGGATTCTTATGGATGAAATCCATAAAGCTCCATACTCTGGTCACCCAGGATATCAAAAAACAATTGCTACAGCAAGAAAATATTATTTTTGGCCAGGTATGAAGAAGGATGTTGCTGAATACATTTCTAAGTGCATGAAATGTCAGCAGGTGAAGGTTGAACACCAACACCCCGTAGGTTTATTGCACCCAGTGCCAATTCCAGAATGGAAATGGGAAATAATTTCCATGGATTTTATTACAGGATTGCCAATGACTATGAGACAACATGATTCCATCATGGTTGTGGTGGACAAGTTAACAAAGGCAGCACATTTCATACCGGTTAAGTCCACACACAAAGCCGATGCCATTGCAAATATTTTCATGAAGGAAATTTTCAGATTACATGGGTTGCCTAAGGCAATAATTTCTGACAGGGATACCAAGTTCACTTCCAATTTTTGGAAAGGTCTCTTTGCAGATTTGGGTACACAGTTGAACTTTAGCACCGCGTACCATCCTCAAACAGATGGGCAAACAGGAAGAGTAAATCAGGTGCTTGAAGACATGCTTCGCATGTATGTAATGGACAAGCCATCCAAGTGGGGGGATTATCTACACCTGGTAGAGTTTGCATATAATAATGGGCAGCAAGAATCATTGGGAATGAGTCCATATGAGGCTTTGTACGGCAGAAGGTGTAGGACACTAGTGACTTGGGACAATCCAGTGAACAGAATTGTACTTGGGCCAGAATTGCTTAAGGAAATGAAACAAGAGGTTGCAAAGATACGACAAAATTTAAAAGCAGCCCAAGATAGACACAAAAGCTATGCAGATAAGCATAGGACCCATAGGGAATTCAGTGTTGGGGATCATGTGTATCTTAGAGTGAGGCCAAGGAAGGGTTCCTTGAAGCTTGGGAGTTGTGCCAAGCTATCACCTAGATATTGTGGGCCAGTTGCATATAGACTTGCATTGCCTGATAGCACTAAAGCTCATAATGTTTTTCATGTATTTTTACTTAAGAAATATGTACATGATCCTAACCATGTGATTAATTGGGATGTGATCCAGGTGGAACCCGAGGGAGAGTTCCAAACTAGCCCATTGTGCATCCTAGACAAGAAGGTAACATTGCTCTGGAACCCATCCATTAGACAGGTAAAGGTACAATGGAAGCACTACCGTCCTGATGAGGCTACATGGGAGCTGGACGATGCCATGAGAGTGGCGTATCCATTTTTGTTCAGTTTTGATGAGCACTGAGGACAGTGCTGATGTAAGGGGAGGGGAATGTCACGTCCCCATTTTGACCCCCTTCGCATTAAATCGTAAATGATGTAAATATTGATATTTAATCATGGTGAGGAGGTCAAGGCCAAGGCCCCACCATTGATTTAGTCTTTTATGTATCGGTAATTAAAAATAGATGCATGTGGTTCTTGTGCTAGATAGGCAGAATGTAAATTAAGACATCATGTAAATACGAATTTTAATGAAAAACCCACAACTAGCTATGCAATGCAACAAAGAGATGGGGGCATGATTCTACAAGGAATAGGGAGGGAAATTATTCAAACCCTTGAGCCAATGGTGTTAATCCATGTGTCAATGAGAAACCCCATAAACCCTCAACTACCCATTTTGACTTATGCACCCAATCATTTAATTCTTCCAGAAATTGGTTGAGGCAGTTAATGCCTTGGGAATGAAAAGGCATGGTAGCCAATTTTGTGCATGGGCAACCCATCAACCTGGAAAAACGTACTTTTGCTTCTGGGGCAAGAAAACACCCACGAAATGGTGCCCAAAGCCATTATGAACCCATAGTCTTTCATCTCTCACGCAATCTGAGCTAGCTGGGATTTTCCCATCACGTTTTTTTACCAATTTCCTGCATTTTTCAATAGATGGGAGCTCGTTTTTGTGTTGCACAGTGGCTAGGAGAAAGGGAGTCACGTTTTGGGGGTTTATAGAGGTCGTTTTTGCCCCTGAAATGCAGAAAAATGTTTTTTGAAAACTAATTTGGTCTCCCAGGGTTTATTCCCCACCTACCAGTTTGTTTTGGTTTCCCACGTTTGTTAGCACTTGTGTTTTGTTGTAGGGTGTATCCCTGTGTTGGTTGGAAATTATGAGCAAGAATTAGGAGTGGAAGTGGACCAGAATTGGCTTGATAAACCTAATGAGGAGGTAACCTCTCAAGAGTATCAAAAGGGATTGTTGCTCTTCTATGCACACCTTGAAGAACACTAGAATGGAAGGTATGGCCTGAGGGACTGTGTATTAGTGAAGGGAATACTTTCTTGTGCCAGGTGTGTAGGTATTGTGGGGACCAAGCTAGATATATCTTGCAGAGGGTGCCCATATCTCTATCGATGATCCCACTAGCTTAGCAATTCTTCCTTCCATTGCCTAACAGCCTCATAAACCCAATTGTAGCTTGGCTTGGCTGATTTGGTGTATGTTTGACCTATGTGTGAGTCTGTTGTTCCCTGATTCCTTGTAGAGATCATGCCCAGCTTAGGGGTGGCAGTGTGTTGAGATATTGATGATCACAACTGGCCTATGGTTGGGTGGAACGTTGCAGTTGCATAGCCAGTTGCTTGGGACTACTTTGTTATAAGATGAGTATTCTCTTCTGTTAACTTTGCAATTATTTATTTGATGAATATCTTGAATGTATGATGGATGTGTAAATGAAATTACTTCTGTTGTGTTTTCTTATAATTATACATTTTCATATCTCTTTTTATATTATGTGAATGCTTATTTAATAAGTTCATGGGGCTAGATGCCCGGTTTTAGCATCACGATCCTCTCCATCGCACTGGTATGATGGGAGGGGACGTGACACAACCTTCTACAATGACGCGAAGATGCACAACAAGATCAGATAGTAAAACGAGTATACAAAAAGAAGAGAGGGAAAGATATGAGTATAACTCCAGAGATGTTGATTCCATCATTCTAGAGTTGGGGTTAGATGTAAATATATTAACAAAACAGACATGGGAGACAATGGGGAAACCGTAGCTTGAATGGTCTCTTGTACAACTTTGACTAGCAAATCAAAACAAGGTCAGCCCCATTGGTCGGTTGTGCCATATTCTAGTTGAGATAAAAGGGCTAAAAAAGTACGTAGATTTCAACGTCATAGAAATTGTTGATAACATGAGCCCCTACCACTAGTTCAAAATGAGAGATAAATGATAAAAAAAATGACCAAAATGCGCATATAAACAACCACTTTTGAGTTGGCGACCACTGGTGCCAAATTATCGGTCATTTATCATGTGACAAAAAATGTGTTCATATTTAGCTTGTCCGTTTATAGCCTGTATTGTGGTCATATATTTGGCCATTTAGTGACCAAATATACGACCAAATCAATGGCCAAATATATGACCACAAGACAAGCTATAAACAACCAAGTTAAATATGACCACATTTTTTGTCACGTAATAAATGACCGCTAATTTTGCACCAGTGGTCGCCAACTCAAAAGTGGTCGTTTATATGCATATTTTTGTAGCTTTTTGGTCATTTATCTTTCATTTTGTAGTAGAATTATTCACTGATTTTTGTAGATAGGGCATGGAGGAATTGAACCACCAACCTCCAGCCTATAAGGTATGTGCACTTCCATTGAGTTAGTACTCATGAAGTCCCATTAATGATTAAACCACTAGTACAAAATGAGATATCCCTTTCTTGGGATGAGATATGCATTACATTACGATGCCAAAGCTTAGACCATCTTTGATTATTTTAAGTTCCATGGTAATAATGCGAGAATGTGTTTAGAAACAACACAAACACTTTTTTGTGGAAATAGGTAGCTACCCTTCAATTCCTATGTAATGCATTGAATTTGAACTTTCAAATGACAACATCTTAATTAGAAGGATAATACGGAACCGTAATTTTTTTTTATCATAATTGACCTCTAGTATAGAGTTGGAACACTATTCAAAATCCGAAAGGAAATATTCTAATGAGCACTCTTAAACATGCTAACACACAACCAATACAAAGCATCCATTGCTCTAGTCTTCCATCAATCGTGGATCTTTTTTATTTTTACTCACAGGTATAGATATTTGGTAATAGTCCGTGTCCACATAATAAGAATGCATGTTTCTTCAAAACACTTAAAACATGGAGACTTAGAATCCGTGAGTAACTGTTCTAACCACTCCCAAATAAAAGGTTTCATTATAAAACTTGAAATGAATTGATAACAAAAACCACCTCAATTCATGTATTATAATAGAAAGACAGTTTTAGCATACATACTAACCTCCAAACACAAGACCTTCAATTTTTTGCAATTTTTTGCATGGCATCAATCCTTATCGACCAGTCCTATGGCGTAAGCATCCCAACAATCTTATCCATTTCTCTAACTAATTCATTTTCACAATATACTTTTATAGGATCAACAAGCTTCTGAGTGACATCATTATCACCTGCCATTGGACATTAAACCATAAAACCATCAAATTGAGATCACAAATATCCTCTTTTAAAAACCATATTTTTAATTAGTCATTGTAAAAATATCTATGGAGTTAGCATAAGGAAGTTTTAAATAAATAGAAACCATTAAATTTAAAATTATGAAATACAGAATGTTTAAACTTAAAGACATATTTCCATGATGACACTAAGATTTAAAATGCATCCATGAACTCACCACAAAATAAGAGCAGAAAATAAAAGAAAGTATAACAGAGCAATTTTCTTATTTGTTTGATGAAATGCATGTCTACTATAGAAACTTGCCATCGTCTCTTATGATCTTGAAAAGGGTTTCTTACTTTTGATCTACTAACAAACATTACTCAGAAATGTTTTCACTCTGTGCTTGTTTGGTGGGAAGATATTGACATTTAAGAGGAGCATACTATTGTGTTAAAATTCTGAGCTAAATATTCTTGTCAAAGCTAATAATTTGAGTTCAATTGACTAGAAACACATACTGTGATACCATTGTAAACTCAAATCCGCCCATTCCTTCAATGCACTGATGTACTATTGAAATCATCTTTAAAAATCAGAATTGTTAAGTGAGCATAAGCACTTGTAATTTACATTCTTTTCTTTATGTTCCAGTGCCATCATCTAAAGATTAAAACATTAATTTTCTGAGTATATTTTCTAAACTTGTCATCCAACTCATCATTGCATCTAGACATTTGAAGAGGTAAATACATCAATTCAACTAGAGAGGAAGGATAGCAATACGGACGATTTACAAAGACTAAATAGAGATCAATGAGTGAAAATATTTACTCTTGATCACACTCTTACTTATGGTCCTATAGTTTTGTGACCGAGGACAAGTTGATCTCACTAGTGACACCCATCGTGTGGACCTCATTTACTGCAATTTGTGTTGCATCCAGTATTGATGTGAGTTATGTCATGTGCTCAAATACCCAAGTCAACAACAATGTACCATGAAATACAATCCAGCATTGTGCATAAGATATGATGGATGTATTCTGCTTAATTATGCCGGCCTCATTCCTCGTACACAAGTTTCACCCTAGGCCACAACTTGATAGGTATACTACGAGTACTCTAGTTGTTTTACAACTCTATACAGAATGGTAGCAGCCATACACATTGGCACAAAAATTTGGGCAACATATTTTTACAACACGATATGCAAAACATGAAGCTTTACAATAAGTATTAATCCATTACAATCCTAGGATCACATATAAATAATATACTAAGAAAATACAAAACAATGATCTATAAGTGCCACTAAACTTTGGAACTATGTGATTGTTGTTACAAACTTAAAATTACACTATTTCTTAGGGATAACTACTCATTAGCACAACTCCTTCAATCATGGAACTTTGACTCCTTCCAATATTATTTACACCTCATCGTACACTTGTTAAGGGTTGGTGGCAACTCAAATGAAACAATTATGGACAAGAAAATTAGATGAGTTTGGGAACAACAAACAATGGATAAGTCTAGATATGAATTTAGGAACTTTTTAGCAATGAGAAACATAATTCTTACAAATTGTTTTTGTGCAAGAAGAGTTGCCCCACACCAAAAAGGTAAAAAAGAGATCATAAAGGAACTGAAAGTAGCAATATGTCAAGCTCATTACATAAAATAAGTATTCCAAATTCATCCTATTGGGTTTGGCATGTGAGCTGATGTGGTCCATTTTCTTTCCTACATCAGGATTGAATCTTATTATTTGACTTTTATATTGACATTTTGTTTTGCAAATGCAAATAATATTCCATATTTTGTGATCTTATTTCTGCTCAAACTTGCATAGATTTGTGGGTCTCATCATCGTGTACAAATTAAGGAACTTTGTTTGACAATTTTCTTATGTTTTGCTTGGAAACTCTAGAAAACTGATTCACTTATCTAAGGTTATCACACTTTTTTCTATAACAGTAACAATTTCATAATACAAGGAACCAAAAGGATTGGTAACTTGGTTCATAGTAGTCAACTAAACAATCTACCTGATATTTCCAGACTATTTGGTCAGAATGCATGATCAAAAGGAAAAATTAGTTGGTTAAAAACATGGTGAGAATGCATGATCAAAAAGAAAAATTAGTTGGTTAAAAACATAGCGCACCTGGTGCAAGTGCTCCCCTTCAAGTTTTTTCCTTTTCACTGCTTGGTTTTCTTGGGAAACACTCTTTTGAGCTGCTTTTTCTTTCCTCAATAACATGTCCTTAATGCACCATCAAAAAATGCAAAAAATAAAGTGAAAACTGTTATAATTGAGGATCATAATAAAAATAAGTTCTTTCTTTCAAGGAGGAAAGCTCCATTATTTAACCATATATTCTAAATTTAACAATCTGAAAATGATATTAACCAAAAGAAACTCTCCAACAAATAGTTCTTAGAAAACAAGTTACCTTGCTTTATCTTGCTTGGTATTCTTAACTTCTTTGCCAAGTGGCTTGCTCTAGGTTTTGTTAAAGTTGACTTGCTTGAGAAAGGTGGAATTCTTTTAACATTCTTTTGTGTTGCATTTACTTTTACTTTCCCTTTAGGATTACAAAGCTCCATGTCTAAGCTCCACATACAAAAACACAAGAATCAGTAACACAAATATCAATAGTATACAAATAGTCTATTAATAAGTATGATAAAACAACTACCTTAGTTTCAATTCATAAGTTTGAAAAAGCCATTATATACCAACATTCTCTCCAAGCCACAAAATATGAGGAAATATGAGATAAGTTGTTCAAACTTCTACCTTAACAAACAATTAACAAACATTAAATCTTAGGGATTAAAATAGGAATAAATACACTAGTAATTTCGGTAGAAAGTGAAAGTTAAGACCTCATTTTCACCCCCACACAAAGCCATAAAACTGCAAGATCTTATTTTTAAATTGAAAAGCATGTGTACACAAAATCAATACATGTCATTAACAACTAACTAGATTCCCATAAAGCAAGAACTAAAACAACACTTGCATGAATTCAAGGGTGTATTAAACTTACAAATCCAAGAGAGGAAAGGAGATTTTTCCAATTAATTGGTTGACATCATTAATAAAATAATAAAGAGTTACAAATGTGAAGCGGAAACCCCTATTTATTCTAATTAAAGGCAAAATCCCCAACTTAAAGCGTAATCTTCTAATAAAGTCATTATTACAAAAAAGTGGCTTTCTACAAATACTAAATAAATACCTAGGAGTAGAAAAATATTACAAAATTATGATCATACTTACAAAATAACTCACATACAAAATATCTTACCCAATAGAGATGTTGTGGTTGGGTAAAAATATTCACTTAAGATTTTTACATCCCAACTATAATAACTATATTGATATCCCTTTTGTATGTAAAGGAGCATCAAGGGAATTGGATAATTATAAGAGGAAGGATTTTTTATGCTCATAATGGTCTCGTCTAGAAGAAAGGAAGCTCTAGCATATCAATATTTTTCAACTACTTGGATACTAAGCTACCTAAAAGATAGGAAAGAAAGTAAGGGGTATGTAGAACATCCCAAGAGGGAGTCAGCACTGCACTGGATCCTATGTAACATGGTCCATGGTCACAAATCACAACATGGAAATTATTCATGTGAGAAGGAGGTGAGCACCAAACCCAACTAATATGATTGAATACAGAACCGTGTTCTTAACATGAATGTCTTCTGAAAGCAAGGTAATAAGAACCCTCTCAATACATTTCCCACCTTATTTCCTCTTAGATGGACTCCAAACCTCACAGCCATATAAAAAAATAAGGTGCAACTGAAGTGTGGAAGGGGCAACTTTTTTATCGAGATATTGTGATTTCCTCTTAGATGGACTCCAAACCTCACAGCCATACAAAACAAATAAGGTGCAACTGAAGTGTAGAAGGGGCAATTTTTTATCTAGATATTGTGGAAGTATTGCAGAGACTACAATCAATAGTAATGATAGCCTAGCTATTTGGGATCTCACGCGCATGCATTTAGGCCAAGGACGTCAACATATATGGGGTTTCCACTTTAGATGAAGCATTCAAAGAATGGTGGGCTACCATTATATTGACATAAAGTTTTGAAGTCGATTTCCAATGCATTATTGAGTACTATATCTGAATTGCTTGTGAGGCATGGCAATGGAAGCATATCTCTTGAGATGTAAAGAATTTTAACTTGATGAAAATTGATCCAATTAGTAGAGATCACAACATCCTAAAGAAGTTCTTTAAGGAAATCCCTTCCATTATGACTATTACAAACAGATCTTCTGCAATTCACCTGTTGAATAAGATGTATATTCGAAAAGAAATAAAGGGAAAGAACATTTCGAATACACATTCTATTCATGGTCCAACTCATAACAAAAAAAAAAATGTAAAGACCTAGGCGTGGACCATTCAATGTTCAAAAACTGAGAAACTGAACCAAATGGAGGAGTCTATGTGTGCTTGTATGATACAAGTCATTCAGTTCAATTGACTATGTGTTTGGTGATAATAACAAAATAGTAAGACATTAAAATAAACTAGAAAATAAGAAAAACTAAAGCAAAGAAATCATCATGCAAAGTATTGCATTTCCTAAAGCATCCTTACATAAATCTCAAAACATCAGTTGGAAAAAGACAATAAAACAAAGATAGAATGCAAGAACCCACGTGTAGCCAAAGGTGTTTGAATGCAAGAACCCACTAGTAGCTATAGCCAAGGAAAATAAAATCGGTGTGCATAACTTTGGCAAGGTAGGTTAGGGTGTGCAAAGGTTATGCTTCAAGTGTTCTCCACCGCCAAACCTACTAAAGTATTAAAGGTTGAAGGGACATCCTCAAGCTCTGTTGCAGCCTATCGAACTTTGAAGAGGCAGCTATAACTAGTTATTTAATGTAATAGAACAGAGCATTTGTTTTAGTAGATAAGATTTTGTTATTAAAGGCCACTTAGCATTTAATGATCTAATAGGCTTAAAATTCTATATATACCTATCCTTGTAATAGTGATTGAGATAGAGTGATAAGGAGTGAATGAATTTTATGTTAAACCTAGAATTTTTCTGTGTGTTACTGTTATACTCTATTATTTGAGTTTGAAAACTCATATTCATTTCTGAATTTAGTTTGTTGTAGCAGCTTAAGAGATTAATGTTATTTTGAGAGTTAATTATATTTAATTGAAGTTTATGAGGCATGGATTATCATAACTTAGCTGTAAGAGTCAGGTGCAACATAACTGCAACAGTCTTGTAGATGACTGTTAGCAGAAACACTGAGCTGCAATAGTGTTGGAAATTGCTGAGTTTGGAGATTGGTGGGGATTCGTGTGTGTTACTGAAGTAAGAGAAACACCTGCCTGCCTTCCCACACAATAGATAGGACAATGGAGTGAAGATACCTACTGTGGATGTACTCTTTTAGTACCATTGACTTGATTTGGTCATCATTTTTTGGATATTAATAAAATTATCTTATCTTATCATGCAAACCAACAAATTTCTCCATCTGCACATATATACATAGGAAACAAGCAAACAATGCACCAACAAATTTTCATTATAAGCTATGAAAATAAATAGATAGTGCCTTGTGTGCCCTCAATAGAAGAAGCCTCCTACCTCACAAGGTGATTACTAAAGTATCCCTTTAAGGCTCTTTTGGAAATGACTTTGATAGAAATATATTATATAAGATAATATTTACAAGATATTGCTAAGAAACTCAGAAGTGAAGGTGAGAATTGCAGTTTGCTAACATAGTTATTCACAATGTTGTATTCTGAAACATTCTTGATTGAAACCTTGGCCTAATGAATATGAATAACGTGCTAAGTTTACTTTTTGCATGCTCCATGTTGGAAACTAGTTGACAGTTAGATTGTTCTTAGCAATATTCTGGAGGTGTAAATCTTTTTAGATATGGAAACAAATTTAATGTTTTATGGTTTGTAATGCAAGAAAAAAATGAATGAAATCCTTCAAGATATGTTGAATCATGAGAAGCTTCGATGGTATGCTATATGCTATACAATATGAGAAAAAAATCTCATGGAGACAATAACCAACATGCACTAGGTACTAAGATCTGCATTATCCATTCAAAGTATGAGTGAGACTTGCTCTCTCCTCTCTTGATTGCAGCTGCACTTCTATCTATGATTTGTTTCTTCACTAACTCTCATCCACTTTCTACAGTTTTCAACTTCCCCCACTCAGAATAACCTACCTCTACACCGAGGTCATGTTATTTCATATTTTTGTTGTTGTCGTACTCTTTTCATTTCTCATCCATGGTAGACTCTTTTACCCTCCGTACTCTTTTCATTTCTCATCCATAGGAGACTCTTTTACCCTCCCTCTTTTTGTATAGGCATTTCTCATCCATGGGAGACTCTTTTACCCTCCTTGTTTTTGTATAGGCTTCACATGATGGCTATAATCTCTAATCCCTTTGGCCTAATTTGGTCTCCACATGATATTAATACAAATTTCACTTCTCTTCGCAAGGATTTACATCCTATCATTAATGTGTATCATTACTCATGATATCAATGTGATCATATCTAGTCCATATGGTTTATGATTAGTATATTAAATCACATAATAAAAGGCCAAGATAATTTCATAAGAAATTGTAAAAGATATATGAATGAGTTAGTTAACTAAAAACCTAGTATTGTTTTAGAAATTGAATTTTAATCACAAAAACTAATGAAACATCATAATATGGAATAAGTTCCAAATATGGTGAATATCATGGGGTGGACAAATCCCATATCATGATTTAATTTTCCTATATGAATTTCGAGATTTATCTTTATGGAAGTCTGAAGCATGCTTTCGTAAAACAATTCTTAGTCATCCTTGTCTAGGTGCACTGAACATTTTCTGGTTAATCCGCCTCTTAGTGAAATGGATTGGAATATTTTAACATCCACTCAGAAACTGGTCTCTACAACTCTAAATATATGATATAGTTCTTCTGGTCTACAGTCTCTCTTGAAAAGATTCCTAACCTTGAAATGGCCCTGTTCATACAATCAGGAGAAGATCGTACAAGATAATATCACAAATCATGGGGAATCAAAAATAGATAACACATGATACCAAAATGTTCAAAGAATAAACAAATGTTGAAACAAATTACAACTCTTTCATTCTCTTGAAGTCAAAGACAATAGAACCATTTTAGACTCAAAACAGCAATGTAGTCGTGCAGGGAACCTGCTCACAAAGTTTCTCGATCATAAAACTGCTTATGATGGCTTGTCATCATTATGTAATAGCTCCGATAGACAAATTCATAAGAAGTGCTATTGGCCGATCCATTGATTTAATGAAAAGTAGGTTAATCCCTTCTGGAAAGGTTGCATATCCTATGAAGCACTTAAAAGGTGATGAGAGTTAAACAATTGTGCTAAAGGAATTTCCGGACAGCTAATTCGACCTCTAATTTGATTTGTTATTGGTGTGTAACTTCTCAACTAAACCTTAAAAAACTTTACTGCGGAATTCCATGCCATAAAAACCAGGAATTGCCATGCTCTAAACCCTCAAAATCCTTCTGGCCATAATTCCTTGTTCTTAAAGAAGTCGAGACTACTTAGTCACAAAATATTTTTCCACGAAGCCAAATCCAAATACAATCAAATTCACAATCTCGATTTCCATTTTCCCTTTAATCTTTTTTCTAGATAACAGGAGAATTCATGTTTTCCCAAATAAGAGCAAGAGTTATAAATTCAATGCAAATATATATTAGTTTTGAAAATTAGTTCCAGTAGACAAACAACTTAACCTTTTCACCTCTGTCAAAATCCTTGGTCATTTCACTGGGCCAAGCTGTATGAGTTCAGCGTTGTCACATTCTGTCTGGCTGGTAGGGCTTCAGCGTCTCCTCCCATGAGCTACAAAGTCAAGATGTCTACGTATGATTGCTCCGACCATCTCCTTTCCACAATGTGTGGATCCCTAGCTTGGGCCTCACCAATACCTTCACCTCGTTCGAGTTATAGTTTGTGTGATGTTTTGCTAACTGTTGGAGCATCGAAGTATGGAAACATTGGTATCTTTGGATCATTTAGGTTTTACATTGCCAGCGTTTTCTGTTTTCGCTCTCCTGCCTGCCAGTGGCTGCTTGTCTCTTCTCTGGCCTGTGCAACGCTGTGGGATTGTTTTGGTTACCTATAAGTGGATTGATTGTCAGTCTACCTGCTTTGTAACACCTATCTTCTCTGGTTGGCGGGTCTGTCCTCTTTGTATTTGCGTTTATTACTCTCCCATCATTTCGATGAGCCAAACGTGTTTATGGGATATGCCAATCGTGTGGGGACCCTCTTCGTTCATTCCCTCAATGGTCTTCTCTGCTCACCCCCTGCGTACTATGTACCCTGCTGAGTCTCTGCCCGTTGCTGTCATCCAAAGCATCTCCACTTGTTTTAGGGCTTGCGTGGAATGCTTCGTCCTGCCAACTGTGTCCTCTCTGCCATTTATGCATTTTGTAACGCGTATCATTTCCAAGCTGCCATTGGACTGTAATGTCCCCTTGCTGGTCTGCCACCTCCCTACCAATATTCGGGCCTCAACTGGGATATCACCTGCATGGCTTCTACTCCAACGATTTGTGGACAGCGCTAGGGTTAGGGTTAAGAGTGCCATCAAAAGATTCTTTTGTTTATAACTTCCTTTTGGATTAGAAAGGGGACTTATTGAGGATAAGGGAAAGAAGGAATAACTTTATATTCATGGAGAATAATTTAATCTTTATTTTTTTATATAATTTTTTAATGAAATAAGGGAAGGGGATAGATAAAGGGAGAGGGGTAGTTCGAGAAAGGGATTAAATGGGAAAGAAGGCTTTCAGAGCTGATAAATAAAAAGGGTAAAAGATTATTACATAGGAAAAAAATATCTTATAATTATTATTTATAAAAAGGAGTAAATGGAAGGGATAGGAAAATGATTTCAATTGATAATATATAAAAGTGGAGAGTTTTTTAATAATGCAAAAAGGGACTAAGGGCATCATGGGATATTGGTGATTTTGATGTATAAAGTGCTTAAGGAATAATTTGAATTTTAATACATGGGCATGACAACCATGTTAATGGTGGGAAAATTCAGGAATTTCAGAGGACATGACCTTGATACAATTTACTCCAACTTGTTGAAATTTTGACTAAGTGTCGAAATGGTGAAATCATAGGGATTTTTTCCAAACAAAATATGAGCAAGACCACGAAGATGAGCTGAATGCAAGGGTGTGAAAATTAGGACATGACATTAGGCATGGAGAAAGAAGACAAATCTCCCCGATATTTGACACTGATTGAACTTTGACAATGCATATGATGGGACTTGGAAGGTTTTCAAAAGTGGTCACATGAAAACAAAAATGCCCAAACAAGATATGGATATGATCAACACTTTGTCCTCAATATGATGTTGTGGAAGGAATGACCATAAGGAAAAATTGTTGGCCCACCTATGGCGTCATATTTCAACACTTCAAAACATGTTGATGTTGAGCATTAGCACTTCGAAACATGGAAAACAAATTACTTAAAAACAACATTGAGATAAGAAGATAATAGAATTTAATTAATTTCCAACTACTAACCACAAATAGGTCAAAGGAACTGCCAATTACAACACTATAGGATACATAGTAAGCACAAGGGCCACTCCTATAAAAGCAACATTTTATTGGTTTAGAGCTCCTAAATCCCTTAATTGAAAACCATGGTTTTAGATCTAGCTTTATACGTTAGGATCTTAATTAAATACTAAAATATTTGTTAGACACAAGATTCTAATAATTGGCAAGTGTTGAGGGTTTGTATTGCAAATAATTGGAAATTTGGCTATGAGAAATCCCAAAGCTTTTATTCAAATTAAAGTTTAAACAAAAAATTTCAAGTGACACCTTGAAAATTCATATGCATTTTAGAGGTTGAATTGCAAATATTTTAATCAAACTTCATCGTGTGGAATGATTTATGATATTAAAACTTATCCATACTTTGGAGTTTTTTTTCCAACAAGAAAAATCATTTACTTGATATTCCATTGTTAAGCCGTGACACATGAGAGGGTCTAAAATTTACTAAATTTGAACACTACAGATGGATTGAGAGACCCACATGGTCTCTGAATCCATATGCAGTGTTAAAATTTAATAAATTGATTGTCGTCAATATAATAATGTTTTTTATATAAATTTTTTTATCTATTTTGTTATATATATATATATATATATATTAGATATTTCTATCTTAATATATATATATATATTAGATATTTCTATCTTAATATATATATATATTAGATATTTCTATCTTAATATATTATTGAATTTTTTAAATTACATGATCCAAAATACATGAAGTTACTGAAACTTTAATAGACTACCAAGAGGGTCAAACAATAATGGTTATGTTCAAACAAAATATGAATGTGACCAATATGACCACCCAAACACAATGATACCAAATTCATGACAGAAAATGTGTGAGGAGAACCATGATGAATGGACTCATATGGAGATATAATGGAGGTTGTGAAATTGACAATTTTTATCTAAGATGACACAAAATACAAGAACTTACCGAAACTTTAATAGACTCTTGATAAGGTCAAATGACAATGGTTTTGTTTAAACAAAATATGAATGGGACTAGTAGGATGAGGCGAACACAATGATAACACCAACTTGATGACATGAAAATTCCCAAAGGGAAACATGAAAAATATCCAAGACTCCATTCAACCGACATACTATGATGACACACATGATGCAACTTGGTGGATCTGTCAAAGGGATAACACGAAAACAAAACTAGTGAAATAAGATATATTGGGCATGATAATAACATTGAACTATATATTGTATGAATCCATCTACAATGTTACAATTTGCTAAATTTTAACATTGTAGATGGGTTCAGAAGGGGTCTCTCAACCCATTAGCAGTGTTAAAATTTAGTAAATTGTAGAAATTCATTGTCAAAATTGCAATTTTCCATTGTGAGAGTGACACAACTAACAATGACCAAATAAATGACCAATTCATATTCATAATGTTATTCTTATGTGGTCATTTTTAGTTTAGTTACCTATTATTTGGTCATATATTTTATCCCGTGACCCAATTGTTCATTCGTGTGGTCATTTTTAGTTGGCTCACTCAATTGTGGTCATTTATACCTTGAAAAAACTATGGTGACCAAATTTTTTGGTCACTTGGTCATTTATCTCTCATTTTCTACTAGTGTACCCAGTGTTGCTAGGGATCGACTGGGCAATGGACAACCAAGAGGTGATCAATTTTAAGAAAAGAACAATATCATTTGAGAATCGAGATATGAGGGTAGTCGCACCCCTCGATCCATCAAAAGGATAGAGGTATGTCAAGTCGATGCGAGATGAATTCATAGAAGGATGGGACAATGTTTACAACATTTCAGAGGACTACATCAATCCCACCACTGATGGGGAACTAGGATGACGAAGTGTTAGTTCGGCATCATCGGATTCTGATGAAGAATTTGAGAATTGGTAGAATCGACTGCACAAACTATCATTCAAGAGGTGCACATGAATCACTGAGTCATTACGATGGGTAGCAATGGAAGTACGTGAACTACTTACATACGAAGGATTTCCTAATTTAACCATATTTCTCACTGAATTCAAAGAAAAGGTATCAGAAAGATAGAGATTGCTGGAATTGGAGGAGGCATTGAAGGATACACTAGCACGATGGTGGGTGGTGCACAAGTTGACCATAAAAAATTTGTCGCTCTGTCGACAACTAATGGAAGTTAGGTTCGGTGACACTAAAGGATACTGCGCAATTAAATACAATGGAAGAGGAGACCCAATGGACCACTTGGAAGAATGTCAAAGTAAATGGGGAAAGAGACCACAACACAAATGGGTCCACACATTCATCCACACATTGGATGACATACGACGAAGTTGGTACATCACAACAAAACTACGACGTAGGATGACTACATGGGAAGAATTAACCATTATATTTAGCCAAAATTTCAGTTTGTCGGATGAAAACCCCTTCATCCATAGTGCACTCCACGAGATCTATGAGAAAATACTCGAAGCACTTTCGATAGAAAAACCAGTAAATTTACAGTGGACTGCGACACCAGAAATGTTGATGGAATGTTACAACGTGACGGGAGAACATGACGAGAGAACATGACGGGAGAACCTAACGATGAAGATGATCCACGAGCTGTGTATGTACCGGAGTCGGAGGGAAGCCGAGATGCCAAGGAACCAGACATGCCCTCCGACAGGTTTCAAAAGCCATTGTGAATCAATAAAGTTAACATTGGGTCATAAGCAGACCCCAATTTCATGAGCATTAGAGATTACTAGGATGACTAGACAATCGCGAGGATGATTGAACTGCTGCATGAGTTTCAAGACTTATTCCCAATGAAATTTTTGAAAATGAAAGGAATCTTTGGACACCTAGGCAAGATGAGGATTTCGCTGAAACCAGATACAAAGCCCATGAAACAATGACCTTATACATTGAATCCAAGATACAAGGAATTTGTGAAAGATGAAATAGAGAGAATGTTGGACGCACGAATCATAGAACCTCTGGAAGAATCTGAATGGATCATTCTGATGGTCGTTCAAGACAAGAAGACTAACGAGATTAGGATCTGTGTCTACTTAAGGAAAATGAACAATGCATGTCGTCATGATCTATTCCCTACACCATTCACTGACGAAGTACTAGAGGGCATCAGAGGTCAAGAAATATAATCATTCACGAACGGATTCCTAGGATACCACTAAATAAAAATTGTGGAGGATCAACACAAGACGACGTTTGTAATAGAGTGGGATGTTTCCAAGATACAGTGATGTCATTCAGTCTCAAAAACACCCCATTGATTTTCTCAAGATTGGTTGTCGCCTTATTCAAGGATTTCCTCAATAAATTCCTTGCAGTATACATGGACGATTGGACAATTTATGGCCTGGTTAAGGACAATGTTGCGAATCTCAGGTTGATGCTAGAAAGATGTCAACAACACCAAATTTCACTAAATTTGAAGAAGTGCATCTTCTTTGCTCCATGCAGGATCATGCTGGGACACATTGTATGCATGGAAGGAATGCTAGTTGACCCTGAATATTGCAAGTATTGTTGACTTGCTGCGACCGATGAAAGTAAAGAAACTAAGAGTGACAATGGGACATATCGGGTACTACAGAAAATTTATCAGAGGATATGTAGCGATCACAGCACCAATGGAGAAGCTATTAAAAAAGGATGCTAAGTTCAAGTGGAATGGTGAGCTCCAAAAAAGCCTCGACATATTGAAAGCAAAAATGTTCGTAGCATCGATATTAGTATTCTTAGATTGGATGAAAGAATTCCATGTTCATGTCGATGCATCATCAGTCGTGTTAGGAGTAATATTGGCCCAACCAGAAGAAGGGGAAATCGACCATCCGATTGCATTCGCAAGTAGGATGTTGTCTACCGTGGAGAAGAATTATACAACAATAGAAAGAGAAGGTCTAGCAATGGCTTATGCGCTACAAAAATTCTTCCACTACCTTCTTGGAGGTCATTTTAAGATCTTTACTGACCACTCTGCATTGAAATATTTGGTCAACATGCCTGTGTTGAGGGGGGAATCTGTCAATGGCTATTACTATTCCAAGATTTCAATTTCAAAATCATTGTGAAACTAGGGAAACGGAATGCAGGACCTGACCACCTATCCCGAATTGAGTCAGGAGAAGAACCAAGAAGTATTAATGAAGGATTACCATATGCGTAGTTATTCCAAATTGGGATGGTCGATGACTATTACGATAAAATCATTCAATTCTTGGTGACATGAAAGGAACTGGAGGAATTTACAACCAACCAAAAGAGGCAACTAGTTTTTAGAGTTGCGGATTTCCAACTAATTGTAGGGAAACTATACAAAATGGACCTAGACAAAATACTTCGACGATACGTCCTATCGCATGAATAGGAATAAATATTGGTGGAAGCTCATGATGGGATCGTAGGATGACATTACGGAGGATGTGACACTTCTAGAAAGATATTTAGAGAAGGGCTATGGTGGCCAACGGTGCATGGGGATGCTGCGGACTATGCAAAAAGTTGTGACGTATGCCAAAGAATAGGGAAACCATCGTGAAGAGGTGAGATGTCCCTAGTACCTCAGTTAACATTACAAGATTCTGAAAAATGGGCATTCAACTTCGTAGGACCTATCAACCCAGCAGGAAAACGAACAAGGTCATGATATATAATCACTGCGACATATTACTTGACGCGATGGGATGAAGCTGCACTAGTAAAGGACTGCACGGCTACGATAGCAGCACAATTCCTCTTTGAAAATGTTGTCACCAGGTTTGGGTGCCCAAAGATACTAATACGCGACCAAGGTACTCACTTTGTTAATCAAATGATTAGAGCAATGACAGAGGAATTTCAGATACAACACATGAAGAGTACTCCATATCACCTGCAAGCTAATGGCACAGTCGAAGCATTCAACAAGGTATTGGAACATGTGCTTACAAATGTCTGCAACACAAGCCATGATGACTGGGACTGATGTAGGAGCATCGGGGCCTAGACAATGCAGTTGGAGTTGATCAATGTGAGAAGTCGACTAGCGGGAGTGCCTACGACCACTGGTGCAAAGGAAGATTGGTTGTCAAAGTCAATAGGTCAAGCAGAAAGCTATCAAGGTTCATCGACAAAATGAGAAGTTCGAGAGTCTACATTTCAAAGGTTGATAGACGATAAGAAACAAGAGCAAAGGCATCGAAGCTCGACAGGTTGTCGAATGATAACATCGACAAGTTTGCGGCAAAATCCAAGCATGGAGGAAGGGGTGGACTGGCACTAGGAAGTCACACAAGCAAAGTGAATCCAACGGATATGTCAAAGGATGATGGAAGGCAGTATGGTCGAGGTCAGTGATGGGATCGACTACTGTAGTAGTGTCAGAGGAGCACAGAATGTCAAGCAGAGTACCTCATAGTCGTTTAGGGTTGCTAAGGAATTTATGAGCAATTATGAAGGTGGTTGGGATCAGAAAAAATGTCACCATAGGAAGAGGTTTTGTAGCACAGCACAGGGCACTGACAAATGCAGGTCTACAAGATATGGAAGATTCGGCGGATAGAGGAAGAGTGTCTCAGGAAAAGTAGCAGCAAGGTAGAAGAGCAGTGTGAAGGCACACAAGAGAGTCAGTGGACATAGACTTGGTTCGGTGTTGATCAACAAATTGGAGAGAGCAGTCACTCACCAACTGAGCACACCAGAAATCCGATCCATAGCTTAGATTTCTGCAGTGAACCAGGGGAGGGTGAAGATCGACACACACAAAGAATACACCATTACTTATGTATTTGTAATAGGGTGAGGCTGACATAGTTTAGTTGCTTACATTTCTTTCATTTTGCATTGTAATAGTCAATTTGATTGAATTAATAGAAGCCAACTTCTGGAATCCTGTTTACATCCATTTCATGTGAGCATCGTGTGTGTCGTGTGTATTGTTAAGCAAGAAGGTCCGACCGACCTACCTTTCACCAATTGGTATAAGATCCCAGAAATGAGTCTGGTTGAGTTGAGCAGCGATACCGACTTGACTTACATCAGTTGGTATTAGAGGATGGAAGTGAAATCCAGTTGAAGTGTGTTAACAACTCTAGCTACGGTTGGGTAGATTTGTGCACGGTGTGAAGTCTGGTTGTGATTGGACAAGTGGTAGTTTCAACTGCGGTTGAAAATGGCTCACAGAGGCATTAATGTTTGAGGTGTTGGATGAAGAGCGCATGGCACTGCAGTCACAGTTGATCGTGAAATGTTCGACGAATGCATGCGAACAATGCGAAGTCTCACTATTGAAATCCCAGTGATCAAATAAATCCAAAGGTGTGGATCCGTTCCTGATGCATTAGACCATAGCAATGAGAAAGTTGAAGAGGTGGAAGCATAGGAAGCAGCATGAGAAGAACTAGAAGATAAACTGTAACATCCCAAAAATTCACAAAAATTAAAAAAAATTGTCATAGCATTGAATGTTATACTTGCTGTGTCGAAAGGTATTAAATGCTTGTTTGTCTTTGTAAACGTCATGCTGGAATAAGATCTTATAACTATCATGCATATAAAATGTTTTACGATGTGTATGAAATGTAATTGTGTCTATACTAGGATGTTATTGGTGTTTTCATGCTTCAGTTGTGCATCCTAGATTACTTATAAAATGATGTTGATGCTCCATACATTTGCTTACTAATGTTTATAAGTGCTAACTCGTTGTTCTTCTTTTGATGATGAAGGGGTCCTATGGACACCCCAAGGCTTACTTAGCTATTAGCTAAAGCATTTGAATGTTCTTGTCGCATATTACTGGTAAGGGATAAAGTGTTTTTTGAAGGTAAAAATGGAGATCTTGTTTATCATCAGTTAGCTTTTCAAGTTGTAAAAAGAGAAAAATAGAATAACTTGCAAACACGTCATGGTGAGATCTAATATGATTGTTTCTTTAGTTTAAAAATCTGTAACATGTTGTTATATGACATTATAGTCATTTCATGCTACCCTCAATAATTATGTTATTTTAATGCACAAGTAGCTACTCGATGATGAGTACTGAAATACAATATTAAGTCTTGTAAACCCTACTCAAAGGAATTAGAAACGGTATTAAAATGTCTATGGTACGAGGGTCAAGTCCTAAGTTTAGATATCCTATTTGTAATTCTAAGTCTATCCTTTGATCCTAAGCATTATATGTTTAACCCATAATATATTGGTTATTTTAATGCTATTGGTTATTTTAATGCTAAAGTATGGTCATAGTATCTTTGATTATTAATTAGTTGATACAAATGCTTTCTCTATGGTTGTATCATAATATTATAATTCCTAGAACATGTTTAAAATTGTAACAAATCCATAGTATTCATAGGGTGTTTTTAGTTTAAGTACTATGTACCAAGGTGTATTACTTTATTAGTTGTATGTGACGGTTGGCAATATGCCACCTTAACTTAGTGTTAATGAAATGAAATCACAACATACTTGTTTATAAGCCCGCCATCGTGCATGGTGAGGACTTTAACCTAGGATACGATGCGAACTATATGGAATAGTTTATCCTTAGAATAATGTGACTCAAACTTTATTGTAATATTGTTGACCAACCTGTTGTAGGTCCGTATGATACCCTCGTTGCTTGGTAGGAAGTTCGTCGTACTGGTGATGGATATTCGTAATAAAGTGTATTAAAGTAATGCTAGTGGAATGGTTGTTGGCATCCATCGTGGCTAACTTTCACATGGAGTTTTCTTAAGTTATGGAGCTCTGCATTAACTGTCTGGAGTTTTATTGTTTCAAAAGCATAAATAGGTTTTCATTATGCAGTGAGTGGTTTGGTAGAGAGGCCGACAGGCCTGCGATTTCTTAGGGTTAGTAGCAGGTCTGTAGAAGCATATCACCAGGTTTCGAACCCATGACCTATTACTTCAACAAATTCCATCGTGAGTTCTCAGGGTCGAGCCACCCTTGGCTACGTTGTTGGTGATTGTAAAAAAAATCTTGGCGCTTTCGTCGATTATCGGAGTGAAAGTTCGGAACAAGGATTATTGTAAACGGTAAGATCTTTTATGAGTATTTCTTCGTTGAAACCATTAGTATTGTTTCTGAGCATATAAAATATTTTTAACCACTCCTTACTTTGCTTGGAAGGTTTCTCCATGTTTACAGTTCTGAAAATTCAAAGATTACCTGGGATATTGCTTAACAAAAATTGGTAAGCCTTAGTGGTTCCTCTTGTAGGTTCTCATGGAAATTGTTGGTCATTGTTGGTTTTAGTCGAAGCCTTTCAGTTTGTGTTTTGGCCGAGGATGTGGTCACTGTTGTAATGTTTTTAGGCTAAACGACAAGCATAGGGAGGATGAAATCCTCAACCTACCTTGGTATTGATTCTCCAACGTTTTTGCTGTGAAGTAACTTTGTTGAAGGGAATGTAATAGTTGCGTGCAGAGTTAAACCGTTGGTCGTTTGATAATAAAGGATTTTTTTTAATTTTTGAACTAAAAGTTGATTTGGGGTTTTGACTATGTGTTGTGACTATAAATGTCAATGTTGTTTTGTAAAGATCAACTATGTTTCTAGCTTATTAAAGGATAGTAGTATTGGTATTGTAAAAGAGTTCAGTCTTTGACTTATTTGATAAATAATAGGGTTTTGGTATTTATAACTATAAAAATGGTTTTAAGTTCGTCTTGTAGGTGGGCATTACTCGAGGAACCTGTGTAAATTTCCAAGTTGGTTTTATGCTATGTGGAAGTTTATAAATGGCTGAGAGCCAAAAAGGCTAGATGCTTTGTTATTATAAAATTCAAAACCCTAATATCTAACTTCATTTGATATATGGATTAAACAACTGTTTACAGCCTTGAGTCTTTGGTTTTGTATGTGACTTTGATGTTGAAATGTTCAAGTATTGAGAGCCGAATGGCTTGGTCCTTCGAACTGTAGTTTCAAACTCAGTTTTGTTTGTATAAATCGATATTTTCTTTTTCTACTCTAACATGTCTATTTTGTTTTGTTAGAGATGGGTTTATTACCCTAGGCTCGTTCTGCAAAGAATGGTTGTTTTTTTTAAAGTTTAAAAGCTCAAACTCTTTCGTCATATGAACTTTTCTGTTTTTATGGTTACTATGCATAGGATGTGTGTAACATACCCTTTTTGCTAAAAAACATTTTATGTTGGAAACATTATGTTAAATTTTATTATAAAGTTTTATATTGGACAAGTGTCCAAGGATGACTGTAATTGCACAATATTTTATTATTTAATAAATTAAATAGGAGACAAAAACCTAAGGGGACTGTTGAAAGAGAGTTTACTGACCCACTAGGTGGAATGGAATCAAGGGTAGAAGACAATGCACAAGTGGCAGCATCATGATGCAACTAACTAGCTATTGGTATGGGACAACTCCCTTGAAATGAGGTCATAGTGCTCTGGAAGGTGGGACTGGAGCTTGAGGCTCATTTATTCAAAACTGACCACTAAAGACCTAGGAAGTCTATATAAGAGCCATGGAATTATGAACTAAGGTTCATCACTTTTCTTGACAACGAAATTTACCAGGGGGTTCTACTGTGCTTTCCCCCAAGAGATTTTATGAGGGGATATGCTCAGTTTTTTATCATGGTGTAAGTCTGCCTATTATACTATTGAGTGCAGAAGTTATATTGCTGAGTGCAAAAGGCATATTTGAGTGAATAAGTTATATTGTTGAGTGAAGAAGGCATATTTGAAGGCAGAAGTACACTACTGAGTGTAGAAGTTATATTACTGTGTGACTTGATTCTACACAGATTCCATCTACTTAGTGATTCAGTAAGCAAGCCAAGGGGTCCAAAGGAAGCAAGTAATTTTGGCTGCTTCTTCTAGAAAAGGTTGGGAGGAACAGGCCTCCTTGGGTGTTTGTTGGCCCTATCTTCATTTACAGGTTCTACTTGTCTTTTCTAATTCTAAGTAGTTTAAATTTCTATTTGCAATTATCGATTTACTGTTTTCAAGGTTATTATTAAACAAATGCATTTATTTTAGTTTATGATCTAATTAGGATTCTGTATAGTAATGATAATGTAAGATGAATTGAATAAATATTTCTCTGCATTTTCCCCCATGCTAATGGATCTGCATCGTACTCTAGTACAAAGAAGAGATTAATGTAGATAGATTGATAGGCAGATTGCCAGATGAATGAGAAGATCAATACTGATGTATTTCATTAGTTTTCCTACCATTAATATTCTATATTAAATAATATAACTATATAACTTTCTCTTATCATTCTTTTCACCAGTTAAATGTTTCAGGTTCACTGTATGTTTATTTCACAATTTTTTATTGAAATAACAGCTGCAAAATAATGATTTCCTAAGTACATATTACTGTTATTCAATACTGCTAGAATGTAAATAAAATCGCATAAACAAACATAACTCATTTTATTACAAACAAATGCATGATTAGATTAACTCTGTCATATTTTCTTTCTTTACTACATTCTGTAAAATTAATAATATTCCATAATCTTCGACTTAGATACTTTCTGGTTATACAAAAAACTGTACAAACTGTAGAAAATTATCTTCTTAATTAATAAGTAGCAACAGTATATGCAGTTTTAGTTTTCTCAAATGAGCAGGCATATTTACATTCTTTTCGTGGATTTGTATGCTTGAAATTTAAAGTGCTGCCAAAATCAAATTGGAAATATTTACATCATTCAAATAAATCTTTTGTATCTCTAAGCTTTGCACAAATGAAATAATCTAGGGTTACATCCAAGACTGAATCCATCTATTTACTACAAACATTAGTATATGAAATAAATTTCAGTATGAACTCAAACCCTCAACATAGATTAGATCTGTTCTAAACAGATGCTTTCAACTGAACCCTAATACTGTATTATGCATTTTCAGTTTTGATTCCAACCTTTAGAAACAAAAGACTACTTAAAACAGAGATCGATTTCTTTTGAAGGCATCAATTCCATAACATATGCGGGTTCGAAACCCTTATTATTTATTTAATACAATGTGTAAATATTGCAAAACTTATTCAAGGAAAACATCAAATTAGTTAATCCTTACAGGATTTAGCCGCGGGTATTAAACCCTTGTAAAACAAAACAGTAGTAGAGACGTGACCGTAGTAAAACCAAATAATGAGATTTATTTCTTTTTTAAAAACGCCGAAGGTATAAACCATGTAAAAGAGGTACATTACGATAGGATGAACAGTACAATGAATTCAAACCCTGTAACTAAAGCTTCTCATTTCATAAAACATATGACATTTTAGCCCTTCCAAAGAAATTTCTTTCAACTAAGAAACCTAGCAGCGAAACGCTATGAGGACTACCATTAAGTAGGCCGCAGAGCTCTATACACTGCTGCTACCACGAAGACATAGCAACAACGGCCATACCATCAACCCAAAAACAAAACCTTCGCTAAACATTAACTACGGCCAACAGTTTCCAGGAAGGTAAACCTCTGAGTCTTATCGGTGTAACAAAGTATCTCCTAAAAACTTCCACAAGTTAAACCGTAGACGAAGAACACCTGCCAGTTAAACAAACATTAGATAAAGTAACGCATTCTGGAAATGAAGAAACCATTGTATAAGAAAATAATAGAAGTAAATTTTGAAGCATTACCTCATAGTTTCCTCTTGGTAGCAGAGCTTCCATTGCCAACAAAAAACCAAAATCCATCACCGCTTAAACAACGCAGCAATGTCTGTGTTCAGTTCTGAGATCTACCTTACACACAGTGAAAAACAACCAATAGTCTAAGAACTACTACCACGAACTCTGAAACCTTTCAACCTACTAAACATTTACAATAAGGGTTCGGCTCTGAGGCATAGCTTACTCAACCATAGGTCCTAATATCGAATCCTAGGAGGTGTCCTCACCTTACTAGAAACCCTATAAGCTCACAGCCTATCGGCCTTCCTCGAAACCCCACTCTTGAACATTGAATGACAACTGCATTGAAATATTATCAAAGGAACGTTAGGGTATTGTCAATCTCAAGGAAGCTAGCACATGAGAATCGCCATGTAGATTCCAAATAGACATTCCATCAACCCTTCTTAAATGCACTTTTTGAATCCATATTTTCGTAGTACATAGAATCCTTGCTATGGGATCATACATCACGATCGTATCTATATTATCCTAAGTTTCTCTTTGTTGCAACCCTTGAAGTATTAACACGTACAACCTGTCATCATGGAGGACTTGGCGTTAGGTTTGATGTTTTATCACCCTGCAAAACTAAGGTTTTGATGTTATATGATATGCTTTGTTTCAAAACATTTTGGTATCGTAATTTACATATTAACCACCTATTTCATTTCATCACTACAAGTTATATATTGGTAATATATATATATATAGATAAGACTAAAGAATTACGCCATACGTTATGTGAAAACACTTATATCAAAACCTATACATGGTGTAAAGATTATTTCCTTGTATTGTAAAGTTGAAATGCCTTAGTATTCTAGACATCATTGCTATCCATTATATTTCATAGGACTAAAAGACCAAGGGTAGAGATACTTTAAAATTCTTTAAACTAAGGCATGTTCCTTTCACCTTGAAAATTACGGGAAGCATCATAATCCTGTAACTAATGCTTGATATTTAAAAATAAAATACATATATGTGTGTATAGTGAAATTTGGAAATGTAGAATCGCATGAGTAACATATTGAAATTATAAGTGAAGAACGACAATTTTAGATCTCACCCTGAGTTTCCTTTTAGGCGATCTTTTTCTCTTTATAACTGGAAAATTTAAATAATGACGTTTAGATTATGCACTTTTAAAACTTGTCCTTACCTGCGATCTACGAAAAGTATGTTTCAAATGCTTTAGAATAAATGCTAAGTAAGCCTCAAGGTACCATAGTGCCTCTTCATCACCAAGGAGAAAAGCAAAATTTAGCACATGCAAACCATAGCCGATGTTATAACAATCACCATCACCATTTCAAAATTTAAACATTTCACATGCAAAGTCACTTCCGCATTTTATTTTCTATATGTTCTTTGATTAAATGAATAAGAATTTATTTTATCTTCTGCTTAGTAAGTACAACATTAAATGCTACCTTAAAATTTTTTAATTTTTGTAAATTTTCGAGATGTTAAATGTGGTATGAGAGCGCGAGTTCAAACTCTAGGCCTGAAATAGGCTCATGTGCGCAAACAGAAAATAAAAACCAGAAAGCTTATGTTACTAACTTTTATTTTAATTTTATTTTTGTACAGAAATATTTATTATTAAATTGCAAGTATGGACATACCGGAGGAATCAACAGAGGATAGATCTCCTCGTAATGAGCATAATAACAATAATAATAATGAAGGAATATATGTTGAATTAAATAACCAATCTTCAGAACTTTTTCGTACTATAAAGGATTTAAAATATGAGATAAGAACTGTTAAGGAAGAAAATGAACGCATTATGAAGTCACAGGAAGAGTTAAATCAAATTCTAATGGAGGAATACCATCATGAAGAAAGAGGAAGGAAATCAGAAGTAAATTATGATTCTGGTACAATGTCTCACAAACATACACACAAGAAAACAAATAATGGTAAAAAATTGGTTACTCTTCATCTAAATCTGATCGAAGTAATGATAAATCTGATCATGACAACAGTGTGAGTGATTGTTGTTCCAATAAGAGAAAGTATAAGTATCATGAACAAATTATTGGAGAGTTTAAAAAGATTAAGCCACCAAATATTGATGGCGAAACTGAAAAGGGTGAGACAGCTGAAGCATGGCTGTCTAGAATGAAGAAGTACTTTAATATTTACGCTTACTCTTCTCAGTTAAAAGCCAAGATGGCTATTTACAATCTGATACGAAAGGAAAATATCTGGTGGCAGTATCTTAAAAGAATTAAGAGCATAAAGGAAAGAGACGTAACTTGGAATATGTTTAAAAAGTTATTTAAGAAAAAGTTCTTGTCAGAACAGTACTATGAAGATAGATCAAAAGAGTTTTATGATCTAAAATTGGGTACTATGAACATGAAGGAATTGTGTAGCAAGTTCCTTAGCTTGCCAAGGTATGTACCTTACATAGTCGAAGAGAATCCTAAGGTGTATAGGTTTCTAAGTTGTCTACCTTTAAACATAAAAGACAGGATTGAGTATGATAACCCTTCCACTCTGGAAGAGGCTATGAGGAAAGAAAATTTTTGTTTTGATCAGAACAGAAAAAGAGAAGGAACAACTGGCTGGAAAAGTAATAAGTCTAATCATTAACAAGCATCTGCTAAGTTAAGTCCATTTGATATTTTGTATGGAAGAAAATATTGTACTCCTATTTATTGGGATAACCCTGTAGACAGATTAATGCTAGGACCGGATTTATTGAAATAGGTTCAAGGTAACTTAAAGGTTTCTCAAGATCGGCAAAAAAGTTATGCATATTTGAAATGCATTGAAAGAGAATTTCAAGTTGGAGACCATGTTTTTATAAAGGTAAAACCCAAGAAAATATCTTTGAAGCTTGGGAGTTGTGTTAAACTAGCACCAAGGTACTGTGGACCATTCAAAATCCTACAAAGGATTGGAGCTGTTGCATATCAATTGGCTTTGCCATCTAATTTAAAAATCCACAATATTTTTCACATTTCTGTTTTAAAGAAGTATGGGCACGATGCTACTCATGTGCTGAATTAGAATGACTTACAGGTGCATCCCAAAGGATATTTTCGGGTAAAACCGGACTGTATTCTCGACATGAGGGAAATTATGCTTCGGAATCATATCGTAGTGCACGTAAAGGTGCAATGGAAGCACCTTAGCCCTGATGAAGCTACTTGGGAACTGGAAAGTAAAATGTGGGCAGCATATCCAGTTTTATTCTAGGAAGGATCAGATGATGAATAAGCAATATCGAGGATGATGTTGAGGTTAAGTGGGGGTGTTTGTAACATACCCGTTTTGCTGAAAAACATTTTATGTTGGAAACATTATGTTAACTTTTATTGTAAAGTTTTATATTGGACAAGTGTCCAAGGATGACTATAATTGCATAATACTTTATTATTTAATAAATTAAATAGGAGACAAACACCTAAGGTGAATGTTGAAAGAGAGTTTACTAACGCACTAGGTGGAATTGAATCTGGGGTAGAAGGCAATGGATGTTTGGGTACACAGGGTACTCCCAAAAGACCGAACACCTAGAGAAACCACTTCACACAAACAGATCACAGATCAATACACCAATGTTTTGACGTGGTTTAAACCCTCGTGAGGGAAACACTCCACAGCCCCGGCCAAATAGCTTCTACGGGACAATTTATTATGCAAAGAAAGAAAGTTACAAATGAGCTTCTCATAATCGATCAACTTTCCAATGACCCTCCATGATTTTTAAATAGATATCATGGACCAATCAGGTGTTAAGCCACGGATCAAGGGTAGGTATGATCTAAGAGAAGTTGAGCCGTCGGATCACTCTATGTCGGGAACATATCATGATCATCGGATTAAGTATTTACAAATGCATACTAATGCATACTAAAGAAACACACTTTCCCTAATGGATATATTACACAAGTTGATCTTAACTAACTCCTAAGTGTCTAAATATTCTAACATCACGGGGGCTTCACTAGAAGGCAGTATAATATCATGTTCATTCATGTTGTGGTATTAAATATTCATGAAAACTTAAAAATTATATTGCTTATATATTAAGGGGCAAAGGGTTTTTTTATTTAATGTAACAATACAAAAATACTTTGGGGTCTTTTTTATATGGTTGGGCTGACAAATATCCGCCAAATGCAGATGGCGGGATCACGGCCAGATGAGAAATCGGGTTGAGGCAAGGCTCAGGCTTACTAGTACGTAGGGAAATCACGTCTTGAGGCATGCTTGAGGCTAGGGGTTTCGTGGTGATGTGGGTTTCCAGTCGATCATACTTGAGAGACAATGGTCATTGGCAGCCAATTGTTACCAATAGCACTCAGTCAATTGTTACTAATAGCCTTGGGAGGATCTAAGCCTCCAGGGCCTATTATAGGCCCTCGATAGGCCTTGGGGGATTGAATACCCAACCACTCGTGCCTATTACAGGCCTTGGGAGGTTTAGTCAGCCTCCTAGAGCTCGTTATAGGCCGTGGGGGTTTGGATACCTAGCCCACAACAGGCTTAGTCAGTGATTGGAGAACTGCAACATGCAATCTAAATGTTGTACTATGTGCATTGGCTCTAGTGACATACAAGAAGTGATCTCCTATCTCTTCATTAGACCATTAGATGTTGCAAATCCTAATGATATGTGGTTGAGTAATTGCATTGTGGGTGAAGTAATGTGCATCCACAATATACATTGAAAGAAGCAAGGTGCATTGTAGAATGCACGTGGGGTCATAAGAGGGGTATCATATCAATATACTAGGTAGAAATATAAAGGGGTATAAAAAATGTTAATGAAAAAATTGATACATACAATATCTAGTGAAAATAGGGGTTTTTTTTAATTGGGAAGGCATATTGGGAGGGGGTTAAAAAAATGATTTTGGAAGGTATTTTCCAATATTTAGTGAAATTATGGGTATTGTTTCATATGCCACGAACAAACGTGCTATGATAGCGGTTTCTTGAGTGAATCCCCCGTGCCTTACATCCCCCCTTAAGAACAACTTGGGATAGGATTGAAGGATTTACAAAAGTGACACTATTAGGAGAAGGAAGGAAGCATTAGATCATATCCCCCCTTAATGACAAGTTCATGAACTCCTAACATAGATCGAAGTTTAGAAAAATTCACTTCTGTAAGAGACTTGGTGAATATGTCTACAACTTCATCATCTGTAGGGAAAAAGAGCACTTTAAGAACATGATCATGAACAAGACTTCTGATGAAGTGCATATGTAGCTCAATGTGTTTGCTGCGTTAATGTAGAACTGGATCTTTGGCAAGCTTGATGGCACTTTGATTGTTGCACCAAAGTGGAGTAGGTTGCTGCTGCTAGAATCCAAACTCTGAAAGGATCTGTCGAAGCCATAAAGCTTCCTGACTGGCATTAACTATTGCTCGATATTCTGCCTCTGCTGAAGAAAAAGAAAGAGCTTGTTGTTTCTTACAAGCCCAAGTAATAGGTCCAGATCCCAGACTGAAAACATAACCTGCAGTAGACTTTCGATCATCAGGATCGCTGGCCCAATCTGAATCAGTGAAACCAACCAACAAAGGTTTCCCCCCTGTACTATAATGAATCCCAAACTGAATTGTTCCTCAAATATATCGAAGTATTCTTTTAGCTACTTTCCAGTGACTTTAATGAGGTGTCTGCATATAACGGGCAACACGACCAACTGCAAAGGAAAGGTTAGGATGGGAATGAGTCAAGTATAAGAGACTACCAACAAGCTGACGATATAAGGCGGCATCGAATTTAGGTGAAGTAGAAGTGGCAGAAAGTTTGACTCCAAATTGGAAGGGAAAAGGGGCTGGTGTACAATCTTCCATGTGAAAGCGACGAAGAAGGTCACAAGCATACTTATATTGATAAAGAAAGATTCCTTCTTTGGTTTGGAGGACTTGGAGACCAAGAAAATAATGCAAATGTCCTAAGTCTAGCATTTCAAAATTTTGTTTAAGACTAGATTTCACATGGGTTATAAGCTCAGGGTCACTACCAATAATAATAAGGTCAACAAACATATAAAACAAGTATGATGAGATGGTTTTCTACTTTCTTGGTATAGACATTGGGGTCAAAATGGCATCTAGAAAAACCAGTGTCAAGGAGAAAGCTATCCATTTTGGCATACCAAGCTCTAGAAGCTTGCTTAAGGCCATATAAGGATTTCGTAAGGTGGCAGACAAGGCTAGAGTTATTCTGAACATATCCAGGAGGTTGTTCCATGTAAATTTCCTCTTGTAAATCACCATGTAAGAAGGTAGGCTTGACATCTATTTGATGGACTTCCCAATTATGTAAGGATGCAAGGGAAAGAACAAGGCGGATGGAGTTCATTTTTGCGACAGGAGAAAAGGTTTCATTGTAGTCAATCCCTTCAACTTGGAAAAAACCTTTGGCAACTACCTTGATTAAGTCTTTCAACACTTCCATCTGATGCATACTTAGTTCCGTATACCCATTTACATCTGACAATTTTTCTTCCTTTTGGAAGAGGTACAAGATCCCAAATATCGTTCGCCATTAAGGATTGATATTCTTCATCCATAGATGCAACCCAATTTGGATTTTCTGAAGCTTCTACAAAAGTTTCTGGATCATGATTCTCGAAAACTTAAGCCAAAAGAAAAGACGCTTGCTGAAACTGAGAATGTGTTTGACGTTGATCTCTAGGATGACCGGCAAGATCACCAGCTGCTTCACATGTTGAACGAACCCATCGAGGAAGCACTTGTGCTGGTGCAACTGGAGGAACATGAGCAGGTGAAGGTGGATTTTCATCCTCACTTTCATTATTAGAAACTGGAGTTGGAAACCTGTCAAGGAAGTTGGAAGAAGAAGAAGAAGGCACAAATGTTGAATCAGGCTCGCAGGCCAAAGATGGCACAATCGTCGAGTTAGGCTCGCAGGCCAAGATATTTTGATCAAATTTAACATCTCTTCTAATGATTATATCATGGGAATGTGTTTGAAGAAGTCTATAACCTTTTACATCTTCAGAATATACAACAAATATACACTTTTCACTTTTAGGCTTCAATGCTTTCCGTTTTTCATCCGAAATGTTAGCCCATGCTTCACTACCAAACACACGGAAATGACTTACATCAGGTTTAGTTTTAGTCCATGCTTCTTCCAGTGTGATACCTTGTAATGCTTTAGTGGGGGTGCGATTAACTATGTAATTTGCACAATTAATGGCTTCAGCCCAAAATTGAAGACTTAGTCCCTTAGATTGGATCATACAATTAGCCATTTCTTTTAAAGTGCGGTTCTTCCACTCAGCTACACCATTTTGTTGTGGTGTATATGGAATAGTGTGTTGTTGTTGGATGCCTTGTTCAGTGCAGAAAGTAGTGAACTTTTTGTTAACATATTCTCCTCCATTGTCAGATCTTAACTTCATAATTTGATGACTAGATTGTTTTTCAACAAGGGTCTTGTAGGCCAAGAACATGTTAAATACTTCGCTCTTAAGTTTTAGGAAATAAACCCAAGTGCATATGGTGTAACATCAATGAAAGTTAAGAAATATTTGAAACCAGAAAAGGAAGCAGATGGAAGAGAACCACACAAGTCACTATGCACAAGCTCCAAGGGAATCAAGGCGTGCCAAGAGGCACTTTGTCAAAACTGTCCCAGTGATGTTTTTCGAGTACACAATCGAAACAAACACCATCCCTACAAGATACCATCGGAAGACCTGTCACCATATTGTCTTTACATAGTTGTTGCAATGAGCGATAATTTAAGTGACCAAATCGCTCATACCAAACTTTGCTCAAATTATCACTGTGAGCAACAAAAACTAAAGGAAAAGGTGATGACCCAAAGTTGTAAATTTGTACAACCTGGTAATATCATCAACAATTCTGGTAGCTAGGACCTGTTGAGGATCTTTAAAATCTTTGATTACAACTTGGTGAGGTGTAAACGTCACAGTTTTACCTTCACCATAATGAGTGATCTGATAGACTGATAACAAATTGCAGGAAATTCTTGGAACACATAGTATATCATGGAAATGACCATTATCTACTGGGACTGTTCCAGCTCCTACAACACTTAGAGATCTATCATCACCAACAAATATTTGTTTGGTGTTACATTCATGCATAGTAGAAAAGATGGCTTGATCCTTAGCCATATGATAAGATGCTCCAGAATCAATGAGCCATTCATTTGAAGTGGAAGAAGAAGATGCATTATAAGAATAACCAGAAGCACAAAGTGCATGTCCATGAGAGGTTGATTTTGAAGGCAAATCTAGACTGATGGGGTGCTTCTTCATTGCTGCTCCCAAGGCTTCCATCTTCTTGAAACACTTAGATTCATCATGATTATCTTTCTCACAATAATTAAAATGACGCTCAGTCTTCTTGCCTTTTGTCTTGGATCCTTTGTCATTTTTTAAAGAAGGAGATGACTGAGAGGGTTTGGGACCCTTGTTTGACTTATTATTGCAAAAAAAGAATTTCTTGGGAGGCTTGGACTTTTCTTTTTGTTGGGACAATAAGACATTCCCAGATGTATCTGTATTGTTGATTATTCCAAGATGGATGAGCTTATATTTCTCTCTAATCAAGGAATCACAAAAGGATTCAAGACTAGGCTCTTGATAGCTAGCTGCATTCAAGGATTCTTTCATGGAGCAAAATATAGATACAAAAACAGAACATGCAGGTCCAAGTTTTGAAAGAATATGATAAATGCATTGTTTGTCTTCCCTCTTAATCCTACATTCTGCACATAAGAGTTTAATAGTTTTGTACTTAGATAAATAATCTTGAATGCATGAAAAATCACTTGGATTTAAATAAATCAACTCATTTTTGAGTTGGTGACCTCGAATTTTATTGTATTTACCAAACACAGATTCCAGCTTGTCCCAAGCAGCATCAGATTCATCAATTCCAGATATGTGGAATCGCAAATCAGTAGAGATTGACATCCCAATCAATGCACGAGCTTCATCACATCTATTTTCCCATTTGATTTTCTTGTCATCATCAGGAGGTTCTGTTTCTTTCCCTAAGGTAATTCTAAAAGTCGTCTACTTCGTAGAACATCCTCCATACAAGATTTCGATGTGAAATAGTTGGAACTAGTAAGTAGAATATCACAAGGGGCGGCCATATTTGTAAATTAATAGCTCTAAAAGAAAAAACCAATAGTCTGGATGTGAAGAGATTGAAAAAATAGGCGGTTTAAAAAAAAACGACACTGAAAATTGACTCTCTATAATGAAGTTATGCTTGAACAAAGAAACTATTGAAGATGTCCCCAATAGTGACGTGGTAGATAGAAAATGACCAACTAAAAAAAAGGACCCCCCTCTTGCCAAAATGAACCTTTCACAATCACTTTACAATAAAGTTTCTTTAGGTGAATCAATTTTATAAAATAAGTGATTTCACTTTTACAATTATTTACTTTAAATAGTGCAGCAATAAAAATGAACTTAAGTGACTCACTTGTATTTGTATTTTTTATTATTTAAGTGAGATGCACTTTTACAATAAAGTAACTTGAAAAATAGAAATTGTATGCACTTTTCTTTTTAAAAGTAACTTCCTAAGACATGAAATCAAGACCTATTGAGGAATAAAGCAACTTTGAACCAAGTGAGCTAGATTAAAAGGTATGTAAAATATGGGAATGAGGAAGGAGGCTTTTTTTTTTTTTACTCTTCTTGCTCGGTTTCCGTGCTTGCCTTTTTTTTTCTGCAAATCACACCACTGACCAAAGAAAAAAAAAAATTTCCACACTTGTGGAGTTAGATATTGTTAGCTTGCCCGGAAAGTATACGTTTTCTCTCAGTTTCTGACTTTCCGAGATCGCGCAAGGTGCACGGCAAAGAGCATACGCAGTCGAGAAAAACCCTTTCCCTTTATGTTTGTGATTTGCCGAGATCACTCAAGGTGCACAACAAAGAGCATACGTAGATAGGGAAAGAAACAATCCGAAAAAAAAATCTAATAGTAAACTGATAAAATATGAGATTTTTTCTTCTTTTAAAACAGAAAATAAAAAATGCTTCACTATAACATTATACCTTCAGATCTGATGAAATACGCGTTTCTGGAGCAACTGGGAACCGTTTTCGATCAAGCGAAAACTATTTTCCAATGGAAATCATGCTCTAAACTCAATGGAACACCTTCCACTGTCAAGAAATGTGCAGAAATACCAGAACTAGAAACCCTTTCAAGTTTCGGCAACAACAGTTCAAGATCTAGATCATAACTGGAAGCGGCTCTTCATAAAAGCTCTGATACCATGTTCGGGTACACAGGGTACTCTCAAAAGACCGAACACTTAGAGAAACCACTTTACGCAAACAGATCACAGATTGATACACCGATGTTTTGACGTGGTTTAAACTCTCGTGAGGGAAACACTCCACAGCCCCGACCAAATAGCTTCTACGAGACTTATTATGCCAAGAAAGAAAGTTACAAATGAGCTTCTCATAATTGATCAACTTTCCAATGACCCTCCATGCTCTTTAAATAGAGATCATGGATCAATCGGGTGTTAATCCATGGATCAAGGGTAGGTATGATCTAAGAAATGTTGAGCCATCGGATCACTCTATGTCGGGAACATATCGTGACTGTCAGAGTAAGTATTTACAAATGCATACTAAAGAAACACACTTTCCTCAATGGATATATTACACAAGTTGATCTTAACTAACTCTTAAGTGTCTAAATATCCTAACAATGGACAAGTGGCGGCATCGTGATGCAACTAACTAGTTGTTGGTATGGGACAACTCCCTTGAAATGTGGTCATAGTGCCCTCGAAGGTGGGACTGGAGCTTGAGGCTCATTTATTCAAACCTGACCACTAAAGACCTAGGCATTCTATATAAGAGCCATCGAATTATGAACTGCGGTTCATCACTTTTATTGATGAGGAAATTGACCATGGGGTTCTGCTGTGCTTGCACGCAAGAGATTTGATGAGGGGATATGCTGAGTTTTTTATCATGGTGTGAGTCTGCCTATTATACTACTGAGTACAGAGGTTATATTGCTGAGTGCAGAAGGCATATTTGAGTGCAAGAAGTTATATTGCTGAGTGCAGAAGTTATATTACTGTGTGCCTTGCTTCTACACAGATTCCATCTACTTAGTGGTTCAGTAATCAAGCTCGGGGCTCCAAAGGAAGCAAGTAGTTTTGGCTACTTCTTCTGGAAAAGGTTGGGAGGAACAGGCCTCCTTGGGTGTTTGTTGGCCCTATCTTCATTTATAGGTTCTACTTGTCTTTTCTAATTCTAAGTAGTTTAAATTTCTATTTGCAATTATCGATTTACTGTTTTCAAGGTTATTATTAAACAAATGCATTTATTTTAGTTTCTGATCTAATTAGGATTATGTATAGTAATGATTATGTAAGATGAATTGAATAAAATATTTCTCTGCATTTTGCCCCATGCTCATGGATCTGCATCGTACTCCAGTACAAAGAAGAGATTAAGGTAGATAAATTGATAGGCAGATTGTCAGATGAATGAGAAGATCAATACTGATGTATTTCATTAGTTTTCCTACCATTAATATTCTATATTAAATAATATAACTATATAAATTTCTCTTATCATTTTTTTCATCAATTAAATGTTTCAGGTTAACTGTATGTTTATTTCACAAATTTTTATTGAAATAACAGCTGCAAAATAATGATTTCCTAAGTACATATTACTGTTATTCAATAATGCTAGCATGTAAATAAAATCGCATAAACAAACATAACTCATTTTATTACAAACAAATGCATGATTAGATTCACTCGGTCATATTTTATTTCTCTATTACATTCTATAAAATTAATAATATTCCATAATTTTAGACTTAGATACTTTCTGGTTATACAAAAAACTATACAAACTCTAGAAAATTATCTTCTTAATTAATAAGTAGCAACAGTATATGCAGTTTTAGTTTTCTCAAATGAGCAGGCATATTTACATTCTTTTCGTGGATTTGTATGCTTGAAATTTAAAACGCTGCCAAAATCAAATTGGAAATATTTACATCATTTAAATAAATCTTTTGTATCTCTAAGCTTTGCACAAATGAAATAATCTAGGGTTAGATTCTTTCCTTATTCTGTTGTCTAAAGCTCTGATTTCTATTACAAATATCCTTTCTTTAAAACTCTACAATTATACTTTTAAAAGACATTTATCCTTTCAGAAGTATCAAATGTAGTTATTTACATCTAAGACTGAATCCATCTATTTACTACAAACATTAGTATATGAAATCGATTTCAGTATGAACTTGAACCCTCAACATAGATTAGATGTGTTCTAAACAGATGCTTTCAACTGAACCCTAATACTGTATTATGCATTTTCAGTTTTTATTCCAACCTTTAGAAACAAAAGACTACGTAAAACAGAGATCGATTTATTTTGAAGGCATCCATTCCATAGCATATGCGGGTTCAAAACCCTTATTATTTATTTAATACAATGTGTAAATATTGCAAAATTTAGTCAAGGAAAACATCAAATTAACTAATCCTTACAGGATTTAGCCACAGGTATTAAACCCTTGTAAAAGAAAACAGTAGTAGAGATGTGACTGTAGTAAAACCAAATAATCAGATTTATTTCTTTTATAAAAACGACGAAGGTATAAACCCTGTAAAAGAGGTACATTATGATAGCATGAATGGTACAACGGATTCAAACCCTGTAACTAAAGCTTTTCATTTCATAAAACATATGAGGGTTTAACCCTTCCAAAGAAATTTCTTTCAACTAAGAAACCTAGTAGCAAAACGCTGTGAGGACTGCCATCAAGTAGGCCGCAGAGCTCTATACACTGCTCCTACCACGAAGACATAGCAACAACGGCCATACTCTCAGCTCGAAAACAAAACCTTCTCTAAACATTAACTACGGCCAACAGTTGCCAGGAAGGTAAACCACCGAGTCTTATCAGTGTAATGCAGTATCTCCTAAAAACTTCCACAAGTTAAACCGCAGTATCTCCTATAAACTTCCACAAGTTAAACCACCAAGTCTTATCGGTGTAACACAGTATCTGGAAATGAATAAACCATTGTATAAGCAAATAATAGAAGTAAATTTTGATGCATTACCTCATAGTTTCCTCTTGGTAGCAGAGCTTCCATTGCCAACGAAAAACCAGAATCCATCACCTCTTAAACAACGCAGCAATGACCGTGTTCAGTTCTGAGATCTACCTTACACGCAGTGAAAAACAACCGATAGTCTAAAAACTACTACCACGAACTCTGAAACCTTTCGACCTACTAAAATTTTACAGTAAGGGTTCGGCTCTGAGGCATAGCTTGCTCAACCATAGGTCCTGATATCGAATCCTGGGAGGTGTCCTCAATTTACTAGAAACCCTACATGCTCGCAGCCTGTCATCCTGCCTCGAAACCCCACTCTTGAACATTGAATGACAACTGCATTGAAGTATTATCAAAGGAATGTTAGGGTATCGTCAATCTCGAGGAATCTAGCACGTGAGAATTTCCACGTAGATGCCAAATAGACATTCCATGAACCCTTCTTAAATGCACTTTATGAATCCATATTTTCACGATACATAGAATCCCTGCTACAGGATCATACATCAAGATCATATCTATATTATCCTAAGTTTCTCTCTATTGCAACCCTTGAAGTATTAACACGTACAACCTGTCATCATGGGGGACTTGGGGTTAGGTTTGATGTTTTATCACCCTGCAAAACTAAGGTTTCGATGTTATATGATATGCTTGGTTTCAAAACATTTTGGTACCGTAATTTACATATTAACCACCTATTTCATTTCATCACTATAAGTTATATATTGGTAATATATATATATATATATACATAAGACTAAAGAATTACACCATACGTTATGTGAAAACACTTATATCAAAACCTATGCCTGGTGTAAAGATTATTTCCTTGAATTGTAAAGTTGAAATGCCTTAGTATTCTAGACATCATTGCTATCCATTATATTTCATAGGACTAAAAGACCAAGGGTAGAGATACTTTATAACTCCTTAAACTGAGGCATGTTCCTTTCACCTTGAAAATTACAGGAAGCATCATAATCCCATAACTAATGCTTAATATTTAAAAATAAAATACATACATGTGTGTATAGTGAAATTTGGAAATGTAGACTCGCATGAGTAACATATTGAAATTATAAGTGAAGAACGACAATTTTAGATCTCACCCTAAGTTTCCTTTTAGGTGATCTTTTTATCTTTATAACTAGAAAATTTAAATAATGAAGTTTAGATTTTTCACTTTTAAAACTTGTCCTTACCTACAGTCTACAAAAAATACGTTTCAAATGCTTTAACATAAATGCTAAGTAAGCCTTGGGGTACCATAGGGCCCCTTCATCACCAAGGAGAAAAGCAAATAGTTAGCACATGCAAACCATAGCCGATGTTATAAAAATCACCATCACCACTTCAGAATTTAAACATTTCACATGCTAAGTCACTTATGCATTTTATTTTCTATATGTTCTTTGATTAAATGAATAAGCATTTATTTTATCTTCTTCTTAGTAAGTACAACATTAAATGTTACCTTAAAAAAATTTAATTTTTGTAAATTTTCGGGATGTTACAATGTGACTAAATTCAAAAGAATAAAAAGGATAAGGCATAGTGCCTTAGTCTGAGAGTCTATTTAGCGTCATCGAGGATATTGGTTATTAGTGATAATATAATATAACTATAGCTATGATGAGGGATTTGAATCCATGGAATAATATTTGCATATAGTAAGTACAAGGTCATGTGTACTCGAGTTTTGTTGGGGAGATTTATTTGGTTGACATAATATTTAATCTAATATTGTATACGGTTGGGGACATTAGTCTAGACTTAGATATGTTTATTAAAATAAAGGAAGTATCGTATTGAGGTCTATATAATAAATGAAAGGCTGAAAAATGTAACAATATTGTACAGTAGTTCTGGTATAAGGAGATAATTGACCTACTATGAAACCCTAGGTTTTGTGTAGAAATGAGATGTTTACTTCTATTACTATAGAAATATTATAATGTTTGTAATATGCAAAGCTGTTATATTTTTCTGAGACTAGACATAAAATAATTTAAATTGCAGAATATAACAGATAAGGAAATTTAAGGGAACCATAACAGAGTTAATCTATTCATTCAATTTGCTCACTGCATATCATTTATCCACTTTGATCTCCCTTCCTTGTACTAGAGTACGATACATAAAATTGTACGTGGAAAAATACAAGGAAGGTATTTTATTCTATCAATTCATATATTTATTCAACAGTCTACAAAACCATTAATAGATCAAAAATTCAAATATTTACTTATGCATTATTAATATTTAACTAATGTATACTAACTTAAACAACTACAACAACAATTTATAACTAATTAAGAAATGAAATTATGAATAGAACCTACAACTGTAGATAGGGTGGACAAATACCCGTGGAGGCATGTTCCTCCCAACCTTCTCTAGAAGAAGCAGCCAAACTACTTGCCTCCTTTGTACCCCTGAGCCTGTTTACTGAACTACTAGGTAGAAGACTCTGTGTAGAAGCAAGGCATTCAGGTTGTATAACTAGCAATCAATAGAGACTTTCCATACACCTTAATCTATGTACTCAACATTAGAACTTTGCACTCAGTAGTAAACAAGGTAGACTTACACCATGATCAAAAGCCTAGTTTTTCCCCTCATCGAATCTCTTGTGTGCATACAACAAATCCACAAGGTAAGTTTCCTCGTCAGGAAAAGTGTTGAACCTCAGTCCAAATTCGATGGATCTTAAAAAGATGCCTAGGTATTTTTGGTGGTCAATTTTCAATAAATTAGCCTCAAGCTCTAGTCCCATCTTTTAGGGCACTATGACCATAATTCAAGTGAGTTGTCCCATACCAACAGCTAGTTACTTGATTCATGATGCTACCACTTGTCCATTTCCTTCTAGCCCAGATTCCATTCCACCTAGTGGGTTAGTAAAAACTCTTTCAACAGTTCTCCTTAGGTGAGTGTCTCCTATTTTATTTATTTAAATAATAATATTATGCAATTATAGTCATCCTTGGACACTTGTCCAAATATAAAACTTTACAATAAAAGTTAATATAATGTCTTCTTCAAACATAAAATCTTTTTAGCAAAGGGGTATGTTACATAAACTCACCAAGATTCTTATAGAGATGAGACGATGGAAAAAGATGGACATTCGTACCTACTCAGGAGGTCTGGATCCAGAAGACTTGATCGGCTGGTTCAGATAGATGGAGAAATACTTTGACATAGAGCAGATTGAGGATCCTAAATGAGTTAAGAATGCATGTCTAAGGTTGAAGGGTCATGCCTCATTGTGGTGGGACAATATACAAGCTGACAGAGTCAAGAAAGGCAAGGAGAAAATCAAGTCTTGGGATAGGATGGTTTCCAAGCTGAAAGGGAAGTTCTTGCCAGGTGACTATGTGATTTCCTTGTTCACGAAGTTGTAAAACTTTCGACAGAAAGAGATGACCATGAAGGAATACATGGAAGAGTTCTATCGACTTTCGATTCAGTCAGGTCAAACAGACGAAGGTGAAGAAGTTGTCGCGAGGTATGTAAATGGATTGAAGTATGCCATATAGGACGATTTGAGCCTGTCAAGTTTTAGAGCGGTCGAAGAAGCCTACCAGTTATCTCTAAAGGCAGAAGAGAAACTGTCGAGAAAACACGCATCGAACAAATGTCGGATGGTTGGTCGAGGTGTGAAGACTGTTTCCGCGAAGGGCCAAAGTAGCAGAACCAGGAGAGAAGTCGTCCAAGATAATCGACGTGTAGAAGGGACAGTGACCATAGAGAGGATCCAAGATAACTGACGAGGTGGTCAAGAAACCCATGGTCGAGGTGCGTATGGTCGAACTGGTCCGACAGATAAGAAAGCTGACATACCAGCTATGATTTGTTACAAGTGTTGTGGAGTTAGACACAAGGAATATGAATGCCCAGGGAACCCACATGTTGTAGAGGAGTCGAAACCCAGACACCAACGTGATGAGGAAGCCAATGAGAGGGTAGAGTTGACCTCTGATAGTAGTGAGAGTGGGAAAATAAAAGGTTGAACCATGAAGATCAGAAGAACATTGGTTCAGGACGACCAACACGACGAGAAAGAGTCGACATAGAGAAAGTCTATCTTTCGAAATAGAGTGTGGATAGGTGACTGGTATTGCAAGACCATATTCGATGGTGGAATTACATAGAACCTAGTGTCAATGGAGGTCATTGACAAGGTGGGATTGAGATGTCGAGAAAATCCAACCCCATACAAAATATCCTGATTACATAAGGGTCACCATGTGAAGGTAACCAAGTAGTGCCTCATCAACTTCAAGGTTGGGAAGTTGGAAGACAATGTGTTGTGCAATGTAATCCTAATGGATGCATGTCATATGTTATTAGGAATACCATCGCAGTATGATCGGAAGATGATCTATGATGGTCGAGCAAACACAGTCATAATTTGGAAAAATGGCACACGGAGAATGCTAAATCCGAAGCAGGAGGAGCGAGATGACTACAAGCAGGGAAAAGGAAACTATTGGGAGAAGCAAGTGTTGATATACTCAACAAAGGAATTAATCGTAGAAGAGGAGAAACAGTCGGGATGTTTCGCCATCATTCCGAAAGGACCATGTGTCAAAAGGTCAACAATGCAGAATATTCTAGTTGAAGTCGAAAGGATGCTCGACGAGTTCAAGAGCATAATATTCGACGAAGTACCAACGATATGTCCACTGACAAGAAGCATATCCCATCAAATTGACTTGATTATAGGATCAATTTTTCCAAATAGGGAACCTCATAGAATGACTCCAGCAGAGGGTCAAGAACTCAATCGAGAGGTCCAGGAGTTGTTGAAAATGGGATTGACGAAAGAGAATCTAATCCCATGTTCAGTACAAGCTGTACTAGAACCAAAGAACGGTGAACTGATCTAGGTGGATATCGATGGAAACCCACCTCTTCCTACTAGCTCAAAACATTCTTCTGGAAATTTTGGCAAATTACTATTTTTAGCAGTTTTTCGGGTGTTGAACTTCCGGAGCCATTTTGAGGCCCTAAACGATGTTTTTTCGGCATCAAATTCTCGGGCGAATATGGTTACTCCATGCCTACCCTTTTTTCATTCCAAACTCGAGATTTTATGACCCTTTTTGTAATCCTTGAATATATATTTCCAATGAGCTATTGTACGCCCCAAATGGATATCGTATTCAAAAGTTACAACCCCGGGAAGTTGATGTACTAACTTACCCAAACGGGGCCCATGTGACTTTTGGCGCTTCATCTCCTAGGGTTAGGTTTTTGGATGTTTTGGATTCTTTCCCTCATGCTTATGATAAATAGGCCCTTTCGGCCTCTCTTTCTATTCATCTTGGCATGAATGAGCATGGCGGCCACATCTCTTCTCAGAGATAGATACCACCATTCCAGCTATTGTATTTTACGGTCTCTTCTATTTCCGCTATTTAATAGAATGTGTGTTTACTGTATCACTATGTTCTTTGCAACATATCTTTGTATATGACTCTATATATGCTATCTTATTCCTGCATAAATCCAGATCATGGAGACTGGAGGATGTGTACAAACTCTAAAGCCATCAACAAGATCGCGATCAAGTATTAGTTTCCATTGCCGAGAATGGATGACTTGATGGATTGCTTGAGTGGAGCGACATACCTCACAAAGATTGACCTGAAGAGTGGTTATCACCAAATTCTGGTTAGAGAAGGAGATGAATGGAAGACAATGTTCAAGACGAAAGAAGGGCTATATGAGTGGTTAGTCATGCCATTCGGATTGAGTAATGCACCCAGTACATTCATGCAGTTGATGAATGAAGTATTGAAGCCATTCTTGGGAAATTTTGTCGTAGTTTACCTAGACGACATTCTCATTTTTAGTCGAACCAAGATAGAACACTTGGATCAGATTTGACAAGTATTGCAGAAGTTGCAGGAAGAGAAGCTGATGGTGAACCTCCAAAAGTGTTTCTTCATGAAGGAAGAACTGGTATACTTGGGATTTGTAATCTCGGGTAAAGGGTTAGTGATGGACCAAGAGAAGGTGAAGGAAATATTGGATTGGACAGAACTGACAAGCATGACTGGAGTGAAAAGTTTCCATGGACTTGCTAGTTTCTACAGGAAGCTCATCAGGGGATTCAATCGGATATGTGCACCTTTGACAGAGTGCATGAGAAAAGGGGAGTTGAAGTGGACGGAAGCTACTCAAAAATATTTCAACAAGTTGAAAGAAAAGGTCACTGAGATCCCAGTGTTAGCACTCCAAGATTTCGACAAAGTTTTCCAAGTCGATTGCGACGCGAGTGGAATGGCAATTGGAGCAGTGTTGATCTAGGAGGGTCAACCAATTGCATTCTTCAGCGAGAAGTTGGATGAAGCAAAGCATAAATATTCGATCTACGACCAGGAATTCTACGCTATTGTCCAAGCATTGAAGAAGTGGAGGTATTATTTGTTTCCCAAATAATTTGTGTTGTACAGAGATCACCAAGCACTATGGTACTTCAACACTCAGTCGAACTTGAATCAACAGCACATGAAGTGGGTCGAATTCCTGCAAGAATAAACCTTCATGTTGTGACATAAGTTGGGAAAGTCGAATCAGGTTGTCGATGCGCTGAGTCAAAGAGTTACATTGCTGAACACGATGACAATTCAGGCAACAGTAATAGAGTCAGTGAAGACATAGTATGTGAACGACAAGGATTTTGCGAAAGCATGGAAGGTGAGTAGCGAACATGGAGCATCGTCAAGACTCCATACTTTGATTATTTCATCTAAGAGGGATACCTATTCAGGAGAAAAAAATTGTGTATTCCCAAAGGATCTGTAAGAGAGAACCTAATCTGAGAGTTGCATAGCGATGGATTAGCAGGTCATTTTGGCATCGACAAGACCAAGGCGTTGGTTGAAGAAAAGTATTATTAGACAGGAATGACAACAAATGTAGATAAGTGGGTTCGACAATGTAGATTTTTCCAATTGGAAAAAGGAAGAAGTCAGAATACGAGGTTGTATGCACCATTACCAATTCCAAATACCCCATGGGAGAACCGAAGCATGGATTTTATGTTAGGATTTCCGAAGACATAGGAAGGTAATGACTCAATATTTGTTGTAGTAGACATATTTTCGAATATGGAACAGTTTATTCTGTGTCGGAAGACAAGTGACGCCACAAGCATTGCTGTACTATTATTCAAGGAGATAGTTAGATTGCATGGGTTGCCGAAGAGGATCACATCGAACAAATATACCAAGTTTATGGGACATTTATGGAGAACCCTATGGAATAAACTAGACACGAGGTTACAATTCATATCGGCATATCATCCATACATAGATGGATAGACCGAGGTAGTGAACACAAGTTTGGGAAACCTTCTGAGATGTTTGATGGTCGACAGACCTAGGCAGTGGGAGAATGTGTTGGCGCAAGCAGAGTTCACGTATAACAATTCTATGAATCGGTCGACAGCTTTGATCCCATTCTAGGTTGTTCAAGGATGAATCCCACATGGAGTGGTGGATTTGGTCGAGATGTCGACACAAATAAGGAAGAGCGCAGATGCAAAATCATTCGCAGAGCACATGAAAGAAGTGCATGAAGATGTGCGAAAGCACACCAAAAAGAGCAACGCGGCCTACAAGTTGGGAGCCAACAGAAAGAAGAGGCTACAATCGTTCAGTGAAGGAGACTTAGTCTATGCGCATTTGCGGAAGGAGATATTTCCAATAAGAACCTATAACAAGCTGAAGCTCAAGAATACTGGACCATGTAGGATTTGGAAGAACATTTCGGACAATGCTTATGTGCTGGAGCTGCCAAAATACTTGAGCATTTCACCCACGTTCAATGTCTCAGATTTGTATAGGTATGAAGAAGGTTCAAGTAGCAGAAGTGTCGAACATCAACTAGATAGTGCATATTCTAGATCGACACAATGAGGATGAAATCGCCGAAGTAATAGAGGAACACGAAGTTAGGCATACGTGCAGTTCGCAAAGGAAAGAATACTTAGTGCGATGGAAAGATGATTAGTTGTAGGACGCGACATGGATTTGCAAAGAATAATTAAGGAGAATGGAGGAGCAGTCGATTTCTTTTTCACCTGGGGAGTTTGTTGTAGGAGCATCGGGTACTAGGAAGAGCATTCGAAGTTGATCAACGTGAGAAGTTGACCAAGGGGAGTGCCGATGACCACTGGTGCGAAGGAAGATTGGATGTTGAAGTCAATAAGTCTATTAGGAAGCTGTCAAGGTGCATCAATAGAAGGAGAAGTTTGAGAGTTGAGATGTTGAAGGTCGACAGACAACAAGCAGCAGGAGCAAGGGTGTCGAAGGTCGACAAGTTGTCGAACGACGGCACTGACAAGTTTGCGGAGAAATCCAAGCATGGAGGAAGGGTTGGACTGACAGTCACATAAGAAAAGTGAAGCCGATGAATATGTTGAAGGATGACAGAAGTAAGTATGGTCAAGGCTAGTGATGGGACTGAGTACTGCAACAATGTTAGAGGAGCATAGAAAGTGAAGCAGAGTACCCGATAGCCATTTGGGGTTGCTAAGGAAGTTATGAGCAGTTATGAAGGTGGTTGGGATCAAGACATATGTCACCACAAATAGAGGTTGTGAAGCACTGTTGATGTATATGTAACTTCGAAATGTATTTCATCTATGTATTTCATATATTTTTATTGTACCCTTATTAGAGATGTGTTATTCCTCTATAAGGAAGTGTCGTCATGTGGATTGAAAAGTGTCGCAAGTGTGTGTACTTGCCGATGGGTTATTAGACCACCATGTGGGGTCGACCCTAAATTATATATATTATAATATGGATGTACCTAGCTAGACAAATCGGCCCCATAAGGTCACCGGGAAAACAGATCAGTATAAATAGAGATCAGGTGATCTCTAATTAGATCACTTGGAAAAGTATCTCTCTCACTCAGAAAGTGGTGCACTAGTGAGGAGGAGGATCATCTACTCCTAGGAGACTATATCAGTGTATTTTGGTTGTACTTTGGTTCAGCCATTTCTCTCTCTATCTCTGAGGAAGTTGTGGGGTTTTTCACCTTAGGGTTTTCCCCACGGAAACTCTGTGTCTCTTGTCTCTCATGCTTTTGATTCTTATGATGCTTGTCATGCTTATTGTGATTGTCATGCATTGATATACTGTATATGTTATTCTCTCAGCAAAGATCCTAGAGTATTGTAAATTAATGCTCAAAATTTAACATGGAATCAGAACTAACCTGAGAAGAAGACATTTTGCAGTGACGGAAACTTGAGTTTCTTGTTTATTGGGTTTCTCTCCACAGATTTTTGAAAATAAGTATAGTACATTGACTCTACTCATCAGGGCGCATCTATCTATCCAATCAAAATTCAATTCCGAGCATTTTCAAATTTGGCCCTAACAATTAGGGTTTCCACAAAAATAGAAATTTCTGGAATCTGAAGGCATAGCTGGAAGCTCCTTGCAAACATTGAATTGTAGAGCTTTGGATTGAGATTTTAGGCTGAGTAGATCTCCGGGAAACTCAAACCCTAATTCAGGGCTCTCCCTAGTGAACCCAGGAGGACAAAAAGGCTAATCTGAAGGGTAAAGATTTGCTGATCTCAAATTCTAAATACACCAGGCTGATCAGCTCATCAAGGAACATCTCTCTATCCTTTCATAAATTTGAAATTCACATTTTGAATTTTTAGGGTTTTTTCGACAAACCCTAATCCAGGACGAGATCCAGTTTTCAGCATTTCAAGTGGTAAGACCTAAATCTCTTCTATTTCCATTTGAAGTACTCTTTAAAATGTCTCACCACACCAAGCTTGAGGATAAGCTTGAAGGGGCTGATAAATTCCGAGCTTGGAAGTATAGGATTGGGTTAATCTTGGAAGAGAATGAGTTGGACTCATATATAAAAGAAGACATCCCTATCCGAGAGGATGAAGAGGCCAAGGTATTGCATAAGAAGAACTTGGTCAAGGCAAAGAGAATCATTGCTGATTCTATCAAAGATCATCTCATACCCCATGTGTCTTCTCTAAAGACACCCAAGGAGATGTTTAACTCTTTGACCAAGCTATTTGAAGGGAAGAACATAAATCAGAAGATGACCCTGAGGAATCAATTGAAAGGAGTAAAGTTTCAGAATGGAGAAACCATTCACTCTTATTTTTCTAGGGTCTCCCAGATCAAGAACAACTGGAAGTAGTAGATGAAATGGTGGAGAATGGTGAAGTTGTCATGACCACTCTGAATGGCCTACCCAGGTCATGGGATTCCTTCATTCAAAGAATTTGTGCAAGGAATAAGTTGATCTCCTTCAACAGATTGCGGGAAGAATGCTCTCAAGAAGAAGGTAGACTTATAGCTCATGAGGAAAAGATGGGAGGTGAAGATCAAGCTCTTGCAACTCACACCAAAAGAAGCAAGCCCAAGAAGGAGCACTCTCGCCACAAGAGATCCTTTCAAAAGAATAAGAAGGATCTAAGATGCTTCACATGAAATGAGAAGGGCCACTTTGCTTCAGATTGTCCCAAGAACAAAAGGGATAATAACAACAACTTCAACAAGAAGAAGAAGGGTAACAAAAGACGATATCATGCTCATGCTGCCGAAGATGATGAACCCCCAAAGAAGAAGTCTAGGGTAGAAAGTGATAGTGATGATGACTCATCAAGTGAAGTAGAATATGTTCTAATTTCTGCTCTCACGGGTACTATCTCCCATGGTTGTAATGATTGGTTAATTGATAGTGGGGCTTCCAAACACATGACTGGGTTTAAGGAATCTTTTGTGAATCTATCTGAACATGAATCACCCCATAAGGTGAAACTTGGGGATGATTATCAATACCCAATCAAAGGAAGTGGTGAAGCCTCCTACAACCTAGATTCTGGAAAATCTTTGAAGATGAAAGAAGTCCTTTATGTACCTGGTCTCAAGAAGAACTTACTCTCCATATCTGCATTTGATGCAAAAGGTATGAGGGTTGCATTTGTGGATGGCCAATTCCTAATGTGGCCAAAGGGAAAGAACATAGATGATGCAGTAGTGATTGGAGAAAAAGAGGGAGGTTTGTATAAATTGAAGGGACAACCTGAACATGCCATGGTACATGAATCCATGGAGCCCGGTGAACTTTGGCATAGAAGACTTGCTCATATGCACTATAGAGCACTTCCAATTGCAAGCAAGGATGTAGAAGGTCTTCCTGAAATTAAGACCAAACATGAAGGTGTTTGCAAAGGATGTGCAAAAGGTAAGAACATTAAGAAGGCTTTCCAAGCAGTGAAAGAAAGGAAAAAGACATCTTGGAAATCATCCACTCATATGTATGTGGTCCTATGTCATCCAGTTCTCTTAGTGGGTATGTTTACTATGTCTCATTTATTGATGACTTCTCTAAGAAGACTTGGGTATACTTCTTGAAGAACAAAGATGAGGTGTTTGATAAATTCAAGGAATTCAAAACCTTGATGGAGAATCAAACTGACAAGAAGATCAAAACATTCAGATCTGACAATGGTGGAGAATTCACCTCAGGTTACTTCAAGAAGCTTTGTAGTGATTCAGGGATTAAGAGGGAGTTGACTGCTCCCTATAATCCTCAATAGAATGGAGTTGCAGAAAGGAAGAACAGAACAATCATGGAAGGAGCAAGGGCAATGCTGCATGACTGGGATCTACCTATGCATCTATGGGCAGAAGCAGCTAGAACAACTGTATATGTGTAGAAAAAAACACCCCACAAGATATTGGACAACAAGACACTAGAAGAGGTCTTTTTTGGTAAGAAACCTGAAGTCATCCATCTCAAAATATTTGGTTGTCCAGTATACACTCATGTCCCAAAGGAAAAGAGGACTAAACTAGATCCTTCAGGAAAGAAGGTTATCTTTGTGGGTTACAGTGAAAGCTCGAAGGCTTACAGAATTTACTTTATAGGGTTCAAGAAGATTGATGTCAGCAGGGATGTAACATTTGATGAAAACTCAGCATTCATCAAATCAAGAAAGGAACCTATCAAAGTTTATGAAGAACCTAAGGAAACTAGATTTCAAGACACTACCATGACTGAAGCAGTTCCAGAAGTTGTTCGTGAGTTTGAAGATCCGCAAGAACCTGTAGATCCACCCCGTGAGGATAACTCTCACAAGAGGAAACCTGCATGGGCTAGAGAGATCATTCAAAATGCAGAAAGATTTGGCATTCCAGAAGAAGAACACAGAGCAAAGAAGAGAACCAGATCACATACCAGCTATGTTGGTTTACTCTGTGACATTATGAACAAAGAACCTTCCAGTTATGAAGAAGCAGCGGAAACGAAAGAATGGAAGGATGCCATGGTTGAGGAATACCAATCAATAATGAAGAATGATGTTTGGGATGTTGTACCAAGACCTAAAGAGAAGTCTGTTGTGACTTCTAAATGGATCTTCAAAATCAAACATGCTGCAGATGGCAGTGTAGAGAAATACAAGGCAAGATTCGTAGCTCGTGGATTCTCTCAGAAAGAGGGAATAGATTATGAAGAAACTTTTGCACCTGTAGCCAGGTATACTTCCATTAGAACAGTACTTGCCCTGGCTACAGCAATGAAATGGAAAATACACCAGATGGATGTCAAGACTGCTTTCTTGAATGGTGTAGTTGAAGAGGAAGTATATGTGGAACAACCACTCGGTTTTGAAATACATGGTAGGGAGTCATATTTATGCAGATTGAAGAAAGCCTTGTATGGCTTGAAACAAGCTCCCAGAACTTGGTATGGTAGGATGGACAGTTTCCTATCTAGTTTGGGCTTTACCAAGAGTAAAGCGGATCCCAACCTTTACAACAAGGTTGAGGAAGGGAATCTTGTGATTCTACTCCTGTATGTGGATGACTTATTTGTAATAGGAGATGACAGACTGATTGCAGATACTAAGAGGAAGCTTGCTGCTGAATTCGATATGAAATATTTGGGAATGATGCACTATTTCCTAGGTATGGAGGTGTGGCAGAATGCAGGTGGGATCTTCCTTGGTCAAGGAAAGTACACAATAGATATCCTGAAGAGATTTGGGATGATGGATTGCAAGGCCATGGCCACACCTATGGCATCGAATCTAAAGCTTCTATGTGATGCTTCATCTGAGCCGGTTGATGTCTCTATGTATCATCAGATGATTGGGTCCTTGATGTACCTGACGAACATGAGACCAGACATTTTCTTTGCTGTGAACACATTGAGTCAGTTCCTGACAGATCCGAGGAGTGTTCACCTGGTTGTTGTAAAGCATGTTCTGAGGTACCTAAAGGGTACAGTGGATTATGGGCTCAAGTATGAGGCGAATGGAAAGTTTAACCTACATGGTTATGTTGATTCAGATTGGGCTGGCAATGCTGCAGATAGGAAGAGCACATCTGGGTGTTGCTTCAGTATGGGATCAAGGGTGATCTCTTGGTTTAGTAGGAAGTAGTCCTGCATAGCACTGAGTATAGCTGAGGCAGAGTATGTTGCAGCCTGTTCAGCTAGTTGAGAGGAAGTATGGCTATGGAAGCTACTGTCTGAGTTATTTGATTTCTTGTTGGATGCTACTGGTATCTTCTGTGATAACCAGAGTTGTGTGAAGCTATCCGAGAACCCAGTGTTTCATGATAGGTCGAAACACATAGAGATCAAATATCACTATATCAGGGATATGGTGCAGAGAGGAGCTGTGAAGCTCCTGTATGTTGCGATAGATGAGCAGATTGCAGATGTGTTGATGAAGCCACTAGCCAGGGTGAAGTTTGAGTACTTCAGGGAGAGGCTTGGTGTTATTTAGATCAAGGACAGTTCGAGGAAGAAGTGATGGACACATTTGCTGAAGCCATTCCAAGCATGTTGCAAGGAGAATCCTTCACATGGCTGTGGATGTAAGCGTTGGATAATGAGCATCAGGATGATGTTCTGGTTTTTGCTTGGATATGATCAGCTGGATCATTTTTATATGTATGTATGCATCATGTTGCATGCTAGATATGATTAGTTGGATCATTTTTATGTATGTATGTATGCATCATGTTGGATGCTGGATATGATTAGTTGGATCATTTATATGTATGTACGCATCATGTTGGATGTTGGATATGATCAGTTGGATCATGTGTATGTATTTTTGTATATGCATCATGTTGGATGCTTGGACCATGTATCTGTATATGTATCAGGTGGATACATTCTATGATCAGGTGGATCATGTATGGTGATATGTATCATGTATTTGTATTTGTATCAGGTGGATACATTATATGATCAGGTGGATCATGTATGATGATATGTATCAAGTAGATACTTGGTATGCATCAGGTAGATGCATTATATGATCAGGATGATCATGGATAACGAGCTTCAGGATGTTTCTCCAGATGACATGCAGTAGGATGTTGCAGTGATGATGATCAGGATGATCATGTGTACATCAGGATGATGTATGGTGAGTATCAGGTTGATACTCTATGGCCATGGATCGGGTTGTGCAGATGAGCATATAATTTGGCCCTGGGAGATTTGCAGATAGTCTTTCGAGGTTTTTCCTATGGCATGTAATTCGTGCCCTGGGATATCTGGCAAATGCTCTTTCGAGGTTTTTCTCTGGGAGGACATATAATTTGGCCTGGGAGATCTGTAGATAGTCTTTTGAGGTTTTTCCTATGGCATGTAATTTGTTGCCCTGGGATATCTGGTAGATGCTCTTTTGAGGTTTTGTCCTATGGCATATAATCTATCCCTGGGAGATCCGATAGGTTGGTCTATGTGCCCGTAATAAGTCTTGGGATGCTCTTGCGAGGTTTTTCCATGACCACATATAATCTGTCCCTGGGAGATCCTATAGGTAAAGTTGCGTGCTCGTAACATCCTAGGATGCTTTTGTGAGGTTTTTTGGTAAGGTCACATATAATATGTGTTGATGTATATGTAACTTCGGAATGTATTTCTCATATATGTATATTGTATTCCTATAGAGATGTTATTATTCCTCTATACGGAAGTGTCGTCATTTATATTGTAAGTGTCGTAACTTATATTTGATGGGTTATTATACTACCTTGTTTGGGGTCGGCCCTGTATAAGTCATGTGGGTCAAAGGGTTATTAGACCACCCTATTGGGGGTCGGCCCAGTCAGCATTATGTTATGTGGTTAAGTTCGATCCTACATGAGTTAGGTAAAAAGGCAAGTCAAGTCAAGTATAAATAGAGTGCGGGAAGCACTCTATTTGTTCACTCACTTCTCTCACATGCACTCAAGGAGGAGTGGCGCACTTATGGAGGAGGAGGATCTGCTGCTAGGTTGTGTCTATCTCTTATGGTTAGTTGTATCATTGCTCTATCTATCTCTGAGGAAGTTATTGGGGTTTTTCACCTTTATGATTTTCCCCAAGTAAATCTTTGTGTCTCTTGTGTGCTTGCATTTTTGTCTCCATGATTGATATGCTGTAGATATGCTGTACATGTTGTTCTCTCAGTTAAGATCCTAGATCAGATTGAAGTAAATTCTGAAAAGTCAACAATATGGCCCTAGGAGATCCTATAGGTAGAGCCGTGTGCTCGTAACAGCGTGGGATGCTCTTTCGAGGTTTTGTGTGTTGATGTATATGTAACTTCGGAATGTATTTCATTTGTATATTTTATATATATTTATTGTACCCTTATAAGAGATGTGTTATTCCTCTATAAGGAAGTGTCGTCATGTGGATTGACAAGTGTCGCAAGTGTGTGTACTTGCCGATGGGTTATTAGACCACCATTTGGGGTCGGCCCGAAATTATATATAATATAATGTGGATGTATCTAAGTAGACAAGTCGGCCCCAGTAGGTCACTGGGCAAAAAGGTGAGTATAAATAGAGATAGGAGATCTCTATTTTACTCACTCGGAAAAGTATCTATCTCTCTCTCTGAAAAGTAGCGCACTAGGGAGGAGGAGGAGGATCATCTGCTAGGAGACTATCTCAGTGTTATTTGGTTGTATTTTGGTTGAGCCATTGCTCTCTCTATCTCTGAGGAAGTTGTGGGGTTTTTCACCTTAGGGTTTTCCCCACGGAAACTCTGTGTCTCTTGTCTCTATGCTTTTGATTCTTGTGATGCTTGTGATGCTTGTCATATTATGATTGTCATGCATTGATATACTGTAGATGTTATTCTCTCAGCAAAGATCCTATAGTATTGTGATTTAATACTGAAAATTTAACATGGTATCAGAGCTTAACTGAGAAGAAGACATTTTGCAGTGACGAAAGCTTGTATTCCTTGTTTATTGGGTTTCTCTCCACAGATTTTTGAAATTCAGTATAGTAGATTGGATCTACCCATCAAGGCGCATCTTTCTGTCCAATCATATTTCAGTTCCGAGCATTTTCAGTTTTGGCCCTAAAAATTAGGGTTTCCACAAAAATAGGAATTTCTGGAAACTAAAGGTACAGCTGGAAGCTCCTTGCAAAAATCGAAGGTTTGAGCTTTGGATCGAGATTTTTAGCTGGGTAGATCTCCGGGAAACTCAAACCCTAATTCAGGGCTCTCCCTAGTGAACCCAGGAGGACAAAAAGGCAATTTTGAAGGGCAAGACTTTGCTGATCTCAAATTCTGAATGTACTAGGCTGATCAGCTCTCCAAGGCACATCTTTATATCCTTTCAGAATTTTGAAATTCACATTTTCAATTTTTAGGGTTTCTCTGACAAACCCTAATCCGGGACCAGATCCAGTTTTCAGCACTTCAAGTGGTAAGTCCTAAATCTTTTCTATTTCCATTTGAAGTACTCTTAAAGATGTCTCTCCACACTAAGCTTGAGGATAAGCTTGAAGGGGCTGACAACTTCCGAGCCTGGAAGTATAGGATTGGGTTAATCCTGGAAGAGAATGAGTTGGACTCATGTGTGAAAGAAGACATCCCTATCCCAGAGGATGAAGAAGCCAAGGCATTGCACAAGAAGAACTTGGTCAAGGCAAAGAGAATCATTGCTGATTCTATCAAAGACCATCTCATACCTCATGTGTCTTCTCTTAAGACACCCAAAGAGATGTTTGAAGCCTTGACCAAGCTATTTGAAGGAAAGAACATAAATCGGAAGATGACCCTACGGAACCAATTGAAAGCAGTGAAGTTTCAGAATGGAGAAACCATTCAATCTTACTTTTCAAGGGTCTCCCAGATCAAGGAACAATTAGAAGCAGTAGATGAAATGGTGGAGAATGGTGAAGTGGTGATGACCACTCTAAATGGCCTACCCAGGTCATGGGATTCCTTTATTCAAGGAATTTGTGCAAGGAAGAAATTGATCTCCTTCAACAGATTGAGGGAAGAATGCTCTCAAGAAGAAGCTAGACTCATAGCTCATGAGGAAAAGATGGGAGGAGAAGATCAAGCTCTTGCAGCTCACACCAAGAGAAGAAAAACCAAGAAGGATCACTCTCACCACAAAAGATTCCATCAAAAGAGTAAGAAGGACCTAAGATGCCTCACATGCAATGAGAAGGGTCACTTTGCTTCAGATTGTCCCAAGAACAAAAGGGATAATAACAACAACTCTAGTAAGAAGAAGAAGGGCAGCAAAAGAAGGTTTCATGCTCATGCTGCCGAAGATGATGAACCTCCAAAGAAGAAGGCTAGGGCAGAAAGTAGTAGTGATGATGTATCATCAAGTGAAGAAGAATATGTTCTAATTTCTGCTCTTACAGGTACCATCTCCCATGGATGTAATGATTGGTTGATTGATAGTGGGGCTTCCAAACACATGAATGGGTTTAAAGAATTCTTTGTGAACCTATCTGAACATGAATCACCCCATAAGGTGAAACTTGGGGATGATTATCAATACCCAATCAAAGGAAGTGGTGAAGCCTCCTACAACCTAGATTCTGGAAAATCATTGAAGATGAAGGAAGTACTTTATGTACCTGGGCTCAAGAAGAACTTACTCTCCATTTCTGCATTAGATGCAAAAGGTATGAGGGTTGCATTTGTGGATGGCCAAGTCCTAATGTGGCCAAAGGGAAAGACCATAGATGATGCAGTAGTGATTGGAAAGCAAGAGGGAGGTTTGTACAATTTGAAGGGACAACCTGAATATGCCATGGTGACATAAATACAAAGATTCATCCATAGTCATGGATCACATAGAGGTATGTATAATTTGTTTTTGCAAAAGTTAACTAATGAGTTATGCGGGTCATTGAAGAGAACAAGAACACATTACTAGACATAACTAGCAAATATGGTGACCAGGTATGTGTTTCTTATATCATAGGATCTATCATATAAGTATGCATGGCATGATTGATGATGATTGTTCATAAAGTCATAAGTTTGAATAATCATGGGCATATGCATATTATGTGTCTTACCTTAATTAATAATATGACTAACCAGAAGAGTCATAGGTTTGAGTAATTACAAGTTTAGACATGTTATGTTTCTTATGATATGACTAACCATAAGAGTCCTATATAAACCTTGAATGCTAATGCTTATTATTTCTGTTTGAAATGATCATGACTATACATACTTGAGATTATTGTGTTTTAATGAATGTATGATTTTGTATGAGATCACAAGGATAACACAATCATGATACTAATAAGCATGCATAGGGACCAAGGATGAATATGAGTTCAAGCACAGGTAATCCAGGAAGCAAAGATCAAGAGGGAGCACACTCCAGTGGTTTCTGCAAGGGTGCAGATATTCAGAGGGAGTTGTCCATCTCTCTACATTCCACAACAAGAAGGTGTAGAAGGACTCCAGCAGCTCCTGCAAGGAAGAAAAGACTCAGAGGGAGTCCACCCAACAAACAAACAAAGATAAGTATTTTAATTTTCTTGCATATTTGTTTGCTTAAATAAAATTGTTCAATGATGAATAAGCTCATGTTCCTAGACTTAGGATATGTATTGTGCATATTAGAATGATTGAATTAATGAACAGTATACTACTAATATGCATGTGTTGGGTAAGTGGCCTATGGCACTGTACAACATTCCATTTCTACTTATCTAGAATGAAACCTCTTTGCTGACATCAGTTGGGAGTTGTGCACACTCTTAACAATGTTCTAGTAGAGATTGGAAGGCATCTAGAAAGTTACGGGATATGGATAAATGTTGTATTGAAGCATTGGCTAAGATAATTGCATGACTGTATGACATATTTCTTCATGTGTAAGAATTTGTTCTGAAAATTATGAGATGTTTCTAATCATGCAATTTAACCTGTTTTGTAGGAAAGACCGTATATCTTCACCTACAAAAGGACTACAACATTTGTTCCAGCAACAAAGATATCTATTGAAGATATTGAAGTTCCCGGGATCTGGGATGAAGAAATGGAATGCCATGATCCGTCGATCATGAAGAATGATGTTTGGGATGCGATCCCAAGAGCTAAAGGGAAGTCTGTTGTGACTTCCAAATAGAACTTTCAGATCAAGCATGTTGCAGATGGCAGCATAGAGAAATATAAAAGTGATGAAATAGAAGATACACCAGATGGATTCAAGACAACTTTCTTGAATGGTGTAGTTGAAGAAGAAGCAGCCACTTGGTTCTGAGACACATGATAGGAAATCATATATGTGCAGAACTTGGTATGGTGAAGATAGATTGATTGCCGACACGCAGCGGAAGCTTACTACCGAGTTCGAGATGAAGAACTTGGGGATGATGCACTATTTGTTTTTGGCATGGAGGTGTGGCAGAGTGCAGAAGGAATCTTCCTTGGACAAGGGAAGTATGCAGTAGAGATCCTGAAGAGGTTCGGGATGATGGATTGCAAGGCCATGGACACACCTATGGCATCAAATCTAAAGCTTCTATGTGATGCTTCATCTGAGCCGTTTGATGTCTCTTTGTATCGTCAGATGATTGGGTCCTTGATGTACCTAACGAACACGAGACCAGACATTTGCTTTGTTGTGAACACATTGAGCCAGTTCTTGATGGATCCGAGGAGTGTTCACTTGGTTGCTATAAAGCATGTTCTGAGGTACCTGAAGGGTACAGTGGATTATGGACTCAGGTATGAGGCGGATCAAAAGTTTAACCTACAGGGTTATGTTGATTCAGATTGGGTTGGCAGTGCTGCAGATAGGAAGATCACATCTGGGTGTTGCTTCAGTATGGGATCAGGTGTGATCTCTTGGTTTAGCAGGAAGCAATCCTGCATAGCACTGAGTACAGCTGAGGTAGAGTATGTTGCAGCCTGTTCAGCTAGTTGTGAGGCAGTATGGCTACAGAAGCTACTGTCTGAGTTATTTGATCTCCCGTTGGAGGCTACTGGTAGCTTCTGTGATAACCAGAGTTGTGTGAAGTTGTCCGAGAACCCAGTGTTTCATGACAGGTCGAAACACATAGAGATCAAATATCACTATATCAGGGATATGGTGCAGAGAGGAGCTGTGAAGCTCCTGTATGTTACGACGGACGAGCATATTGTAGATGTGCTGACGAAGCCACTAGCCAGGGTGAAGTTCGAGTACTTCAGAGAGAGGCTTCGCGTTCTTCAGATCGAGGACACTTCGAGGAAGAAGTGATGGACACATTTGCTGAAGCCATTCCAAGCATGTTGGAAGGAGGATCCTTCACATGGCTGTGGATGTAAGCGCTGGATGATGAGCATCAGGATGATGTTCTGGTTTCTGCTTGGATATGATCATATTGGATCATTTTATGTATGTATGTACGCATCATGTTGGATGCTGGATATGATCAGTTGGATCATTTTTATGTATGTATGTATGCATCATGTTGATGCTAGATATGATCAGTTGGATCATGTGTATGTATTTTGTATATGCATCATGTTGGATGCTTGGACCATGTATCTGTATATGTATCAGGTGGATACATTGTATGATCAGGTGGATCATGTATGGTGATATGTATTTGTATCAGGTGGATACATTGATGATCAAGAGGATCATGTATGATGATATGTATCAGGAAGATACTTGGTATGCATTAGGTAGATGCATTGATGATCAGGTGGATCAGGTATGATGACATGCAACAAGATGTTGCAGTGATGATCAGGATGATCATAGATGACGAGCTTCAGGATGTTGCTCCAGATGACATGCAGCAGGATGTTGCAGTGATGATTAGGATGATCATAGATGACGAGCTTCAGGATGTTGCTCCATATGACATGCAGCAGGATGTTGCAGTGATGATCAGGATGATCATAGATGACGAGCTTCAGGATGTTGCTCCAGATGACATGCAGCAGGATGTTGCATTGATGATCAGGATGATCATGGATGATGAGCTTCAGGATGTTGCTCCAGATGACATGCAACAGGATGTTGCAGTGATGGTCAGGATGATCATGGATGATGAGCTTTAGGATGTTGCTCCAGATGACATGCAGCAGGACGTTGCAGTGATGATGATCAGGACGATCATGAGTACATCAGGATGATGTATGGTGAGTATTAGGTTGATACTCTATGGCCGTGGATCAGGTTGTGCAGATGAGCATGCCCTGGGAGATTTCAGGTCGGAGTTGTGTACCCGTAACATCCTGAGATGCTCTTGCTAGGTTTTGTGGTGGACCACATGTAATTTGTGCCCTGGGAGATTTCAGGTCAGAGTTGTGTACCCGTAACATCCTGGGATGCTCTTTCGAGGTTTTGTGATGCACGTAATAAGTCCTGAGGATTCCAAAGTATGGACAGTGATGACGAAGACCTGCAGGTGGTGGGCCTACATCTAGTATGAAAAAGGACTGGCTCTGTAGAACTTCCTATGACGAGTAGAGTCAGAGATTGGTTGAGATAGTAGCAGCAGTGACGATGATGATGACGATGCATCGATGATGATGATCCAGAGAAGAAGACTTGTCTAGTAGATCTGTGTCGAGAAATACCTTCCTAGTTAAGAGGGAGTGTTGATGTATATGTAACTTCGGAATGTATTTCATTTGTATATTTTATATATATTTATTGTACCCTTATAAGAGATGTGTTATTCCTCTATAAGGAAGTGTCGTCATGTGGATTGACAAGTGTCGCAAGTGTGTGTACTTGCCGATGGGTTATTAGACCACCATTTGGGGTCGGCCCGAAATTATATATAATATAATGTGGATGTATCTAAGTAGACAAGTCGGCCCCAGTAGGTCACTGGGCAAAAAGGTGAGTATAAATAGAGATAGGAGATCTCTATTTTACTCACTCGGAAAAGTATCTATCTCTCTCTCTGAAAAGTAGCGCACTAGTGAGGAGGAGGAGGATCATCTGCTAGGAGACTATCTCAGTGTTATTTGGTTGTATTTTGGTTGAGCCATTGCTCTCTCTATCTCTGAGGAAGTTGTGGGGTTTTTCACCTTAGGGTTTTCCCCACGGAAACTCTGTGTCTCTTGTCTCTATGCTTTTGATTCTTGTGATGCTTGTGATGCTTGTCATATTATGATTGTCATGCATTGATATACTGTAGATGTTATTCTCTCAGCAAAGATGCTATAGTATTGTGATTTAATACTGAAAATTTAACATTGTGATGCACGTAATAAGTCCTTAGGATTCCACAGTATGGCCAGTGATGACGAAGACCTGCAGGTGGTGGGCCTACATCCAGTATGAAAAAGGACTGGCTCTGTAGAACTTCCTATGATGAGTAGAGTCAGAGATTGGTTGAGATAGCAGCAGCAGTGACAATGATGAGGATGATGCATCGATGATGATGATCCCGATAAGAAGACTTGTCTACCAAATCTGTGTCGATAAATACCTTCCTAGTTAAGAGGGAGTGTTGATGTATATGTAACTTCGGAATGTATTTCATCTATGTATTTCAGATATATTTATTGTACCCTTATTAGAGATGTGTTATTCCTTTATAAGGAAGTGTTGTCATGTGGATTGACAAGTATCGCAAGTGTGTGTACTTGCCGATGGGTTATTAGACCACCATGTGGGGTCGGCCCTGAATTATATATATTATAATATGGATGTACTTAGCTAGACAAGTCGGCCCCATAAGGTCACTGGGCAAACAGATCAGTATGAATAGAGATCAGGTAATCTCTATTTAGATCACTCGGAAAAGTATCTCACTCTCACTCAAAAAGTGGCACACTAGTGAGGAGCAGGATCATCTGCTACTAGGAGACTATCTCAGTGTATTTTGGTTGTACTTTGGTCGAGCTATTTCTCTCTCTATCTCTGAGGAAGTTGTGGGGTTTTTCACCCTAGGGTTTTCCCCACGGAAACTCTGTGTCTCTTGTCTCTCATGCTTTTGATTCTTGTGATGCTTGTCATGCTTATTGTGATTGTCATGCATTGATATACTGTATATGTTATTATCTCAGCAAAGATCCTAGAGTATTGTGAATTAATGCTCAAAATTTAACAAGCACGGCAGAGCGCACTGACAACTGCAGGTCTGCGGGATCTGGAAGAAAAGTGTCTCAGAAAAAGCAACAGTAGGGTAGAAGAGCAGTGCAAAGGAACAGAGGAGAGTCACTGGACAGAGATTTGGTTCGGTGTTGATTAGCAGATTGGAGAGAACTGTCACTCATCAACAGAGCACACCAGAGATCTGATCCATAGCTCAAAGTTCCGCAGTGAACCAAGGGAAGGTAAAGATCGACACACAGAGAGAACACACCATTACTTTTTTGTTTGTAATAGGTTGAGGCCAACATAGTTTAGTTGTTTACATTTCTTGCATTTCGCATTATAACCATTAATTTGATTGAAGTAATAGAAGCTAGGTTCTGGCATCCTCTTTACATCTAGTTCATGTGAGCGTCATGTGTGTCATGTGTATTATTAAGCAACAAGGTCCGACCGACCTACCTTGCACTAGAGACCTAAAGGTTGTGGCGATACTATGGGCCTACAGAACAACTTGCAAATGACTAACACAATAGACTCCATTCAAATTAGTTTACAAACAGGAAGTGGTAATTCCAATGGAGTATATTGTACCAAGTCTACGCATCGCAGCAGTAACAGGAATGAGCGACAATGGAGCACTAGAAGAACAACTAGTATAGTTCGTACAGCTTGATGAGGATTGGTTTATCATAGGATTTCACCAGCAGGTTGAAAAGGATCGGCAAAAGGCTCGGCATGATTTCCATATCAAGACAAAGCACTTCCAGCGCGGAGATATGGTTTTGTTTTATGATAGTGCGTTTGTGAAACACCCAGATAAGTTGTAGATGCATTGGTTGGGTCCTTATATCATAAATTTCATTACTAATGGAGGTGCAGTGCAGTTACAAAGGTTAGACGGGACATTGCTAACAAATTTAGTGAATGGAAACTGACTGAAACCCGATCGCCATAATTAGGCACATAGCGACTGAGAAAGGATTCAAAAAAAAAAACATTTAAGTCAATCATATCAGAACACGCGGAAGGACAACCACTTATCAAGGGTTAGCATGTGTAAGTCAAATCAGATCATAATAGCAACAGTTAAGAATTGATGAACGACGATGAATATTGATGATGACAAAAACTGGTAAAATCGGAGGAGGATTTGATGTATGACTTAGTAATCATTGATCAAGGACAACAAGAGGAAAGAAGAACAAGCAAATTAAGTTATAAAAATCCAATGCAGATGGATAGATCAGAAGACTAAATGATAGGCACATTATAGATGAGAGTCATTAAGTTACATGAGCGATCCTAAGGGAGTTGCAGACTAAGAGGGTGAGCCACAAGTGAGTGTTAAAGGTTGCGATCGTGCATTTTATTTCTCGAGGAGGCACACAAGGTGTGAGGATGACTAGTGTCCATGAGCGACCAGCAGTTGCGTATGCCCAAACAATCAAGAAGAACCACGTAAGGTCTCACCCGAGATATCTAAGGAAGGTTCAGTGGTTGGAAAAAGAGCGGTCCCTCTGACTACAGAAGCACTAAAGGAAAAGGCATGCCGGTCACAACAAAGGATGATCAGATGCGTGAAACAAATGTGCCTAAACTTCAAGGCCTGTTTCAAAATCCGGTGATGTGGATGAACAATTGCCCCATCGAAAGCAAGGTTTGAGAACAAAGGGCATGGATGGAGTAGAAGGGATAGATGATTTCAGGAGACTGGAGGATGATTTCGAGAAGTACATAATAAGGAACTATTATCAACCTTACAGAACAAATTAGAACGCACCCGAAATGTATGAGTTTGACAAGTACATAATAGCAAACTATGATAAAACCTTGCGGAACAAAGTAGAATGCACTAGGAATGTCCAGCTGAGGTGGCTCAAGGTCAAGCCACAAGTTTGTGTTGGGGACCTCTTGGAAAGGGGTTAGAGTGCATGAAGTGCGGAATCCAACATTGACAAGGAAGGACTAAAGCACATGAAGTGTGGAAGCCAGCAGTGACAAAAGAGGCATTCGCAGAGGAAAAGACCATTTGTGAAGGATATTGAGCCAAGATAAGCACAAGTTTTGGTCCAATTAGTTAGAATGGGTCATTTGGACCATTTTGTAATAATCATAATTGTCTATAAATAGATCTTATTTGTAATCCTACGGGCATCAATCGATCAGGAGAAATCTATTGTTTTTCTTTCTTCGACAAGTTTTGCTCTGTGAATATGGGTTCGTGATAAGTCGCTAGAACTATTTTGTGGAGGTTGTATACCATGGGTTTTGAGATGATTTAATTCATGAAGATGTTCGGTTATGTCTCCTTTTTTGTTTTGTGTCACTGTGTTGTGAATGATGATCTCTTATTGATGCAATGTATCTGCGATTTTGTTGCTCTGTCAATTAATTTGCAATCTTAGTGTGTGCAAATACAAGTTCCATATTATTGATGTGAATGTCGATTACATGTTATTAATGCGGATTTCTATTAAATAAATTGAATTGTTAGTATAATGTGAAGATAAGATATCTGGTTTATGTAGCAACTAAATGAGTAGGTAATGCATGTACTCCCCCTACTGCGGAAACATGTTTCCTACAGCCCCCCTTTAAACATCTCGGGTGAGACTTCACTCACTTCGCGAGTGTTGCTGGAAAAAGTAAAACCTTTCTGGGCCAATGCTTAAGGGTGTCTGGTCGGTATTTGTTGACAACAATGTGCAGTGAGCCCCTGTTGATAGATCTGTTTCAACACTACCTCTAGATGATGCCTGAATTAAATTCCATATTTTATAGAGGGTACATTGATCCTTCCTATAAAAATTGCTTGACCTGGCACAAAAATATATGGAAGGGTTGGCCAATCCTTCGTGTATGTGATGCTTGAACCCACGTTTAAATTTTGGGATTAGTCTTTCAATCCTTCTTTTAGATGGGCACTTGGCCTCAACTACACAATTGAGGAAGGATCGGCCGATTGTTAGGATATTTAGACACTTCGAATTTAGTTAAGACCAACTTGTTATAATATATCTATTAGGAAAAGTGTGTCTCTTTAGTATCATTTGTAAATATCTAATCTAACAGTCACGATATGTTTTAGACATAGAATGACCTGACGGTTCAACTTCTATTAGATCATAACTACCTTTGATCCATGGCTTAACATTCAATTGGTCCACGATATCTATTTAGAGAGCATGGAGGGTCACTTGCTAGTTGATCAATTATGAGAAGCTCATATGTAACTTTCTTGATTTTTCATAATAAACTACCTCAAGTAGTTATTTGGATGGGGTCATGGAGTGTTTCCCTTTCTAATGTTTAAACCACATGAAAACATAGGTGTGTTGATATGTTATCTATTTGTCTTAGTGAATTCTCTAGGTTTTTGGCTTTTTGGAATCATCCTGTGTAGTCGAACATGGTATCAGAGCCTTTCTAAAAAGTCGCTTCCATTGGTGATCTAGATCTTGAAATGGTCTTGTTGAAGATGTGAAAGGGTTTATGGTTCTGAAATTTCTATGCATTTTTTGGGCTATGAGAGGTTTTTCATTGTGTCCGGAGCACCATTTCCAGTGGGAAACAATTTCCTTTTCATAAAAAAAGGCTTATGTTTTTCCAAGGTACTTGCATTTCATCAGATTTAGAGGTATATTGTTATAGTGACGTTTTTTATTTAAAATAATTTTCTCATTTTCTTTTCAGATTTAGTGTTTTATTAGTTTCAGGTTGTTACCTTCTCTTTCTGCATGTTCTCTTCTCCCTTTACCTTGTGTGATCTCAGAAAATAAAAAACGGAAGAAAAAGGGTTTCCTTTACTGTGTGTAATCTTTTTCATGCACTTTGTGCAACCGGGGCAAATCAGAAACAGTGAGAAAACATATACAGTCCGAGCAAGCTAACGAGGTCTAACCCCAATTTCGAGGGATTTTTTTTGTTTCATTTTATGTGAAGTGATTTGGAGGAAAGAATATCTTTTTTTTTTTTTTTTGGTAAGCATGAAGTTCAAGAAAAAAGAGTTAAAAAAAACCTTCCTCCTTTCCATCTTTTATGTAACTTTTAATATTAGCTCACTTGGTTAAAAGTTGCTTTATTTAATAAGAGGTCTTGAGTTCAAGTCTTCTTGTTAGTTACTTTTCTAAAATTGCATGTAATTTCTATTTTTAGTTACTTTATTGTAAAAGTGCATCTCCCTTAAATTATAAAAGTGAGTCAGTTAAAGTTTTTTGGTTTTTTGCATGCAATATTTAAAGTAACATTATTGTAAAAGTGAAACTACACTTATTTTACAGAAGTGGTTCACATAAAGTAACATTATTATAAAGTGAGTTTAAAATTTTAAGCTTTGGAAGAGGAGGGGTATTTTTTTCCAATTGGGTCAATTCTTTGCCTGCCTCATATTTGTTGGGGTCACCTGGAACCATTTTTTCAATCTAGCATAACTTCCTCATCAAGAGTCAGTTTTCCATACCATTTTTTTTTTAAACTTGATTTTTTGAAATCTTTGCATTGGAACCATTGATTTCTGATTTTACAACCTCCACTTTACAGTATGTCCACCCCATGTGATATTATAATTACTAGTTCCAACTATTTATCATGGAAATATCATATGGAGGATGTCCTATGAAGTAATGGAATTTACCGAATTACACCAGGGAAAGAAACAAATCCCACTGATGCTGATAAGAAAATAAAATGGGCTAGTTAATGTTATGAAGCTAGTGGATTGATTGGGATTTCAATCTCTATTGATTTATGATTACACATATCTGGAGTTGATGAACCTTATCAATATTGGGAAAAAATGGAATCTATGTTTGGTAAACACAATGAGATTCGAGGTCACCAGCTAGAAAATGAGCCGATTTCCTTAAATCCAACTGTTTTTTCGTGCATTCGAGGTTATATTTCTAAATACAAACCTCTTAGACTCTTATGTTCATAATGAAAAATTAAAAGAGAAGAAAAGCAATGCATTTATCATATTCTTTCCAAACTTGGACTTGCATATTTTGTTTTTGTATCTATATTTTACTCCATTAAAGAATCATTGGATCGAACTAGCAATAAAGAGCGTACTCTTGAATCCTTTTGTGTTTCTTTGATAAAAGAGAAAGATAATATCATACATCTTGGAATGATTAGCAATGCAGATACATCTCACAAATCCTTGCTAGCTCAACAGAATGAGAAGTCCAAGCATCCCAAGAAGAAAAATATTTGCAATAATAAGACAAACAGGGGTCCCAAAACCTCTTACCGAGGTTATGATTCAGAAAATGATAAAGGAAACACACCAAAAGGTAATAAGACTGAGCGTCATTGCAAATTTTGCAGGAAAGATAATCATGATGAATCTAAATGTTTCGAGAAGATGGAAGCCGTGGAAGTAGTAATGAAGAAGCATCACATCAACCTTGATTCATCTTCATAATATTCATCTCATAGATATGCATTTTGTGCTTCTGTTTTTTTCCTATAATGCATCTTCTTCTTCTACTTTGAATGAGTGGCTCAGTGATTCTGGAGCATCTTATCATATGGTTAAGGATAAAGCCATATTTTCTACTATGCATGAATGTAACACCAAACAAATATTTGTTGGTGATGAAAGATCTCTTAATGTTGTAGGATCTGGAACATTTTTTGTAGATAATGGACAATTTAGTGATGTACTATGTGTTCCAAGAATTTTCTGCAATTTGATGTCAGACTATCAAATCACTCATTCTCGTGAAGGTAAAACTGTAATGTTTACACCTCACCAAGTTGTAATCAAGGATTTTAAATATCCTCAGTATGCCCTAGCCACTGGAATTGTTGATGATATTACTAGGTTGTACAAGTTTAACAACTTTGGGTCATCACCTTTTCCCTCAATTTTTTTTGCTTATAGTGATGACTTGAGCAAACTTTCGCATGCACGATTTGATCACTTAAATTATCGCTCATTGAAATAGATATGTAAAGAAAATATGGTGACAATTCTTCTGAAGGTATCATGTAGGGATGGTGTTTTTCTGGTTGTGTACTCATAAAACATCATTGGGACAAATTTGACAAACGTGCCTCTTGGCACGCCTCGGCCCCCTTGGAGCTTGTGTGTTCCTCTTCCATCTACTTCCTTTTCTGGTTCCAAATATTTCTTAACTTTCATTGATTATTACTCTAAATGAACTTGGGTTTATTTCCTAAAACTTACTAGTGAAGTATTTAACATGTTCTTGGCCTACAAGGCCCTTGTTGAAAAATAATATGGTCATCAAATTCTTAAGTTAAGATCTGATAATGGCGGAGAATATGTTAACAACAAGTTCACTACTTTTTACACTGAACAAGGAATCCAACAACAACAGATTGTTCCATGTACACCACATCAAAATGGTGTAGCTGAACAGAAGAACCACACTTTAAAAGAAATGGCTAATTTTATGCTTCAAGCTAAGGGACTAAGTCTTCAATTTTGGGATGAATCCATCAATTGTGAAAATTGCATAGTTAATCACACCCCCACTAAATATTTACAAGATATCACACCAGAAGAAGCATGGAGTAAAATTAAACCAGATGTAAGTCGCTTCCATGTGTTTGGAAGTGAAGCATGGGCTCATATTCGGGATGAAAAATGGAAAGCATTTCATCCTAAAAGTGAAAAGTGCATATTTGTTGGATATTATGAAAAGGTAAATGGTTATAGACTTCACTAGTAAAAAATGAAAGATAAATGATAAAAAAAACGACCAAAATCTGCATATAAATGACCACTTTTGAGTTGGTGACCACTAGTAGCAATTTAGCGGTCATTTATCATGCGACCAAAAATGTGGTCATATTTAGCTTCATCATTTATAGATTATCTTGTGGTCATATATTTGGTTTTATATTTGGTCATTAATTTGGTCATATATTTGGTCATTAATTGTCACAATTAATGAACACATTTTTTGTCATCTGATAAATGACCACTAATTTGCTACCAGCAATCGCCAACTCAAAAGTGGTCATTTATATGCATATTTTGGTCATTTGTTTGGTCACTTATCTCTCATGTTGTGTTGGTGGTCGTTTATATGCAAATTTTGGTCATTTTCTAAGTCATTTATCTATTTTTAGTGGTTTCAGAATATATATAGGGAACGGAGGAATCAAACCACCAACCTCCTGCCTATAAGGTAGGTGCTCTACCATTGAGCTAGCACCCTTAAATAGAATTCCTTATGGACTGATATGAGAATAAAATTTCCAATAGTTAACACCATCTTGCCAAATTTTGGAAAAGGGTCACATACCTAGGTAAGAAACAAATATTACCCAATAGTCATCAAAAAGGGTCATGCTAATGATAACCTTCTTTTTCCAAAATCTCTAAAAAATCAAGAATGCAATTGGATTGTCAAATTTTTCTCCGAGTGGTACCAAATCAAGAATCACAATTTTATTTTCCTGATCTTTGGGAATCTGCATATTCTCCCATATCCTTACATGGCTTTGTTTCAAGAAATTTCCTACTACTATCTATGCTTCTAGCACTGAAACCAATGTGAAAAAAATATAAAGTGACACCCCAATCTCAAGCTCCACTTGCATTGAATATACACAGCCACATGGTGCACCAAGAGGAGTAGAAGTCAATGGTTGAGTGCAAGCTATTGAACCACAATCTATACAAAGAATGCATCAAGTTAGTCAAACATAATGTATCTTGATTCTTTATACATAGAAATAAGGTGAAATCTAAGCAGACTAATCTTATATGCATGGAGTAAATTTATTTGTAAATAAACTGATAACAATTACAGTGAAATTCAACTCGTGATAACAGAATGAATGTTCAAAGAATAACAAAATATATTATGTACTTTCCATACCTTTAGTAGGTGGAGGGGGGAGGAAATACCAATGGCGGTGGTGCCACTTATTCTAAGAATGAATCTTTTTTGTAATTGCTAACTGATTCGCAAGGATTAACAAATAGTATCATAGTTGTATCTGGTGTAATAAACATGAGAAAAAAAACATAAATTCTTGAACTATAACTTGTCTTAGACCAAAGAGGAATGAAGGAATGCAATAAAGTTTAAACATTGGCCTTCTTGAGCTAGGTATCACTAACTGGACATTTTATTATTTGATAAATCCTAAAGACAACAAGGACATATCCAACAATTTCCATACCAGTAAGCACCCAAGAATTGCCATACCAATGAGCATATAATTGCTATGTGAACTCATATTTCAATTTTCTAGCACAAACCACCCTTGGATTTTTGCAATAAACCACTCTCACAAAAGAGCCTTATCTTATTAGTTAACAAAGTATAAATCATATAAAATACAGATTGTTGAGTAGCAAACTGAAAATCTTGGTTAAAAAAAATAGTTCCAACCCCTATGGTGAATTTTGAATGTACGATTATGCATACATGTTGTAGTTCAAGGCCTGATTGAGTTTTGATATTTTCATTATTTATCATGTTATCAATAACCTTGCAAATATTCCGAGCAGGAACCTTTTCTATTACCTTCTTCACCTTATTCACTTGCAAGTACATGCCCAGAGAACAAAATGCAGTAAGAAACCTCTCTCCACAAAATGAATTGCGAAATAAAGAATGCAAAGAAATATTGAATACATCAGACCCTAGTATTTCCTTTAAAATAATAAAGGTCATTAAAATCACACACACAAAAAAAAAAAAACTTGCATCGCCTTTGCAGCAGCATCCATGGATTTACTATGCTCTAACATTCCTTGGGTTAACTTTTTCATGGTAGCCCGAGTTAGAACCTCAACTATTGTCAATCTACAAGACCATAGCAAGTAAATCTACAAGACCATATCAAGTAAATCTAAAAGACCATAGTAAGTAAACAAGTGAGTTAATAAGCACATCTCAAACCTTTCAGCTTATGCATGTGTAAAGTAAAATATGTCATTCATGTTCATAGTCTTTGTTTAATGTAATTTTGTACAAACTATCCATAGCCATGATAGTCAAATGTTGCATAGGAAAGTAAGGATGGTTGATTTAGAAGACCACGTATTTCAAGCAAGTCAAATATAATGACCACATAACAAATATTGAAAAACTATTCTAGAATTAAAGACTAGGCGTTCCCATGTAACTTTTCCTTGGACTAAATATAATGTCAGTGGCCCAAAATTTTTTGAGCAGATACATTAGCTAGGATCTGATGAATTAAACATATGTGAAGTTCAGATATGAGTCACATATGAGTCACAAGTGATTTGAAGGCATTCAACTTATGTAAACAATTAGACAACTACTTAAGTCCATATAGAGAGTTCCAAATTTGGATATCAAAAGGAATATGCTCCTAATGTAATACGTCTCCAAGGTATTGGAAGCATATTTCAAATGTAAAAAAATTTCTTGTCAGAGAAGTATTTTTGATGTAATAAATACGGATCAAGGGAAATATTCCATAAACCTTGCATCCTCTTAACAACAAATTTATCTTTAATAAAGAACAAGTACCTTCTTTCTACATTTAAGATTGCAAAGAAATAAAATCTTCCATTCTCTCTCTCAAAGCACTTGACACTATTTTCCCTCCAATGTAAATCAATGGAAAGTAAGAAAAACACCTTGGGCATTTCTACACCTTCTTGAAAGGTCAGAATATGGAAAAAATTTCACAAGTACTATTGCACATTCATGCAGTCATAGTCAAACTCATTTCTTACAAAGCTGAACAAAAATTTAAAATGAACCATGTAAACCAAAACCTTCTAGATGATTCAAGCACCAGTTGTCCCAACATAATATATCCATAGTATTGGGGCTTATGCAATATTTGACATGCAACTAATCTATCTTTCTCACCATTGGTTGACTATACTATCTACAAGCACTATATTAATCTCAGTTTGCATAGAAACAAAAGATGCGATAGAAAATTTCAAAATTCATACCTTAAGAGGTTCAAAATGATACTGATGATTTATGGCATGGAGCTCCTTCTTGAAATTCTCATTCAATTCATCAAATATAGTGATAAATAACTCATCCAAAATGTCTAATACTTGCGTCAAACTCATAATTGAAAATAAAGTAAAAATATATCTTTCTAACCATTGGTTGACTATACTACCTGCAACCACTATATTAATTTGAGTTTGCATAGAAACAAAAGATGCCATAGAAAATTTCAAAATTCATACCTTAAGAGGTTCAAAAGGATCGTGATGATTTATGACATGGAGCTCCTTCTTGTAGTTCTCATTCAATCCTTCAAATATAGTGATAAATAACTTATCCAGAATGTCTAATATGTGCATCCCACTCATAATTAAAAATAAAGTAAAAATATAACATTTTATTTTTGGCATCTTAATAGCACCAAAAAATATATAGAAAATACATCTTTGACATTAAAGATATAGAAGACTAAAACAACAAAAAGTTACCCCACCTCAAAATAATGCCATTTTCTTTCCATTTCTAGATCAAGCCATGTAACACAATTTCCTGTGTGTAAATGAATCTTATGTAGGCCTAAATATTATGTAGGCCTAAATACAGGGCCAATTTCAAAGACTCTTCCAAAGTCTACACATATTGGCATCTGTTTGTGTAGTTGTGGTGACTAGGATAAACAAGCAGGTTGTCCTTTGTAATTCAATTTGAAGACAAAAGAACCTCCTTCACTAGATCTAGCAATCAATTTTGGTGTACAAATCCTTCACAGATTAAAAACTACTTGAAAAGTTGCCCCATGCAAAACAGCATTGGTAATCTTCTAGTAATTACTGAGTGCATATCCCACAACTTTGATGTAGATTCTAAGCCAGAATGATGAGATAATAAGCAAAGGATAACTAAGAGTGGTTATTTTTACAACCTCATGTATGTTCATTGTTGGGTGCCAAACTTCTCTATAGAATAACAAGACCCTCTATAACTTCCCTAACAATTATTGACATATCATTTGGCCATTTTAAGAACCTTCTTTTTCCTTCTAATTGGCATGTGGGTTCTATAGGTATTACAGTGGTTCATGATGCTCTTGTGATTAACACTTAACACGCATGATAAATTAGCCTTTTTTCCTTATTTTGACTCCATTGACATGTTTTGGCTGGGATGTATCACCTTGCCCATAGGAATTGGATTGGTTGTTGTGTGAAGCTTAAGAGCATACAGGTATGATGAAATAGACAAAGCTTCAAGTCCTAAGTTTTAGTGGTCCACCGTTGGAACTGTTAGAATATGAATATCATACCAAGGTTGGAGTAGTGGACAAAGCTTAAATAGCTAAGTATGGAGCATAATGGTTGCTTGTTGATTGTTTCAAAAAAAAATTCCAATGTAGCATGCCTATTGCTCTTTATTCACCAAGTTGTGGAGGTGTCAACGTCTATGTCTCTTACCCGAATACCTCCTGCAAGTAATAAAACGTGTTGTTGCTACTCCTATATAAACCCCCTTTCCCACAATAATATACCCTTCTCCACGATAATATAACCATCCTTCCAAGAAATTTCCTACCAATAAACCCTCCAGGAGAGTGCACACCCTTGATAACGCGTTCTTAGGTCAATAGGAAAATATTTATGTTGCTTTGATCCCCACCTGAACTTAACTGACTAAGGACCTAGCTATTCCAAGGCAATGGAAGAGAAGGGACTCTTTCTTAAGGATACCCAGCAATGATAATTATTCATGAATGGAGGAGAAATGCATTTGGATTTTTATGCCAAAAATAAATCCCCTTTCCCACAATAATATACCCTTTCCAATGAGAATATACCCTTCTCCACGATAATATAACCATCCTTCCAAGAAAGTTACTACCAATAAACCCTCCAGGAGAGTGCACACCCTGGATAACGTGTTCTTAGGTCAGTAAGAAAATATTTATGTTCCTCTGATCCCCACCTGAAGATGACTGACTAAGGAACTAGCTATTCCAAGGCAATGGAAGAGAAGGGACTCTTTCTTAAGGATACCCAGCAATGATAATTATTCATAAAGGGAGGAGAAATGCATTTGGATTTTTATGCCCTCAACCGTTTGGATCCTGATCTAGGATCATCATTAGGACACCGATAAGGCTCACATAAGCTGATCCATACTTCAAGTATTAATAAAAATTCTTCCAATAGAGCCGACCTGGATAAGTATAATATAATAAGGTTTTAAGAACAATCCTTTTATTAGAGCCAAACTGAGTTCTATTAATATGATTAGGGTTTTTATGTAAATTTTGAGCTCAACATTATATTATTTCCTGCGAAAATTTTGTAGTCTTCGCCCTATTAGTGGGATTCTACACCTCACTTAATTTTGTACGATCATCCCTCCCTATTGATAGTCATCCGTTGTTTGAGTGAAGTTCGATTTCTAGGGTTTAGCTGATCTTTATTTTGAAATGATTTCCTTCCACAATGCGCAATGTTTTTGTCATTTTCTATGCAAATCTGGTGAATATTCATGTGTGAATGCTCGGGCTAGTGCTATGGATAAAATCTACTGTGCTTGACCCTGCTAACCCTGCTCACCTGTCCCCACCCTGTCCTATGCACATTCATTCAATTGGGACCCCATAATACTGGAGTTAAATCTCTCAAGCACCATCTTGAAGAACTAGAAGAATAGGAATAGCCTCTAAGAGATAAAATTTGGAAGTTCTTCGAAAACAAAGGAAAATAACCTATTGTCACATTCATGGCAAACCCTTAGGATATGATTTACAATTGTTGAAATTTTAAGTAGAAAATTCACATGAAGCATAATCTGTGATTATGATTGTTTGGTATTTATGTTCTAATTCAGTGTTGGATGTTGTTATTAATTATTCTATGAGTTAGAAGATGTCAAACCTCTGTTAAGTCTCCCCAAATTGTCTTGCAATGAAGTGACTAAGCAGGAACTTGTTGGGCATTCATTTCATGTTAGTTGCTCTATTTTTTTGGTTTCTCTAATAATGAGAACGATGAAAAGAAAATAAATAATTGAAGAAAGGAAAATCATGGCATTGAATACAAAGAACAAGGATGTGTTCATGCTTCAATTTTGATTTTGCGAAAATTACTACACTTCTCCTCCACTCACAATCACATTTTCTCTTGCTAGTACTAACTGCCATCAACATTGATTTCGAGGTGCAGCCTTATTGATGAGATTTCAACCAAAATTCACCAAAATGCATTTTTGGTATGTGAAATGTATCAAGCTTATATATTCATGATCAAAATTTGCAACGTTTTTTTTCCAGGCTTACAAGAAAGTTCAGAATTTAAATTCCATAGCAAGAGTAAAACATTAAGAGGTCTTCTATTAAAATAGTGGTCGTGGTGGAGGAATTTGGAGTCCTCTTTGTCCAAATGGTCGTTTCAGAGAGTGTTTTTGTAAAATAACGATCGCGGAGGTCTATTTCTTTTGTAGAGCAGGTGAATTTGTGTAAATAATCGGGGAGCTAGGCTAAATTCAACGTGCCGTGGATAAATTAGTTCATCCAAAGGTGTTCGGAGGATGTTTTTCTTAAATCTCAAGGAAGGAAGTTTTGCACAAAATAAGATTAGATGATCTGTGTTTACCATTAAAATTAGAGCCTCTGGAGAAAATCGGCCATGGATAACTGAGAAATCAACAGTTATAGAGGCTCATTAAATTTAAAATTTCAGCTACCCTAGGAAGTGAAATGTTGAAACAAAAGGAGTCTGGAAGCACTTCAAAGGTAGAGAGGAAGCTAAACAGGAGGAAACTAGTTTATAAGAAGATATTAAACTAAAGAAGCATGTTAGGTGAAGAATTTAGATATTTATTGGGGAACGCAGCTTAATTTAGCTATTTGCAGGAAGGAAAATCCCAGATGATTGAGATTTTAACTTTTAACATTTAAATCGAATAAAAAGGAAATAAAATGGGATTTATTTGCACGAAGACTATTTTTGTTGAGATAAGTTCTACACTTGAATGAGCATAACATTGGAAATACTAGGAAGAAGAAGCTATTGATCTGGTATTGATCTAGCAGAGTATCGTGGAATGAAGGAGCTTTGTGATTTCCCACGGAGGGAGACAGTTTTTGGAGTTGTTTCAGCATGGGAATCATCATCAAAATAGAAATATATGTATGAGAAATGATGAAAACCCGAGTAGGAGGGTCAAAGACAACACGAGTTAAATTTCATTGCTCAGGAAGCTTATGGGGAATGTTAGAAATCGAATGGCTATGTAGCCATTCTATTCTTCTTGGCTTATACTACTTTGAGTGATCTGTGAAATGAGGGAAGGGCGTACCCATATATTAATTTAGGACCTAATTATGTGAGATATATATTCTACATAAAAAGGAATCCTGCATGTTCATTCTTTTGAGACTTCGGCACCTTGTTTCAACAATAATTATGGTGACACTATCACAATGAAGCCAATGGGTGTTTTATTCTTGTACATATATTGATATGGATTATTGTTTTTGATCATTCCAACCTTTCAGGCCCTTTCTAGTGGGAGACCACTCGCTCCTACCCTTTTCACATACATGTTTAATGCCAAAATGCCAAGTTAAAACGTGTAGTTGTTTATCCTAGGTCTACCCTTAACTTCGTTTCTCTAGAGTCTGTCATTAAATGGGAAATCATAGTTGCATGATTGCTACACTCCTTCACTCTTGAAATCTAGAATTGGCTTGAAGAAATACCTTCACTCATGAGCTATCTTACTCAGAAAATCTAGTCTCCTAAACGAACTTTAGGGAAGTTAGCCTAGGATTCCTTCAGATGGTTACAAACAGGTCTACACAGTTCCATTAAATGTGGTTCATAAAAATACAAGCATAGAATGATAAACTTAGTTTCAAAGTATCTTACTGAGGCACGCTAGAACACACGGGAAATCCCAACTAATGCCTGAACCATGGTTGGGATTATAATATCTTTATTTTAAATAATCCCAATTTTATTTTAGGTGGGCCTAGATGACCAGATCTGGATATGAACTGGCGGGTCTGGGATTCTCATCCAAAGGAATATGTTTACAAATTTTTCTATCCACGGCAGTATTGAATGATTCCTAATTAAGTGTAGGAACAAATAGATTTATGCGTTAGAACAGTAATCCATACTTAGTACCATATTTCATAACCTTAGTTAATTTTATTGCCATGTGTGCCTTATTACACTATAGTTTGGACTATGTAACTTTAATTGTCCAAATAACAACTTTTGAGAGTGTTCACACCTATTTTGAAGCAACCTAGCTCACTCAAACTCCTATTTTGTCCATAAGTGTGCCCTCATTAAATGCAGGAGAGCTCTCCTTCCTAGAAATGGGGAATGCCTGTTGACTTGGAGCACTTGAGTGGATTTAGCTCATTTTTTGCTAGATTTGGAGCATTTAATGACTCCTTGGACCTCCCACACACCACTATTTGCTCACCCATGGATTCCTTGGCCTCATTTATGACCCATCATGCTTCCTCCATGTTCACACAAAAATTCGTGACTATTTGGGCTGATTAGGATTGATTTTGACCCACCTAGGGGGGATTGAGACCAACTTGGCAAGTTAACATTGTACAATCATTTTGGGCTCTCTATGGCTCTCGAATTTCTCTATTATGTAATATAAACCTGTTCTAAACATTCACATGTTAGGAAATCTGATAATGCCATGTTTTAGTTCACATTATGTGTAAATTTGTCTCATTTTCAAGCCTTTTCACTAGTTATTGCAAATATTTCGATTTTGTGAGGTTCTCTATAGCTCCAAGATCTTACTTTGGATCAAAATACTCACATGGTATCAGAGCCTTGTGGAGTTAGTGAGTTGCAGATCAATAATGTGCATTGAGCTGCATTCTTGAGAGAATTTCTAGATAAAGATTGAGTGTTTTTTTGCAGGTTGTTTAGCAGTTTTCTCACCATCAATGCAAGCAGAAATGGAAGCTAACCAAATGTTGCTCACTCCTTTCAATTTATTCGATTGGAAGGATGAAATTGTCATCAAAATGAGATCTAAGGGTCTCTAAAGAGTAACCATGGGCATAGAAGTGGAGCCAAACTCTGTTGTGGAGAAATCAAAGTACTACAATCGACTTGATGAAGCACATGGATTGCTATGCCTGAGCATTTCGAGGGAGTTATTGTTTCATACAGACAGTTTGAAAACCCCAAATGAAGTGTGGGTGAAGCTCGAATCACTCTTTGGGAAAACTGATGAACTGAGAGGCCATCAACTTGAAAACGAGCTCATTAGCTTGAGCCCAGCGCATTTTGAAGCCATCCAGGAGTTCTTCACCAAATTCAAGTCATTAGTGCTGCAGCTGCAACAATGTGGAATTGTTAAGAAGGAAGAACAATTCATATTGTCTATCCTTTTCAAGCTAGGGCAGAGTTCTGAGTGTTTGTAAGCACATTTCATTTTTCCAAAATAACCCTTCGAAACTAGCAAATGACATCACCACCAACCTTCATGGAGTGTCTTACTCAGGAGCAAGACAAGCTAGTTCAAATGGGCACCATCAAATTGAAAGATCAAGCCTTGGCCATGGGTGTTTCGAATGCCTCCAAGGGAAAGAAGGAAAAGAGTTCGAAGCAACCAGAGAAGAGGAAGTTTGACAAAACAAAATCTGATGATGGGGGTTTGAATCCTTCCAAGGAGAAGGAAAAGAAGGGAAAAGAGAAGATAAAATGCACCTATTGTCACAAGGAATGGCATCTAGAGAGCTCATACATGAAGAAAACCATTGACACAATGGCGCAGCTGCTGGAGAAAAACAACATCCTTGTCCCAGATGGTGCAAAGAAGAAATATGGCACCTCAAATCTTGACAGCAAGGAGAAATGTCATGCTTTGGTAGCAGGTACTTCAAATTCCTCATCCTTCATTGTTGATTCAGGGGCTTCCAGGCATATGTTTTCATCTAGAGAGCTCTTCTCATCTATGCATTCGAATAGTGGTCCAACAGTTCGAATGGGAGATGACTCTAAGATCCAGACCAAAGGGATTGGTAGGATCGATTTGGAGCATGGTTATTTCAGTGATGTGCTCTATGTACCTTCGTTGGCTGCAAATTTGATATCAGTGTATCAAATGACCCGTACAGGAGAAGCCAAGAGAGTAACATTTACTCATGATTTGGTAGAGATCTCAGAAATTTCTTCAAACCAAGTCTTGGCAGTTGGGTATGCAAACCACCAACAGAGGATGTACAAGTTCTCAAATTTCCTCCCTTGTTCTAGTGACCAAGCACTTCACGCTCATGCCAATGAGACATCCAAGCTATGGCATGAAAGATTTGGCCATATGAACTACAAGTATCTCCAAACATTGCACAAAGATGAGATGGTGGAAGGGCTTCCTGAAACCAAATCTTCAAATGGAGCTTCCATTGTTTGTGTGATTCAGAAACATCTAGAATGCAGCTATTAGAAGGGAGTGGCAAGGAGAGCCACTCAACCACTTCGATTGGTACATTCAGATCTCATTGTTCCTCTACCCATGCCATCCTATGGTGGATCAAGGTATGTACTCGCATTCATAGATGACTACTCTCTATTCTGCTGGGTTTACAACCTCAAATTAAAATCTGAAGTGTTTGAGCAATTGAAGATTTGGGAATAAGATAAAAATCCTTAGGACTGGTAATGGAAAGGAGTATGTGAACAAAAAAATTCAGCACCTTTGTGAGGAATGTGGCATCCAAATGCAACATTCAATCCCCTACACACCATAGCAAAATGGTGTGGCAGAGAGGAAGAATAGGTCTCTCAAAGAGATGGCTACTTGCATAATTGAAGCTAGGGATATAATCCCTAAGCTATGGGACGAAGCCATCAATTGTGCTGCACACATTCAGAACAAAGAATTTAACAAATCAGTCAAAGGTAAAGCACCCTATGAGGCATGGTTTGGCCAAAAACCAAATGTCTCAAATTTCAGGATTTTTGGGTCTAGAGCATGGGCTCAAATTCCATCAAAAAAGAAGAAGGCTTTGGAACCACAGGGCAGAGAATGTATCATGGTTGGTTATGGTGAAGACACAAAGGGTTACAAGCTCTTTGACACATCCACACTCAAAAATTTCATTGAGAGAAGTGTGCAATTCGAAGAAGAGCCAATTCCTGATTTTGAGCTTGCACTAGGGGAATGCTCATCTCCTCCACACCTTAATGAAGTAAGTGATGATTCAAGTTCTGAATTTTATGATTTGCTTAAGATGACATGGATGAAGATTACATTGTTGTAGATGAGTCACCATCAAGGCCCAAGTGGGATGAAAAAATCATACAAGCTGCAAGTGAATTTGCAGGTAATCCCCAAGAGCCTAGGAAGACTAGATCTCAAACAATCAATCCTTCCTTTGAAAATGAAAGTGCACTTGCTGATCACTGTTATATGATGATTGTATCTGATCCAACATCTTATCAGGAAGCTTACCATGATCCAAGGTGGAGATCAGCAATGGAAGAAGAATTCCATTCTCTCCAAGAGAACAAAACATGGAGTTTGGTGCCTCTTCCTCCCAAGAGGAAACTTGTGCAATGTAAGTGAATTTTTCGAACCAAACCTATGGCTGATGGTTCTGATCTGAAATATAAGGCTAGTTTCGTGGCTAAGGGTTAATCACAAATCCATGGTGTGGATTATACCAAGACCTTTGCACCGGTTGCAAAGATGGACTCAATTAGACTAGCTCTAGCCATGGCAGCTAGTAAGGGTTGGCAAGTTCACCATATGGATATTAAAAGTGCATTCCTACATGGTGATCTATAGGAAGAGATCTATATGCAAAAACCTGAAGGTTTCCAAGAGGATCCCTCACTTGTTTGCAGGTTGAAGAAGTCACTTTATGGACTCAAGCAAGCCCCAAGGGCTTGGTATGCTAAAATGGATGTCTTTTTGCTCTCAATTAGTTTCATTCAATGCAAGTCTGATCCAAATGTATATTTGCAGAAATGTGATGATATTTTGAATTTCATTGTACTGTTTGTAGATGATCTTTTAATTATAGGGATCTGCAACAAATAAACTGGCTCAATTAAAGCATCTTTGCACAATGAATTTTCCATGAGCGACCTAGGATTGCTAAGGCAATTTCTGGGTTTGTAAATTGAGCAAACTGAAAGAGGTATATTGCTGAGTCAACCAAAGTATGCTTCAAACATGTTATTGAAGTTTAAAATGGCTAAGTGTAAGGCATCCAAGTGCCCATTCCTTTCAGGCATAAAACTAGGTGAATTTGATGACTCTCCATTGGTGGGTTGCACACTCTACAGGTAGCTAGTTGGTAGTTTGTTGTACCTTACACATACAAGGCATGATTTTTCTTATGTTGTAAGTGTTTTAGAAAGGTATATGAAGCAGCCACATGAGATCCATTGGAAGGCAGCCAAAAAGATCCTTCAATATGTCCAAGGAACAAAGAGTTTTCGGGTACACTATGCAGCTGGTTTGTCACTACAACTAGTTGGATTTTCTAATTCTGATTGGGATGGAGATCCCATTGATAGAAAGTCCACTTCAGGTTTTTATTTCATGTTTACTGAAGGTCCCATTTTCTGGTCATGTAGGAAACAACACACTATTTCACTTTCATCAGCAGAGGCCGAGTACAGGGAAGCAGTGAATGTAACCACACAGTGTGTTTGGTTGCAAGGTATTCTTCGGGAATTTGGTGTTGCTATTGATTCTCCAACCAAGATTTGGGTGGACAATCAAGGTGCCATCAAGATATCTATTGATCTAGTTCATAGGTAGAGAACAAAGCACATTGAAATCCATATGCACTACATTCGGGGATTGATGCATGATAGAGTGATTTCCTTGCAGTATTGCCCATCCACCGAGCAAACTGCTGATATTTTCACCAAGTGTTTTACTGAGAAGACCTTCACTCAATTGAGAGCTTTGATTGGAGTGAGTGATGAATGGTGATTATTGCAATTTTATTGTAGGTTCAACCCTATGTCCATTTTAGAGGGAAGATTTTATCCCATGAGGTTTTCCTTCTTGTCCTCAATTTACATGGACAAATAAAATTTACGTTTTGTAATGAGGTGACTTGATCCTTTGTTGCTAAGGCCTCCCACTTAAAATCCATGAGTTATACTAAGTCCTGGTTAAGGGGGGGTGTTAGAACAGTAATCCATACTTAGTACCATAGTTCATAACCTTAGTCAATTTTTGTTGCCATGTGTGCCTTATTACACTATAGTTTGGACTAGGTAACTTTAATTGGCCAAATATCCACTTTTGAGTGTGTTCACACCTATTTTGAAGCAAACTAGCTCACTCAAACTACTGTTTTTTCCACAAGTGCACCCTCATTAAATGCAGAAGCGCTCTCCTTCCTTGAAATGGGGAATGTCTGTTGACTTGGAGCGCTTGAGTGGATTTAGCTCATTTTTTGCTAGATTTGAAGCATTTAATGACTCCTTGGACCTCCCACACACCTTTATTTGCTCACCCACACATGCCTTGGCCTCATTTATGACCCATCATGCTTCATCCATTTGCACACAAAAATTCATGATTGTTTGGGCTAATTAGGATTGAGTTGGACCCACCTAGGGGGGATTCAGGCCAACTTGGCAAATTAGCATTGTACACTCATTTTGGGCTCTTTATGGCTCTCAAATTTCTCTATGATGTAATATAAACCTGTTCTAAACATTCACGTGTTAGATAGTCTGATAATGCCAAGTTTCAGTTCACATTGTGTGTAAATTTGTCTCATTTTCAAGCTTTTTCACTGGTTATTGCAAATATTTCGATTTTGTGAGGTTCTCTATAGTTGCAAGATCTTAGTGTGGATCAAAATACTCACATTATGAAAATAGATAGGAGGCAAGGTCCATCTATATGAATACAGAGTCTGAGATGTCAGAAGAATTTTGGTGTGTTTCTTTTCGATAAATTGAAAACACAACAAAACAAGTGAGTAGAATATTTCACAGAGAAGAGGTGTTTAGAATTGATGAAAAGGCTATGACATAGGTTTGTATTCCAAGTATGCCAAAAACCCTGACCTAAAACCCCTAAAATGCTTCCACCCATGTCTTTGTAGAAGCCGAATCAAAAGGTACCAGACTTTTGCCAAAATATCAATAAGGGATAAAGAAGCATCGAAATTGATTAAAGGTAAAGTGAAAAATAATTGCATACCTTTGCAAGGACTGAAAAACTCCAAAAAGTTGAGAATATACGATCATAATCCAGGAAGAAACAGAAACGTAGGTTCCCTTCCATTATTTTCACGTTGCAAACTGGGGAAATTTTTTTACAAGTTTGTTGGTTTTCACAAATCCTAGGCTAGTGTTGGTTGGAATGAATAGCTTCAACTTTGATAAGTTTTGAAATTTTAAGGCACGGAGAACTAACATTCCAATCATTCTTCCATTTTGGAAGATCGGCTGACTTGAGATAAAAGGAAGCTTATTCTGTTTCTGGTGTTGACGAATTGATAGGAAGCTCATTCTGTTTCCGTTGTTGATGAATTGATAGGAGGGTTCTCCAAGGGGCAATATGTCTCTAAAAAAAATCTCCCATTCAATTCTTGCTATTGATGAACAACCCAATGGGCAATATGTTCTCTTGACTCTAGTTGTTGGTTGGTGGTAATAAGCTTCATTTTAATGTGGCGTATTAACATATAGAAGTTAAATACAATAGTCCATAGTATGAGATTAATGAATACAATGCTCTATGCTCTTCATATGGTATGGATCCCACCAAGGTACTGACCCCACCTATTGCCTCTTTTCCTTTAAAGATAAAAAAAATAGCAGTTTAAAGAGACGAACCTAACATGTCCGACTATATATTATTTATATCTTGCTTATAGTACAATGATAAGGGTGTATGATCTCACCTTCCAAGATTGAGATGGCCTAGCTACTTATCTAGTTACAATGGTAAATGGAAAATGACTTAATGGAGTGAAGATACAAATGGAAGAAGAGAAGTAACAATAGTTTGATAATGGCAAGACCTAGTGCCTTTGAGTTAGTGATTTTGTTGGGCTATAAGGTCAAGTTTATCATCCAATACGATTGAGAATATTAAAGAAAGAGTTGATGTTGATGGCAATCTTCTTCATCTTTGCTAGCACAAATTTGTAGTCCTCCTTTTCTCCAAGCAGAGTGCGGTGACAAGAAACGTATAATTAGAAGCAAAGTGTGCTCCTCACTTTCTCCCCTTGGAATTCTTATTATTTTTATAGGTTGACAGAGAAAAAGCTTTGTCTCTTTCTGGCTATGCCACGGATTCCAACACATGCATTCCTCCCGCACTGGAAACAACCATTAAGATTCCCTTCATCAATATCATCATGTATTTTTTAATCTATCTAGTTGCTTCTCGTTGTGGTTCGTTTTCTATTAGCTGCCAAGATGAGTTGTTGCTCATCCTATGATCACACTAGTCATCAAGCAAACCATGATGGAGCTGTTGATGGTTGTCAATGGTTGCCACTACTGTCAAATGTCATTGCAGAGGAGGATTGCCACTTTCTTCAGCGATATTTAACCGTTGGCAGGGATAAGCTGCTTGCAGCTGAATCTTGTTGATTTATATGGAGAAAATTATTTTAAAACTAAAAAGATAATTTTTTCATATTTAAAAATTCTAATATTAAAATGGATTTATATTAATTTAATATATCATAATCTTATAATCTTATTAAAATGGATCTGTATTAATTCTAAATATTATAATATTTATGATAACGGGGTATTTATAAAAGATTGATGCCTTTTACTAATATAATGGTTGATTTGTTGTGATATTGGCCTTTAACCTTCCCTCTTGGGAAAAAATATTAAAAAAAATATCGTATTGGAAAAAGGGCCTAAATAATTTGTGCCTTGGAATTGTTTTTTTAATATATATAAATTAAGGATTCTATTAAAAAACTAGCAAAATGTACAGAGAAGAAGAAGTCAAGTGGGTGAAAAGCAAGAGACCAATTGTCCACTCACAACAACCATACCCAACACTTGAGCAAAATATAGGCACATGTCCACTCACTAAACACACTAGTGAAAACTAAGAGTTATGCAAAATCCCTTATAGATCGGGGGTTATGGCCATAAAAACCAACCAGAGAGAAAATCGAAACTATTAAACAAAACAAAGGGCTAAACTTGAAGAGTTGTTTATTTAAATATAATATAAAATTAAAAATTTAATAATCAAAATAAAATTTAAATTAAAAACAAAAGATAAAAAAACATTGCCATTGCACAAGGTAAGACTTACAGAATTTTCTTTTACACCATTAACAATTTATTTATACAATGTCAATGTGAGGAAATATCATAATCATGGTAACTCTTCTTTAAAAAAAATTTAAAACTTAGGCATTAATTTTAGAACTTTCAAACTTAGGCGTGAAAAGAACCATGATGAATGGATGCATATGGAGAATTAATTAAGGTTGTGAAATTGACAAAATTTAGCTAACAAGACATAAAATAAACGAACTTGCCGAAACTTTTACAGACTATCAAGAAGGTCAAACGATGATGGTTTTGTTCAAACAAAATATGAACATGGCCAATATGATGAGCCAAACACAATGACACCAACTTTACGACATGGTAGTGCAAAGAGGGAAAGACAACAAATATCCAAGACTCGACTCAACCGCACAAAGGATAATACGAAAGCAAAAATGGTGAAATAAGATATGGACATGATAAGCGCATCCACCTCGACGTGATAGTATAGATGAAACACTCTTGCAAAAAATTTCAGTAGGTTCGCCTATGACATCATGTTTCGACACTAGCGCGTGTCTTTGGATCCATGTACAATGTTACAATTTACTAAATTTTAACACTGCCGATGGATATAGAGACCCCCTTTTAGGGGGTCTCTGAATCCATCTCCAGTGTTAAAATCTTGTAAATTGTACAAATTCATTGTTAAAATTGTAATTAATTTTCATTGTCGGAGTGACATAACTAAAAATGACCAAATAAGTAACCAATTGTTATGTGGTCATTTTTAGTTTAGTTGTTATCACGTGACCAAATTGGTCATTTATCTTGGTCATTTTTAGTTTAGTTATTATCCCATGACCAGATTGGTCATTTATCTTGGTCATTTTTAGTTAGCTCACTTAAAATTTCTAAATTTTGGTCATTTATCCCTTGAAAAAATTGTGGTGACCAATTTTTTTGGTCACCTGGTCACTTATCTCTCATTTTGTACTAGTGCTTCTTCAACCACATTATCATGATATAATTATTAGAAGAGATGTTAAATTTGATGAAAATCTATTGGCGTGTAATCCTAACTTGGTGTTTGTGCCATCTTGGGCCTCTGAGCCTAATTCGATGCTTGTGCCTTCTTCTACTCCCAACTCCATGGAAAGTATTCCAATTCTAGGGTCTGATGATGACAGTGAGGATCAAAATCCACCTCAGCATGCTCATTTTCCTCTAGTTGCACCAACACAATCGCATCTTCAATGGGTCCGTTTAGCATGTGAAGCAGCTGGTGATTTTGACATGGTAATTTGTAGGAGGTAATTTATATGGAAGAACCTGCTGGCTATGTTCAGAATGACTTTAGCCTTATATGTCGCCTTAAAAAATCCTTTTATGACCTTAAGCAAGCCCCTCGAGACTCATATTCCAAAATGGATAGCTTTCTCCTTGATACGGGTTTTTCGAGATGTCATTCTCACCCTATTGTCATTCTTACTGGTAGCGACCCTAAGATTTTAACCCAAGTGAAATCGAGTCTTAAGAAAAAATGTGAAATGACATACTTAGGACATTTGTATTATTTTCTTGGTCTCCAAGTCTTGCAAATCAAAGAAGGAATCTTTCTTTCTGAGTCTAAGTATGCTTGTGACCTACTTCGTCATTTTCACATGGCAGATTGTAAACCAACTCCCTCTCCCTTCTTGTTTGGAGACAAAATTTCTACCACTTGCACTTCACCCGAGGTTGATGCCACCCTGTATCACCAACTTGTTGGTAGTCTCTTATACTTGACTCATACCCGTCCTAATGTTTCCTTTGTCATTGGTCATGTTGCCCGCTATATCCAAACACCCCATGAAAGTCATTCGAATGTAGAAAAAAGAATACTTCAATATATTCAGGGTAAATTTCAGCTTGGGATTCATTATAGTGCAGGGGGGACTCCTTTGTTTGTTGGTTTAACTGATTCAAAATTGGTTGGCGATCCTCATGATCCGAATTCTATTGCAGGTTATGTTTTTAGTGTGGGTTCTAGACCTATCTGTTTTCAGTGTGGGTTCTAGACCTATCACTTGGGATTGTAAGAAACGATAAAATATTGCTCTCTCTTTAGTATAAGCATAGTATCGTGCAGCAATTAATGCTAGTCAAGAAGTTTTATGGCTTCGACAGATCCTTCTAAAGTTTGGATTCCAACAACAATATCCAACTTCACTTTGGTGTGACAATCAAAGTGCCATCAAACTTTCTAAATATCTAGTTCAACATCAACGTAGCAAACACATTGAGCTACATATTCACTTCATAAGAAATATTTTTCATGATCACGTTCTTGAAGTGCTCTTTTTCCCTACACATGATCAAGTTGCAAACATATTCACCAAATCTCTTAGAGAAGCGAAGTTTTCTAAACTTCGATCTACTTTAGGATTTCAGGAACTTTCCATTAAGAGGGGATAGGCTCCAATGCCTCCTTCCTTCTCCTAATGGTGTCACTTTTTCAAATCCGTCAATCCTATCCTAAGTTATTCCTAAGGGGGGATGTTAGGATATTTAGACACTTAGGATTTAGTTAAGATCAACTTGTTATAATATATCCATTAGGAAAAGTGTGTTTCTTTAGTATGCATTAGTATGCATTTGTAAATATCTAATCTAACGGTCACGATATGTTCTAGACATAGAGTGATCCCACTGTTAGCACTTAGATTTTATTCTGATTGTAAGAAAATAAGACCTAAGGTAACCTATTTCAAACCAAGCTTTTGGTAGAAAACTCAGCCATTTTTCCACCAGAGAGGGCTCTCTCACGATATATATTGAAAGACTGAAATATATAAAAGTTCTCTCAAAATTTCTCAAAAGGATTTTCTGGTTGAAAAGGAAAACAAGAAACGTTGGGCATGGAGTCAAAGTTTTAGATATATAATATGCCAGTAAGAGACTTATACCAAACAAATTTACATAGAGGCAAGATAGCAATCATATCATAATCAATTTGATTTTTTCAGGGGGTATAGAAAGAAGTAATGACATTCCATCAACAAAAGGCATCTAACTGGGATGAATCCATTGTCAACTTTGGAGAAAATAGTGAATATTTAAATGCGATAAAGCGAGGCATAACCAGTATGAATCTTGAATTATTTCAAGTGTTCATTTAAATATAGAAGAAAAACATAATGGAAGATATAACAAAGAAAGTGAACATGCACATATAAAGATAAAGGAAAAACATACTGTAAAACTGATCAACACATGAATCTCTGGTCTCAAAAGATGGGTACTTTCACTGTACTGCCTTTATTTATCAAAAATAGACTTCAAAACATATTCTGTCTCTCAAAAAATTTCCAACCCTTTCAACAATGACTCTCATTGTTTTTATACAAAATTCGGAAGAAGCTTGACATAACTGCTTCTTCTAACTAATAACTGAAAATACTTTAAATTAAAAGATAACTGTCTTTGAGCAATAGATAACTGTCTCCAAATAATATTACAAATTTAAAATAAAAGTATCTTTTTGCCACTTGGAAAAAATTGTGAATATCATCTTTTCGCCACTTGGCAAGAGTTTTGAATGCATCTATGAATGGACAGAATATCTTGTCCTTCCATATTTGTCCACATAATTCCACTGGTCGACCATGGGTAAATCATAGTTGGTCATTTCTTTTACCAAGACTCGCATTTCAACATGACCTGCATAAGAAACAAGAAGAAGATTCTCACAGGTTGAGATTATCATATTTAAAATTTCAAAGTCCTCTGCTATTTTCTCCATTAAAATTTTTCCTGTAAGCATATGATCCAACTGCTGGAACTTTCTATGATCCATCCTTATGTCAAACAGCAACCTCTTATACTCATTAGGAGGAATTAATTCATTCTTTTCATTCCAAAAAGCAGGGAATCCTTTGTTTACTAATTTTTCAAATTGCTTCTTGAACTTTACTACTTCTTCCCGTATTTCTCCAGCTTTAGCTTCAATATTTTCAACATGCAAGTACTTCCCCAAGATCCTTCTGGCCCATGTGATGACTGAAATTATGTTCATTATATTCATGGTTGTCAGGTCTACTTCAGTTAAACTGTTTAAAAATGTCATTGCTTTCTGGGCTACTTCTTTTGGCTTTTTATTTAAGTTCTCCCTGACTGCTCTGCAACTTTCGAAGGCATCTTTGACTACCTTTTCTTTGACTCTTATATAATCCATATATGGTCTTAGTTTTTCAACTTCCTTTATAATTTGGTCCCATACCATGTGTTTGCAACCTTGCATAGCAGCTTGCCCTGTCACATGAGCTGCTAATCCTTTATTATTATCACTTAATTCCTGATTCCTTGTCTGCAAAGTTTTTATCTCCTTATTTTTAATTTTATTTTCTTCTTTCAGCTTCTGTATTTCCATCTTCAATTCTTTGATTTCTCCTTCCTTCAAACTTACTTGGGACATGGCTTGTAAAATACCATCTACTCCAGTTTTGTCTTCATCTGTGGCTGTTTGTACTTGTTGCTGACCACTTTCTGCTAATATTTTCCTTGTTTCCTCCAACTGTTCTTCTAAAATGACTTTCTCTTTTTCCCAATGATCTTTTTCATCAGAAAGCTTTAACATTTTTGTAGTAACATCGTTTACTTCATTAGATAATTCTTCTTTTTCTTTTTCCAGTATTGTTAATTCTGCTCCTTGGATAAGTACAGTGTCTGGAATGTTTAGCTTTCGTCTTAACATCACGATCGTATCATCTTTTTCTTTGAGCAATTTTGTTGCTGCATCTCCGTCTTTATTTATCAAATTTACTTGCAATGTTTTAATCTGTTGCTGTCAAGACTTATTTTCTGCCTTCTCTTGTCTCAACTGATTATTCAATTTATCCAGTGAATTTTTTAATTTGTCTGCCTTCAATATTGCCCCCAAATAATCCAAATATATAACTTCTCCCGTTTGTCTGTGTAATAAAATTTTATCTGGGGCATTTATTTTAGACAAATCAACTTTCATCTCTGAAATCTTATCTTTTGTGACAGCTGAAAATTTCAAGGAATTTTCTCTGACATTTCTACTAGTAAATAAACTTACTTCAGTATTGGATATATTTCTAACTTTTTGAAACAGCTAACTGGTTTGCTTAGAGGATTCCTATTTATTCTGACTATGTTCATTAAATACCTCCATCATATTCTGGGGTCTATTTACATCGCCCTCTACTAGGGTTTCTTCAATACTGTATTCTTTAACCGTGACCTCTGGTAATTTTTCTTCAATTCTTTTTGCCTCTTCTGAAATTGCTATCAACTCTTGTTCATTTATTTTCAGCTTTTTTCCTCTTTCTGTTCTTTCATCCTCAATGTTCATTACATCCTGTATGGGTCTCTTAAACCCCACCAATGCAGTATTCATTGTGTCTTCCGTCTCTGTTGTTGTATCTGTCAATGCCATTTCTTTGTCATGTGCATCTGAAATGATTTATTCTTTATACTCCATCCAATTGGCTCTGTCAGACATTCCTTCAATCATCTGATGGTTCAGTGCTTTGATGCGATGATATGTTCTCCGTTTTGATATTATGTTCAACGGATCATACTCAATAGCCATATCTGTCTCAAAACTCATATCTTTAAATAACTTCTCTATATACACAGCAGTATTTTTATTCTTTATTGTGAATGGACCAAGTGTGAACGGATATTTAAAGTCTGTTGCTTGTTTGTAAACCAAAAAATTGTTATCTTCAACAATCAACTTTTGTCTCAGGAATTCCAAAGCAAAAACCCTTAAGGTAAGAAAAGATGGTAAAACATAAGGTTTATGTTTGAATCCGTATAATCTGATTACTGTACTATCCTTTGACAAGAACCAATCTCCGGTCGTGTACTCTGTACTCAATTGCATGCATACCTGCATTTCTGGTAATACTCTAGGCAAATTTTTACCAAAGATCATTCTGTAAATCTGTGAGAGCATGAAATTGATGTAATTGAACATGTTATTTTCTAATAAAGTCGTGAAAATGATTTATGGGAACTGCAACTCTTCTTGACTGGATATCATAATCATTTTCATCAAAAAAGATTGAAACCTGAAATGTCTCAGAGTGGGAAAATTGACCATCTGGTCATGAATCTTCTCTGTCAAAAATAATTCAAAATTAAGTTGAGGGATTTGATTTTCATCGATCCCTGACTGAACCGTACTCATTTTGTACAACAGACTCAATTGAAACTCGGTTACATACAAGTCTGTATCAAACCCTAGAACTAAAGCCAATAATGTCAAAACTAATTGGGTATTTTCATCAAACAAATTGATATCTATAGGGTACGGGACCTCCGAAATGCGGGTTTCTGACTTAAGACACGGCGAAAAAAACATTTCCCTATCATTTTGAGAGGTATGATGATAATTTTCAATAATGGAGGTTTCAGAAAAAATATCAGACTCAAGGGTTTGGGAAAAATCTATTCCTAGGGCTTTAATTAACTCGGCTGGCTTTATTTCACAAACGGCTCTGGTTTTTTTACTGTTTAGAACAATTCTTTCTTCTCGGGAGTAATTTTCGGCACACCATGATACAAATTCTGGGAAAAAATGGATTTGGTCTGGGAAAAAGGCTATCAAAGACGACTGGTGGACTCTATGTAGGTCTATCCCTTCCTTTAACAATTCAGACAACCTAAGTTTAATCTCAGAGACTGGTAACCTAATTAGGGTATCATGAACGTCTTCCTCTCTATCCTCTAGGGCTTCTTTTGCTTTAAAAACATCTATATCATGTATAGTTTCCATTTAAACATTTCTTTAAACAAAATTCTGTTTAAAAAGTGGGCCAGGTCACCAGACCCTACCTGTATGTACATGCCTTTCACCTTCTGTCGCAATCGTTGATCTCCACCAGTCTTTAGAGCTCTCCAAGATAGCGACACATATGCAAAATGCCGTTATGTGAAGCCCTTTTTGTTTTATATAAGTATTTTTTATTAACTTCCTGGCAACTTGTTGAACGAGGTTCACATCCGACCGTTGATCTCGAGCTTTTGATTTGGGCCATCAGATCTCGCCTCCTTTTATCCCCTATGGTGGTATCCGCGATCTTAAAGCGGTTTTTCTTCTCCGGTTTGTTCCTTGCACGGATCAACCATCTGATGACACCTGTTTGAGTGGTTTCGCTTTCCGCAACCTCTCTTCCTTTTATCAAGTGTGCACCTTCCCAAATGCGGACGAACAATGGCCGTTGATTTTGTTTCAGATTTTCATCGGCCCTCCGATTGCTACCGACGTATGGCGTATTCCCTTACGCTTTCTCCATCTGCCACATATCATGTCCCACCCCGCCACGTGCTATGGCCCGCCACGTGCTATGGCCCGCCACGCCTTTCTATTTGGTGGTTCCGCACGACGCCGTGGTGGTTTATGATACCACTATATCACATATGCGTACTGATGGAATTAGGACACGTGCATGGCGGTATTGAGTCCGCAACCGCTCACAACTCTTTGTAACCGATCACTTTGGCGGTGTGGGATACTATATTAGCTGTCGATCTTGATCCTTTTCATCTCCACCATCGAAACTTGGTCTGGATTTAATCTTTTCAAAGATTTGTTTTCGGACCTTGTATAAGTGGGTTTTTCCTTTTTTGTTTTTTGTTTTTGTATTTCAAACCTTTTTTCAACTTATTTGTGGTTATTTCTTCTGCTTTTGGATATTTTAGCAAAAACTTTTTAGGATTTCAGCATTCTGAGACATAGTGTCAACACCCATAGTTCAACTTCTCTTAGATCATAACTATCTTTGATCCATGACTTAACACCCGATTGGTCCATGATATCTATTTAAAGAGCATGGAGGGTCACTTGCTAGTTGATCGATTATGAGAAGATCGTATGTAACTTTCTTTCTTTTGCATAATAAACTGACTCAAGTAGATATTTGGCTAGGGCCATGGAGTGTTCCTCAAGTATCTATTTGGTTGGGGCCGTGGAGTGTTTCCCTTTCGAGGGCTTAAACCACATGAAAAAATTTGTGTGTTGATCTGTGATTTGTTTGTGTGAGCGACTGCTCTAGGTGTTCAGTATTTTGGAATCATCCTCTCTAGTTGAACATTAATCATTCCTCTAGATGATGTTTGACACCAAGTGCACCATTGAGGTATGGTAGGTCAATCCTTCTTGTATATGATGCTTGACATCACTATGTTGTCACACTATTGTGATGGCATCACTATGAAAACACCCTACATTAGAATATTGGGTAGGGAATATTGGACATTCACTCGTAGTCAATGTGCTAAACTAGAAATATTACTCCCAAATACAAATCGAAGTGGGGTGGTATTTTTATTATAACTTTAATCCATCTCAAAAATATGTCCTAGAAAAAGAGACTTAGTATTTGATTTGGGACTTATACTTGGAGAAGCTCTATGGGTAATTTAGTAATGTTATCCTTCTATTTGAGATATGATAAATGCATTGGTTTCACACAAATAGATTTTAGGACAAGATGACCTCCATCTCATTAAAGGAATTTTAGTAGTTTCATTTGTGTTTTGATAAGATTATTCCATTTTATGCATGGTTAATGAACAAACAAGGTGGAGGAAGTGCGCCCCTACAGTTGGGAGGGTTATGATGGTCATATTCCCATTGTAGGATGTGACACCACCTTCGTGAAGGAAGAGGGTGGAGTTCATATAAAAAGAAACTTGAAGAAGCCATAGCCTCGGAACAATATCAATAAAATGGGTAATGATGGAGAGGAAAGAGGTGTTTCTATGTTCACAAATACGTAACATGTTATTGAAAGTGTGATCCGAAATGGATTCAAACAAGCACAAACCTCATAATTAATGAGACCAGTACCACAAAAAAAGGAAGGTCTACTTATCTATGTTGATGTATATGTAACTTCGGAATGTATTTCATTTATATATTTATTCTACTCCTATAGAGATGTATTATTCCTCTATACGGAAGTGTCGTCATTGGTATTGACAAGTGTCGCAAGTGTGTTAACTTGCCGATGGGTTATTAGACCACCTTGTAAGGGGTCGACCCGATATAATGTAATATGAAGTTATTGTACTTAGCTAAGCAAGTCGGCCCCATAAGGTTATTGGGAAAACAGGACAACTATAAATAGAGATCGGGAGATCTCTATTTGGATCACTTCAAAACTCACACTTCCTTCACTCGGAAAGTGGCGCACATGTGAGGAGGAGGATCTGCTGCTAAGAGGAGTCTATCTCTTGTACTTTGGTTGAGCTATTTCTCTATCTATCTCTGAGGAAGTTGTGGGGTTTTTCACCTTAGGGTTTTCCCCACGGAATCTCTGTGTGTCTACTATCTCTCATGCTTTTGCTTCTTGTGATGATTGACATGCTTGTTATGATTGATATGCATTGATATACTGTACATGTTATTCTCTCAATAAAGATCCTAGAGTATTGTGAATTAATGCTCAAAATTTAACATGGTATCAGAGCTAACCTGAGAAGAAGACATTGTGTAGTGACGGAAACTAGGGTTTCTTGCTTATTGGGTTTCTCTCCACAGATTTTCGAAAAGCAATATAGTAGATTGACTCTACTTATCAAGGAGAACCTATATGTCCAATCAAAATTCAATTCTGAGCATTTTCAGATTTGGCCTAAAAATTAGGGTTTGAGTTTCCCAGAGATTTGATTTTTCCAGGGAGCTTCCAGCTATGTCTTTAGATTTCAGAAATTCTTATTTTTGGCTCTGGGAAACTCAAACCCTAATTGAGGGTCCTCTCTAGTGAACCCGAGAAGACTAAAAGACATTTCTGAAGGGTGAAGCTTTGCAGATCTCAAATTCTGAATATACCAAGCTGATCAGATCATCAAGGCACATCTTTCTATCCTTTCAGAAAGTTGAAATTCACTTTTTGAATTTTTAGGATTTTTTCGACAAACCCTAATCCTCAACCAGATCCAGTTTTCAGCAAAGCAAGTGGTAAGACCTAAATCTCTTCTATTTCCATTTGAAGTACTCTTTAAGATGTCTCACCGCACCAAGCTTGAGGATAATCTTGAAGGGGCTGATAAATTCCAAGCCTGGAAGTATAGGATTGGGTTAATCCTGGAAGAAAATGAATTGGACTCCTACATCAGCTCTGAGGTCCCTATCCCATAGGATGAAGAGGCTAAGGTATTGCATAAGAATAACTTGGTCAAGGCAAAGAGAATCATTGTCGATTCTATGAAAGACCATCTTATACCACATGTGTCATCTCTAAAGACACCCAAGGAGATGTTTGACTCTGTGACCAATTTATTTGAAGGGAAGAACATAAATTGGAAGATGACTCTGCGGAATCAATTGAAAGGGATCAAGATGTTGAATGGAGAGACCATTCAATCTTACTTATCCAAGGTCTTTCAGATCAAGGAACAACTTGAAGCTATGGATGAAGTAGTGGACAATGGTGAAGTTGTTATGACCACTCTGAATGGCCTACCTAGGTCATCGGAGTCCTTTATTCAAGGAATCTGTGCAAAAAACAAATTGATCTCTTTCAGTAGACTATGGGAGGAATTCTCTCAAGAAGAAGCTAGGCTTGTGGCATGAGAAGAAAATATGGGGAATGAAAATCAATCTCTCAGAGCTCACACCAAGGGAAACAAGGTTAAGAGGGAGAAATCTCATAATAAGAAACATTCTCACCCTTATCATAATAAGAAAGATCTATCTCATGTTCTATGTTTCGAATGTAATGAAATGGGACACTTTGCTTCAAATTGTCCCAAGAAGAAGAAAGACAACAACTTCAACAAGAAGAAGAAGAATAACAAAAGAAGATATCATGGTCATGCTGCTGAGGATGATGAACCTCCCAGGAAGAAAGCTAGAGCAGAAAGTGATGATGATGACTCATCAAGCGAAGAAGATCATGTTCTAATCTCTACTCTCACAGGTACTACCTCTCATGGTTGTAATGATTGGTTAATTGACAGTGGGGCTTCCAAACACATGACTAGGTTTAAAGAATCTTTTGTAAAACTATATGAACATGAGTCACCCGATAAGGTGAAACTTGGGGATGATTATCAATACCCTATCAAAGGAAGTGGGGAAGCCTCCTACAACCTAGAATCTGGAAAGTCCTTAAAGATGAAAGATGTGCTATTTGCACCTGGGCTCAAGAAAAATCTACTCTCCATCTCTGCATTAGATGCAAAAGGTATGAGGGTTGCATTTGTAGATGGCCAAGTCCTAATGTGGCCAAGGGGTAAAACTATTGATGATGCATTAGTGATTGAAGAGCAAGAGGGAGGATTATATAAATTGAAGGCATAGTCTAAACATGCCATGGTGCATGATTCCATGGAGCCAAGTGAATTTTGGAATAGAAGACTTGCACATATGCACTACAGAGAATTACCAATTGCAAGTAAGTTTGTAGAAGGTCTTCATGAAATTAAGACCAAGCATGAAGGTTTTTGCAAAGGATGTGCAAAAGGAAAGAACATAAAGAAGGCATTTCCAAGCGGTGAAAGCAAGGCAAAAAGTATCTTGGAAATTATCCACTCCAATGTATGCGGTCCGATGTCATCTAGTTCTCTGAGTGGGTATATTTACTATGTCACTTTCATTGATGACTTTCCCAGGAAGACTTGGGTTTACTTCTTGAAGAACAAAGATGAAGTGTTGGATAAGTTCAAGGAATTCAAAACCTTGATGGAGAATCAAACTGACAAGAAGATCAAAACATTCAGATCCGACAATGGTGGAGAATTCACCTCAGGTGACTTCAAGAAGCTTTGTAGTGATTCAAGGATTAAGAGGGAGTTGAATACTACTTATAATCCTCAACAAAATGGAGTTGTAGAAAGGAAGAATAGAACAATCATGGAAGCAGCAAGGGCAATGCTGCATCACCAGGATCTACCTATGCATCTATGGGCAGAAGAAGCTAGAACAGCTGTATATGTGCAAAATAGAACACCCCACAAGATATTGGACAGCTAAACACCAGAAGAGGTTTTTTCTGGTAAGAAACCTGAAGTCAGCCATCACAGAATATTTGGTTTTCCAATATACACTCATGTCCCAAAAGAAAAGAGGACCAAGCTAGATCCTTCAGGAAAGAAGGGTATCTTTGTGGGTGACAGTGAAAGCTCGAAGGATTACAGAATATACTTTCCAGGGTTCAAGAAGATTGATGTTAGCAGGGATGTGACATTTGATGAAAACTCAGCATTCGTCAAATAAAGGAAGACACCTATTGAATTTTATGAAGAAACTAAGGAAACTAGATTTCAAGACACTACCATGACTGAAGCAATTCCAGATGTTAATCGTGAAATTGAAGATCCACAACAACCAGTAGATCCACCCTGTGAGGATAACTCTCACAAGAGAAAACCTGCATGGGCTAGAGAGCTCATTCAAGATGCAGAAAGATATGGCATTCCAGAAGAAGAACACAGAGCAAAGAAGAGAACCAGATCACATACTAGCTATGTTGCTTTACTCTGTGATATCATGAACAAAGAACCTTCCAATTATGAACAAGCAATGGAAAAGAAAGAATGGAAGGATTCCCTAACCGAAGAATACCAATCAATAATGAAGAATGATGTTTGGGACTTTGTCCCAAGACCTGAAGGGAAGTCTGTTGTGACTTCCAAATGGATCTACAAGATCAAGCATGCTGCAAATGACAACATAGAGAAATAAAAGGCAAGGTTTGTAGCTCGTGGATTCTCTCAGAAAGAGGGAATAGATTATGAAGAAACTTTTGCTCCTGTAGCCAGGTACACTTCCATCAGAACAGTACTTGCTTTGGCTGCAGCGATGGAATGCAAGATACACCACATGGATTTCAAGAATGACTTCTTGAATGGTGTAGTTGAAGAGGAAGTGTATGTGGAGTAGCCACTCAGTTTTGAAACACATGACAGGGAGTGTGCAGATTGAAGAAAGCCTTGTATGGCTTAAAACAAGCTTCTAGAACTTGGTATGGTAGGATGGACAGTTTTCTATCTAGTTTGGGCTTTACCAAGAGTAAAGTGGATTCCAACCTTTACTACAAGGTTGAGGAAGGAAATGTTGTGATTCTACTCCTGTATGTGGATGACCTGTTTGTAACAGGAGATGAAAGATTGATTGCTGATACAAAGAGGAAGCTTGTTGCTGAGTTCGATATGAAGGACTTGGGGATGATGCATTATTTCCTAGGTATGGAGGTGTGGCAAAGTGCAGATGGAATATTCCTTGGATAAGGGAAGTATATAGTAGATATCTTGAAGAGGTTCAGGATGATGGATTGCAAGGCCATGGCCACACCTATGGCATCGAACCTAAAGCTTCTATGTGATACTTCATCTGAGCCGGTTGATGTCTCTATGTATCATCAGATGATTGGGTCCTTGATGTACCTGACAAACACGAGACCAAATATTTGCTTTGCGGTGAACACATTGAGCCAGTTCCTGACGGATCCAAGGAGTGTTCACCTAGTTGCTGTAAAGCAGATTATGAGGTACTTGAAGGGTACAATTGATTATGGGCTCAAGTATGAAGCGAATCAAAAGTTTAACCTGCAGGGTTATGTTGATTCATATTGGGAAGGCAGTGCTGCAGATAGGAAGAGCACATCTGGGTGCTGCTCCAATATGGGATCAAGTGTGATCTCTTGGTTTAGCAGGAAGCAGTCCTACATAGAACTGAGTACAGCCGAGGCAAAGTATGTTGCATCCTGTTCGGCTAGTTGTGAGGAAGTATGGCTTCGGAAGCTACTGTCAGAGTTATCTAATCTCCCATTGGAGACTACTAGTATATTTTGTGATAACCAGAGTTGTGTGAAGCTGTCTAAGAACCCGACGTTCCACGACAGGTCGAAGCACATTGAGATCAAATATCACTATATCAAGGATATGGTGCAGAGAGGAGCATTGAAGCTTCTGTACATTGCGACAAATGACTAGATTGTAGATGTGTTGACGAAGGCACTAGCCAGAGTGAAGTTCGAGTACTTCAGAGAGATGCTTGGCATTCTTCAGATCGATGACACTTCGAGGAAGAAGTGATGGACACATTTGCAGAAGCCATTCCAAGCATGGTGGAAGGAGGACCCTTCACATGGCTATGGATGTAAGCGTTGGATGATGAGCATCAGGTTGATGTTCTAGTTTCTGCTCTGTATGATTAGTTGGATCATCTAGGTATGTATGCATCATGTTGGATGCTGGTACGATCAGTTGGATCATTTATATGTATGTACACATCATGTTGGATGCTTTGATCAATGTGATCATGTATTTGTATATGCATCATGTTGGATGCTTTGATCAATGTGATCATGTATTTGTATATGCATCATGTTGGATGCTTGATATGATCAATTGGATCAAGGATTTGTATTAGGTAGATACTTGTATGATCAAGTAGATCATGTATTTGTATATGTATCGGGTGGATACTTGTATGATCAGGTAGATCATGTACTTATGTATGTATCAGGTGGATACTTGTATGATCAGGTAGATCATGTACTTATGTATGTATCAGGAGGATACTTGTATGATCAAGTAGATCATGTACTTATGTATGTATCAGATGGATGCATTACGTATATCAGATGGATGCATTTGTATGATCAGGTAGATCATGTATGATGATATGTATCAGGTAGATACTTGTATGCATCAGATGCATATACTATTTGATCACGATGATCATAGATGATGAGCTTCAGGATGTTGCTCCAGATGATATGCATTAGGTTGATGCTATGATGATGATCAGGATGATCATAGATGACGAGCTTCATGATGTTGCTCCAGATGATATGCATCAGGTTGATGCTATGATGATGATCACAGATGACAAGCTTCAGGATGTTGCTCCAGATTATACGCATCAGGTTGATGGTATGATGATGATCAAGTTGATCATGTGATTATGTACATCAGGATGATGTATGGTGAGTATCAGTTTGATACTCTATGGCCATGGACAGGTTGTGCAGGTAGTATAGAAAAGACCCTTTAAAAACTAGACAAGTAGAGCGGTGTGCTCGTAACATCCTGGGTTGCTCTATCGAGATCTAAATAGGTAAAGCGGTGTGCTCTTAACATCCTGGGATGCTCTGAGTAGGTTTTGCTACGGTTTCGAATAGAAAAGATCCTTTAAAATCCAAACAGGTAGAGCGGTGTGCTCGTAACATCCTAGGATGCTCTATCGAGATCCAGACAGGTAGAGCGGTGTGCTCGTAACATCCTGGGATGATCTAAGTAGGTTTTTCAAAAGTTCACATAGAAAAGATCCTTTAAAATCCGGACAGGTAGAGCGGTGTGCTTGTAACAGCCTGGGATGCTCTATCGAGATCCAAACAGGTGGAGCGATTTGCTCGTAACATCCTAGGATGCTCTGAGTACATTTTGTGAAGGTCAACATGTAAAAGAACAAATAGTCTGCGCTAGGTTTTTTTGACGCACGTAATCAATCGTAGGTTCCACAGTATGGCCAGTGATAATGAAGACCTGTAGGTGGTGGGCCTACATCCAGTATGAAAAAGTACTGGCTCTGTAGAACTTCCTATGATGAGTAGATTCAGAGATTGATTGAGATAGCAGCAGCAGTGACGATGATGATGATTCGAGGATGATGATTCGCTAATGATGATCCAAAGAAGAAAACTTGTGCTAGATGATCTATGTCGAGAAATACCTTCCTAGTTAAGAGGGAGTGTTGATGTATATGTAGCTTCAGAATGTATTTCATTTATATATTTATTGTACTCCTATAGAGATGTATTATTCATCTATACGGAAGTGTCGTCATTGGTATTGACAAGTGTCGAAAGTGTGTTAACTTGACGATGGGTTATTAGACCACCTTGTAAGGGGCCGGCTCGATATAATGTAATATGAAGTTATTGTACCTAGCTAGACAAGTCGACCCCATAAGGTTATTGGGCAAACAGGACAAGTATAAATAGAGATCAAGAGATCTCTATTTGGATCACTTCAGAATTCACACTTCCTTCACTCGGAAAGTGGCGCACATGTGAGGAGGAGGATCAACTACTAAGAGGAGTCTATCTCTTGTACTTTGGTTGTACTTTGGTTGAGCTATTGCTCTATCTATCTTTGAGGAAGTTGTGGGGTTTTTCACCTTAGGGTTTTCCCCACGGAAACTCTATGTGTCTATTGTCTCTCATGCTTTTGCTTCTTGTGATGATTGACATGCTTGTTATGATTGATATGCATTGATATACTGTACATGTTATTCTCTCAGTAAAGATCCTAGAGTATTGTGAATTAATGCTCAAAATTTAACAATCTATTCATTTGTCACCCAAAATTTTGAGGTATGTAAAAAACATGCAAATCATGGGTTGTTTGCTACACTATGAATTGGTAGTTTTGTTTCTTTAGATAAAATCACACTTCACACAAGTTTACATTGAAACAAGTTAATCAAAATTCTTTCTAGTTAGTAGATTTGGAAGGGATATGGCTTGACTTCCCTATCAATGGAAGACACCTCTAAGATAGAGCTCATGCACCAAGGGACCATAAGTCCAAACACCAACCCATTGAACTCCATTATTAGTGAATGTACATAATAATAACACAATTAAACAAGCCAAAAACAAAGATACAAACCTCTAAAAACACAAAGCTACAATGGTTCAATATGTAACAACCCAAATATACTATTAAATTAATTATAAATAAAAATCTATAAAACTAAATTGCATATTTAAATAAATTAACTAATTTAAAAAAAACTTATGGTCTAGAATAAGATAATTATCAATAATAATATTAAATAATAAATAAATAAATAATAGACCTAAAAAAACCTATAAAAAGGAGAATGGGAGGGGAAGATGATCCATTCATACATTTGGAGGATTTGAAGGAAGATCACATGTATGTATTCTATTGTGATTCATTTTATTGTGTTATGATGATATATTATGGGTTAATCTAATTGGTGAAATTAGTTTTAGATCAATTTATTATGAAACATTGATTTTGTTATAAAATTTCTTCGAGCCTTACATTTGATATCAAAGTGAAGGTTACTAACCCTTGGACCTATATTTATATAAATCCAGTCGTTGTAAAAAAGAGGAGGATCCGAGGGTATGTTTTCTCCTTTGATCCATTAGATTGATCATATAGTATATGTTAATCTACTTGCTGAAACTAGTTTTAGATTAATTTATTATGAATTATTGATTTTCATATAAAATTTGTGGCCTTACCTTTGATATGAGAGCGAAGGTTACTAACCCTTTGATATCAGAGCGAAGGTTACTAACCCTTAGAGCTGTATTTATGTAAATCTAGTGGATCTATAGAAAATTAGGTAAATTTATAGTAGGTCTAGTCATCTCTATTAGATCCGGGATATAAATATGGTTATTAGATCTATATTAGATCTCGGTTTATAGATCTTAAATGAAATAATATTTTATATGGGTATTCATTTACTAGATCTATATTAATGTAGATTTACAGATCTGGAATAAAATGGACTTATATATGATATAATGTGATTGATATATTAGTGAAAATGAAAATTAGTTTATGAGTGCATATTATTAATCTCACGTCCTTTTTAAAATCTATCTGCATTGGACATTACCCGCTTGTTGAAGAATCATAACATAGAAACAAAGATGCAATACATGTGTGCTTAATTCAACCTTCAGACATATCATGGCATGGAAGTAAATTAGATCTCAGTTCTAGTTATATAAATATGAAACAAAGGTGCAATACATGTGTTCTTAATTCAACCTTCAGACATATCGTGGTATGGAAGTAAATTAGACATATCATGGCATGGAAGTAAATTAGATCTCAGTTCTAGTTATATAAATATGAAACAAAGGTGCAATACTAGTTATATAAATATGAAACAAAGGTGCAATACATGTGTTCTTAATTCAACCTTCAGACATATCATGGCATGGAAGTAAATTAGACATATCATGGCATCACTACTACACATAGGGGGGTATTAAGACAATATTTGAGACAATATTTGTGCAAATTGTCTCAACTTAAGACAAAAAAAAATTGTGTATTGTCTTAAATATTGTCTTTAAGCGAGTGTCTTAAACTATTGTCTTAAATTATTGTCTTAAACTATTGTCTTAAATTTAAGACAATAGTTTAAGACACTCGCTTAAAGACAATATTTAAGACAATACACAATTTTTTTTTGTCTTAAGTTGAGACAATTTACACAAATATTGTCTCAAATATTGTCTTAATACCTCCTCTATGTAGTAGTGATAGAATGCAAATATTGATGATAGGGCACGGTGGAATCGAACCACCAATCTTCTTCATTATAATGCAGATGCTCTACCATTGAGCTAGTACCCTGCAACTTCATATACAAGAAGAATATTTATATTTTTTGAGAGTATTATAATATGCTCTACAATTGAGCTAGTACCCTTTCTCTAATTTTCTTGAGTTTCACTTTTCTATTGCTCTTGCATTAAATATCATCTTCATGATCAACGGACATAAATAGATAATATCTGTTGCTAGAGGCTTCCACAGTGTGTCATTATGTTTGAGAAGGATTTCGGAGTGTGTCAGTATGTTTGAGAAAGCTTTCAGATTCACTGTGTTATAGGATTTTTGATCGACTTTTGACATTAATCACAAGCATTCCATGATATTCAAGATAAAGTAAAGATAAAACAATGAAAAGCAAGCTAGTGAAGTTGCAATCAAAAGATTTGCTTATTTCTTGGTTTGAGTTCCTTCAAAACTTTCTTTGCATCTTCACCAGCTTACTTCTCATTACCATATCCTTAATTTATATTTCTTTTTATTACCATATCCTTAATTTATCTTGATGATGGACCACGCTGGTTTGATCCCAATCTATCTAAGAAAAACCTATGACAATATAAATTTGGAGTTACATCATTCAAACAGGGTAAACATTATGCAATGGAGTTGCGTTAAACACTTTGAATTAATAACGCAACTAGGAGATCTCCAAAGCGCAAAAATCTAACGATGTATTTATTGTTTGAATTAATAATGCAACTAGGAGATACCCAAAGCACAAAAATCTAACGATGTATTTATTGTACGAAATTGTAATAAATATTCTACAAATGAAAACTTATTCATCTCGATTTATCCTAACAAATTTTTTGGATGAGCGATCTAAGGAACTACCCTCACTGATCTCGGGAAGTGCTAGAATTATATAAGTGGCAAAAAATTTTGCGTACTGATCTCCTTTAAACCAGGCGACCGGTAACGAACATAACCAAAATGTAAATTTTTAGGGAGTGTGAGAAGGTCGAGTGAACACACCAATGAAAGGAATTTCTAACCCATGTTACATTCAAATACATTGCATAAATTATATATATATATATATATATATGTTGAATATTGTAACTTCTAAGAATATTATATTTGTACATTATTTATTCCGGAGATGTTCCATCCCTCCGATGTGATTTTATTATGTATCCGGAGATGTTTATTCCTCCGAAGAATTGTGGTAACTAGGGTTTTTAGACCCACCATGTGGGGGTCGGCCCTAAAGTTGGGTTTTAGGGGTTATTAGACTTCTCCAGGAGAGGTCGGCCCCATTAGGTATTTTTGGTGGTCAGGAGTGTGTATAAATAGAGGAGGTGAACTCCTCATTAGAACATTCACTCACTTGTGAAAAGAGGCGCACTTTTCTGGGAGATCTGCTAAGGAGGAATAGAAGGAGGGAGCACATCTTGTATTTTGGTTAATCATCTTATTGAGGAAAGCTTTGTTGGGTTTTCTACCCCATGAGGGTTTCCCAGGGTAAATATTGTGTCTATCTTGTGATTATGCTTCTTTCAGTGATCCTGCTAGTCTATTTGGTTTAAATTTAACATGGTATCAGAGCCATACTGAATAGGACATCTTTCACAAGGTAAGAATACCTCTCTCTCTCTCTCCGGTGAAGTTAGGGTTTCAGCCCAAAGTTGGTATTATTGAATTTTGGTTGAATGGATGGATAGCCCTTTTCAATACCTTTCTTTTAAGCCCTAGATCGAACTTTTTGGTTGGGTAGAACTCCGGGAAATCCAAACCCTAATTCTACAAAAAGTGCGATACCTCAGATTTTGGTTTCAGAAAAAAGTTGGAATTTTTGAATTCTGATTACATGGATGGATAGCCCTTCTCAAGAGCATTCGTTTGAGATATAGATCGAACTTTTTGGTTGAGTAGAACTCCGGGAAAGTCAAACCCTAATTCTACCAAAAGTGCGATAAAATTCGGTTCCAGATTCCGGAAAAGTGAAAAGTAACTTTTCAGGTAAGTCTGCTCTGTCTCTTGGACTTCCCCAAGAGAAGATGGCTCCAAACACTAAGCTTGAAGACAAGCTAGAAGGTATAGAAAATTTCCGGGCTTGGAAATACAGAATTGGTCTCATTCTTGAGGAGAATGATCTTGCTCAGTATATCAAGGAAGAAGTTGCAGAACCAGAAGGAGATGAAGCCAAAGAAAAGCATAGGAAGGATTTGATTAGGGCAAAGAGAATCATAGCTGATTCCATTAAAGACCACTTAATTCCCCAAGTGGCCTCCAAGAAGACTCCAAAGGAAATGTATGATGCCCTAGGAAGAATGTATGAAGGAAAGAACATCAATAGAAAGATGAACCTGAGGACTCAATTGAAGAGTACCAAGATGCACAAAGGAGAATCCATTCAAGACTACTTCTCAAGGGTTTCACAAATCAAGGAACAACTAGATGCAATTGGTGATACCCTTGATGAGGATGAACTTGTGATGACTGCTCTCAATGGTCTCACTAGATCGTGGGAGTCATTTATACAAACCATGTGTGCCAGGAAAGAAAGCTTGAAGTTTGATATAGTATGGGAGGATTGTGTTCAAGAAGAAGCTAGGGTTGCAAACAGAGAAGCTCTTCTCAAAGAGGATGACCAAGCTTTGGCCACTCATACCAAAAGAAGAAGAATGAGTCATCTCAAGAGAGTTGACCACAAGGGATCTCAACACTTCTCTAGAACTAACAAGAGAGGACCCAGTTCAGCAAGAGATCTTTCCACAGTAGAATGCTACAATTGTCATAAATTAGGACACATCTCCAGATTTTGTCCTTCTCAAAAGAAGAAGTTCTTCCACAAAAGACATCATGCACATATGGCAGAAAATGATAGTGAAGAAGAAGAAGAGGAAGAAGATGAAGAAGAAGAAGAGGTAGAGGTAAAGCCGAAAAGGAAAAGATGTAAGGTGAAGAAAGAAGATCCAGAAGAATATGTTCTATTCTCTGCACTCTCTGGATCCGTATCTCCTGGAGAAGACACATGGCTCATTGACAGTGGTGCTTCCAAGCACATGACGGGTCAAAGGAAGACATTCTCAAATCTTGAAGAAAAGACTTCTTCACAGAAAGTATCTCTAGGAGATGACTACCAATATCCCATCAAAGGAATTGGTGAAGCTAACTATAAGTTAGATTCTGGAACACCCTTGAAGATGAAATACATCTTATATGTACCAGGTTTAAAGAAAAACCTTCTCTCTATTTCAGAACTAGATAAGAAAGGTTTTAGAGTAGCCTTCATAGATGGACAAGTACTCATGTGGTCCAAAGGAAAGACAATTAAAGATGCAGTTGTTATTGGTGAAGAAGAAGGAGGTCTCTATAAACTCAAGGGCCATCCAGAAGCTGCCCTTGCACATGAGATCTCTAGCCCCAGTGAGCTATGGCATAGAAGATTAGCTCACATCAACTTTAAAGCCTTACCCTATGTAAGCAAGGTAGTCATAGGATTACCAGATTTGAAAGCTGATCATGATGGCTCATGTAAAGGGTGTAAGAAAGGGACAAATATCAAGAACCCCTTTCCAAAGAGTGAAACAAAGACTAAGAACATTTTAGAGCTAATACACTCAGATGTATGTGGACCAATGCCCACCACTTCTCTAAGTGGGTTTGAATACTATCTTTCATTCATTGATGACCATTCAAGGAAAACTTGGATATACTTCCTGAAAGGTAAGAATGAAGTCTTTGGAAACTTTAAAGAGTTCAAGGCTCTAATAGAAAATCTATCAGAGAAGAGAATCAAAATTCTCAGAACAGATAATGGCGGAGAATTTACCTCAAAGGAATTTGAGGACTTTTGTAAAGAAGCTGGAATTAAAAGGGAACTAACTACTCCTTATAATCCCCAACAAAATAGGGTGGCTGAAAGGAAAAATAGAACAATCATGGAAGCTGTGAAGACCATGATACATGACCAAGATCTTCCCATGTATCTATGGGCTGAAGCAGCCAAGACAGCAGTATATGTGCAAAATAGATTATCTCATAGTGCTCTTGAGTTCAAAACTCCAGAAGAAGTATTTACAGGTAAGAAGCCTGAGGTAAGTCATCTTAAAATATTTGGGTGTCCTGTGTACATCCACATTCCAAAAGAAAAGAGAACCAAGTTGGACCCTTCTGGTAAGAAGGGAATATTTGTTGGTTATTGTGAATCATCCAAATCCTTCAGAATTTACATTCCAGGCTTTCATCACATAGAAATAAGTAGAGATGTAACATTTGATGAAGAAGCAGCTCTCAAGAAATCCAAGAAGTGCCAACTTGATGAAATCTATGAAGAAGATACTTCTCCCAGAATCACAGAGGCTGTACCCATGCCTGAAGATGATTCTCCAGAGGATCATGACATGTTGGAACCACAAGAGCCTCCTATTACAAACTTATCCAAGAAAAGAAGGTCAGCATGGGCTAGAGATATTATTCAAGGGGCTGAAAGATATGGAGCTCCTGAAGGCTCCACTAGAGAAAGAAAGAAACCAACGATAGTGTCCAACTATATGGCCTTGATGTGTGATCATGTGGATCAACTACCTACTAGCTATGAAGAGGTAGCTCAGAAGAAAGAATGGGTAGAAGCAATGACAGAAGAATATCAGTCAATAATGAAAAATGATGTTTGGGATATAGTTCCCAAACCGAAAGATAAGAGTGTGGTTTCTTCCAAATGGATTTTCAAAATAAAACATGCCGCGGATGGAAGCATTGAAAAATATAAAGCAAGATTTGTAGCCAGAGGATTCTCTCAGAAGGAGGGAATTGACTATGAAGAAACATTTGCACCAGTTGCTAGGTATACTTCAATTAGAACTATCATGGCACTTGCATCCATGATGAAGTGGAAATTACACCAAATGGATGTTAAGACAGCTTTTCTAAATGGTGTAATTGAAGAAGAAGTATACATAGAGCAACCTCAAGGGTTTGAGGTTAATGATGGAAGAACTCATGTATGCAAATTGAAGAAGGCATTATATGGGTTGAAACAAGCTCCCAGAGCTTGGTACGAAAGGATTGACAATTTTCTAACTAGCATGGGCTTTACCAAAAGTAAAGCTGACCCAAATCTTTATCTCAAAGTGATGTATGATGAACCAGTTATATTGCTGTTATACGTAGATGATCTATTTCTAACTGGAGATGAGAAACAAATTATTGAAAGCAAGAAGAAGCTTTCTTCAGAATTCGAGATGAAAGATCTCGGATTAATGCATTACTTCTTAGGCTTAGAAGTATGGCAAGAACCAAAAGGAATCTTTCTAAATCAAGGTAAGTATACTGTGGAGATTCTCAAAAGATTTGATATGTTGGAGTGTAAATCCAAGGCCACTCCCATGGACTCCAACTTAAAGTTATTAGTTAATGATTCATCAGAATTAGTGGACATAACTCTATATAGACAAATCATTGGATCATTAATGTACTTAACCAATACTAGGCCTGATATATGCTTTGCTGTAAATACCCTAAGTCAATATCTATTAGAACCCAGAAAGGTTCACCTAATAGCTGCAAAGCATTTAATAAGGTACCTAAAAGGTACATTAGATTTTGGCCTATTTTATCTTGGAGGTCATGAACTCAGACTACATGGTTACTCAGATTCTGATTGGGCAGGTAATGTCTCAGATAGAAAAAGTACTTCAGGTGGATGTTATGGTCTTGGATCTGCCATGATCTCATGGTTCAGCAAGAAACAATCTAGTGTGGCCCTCAGTACTGCTGAAGCAGAATATATAGCTGCCTGCTCTGCCAGCTGTGAAGCAGTATGGCTTCGGAAACTTTTATCTGGAGTGTTTGACTTAGAAATGGACCCCACTGTGATCATGTGTGATAATCAAAGCTGCATCAAGATGACTGAAAATCCTGTATTTCACGATAAGTCAAAACACATAGAGATCCGATACTTTTACATACGAGATATGGTGCAGAGAGGAGCTATCAAGCTCGAGTATATAAGCACTGAGGATCAAATTGCTGATATCCTGACGAAACCTCTATCTCGAGTAAAGTTTGAACACTTCCGAGACAAGCTTGGTGTAGTTCAGAAGGACCTTCCTCGAAAGGGGGAGTAGCACAGTATCCGACAACAAGTCTATCTCATCAATGATGAGGATACCTATTTACTGCACTTAGTTACCTAGAATTATTTAGATTTAGGACTCTTATATTCTTTCTTTTGATGATAGATGTATACATGCTTTTGATGTTAGTTTTGATGATAGATGTATACATACTTTTGATGTTAGTTCTGATGATAGATGTATACATGCTTTTGATGTTAGTTTTGATGATAGATGTATACATACTTTTGATGTTAGTTTTGATGATAGATGTATACATGCTTTTGATGTTAGTTTTGATGATAGATGTATACATACTTTTGATGTTAGTTCTGATGGTAGATGTATACATGTCTTGATGATGATGATACATGTTGTGGTTATACATGTGTTGACGATGATACATGTTATGGTTATACATGTTTTGATGATGATGATACATGTTGTGGTTATACATGTTTTGATGATGATACATGTTGTGGTAATACATGTTTTGATGATGATGATACATGTTGTGGTAATACATGTTTTGATGATGATGATACATGTTGTGGTTATACATGTTTTGATGATGATGATACATGTTGTGATTATACATGTTTTGATGATGATGATGCATGTTGTGGTTATACATGTTTTGATGATGATACATGTTGTGGTAATACATGTTTTGATGATGATGATACATGTTGTGGTTATACATGTTTTGATGATGATGATACATGTTGTGATTATACATGTTTTGATGATGATGATACATGCTGTGGCTATACATGTCTTGATGATGAGGATACATGTTTTGTTATACATGTTGTGAAGGGATTGAATCATTCCTGGACTTCAGTCCTAAAGAAGAGCCGTAGACATATGTCTTTGAAAATAAAGTTCTTGGTGAACATGTGAAGGGATTGGATCATTCCTGGACTTCAGTCCTAAAGAAGAGCCGTAGACGTATGTCTTCGAAAATAAAGTTCTTGGTGAACATGTGAAGGGATTGGATCATTCCTGGACTTCAGTCCTAAAGAAGAGCCGTAGACGTATGTCTTCGAAAATGAAGTTCTTGGTGAACGTGTGAAGGGATTGGATCATTCATGGACTTCAGTCCTAAAGAAGAGCCGTAGACGTAAGTCTTCGAGAATGAAGTCCTTGGTGGATAGTGAGGGATTAAGTCATCCTTGGACGTAGGTCCTAAATGTACAGTTGAGGGATTAAGTCATCCTTGGACGTAGGTCCTAAATGTACGGTTGAGGATTAAGTCATCCTTGGACGTAGGTCCTAAATGCAGGGTTGAGGATTAAGTCATCCTTGGACGTAGGTCCTAAATGTACGGTTGAGGATTAAGTCATCCTTGGACGTAGGTCCTAAATGCACGGTTGAGGATTAATTCATCCTTGGACGTAGGTCCTAAATGCACGGTTGAGGATTAAGTCATCCTTGGACATAGGTCCTAAATGCACGGTTGAGGATTAAGTCATCCTTGGACGTGGTCCTAAATGTACGGTGGAGGATTAAGTCATCCTTGGACGTGGTCCTAAATGTACGGTGGAGGATTAAGTCATCCTTGGACGTGGTCCTAAATGTACGGTGGAGGATTAAGTCATCCTTGGACGTGGTCCTAAATGTATGGTGGAGGATTAAGTCATCCTTGGACGTGGTCCTAAATGTACGGTAGAGGATTAAGTCATCCTTGGACGTGGTCCTAAATGTACGGTGGAGGATTAAGTCATCCTTGGACTTGGTCCTAAATGTACAGCAGAGGATTAAGTCATCCTTGGACGTGGTCCTAAATGAACGGTTGAGGATTAAGTCATCCTTGGACGCTGTCCTAAATGTACGGTAGAGGATTAAGTCATCCTTGGACGTGGTCCTAAATGAACGGTTGAGGATTAAGTCATCCTTGGACGCTGTCCTAAATGTACGGTAAGGATTGGATCATCCTTGGACTTTGGTCCTGTAAACTGAGCCATAGACATGTGGTCTCCGAGAACATGATAGGACTAGATCGTCCCTGGACTTCGGTTCAAAAGCTAAATGACTGGACATAGAGAACTGCTGATGATCGTACGATGACGATGACGATGCTGATGATCGTGCGATGACGATGCTGATGATCATACGATGACGATGACGATGCTGATGATCGTGTGATGGCGATGCTGATGATCGTGTGATGGCGATGTTGATGATCGTGCGATGACGATGCTGATATGATGACGATGTTGTTGATCGCGTGTTGACGATGCTATTATGACGATGCTGATGATTGAGTACTATCAACTCTGATGATGCTGATGTTCCAGTAACTGGTCAAGTTACTGATGATGATGAATTGAAGAAAGCTTCCGATGATATATAGATGATGTAGTAAATGACTCCTTGCTCCTGCAGATGTTGTTATAATATCCTTCTCGTTAAGGGGGAGTGTTGAATATTGTAACTTCTAAGAATATTATATTTGTACATTATTTATTCCGGAGATGTTTCATCCCTCCGATGTGATTTTATTATGTATCCGGAGATGTTTATTCCTCCGAAGAATTGTGGTAACTAGGGTTGTTAGACCCACCATGTGGGGGTCGGCCCTAAAGTTGGGTTTTAGGGGTTATTAGACTTCTCCAGGAGAGGTCGGCCCCATTAGGTATTTTTGGTAGTGAGGAGTGTGTATAAATAGAGGAGGTGAACTCCTCATTAGAACATTCACTCACTTTTGAAAAGAGGTGCACTTGTCTGGGAGATCTGCTAAGGAGGAATAGAAGGAGGGAGCACATCTTGTATTTTGGTTAATCATGTTATTGAGGAAAGCTTTGCTGGGTTTTCTACTCCATGAGGGTTTCCCAGGGTAAATATTGTGTCTATCTTGTGATTATGCTTCTTTCAGTGATCCTGCTAGTCTATTTGGTTTAAATTTAACAATATATATATATATATATATATATATATATATATATATATATATATATATATATAATCTAGTTTGGACACATCAGTAAGGATTTTCTGAGCAATGTTATGCCTCTGGAATGTTTGTTGTCTAATCATAAAAAAAGGTGTTTTTTTCTTATAAATGTTGTTTTAGATAAGGGTGACAAGTAACTAGAGATGTGCCTAATTCATCGTGAGGTAAAATTACATTCAATTGATTGCTCCAACAAGAAATTTTGTCAGATATAGTTTGGCAAGCTTTGAAGATTATACTCCCTTCCTCATGAAAGGGCCATCAGAGCATCATTGGACTCGGGTCTTTGAAGTTTTCTATAAAGTTGGGTTAGCTGAACCTTTTCTTGAATAGTCAGAGTTCAAGACCATCAAGCTATTAACCATAGATGTTCAACAAAGTAAATTATTTATTTGTGAAATTGAATTAGTATACTTAAAATTAATTAGTTTGTGATAGAGTAATGATTGCTATAGTAAGTTCTTGGTTATCAAAGTATGGTAACAATCATTATTCTGGCGCAAACTGTATAATAATCGCTTTAAAAATAGTTTAATAATATACATATATAGTGTGAATGCCATCGACGAAAGTTAGCAGGTCAAGGGGCTCGCCCAAAACAGGATATTTGAGGCCTAGTCGAGGGGAATGGTGTAGTCAGAACTGGTTGAGAGGAATGGTGCAGTCCGTTTTCACAGGGTTGGGGATAAAATGTACTCAAATTACCTTTTTGTTGACTGTGTTTTAATTCGAATTTGATGAATAACTTGACCCAAATCAGAGTTCTTCAACAGTCTCAGGTTTATCAATGGAGGAACTCTTATTTGGACACTGTTGCGCCTATGATATTTCACCGGATTCCGGAAAAGGAAATGGGGCGTTTTGAGAATACAACTTTCTAATAGAAATATTTGTACGTTATGCTAAGTACGGTAGTCGTACGAAATATTACCTGACAAATACAATATAAACAATACTTTCAGTTCAGTTTGGCTTACCCGTCCAAACCCCATTGGCCTCTCACTGTTCCTTTGAGCAGATTCTCATCAGCACAAGTGGGAATGCCATTGACTCTATTGTATGAACACATAAGGCTGCTTACATGTCCATCCTGAACACAGATCTTGAAAGGCGGTTGATAAGTATCCTCCTATCTTGTTGAGTGACCTATACTAATCAAACAATATCCAAAGAAATATAATAAGCCACCTTGGATCCAACTTCAGTTAACAAAAACTGAAAGATAATCATGGAAATTAGTTAAATCAGATGTATGAACTGTAAAATATACCTCAATGTGAAAGCAGTGTAATGTTTGCAGCAGGAGGAAACCTTGAGTTTGTCATCAGTATCACCGGGCACTTCTTGAAGACCTTTGACATAGTTAACAGTGTACAACCAATGGATCTTCCCCTAATGTTTCTTGGCCACAACCACATCTTGGATCTCTAAACACGTTCACATTGGGCTCCAATATGTCGGAGCTGTATAAGGGCTAACTAAAACGCCCTCAACTTGCTGGAATCCTACAGAGGAATTTTTGTCAAAATCACAGTTTGGAATGTTAGTAATTTTGACGATATGGATAGTTTTAAAATTTGGCAATTAGTTTAGAACAAACAATCCCAATTGCTGAAACTACAAAAATACAATAATAGCAATTTGCTGCAATAATTTTTACCAATTTATATTCCAAAATCGTCGAAAAAGCGGAGAGTTTTGGTTTTTTATCCTACGCCAAATATGTCAAACCAGCCAACCCTACGTTGTGCATTGCTTGCTTCTGTAGATACCGCCTTCTTTAATACATCATGAAATAATAATTAGTTCACGATGAAATAAAGGAATATAATTATTGAAGCATAGCTTATAAAAGTAAAGCTAATCCGCAAAAGATCTTTTTTTTCTTCTTATCAATTTGATAAATTTGCTATGAATAAGGATATTATTAGGTATTATCACAAATCCATCATGATCTAATTTTTAACAATGTGTTAGGTGTTTTTGCTCAGTTTTGAATCCAAAATTTAAAATGATTTAAACTCTGATTATGAAGAATTTTTCATCCTAGGCTATAATATTGTACTTGAGTATGTATCAGATTTGTTAAAAGTCTCAGGCTATGCTGTCATTGAGTGTTTATCAGAATTGGAAAAATTACAAGACTTGCCTGTCCAATCTTGTAGCACAGACTTGCATTGAAAGATCGTAAAGGACTGCGAGGCTACCTGATGCCAATAGATCCCTTATAACTGTAATTAAGCGATATAGTAGGACGAAGACCCGTGAACATTAGAGCCAGCCAGAAATTGGGACACCCTTATTAATTAAGGGATAACTTGCTCAGGGTTTACGAGGGGATTTAATTTATGGATGGGTTTAAACTCGACCTCCTTAGATTCAATAGTTGTTGGTTAATTAATGAGAGCATATAGAGAGGATAGGTGCAAATAAATTCATAGTGGATGGAGTCCATAGTGAGCCTTGAATCGCATCCATGATTTTAGTTGTTTTGTTTGGACATAATTTAAAAAGGCGTCTCATTGGGTGGGATGTTTCCTTGGTTAAAAAAGCATTTTGATGGTTGAGATGAACCCAAAAATCTGGGTAAATAGACTTGAGGAAAGCTTGTAGCACCAGGCACAGTTGTACTGAATTTAACGCCGGGACCCACGATGGAGACTCCATGTAAGGCTTCAGATCACCATTCATAACTGGGAATTCCCAATCTGGACACACCAGGAGCTGCATCGACAAGCTGCTGCACTATCTGTGAAAGCCTAATTTTTGCCATGAGATCTTATAGTGTCTTTCTCAACGATTTTATGCTATAAATATACAATTTCTTCATCTAGCTCAACTGTATACCAACGATATTTTACTATCATAAATTTATATTCATCCTATATATATTACTTTAAGTAATATCCCACCCTATTTAACTTTTGTTTAGACAACTCAATGCTAAAAAAATTCAAACTCTTTTCTTACACATTTCAACATAAACAGTATATGTTAAAGTTATGATATTCTTTTATATCAACACAAGTCTCTATACTCATTTTTCCTATCCATTATAATTTATAATCCACCATTTTCTCCTTATTTAAACCCTTTTCTACTAATTCATATAATACAACTTAATTGGTTTAATAACGAATATAGCCTTCTATACATGTTTATACACACCAAATAGACTTCGAAAAAATGGTCGCATTTCTTCTTAATAAAACATAACTATTCCTTATTCCTTCATCGAAAAACATGTAGCAAATCCATTTGACTAGTCTGTCATAACCGTCAGTGGGTTTGATGAGCTAAATCCACATTGGGCGAACCATTCCACAAGCCATGAAAAAAGGTTCGATTATATCGTACTTGGGGCGATAAGGAGTTCAAGACAGAAGTAACTGGGTTGTAAATTTATGAAGGGGAAATCAAATCAAACTTACAAGCTGGAAAGAGAAGAAACTACGGTCTGTCATTTAAACATTTTAAAGAGCTCAAAGAATGGTACAAGGATTTTGTTTTAAAGAGAAGGATGGGAACCACGGATCAAATTTGAAGGGAGGTGTCCCATTTCACTTTGAAGGGCTATGAGATATTGAACCCTTCAATGCTGCCATGTAAAAATAAGTCATTCTTTTCATTTGAAAATGTACTAGTACATCAAAATTTCAATGTTTACTTACGTAGTAGAGTCGAGAGGCTTTAGTTTGCAGTGGATATAGCAGCACTGAACGTTATATATGACATATAACACAACCATACTTCACCCACGGCTGGGTCTCTAGGCCACTATGCCACCTTTTCCATCTTAGCAATTTCCCAAATTGATCTTGCCTCTTAAACTTTTAACGAGTATAATAATAAATTTAACTTGCTAACCCCATTCCAATCCAACTTTCATCCTTACATCCAAAATTAATACTATTTTACTCTTTCATGATCTGCTTGAACATGAGGAATTTATTAGTGAAACATAACTTAGGAGACATATATAAAATCAACTTTCCAATGTTTAGTGTGAATTGTCATAACTAAATTCATAGATCTTTTTCTCTGCATTAGCTACAGTTAACTTGCTAGCCCAATTCCAATCCAACTTTTAACCAGTATAATAATATTTAATACCTCTTAAAATGGGTTCCTAGGCTGCTTCAAACACTACAAACTCGATGAAGAATTGGGTTATTCAACTCTTCTAAAAGCAACATGATGCTTATTCTTCAAACTAATATAAATTCTAGCCTACTTAACAATGGAAAAAATGATAATGTAAGAAAAAAAAGGGAAGAAATTGTTTTATAAGCCAAAAACATTGGACGTTGAGTTTGGTCTCTATCTGTTACTAAATTAGTGAACAATAGAGATGTATGTAGAAAGGCCGTAAAAAAGGTGAAGGGAAAGAATCTGGATGGTAACTTTTTTTTACTTTGTTAAATTGAGTACCATAATTCACTTTCATGCACCTCTATCAAACAACTTCGTTTCCATTTGTAATCCTCCTTCACGCAAGTATATTAGAGAGAACAGTTCAATAAAGAAGTTTGATTGGATTGAAAACCAATAGCAAGTTTCTTTGTCACTCTAATTGTGTACCCTACGGTAGAATTGAATGCCAATGACAACAACACATGTTTTAATTTTTCATTCAACACTATGAATGCCACATGTACTTGGGATAGAATAAGTTTAAGCACTCCTTACATGTTACATGCTATGTTATGGTTTGATCAAAGAGAACTATCCAACTCTAGGAAACTTTTGTTCTCAATAGCTGATTAAGGACCCTGGATGCTTCTTCTCTATAGCCCTCCCCCTAGATTTCATTATACATAGTAAATCGATGGTATGATGGAGTAGAGGATGGGTTGTAACTTGTGAAGCATAAGTAAAACATAGGTAGACCAAGTAGAGAGGAGATGCATAGGTGGTTGAAGTTCTTGTTATATGGTTGAAGTTCTTGTTTTATTCCAGACCAGCCGATAAGGGTAACAAAATCAAAAGGTAAAGTAGCACTGTCGTTCTAAAAATCAAGATTACAAAAACATTTTTGTCCCAGTTCGTACAGTCGAACGCAGATTGTAAGTGTAGTAGCATCGGTGATCTTCATATTAATAAATACCAAGAATATTAAATCATTTACTAGAGGAAGGTGTCGATTCAACGACTGAGCAATTGGGGAATATAGCTCATGTAATACAATTTTAGATACAAAGTCTGGATTTTTGATCTAACTCATTAACTAGATGCATGGAGGTTGGCAGAGTGGGAACTTCCCACACCTGTTTCCTGTAGGGATGCAACAGTGACCAATGGAAGCTGAACGGGGAAGAACGCGGTTTCAGAGTGAAAACAATGGTATTCCTTGTCCCCTCCATTTCAGGAAAGTTAAATGGCAACTAAATTCTCAAGAGCTTCGATCGAGCGACAATGGAAAATAGGGTAAGGCAAGGAGCATGTGGAATCATATGCATATACACAGGACATATGAAGAAAGAAGCAATTGTTGTTGTTGCTACAGTTGGGAATTGATAAATGTCGTTTTAAACAACCTTTAATGGATATTTGTGACAAACCCACTCTCGAGTCCAGGCTTTAAATTTGAAGCCTTCAAGGCCTATTTTAAGTAACAAAATTTCAGTCAAATAATAATATTGTGTTTGAACTTTGAAGTTACAGAATTTTAATCAAATAACAAAATTTTTAAATAATGAATGGATAAAATGATGTACATACTTGTAAATTCATAAGATGTCGGCAATCTAGTCAACCTTGAAGTTGAGGTCCTCAAAGAAAACGAATTTCTTTATATATGTTTATGGTAGGCTGGCATTGGCAGCTTCGCTCCGCAAACTCTCCTGGAGGACTGGAGGAGATAGGGTAGGTGGAAGTTGGAAGTAGCTCGACCACAATGGAGTAGGGGTATAAGAAAAAACTTGTTTGTACTCCTGTAATATTATATATTGATGGTCGGAGCCATAGAAGCATGGAATTCGAGCATTGACTTGATACAACAAAGAAAACACAAGGTGGGACTCGGGAGCCATAGGATTGACTTGATACAACAAAGAAAACACAGGGTGTAAGGATGGGAGCCATAGACGGTAGGATTGAATTGATACAACAAATCAAATGTAGGGCTGTGGGTAGGGGCCACGGGCAGGAGCAGCAGCCTGCAACATTACAAGAAGTTTCTAGATTGTGGATTTTGTCTGAAATGCCAAATTCGGGGCACATTAACATAATATATTATACATTGAATACTCAATTAACTCACTGAGTCAAAATTCACAAATTGGTATGTGATAACTGGTAACTTGGTAACTTGGTAAGCCCACTGCCAACAACACATATGATCCACCAACCAGGTTTAATAAATTTCTTGCTTCCATTAAATGTGTTAAACATGTAAGCACTCACTGCAAACACGAGAACTTAGAAGCATTCAAGCCATGGGCTGCTCAGTGTAAGCCCATCCACGTAAGTTGGTCAATGATATTATTAGAGGCCAAATGGTCCATGATCCATGGATGATCGAACACGTGGATATTGGAGAGTAACCGAGTCCCACTCCAAAGTCACCTAGCTAGTAACCACATTCCCAATTTCCCACTGAAAACTGTCGATGGGTGAAATTTGAAGCTACCCTTCTGTTGCAATTTTAAACAATAGTGGTTAATTTAATTATTGAAGGGCTTACCATGAAATTGAATTTTTTTTGCATGGTAAAATTTGAAGTGGCCTTCTATGACGTGTAAAATGGCCTCTGAAGGGCCCTGAAGGCTTCAAATTTGAAGCCTGATGGGAACAACGGTTTGACTAAAGAGCTATCAAGTATGGAAACATTGGAAACCCATCACAAAACCAGATTCAGTGCTTCCACTTAAGTGTGCAACGCGCTGCTCCAAAAACACCCTACAAGCATTAAATACTCAGTTCGAATGAACCGACTAGTAATTAGGGTAAAAAACAGAAAAACAATGATTCTGTAACAAGTCAATCAATAGGGTTGCAAATCTAACCAGACCGCAATCGATTAAAAGAAAGAAAAAATCCACAGGAGGTTTGTCCAGGCTCATGCAAGTGAGCCGCACAGCGTAACGCAGCACACATTTCCTAGTTCTGATTCTTCCACTTCCACAGATAGTTTAAGAGTTAATACCGAGAGATTGGTTCCATTTGAACCCGAGTTTGATGTAGTTACAATCAAAACTATAAGCAGGTAGACGAAAGTTAAGTAACTAATATTAATCGGAACTCGGTGGAAGTCTTTCACTCGTTTCGACCTTAACACCAGGGCTTTCATGAAGGAAAGTTTATGCATTGTTTTAAAATAAACAGAGTTCTCTTAAATATTTTAGTCGAATAGCGATTTCATTTATAAAATTCTTTTCCTATCACATTATTTATACAGAGTTTTATTGTTCCAGAGCATAAAATGAGATAAAAGACAAGGTGTTCAGAACTAAACCGAATCCGTGTATATAAAAAATACTCTTGATGCATAACCAGGACAAAGGTTAGGTATGCACTTCAATTCACAGATCTGTTCAGTTCATGAGCTTTCCCAACCATAGGTAAGGCTATCACCTTCAGCTTTGATACAAGCACCTTGGCCTTCACCTCCATCTTCAACTACCTTCAACTCCGACTCATCTCACTGATCTAGAAGGATCTATGAAAAGCTTTACAAAAAAAACCCAATTCCTTTTCTCTCAATAAAATCATACCTAATTCATTTTCCCTCCATAAAATATGTTTCTTTATAAAAAAAATAGCAACTTTAAGAAAAGCAATATTCAGAAGAAATGTTACTATCGTCTTAAAATATTGTTTTAAACATTCCTAAAATATATTTAAGACAAATTCTAATTTTGTCTTAAAAATCGACTTAAACATTGTCTCACAAAATCTTGAAATATATAAAAACAATTTAAACTAATATTTAAGAAAAAATACTAATTTTGTCTTAAAAAATTGTCTTAAAAAACCCCACCTTGTAACCCCACCTTGTAGTAGTGCATTGTAGTAGTGCATGGAAGTAAATTAGATCTCAGTTCTAGTTATATAAATATGAAACAAAGGTGCAATACATGTGTTCTTAATTCAACCTTCAGACATATCATGGTATGGAAGTAAATTAGATCTAAGTTCTAGTTATATAAATATGAGCTTATGTATTGTAGATGTTGGTTATTTTGGTGTTATTCCCATCATCATAGGGGTCACTACACATATCATTGTATGGAAGTAAATTAGATCTAAATTCTAGTTATATAAATATGAGCTTATGTATTGTAGATGTTGGTTATTTTGGTGTTATTCCCATCATCATAGCTGGTCACTACAGTGGTTCCATCTTGTTTTACCAAACTATATTCACTACAAACGAATCCTAATCTCTAACTAATGAATTTCAAGTTTTTCTACGTTTCGAATCACCTAAAACCTTATGAGGTTTAGCAAATTTGTTCATTTCTGATAAGTAATAAATTGTATAAACAGTGACACTCAATCAAAGGTTTTGGGGTTTGAATTTCATTTATTTATTGCATTCAATTTACTTCTGGTATCCTTGATTCCAATTTTTTCCCACCTTTTGGAGATATTTACTAACCATTCACAATACTACAGATTTACCATTCACAACCCTACAAATTAAATCTGTGGTAATAAACAATTCAACTTTCCTTAAGGTGATTTATGCTTGGGAAAATCCAACCCAGCCCTCTTTATACCTCGCCCAGAATTCATAACATCTGTGAAGACAGAATTTCATTTCTAAACAGCCTCAAATTTCTTCTGTGTCAATTTTTTAGTCTCTTCCATATCTATCCAGCTGGTTACTAATCCTAAAAATAGTGAGTCAAAAAGATTTTGTTATGCATGAACTGGGTTAATTTGTGAGCAATACATTATAATTGGAAAAGGAGCAAAGTTCACTCCCATGGGTTGGGTTTTTACGTCTTCACTTTATATCCATGTTGGCAAAAATATAATCTGTTCTTTTCTGCTGAGCATTTATTTATATATCGCAGAATTTTCATTTGTTTTTAAATCAAGCATTATACTTCCTCTTTCTACACTACATGAGCTTTCCTATTGAGAAAACAAAAGAGGTCTGTTAACTAGGTTAAGTCTAGGTCTGTCAAATCTTCAACCCGTTTGCAGCAACCACGTGGATTGGGAGTTAGTCACCGATATCGAAAACCACAACGTGAAGGGAATCTGGGACTGATTTATTAATAAGTATAGAAAATGAACTATAATATTTGATAATTAAATTTTAGAGATAAAAAGTATTAAAAAAAACTAAATGTATTGAAGATTTTTACTTATTTGTTTCTTGATTTTTGGCAGGAAATACACATGGAAAATTTAGAGTTAGTTAGTGGGGTGAATTTTAAAAGAACTTTACCAATATTAAAGCTCTCTGTAATGAAAATTTAAGAAGCTTCCATCCTTTCATGATTAAAAGCAACCGTTTATACACCTTACCATTTATTCTCCTTCAATAGTAACACATAAACTTTACTTCATTATGTGAGGTTTTTGCATCTATCTTTATATGTACCGTCCTCATATAACTATGTAAAACAATCTATTTAACATATTCACTCATGTTCGTAATTAATGTCAACTATACTTGGAACACCTTCATGGAAATTTAATCCATTTATAATAAACATAATATATCTAAACCCAGAATACGTTTACATGCCTATTACACAGTCAACATAATGCAACAATCACTTATCCTTTAAGTGCAACATATATCTTATATTGACATGCATGACAAGTCATCATAATATCAAGGAGACTCCATACGCTTAAAGTACGGATAGAAAGACCAATGTATGTAAGAGCTAAAAATATATATAAAATAGAGATGAGTAAAACACATATAAAAGACACATTAGAAAGAGGCCATTTTCAGGTGGAGAATCCATACGCTTAAAGTACACATAGAAAGACCAATGTATGTAAGAGTTAAAAATACATATAAAATAGAGATGAGTAAAACACATATAAAAGACACGTTAGAAAGAGGCCATTTTCAGGTGGTTCATCCAAACTCGGGTTAGAGGCCATTTTCATGTGGTTCACTCAAACTCGGGCTATGTCCATTACATAGTCAACGGAATGCAACAATCACTAATCCTTTTCAACATAATGCAACAATCACTAATCCTTTTGACATGCATGACAAGTCATCATAATATCAAGGAGAATCCATACGCTTAAAGTACACATAGAAAGACCAATGTATGTAAGAGTTAAAAATACATATAAAATAGAGATGAGTAAAACACATATAAAAGACACATTAGAAAGAGGCCATTTTCAGGTGGTTCATCCAAACACATTAGAAAGAGGCCATTTTCAGGTGGTTCATCCAAACTCGGGTTAGAGGCCATTTTCATGTGGTTCGCCCAAACTCAAGCTAGTTAGAGGCCATTTTCATGTGGTTCATCCAAACTCGGGTTAGAGGCCATTTTCATGTGGTTCGCCCAAACTCAAGCTAGTTAGAGGCCATTTTCATGTGGTTCACCCAAACTCAGGCTAGTTAGAGGCCATTTTCATGTGGCTATGTCCACATAGAGGAGCCATATCTTTATATTAAAAGAGGAGTTACAATCGACAAGGCAATTGTCGTAATAATTGATTCTCACCTTTATCAACCTATTTTCTGAAGAAAACTTCACAAAATGCTTTTCCAAGCATTTCAACCATATAACAATATTATTAATAGCAAGTTCTATCCTCTCATAGACTTAACTAGTTGTACTTTAGGTTTTCTCTACAAATGGCCTCACCTAGAGTAAATCCAAGTATTCATCAACAGATTATAAACAATATTAATATCGAATAGAACTCAACTAGTTGTAATCCAGCATTTCAGTGCTAACAACAGCTTAACTTAGAATGATTCTAAGTTGGTCAATGCTACATAATAAATAAAAGGTAGTCCACAAAAACTATAATGAACTTCATTTCATCACACTAATATCTATCACTGAGACATAACATAAGAAGACAAATCATAATTATACGAATATTTACTACGAACATAATGCACAAAAGGTATATAAGTAAGGTACCCCGGGGATCAAGCGCTTAGCGCTGTCCCAACCCTACGATTCTATAATCAACACAGAGATAAAAATAACAAAATATGGACAAGAGGTATGGAAAACGCTCATCAAAATATTTGTATGCTATCCAACAGTAGACACGGAGATGACATAAGTCAAAACCAAACTTTGTAGGGGTTGAGCTCTCGATGAGCTATCCCTTCTCATGATCTCTATACATTGAACAAAATACAACGTGTGTACTTGAACGATGTCCTAAAAGATCAAATGTGTGGGGACCCTATATCCGTTATAGCCATCGATCTACAGAAAATACATAAACGCTGTAAGCAACCTAATCTATGCAGAGATTAGGTGTATATAAATACATCAATGCTTGTAACAGTGATCAACTCAGACCTATATGTATATAGATCATAATTCTATAGCCAGGGTTTCATCTCACTTATAACACCCATGATTTGTAGTGATAAAGATAGAGTTAAAATAACTCTGCACGCTTCAGCATAGCTGAGCTCTTATCTAGCTATATGCCAACGCTTTAACTCAGATCTGTTCATACGGAACAGAGATCACTTCCCAAAGAAGGCAAACTCAGATAAATCGCTTTCTCTACAACTATGCGGAGATTAGAAAAATAGATCAAAACATAATAAACAGGGATCACATCATAACGCAAGTAAATACTCAGAGAAAACGCATTCTCTATATTACTGTGAGCGAATCAAAATATACAGAAGCCGAGATTAGTTGCATTTTCTGAATGAATGTGTGTAGAGGTATAGATATCCTAACCTTGTCTATATATGAACTTATAACTATGGAAGAAACCCGATTTTGGAATCGGCTTGTTAAGAACTACTCCTCAACATGCAGTAAACACAATCGATTCGATTGCAAAAGCATAGATCCTACTCGGTAGCAATAATAAATAGCAGCATATTTCAAATTCTAAATGTAAAAGGAAGCGATCCAACTCGGTGTTTAAACCAAGCAAATGAGAAGTAGCAACATACGTTTCGAAATCTAAAAGCAAAAGCAGCGATCCAACACGGTTTCCAAACCAGCAAAAGAGAAATAGCAGCATGCGGTTTGAAATTCTAAAAGCAAATAGCAGCGATCCAAGGTATACGGTTTTGACTCTATCCTTAAGAAGAAAAACAAGAAACCGCTAGCCTACATTCAACAGAGGTTAAACAATGCTACCAAAAACTGATAGATGGATTTTAATACCCTACTCTGTACATATTTATATTTCTACCAAAGCAGATCACAGAGTCTCTTTAACACATAGCTCTTATTAGTATGGGGGTCTAAGTAAAACGCCAACCAGGAATGAGATATTACCACTCAAGGATTCCGTCCTTGCTATCTTCCTGGCGATCGCTATCCAGCAATGAAGTCAGTAGAGATCCGTTTTGCGGAAAGTGCCTCCGCCAACTCCATGCAGAGACTTTTATAACCCTGTCAAGCGATGTGCAGGGCCTATCTTCCCCGATCCACCCCCATATTGTCTTCCAAAATAAACTCGATCCTCCCCTTTTCCTCCCAGAACAAAAATACACAGAAGCAGGACCCCCCCTCTCACTCGAGATCCCTTCTTTATAAAAGGATGGACCTTCATTGCCGGAAAGACAAGTGGTACTTCGTAGGGCAAGTGGCGGTTTTCTGAAGAGTTTGGCGCTCCAGTTAAGAGATCAACTCGCCGCAACTCTTACTGCTTAACGTTTAACTTCTAGTATCATCGTTTAATATGCGACCTACTTGAGATATAAATCATATCTCATCATTGGTGAAAATATTATTAAAGCACCATCTAAGTAGTTCACCCTCTTTTAATTTATTATTTTCTTAAATAAATTATAAACAGGTAGGAACCCCTTTTTCAACAACTCCATTGTTTATAAATATATATATAAAAAGGAATTAACATCTAATAACTCTCTCGTAGTAAAGGCCCTTGTTAACCTAATGGTTAGGTTAACCTTCTTAATCTTTTCTAGATACTTAATTTAACATAAATAAGCCATATTATGTTTCTTGAATAATTTTGGAAGGAAAGGGGTTTCCTCGTCATAACTATAATGGGCGCAACTTATGACCTTTCTTAAGGTTTTAAAACTAAGGAAAAATAAAACCATTACCTTCCTTCCAGTGTCTACAGACTAAGATGACATCTAGTCATTAAGATCCATATTCTTATCGCTTCCTCGTCCGTCGATCTCTCTCTCCCCCTAGTGTGTTAGTTACCCATCTTTTAGTTCCGTCAATATAAGTTTACGATTTATAACCTACAACCGAGGAAAGAAATAATGATACTTTCAAGGTCCACTAGTGGGGCCTTCGCCTTGAGCTCCTCACCAGGGCCTCATACATGATTTTCAACATACATTTAGTTATGCTCATAAGAATTGGAAGAGGGGTGTTACACTAACTTGAGAATCATAACTTGTAGTATAACTTGCAAGTAGTTAGCTTAATTTTCATATTTGGGACATGGTGGTGGAAGCCTTTAAATAGGAATATTATAACTATGTTGATGATCAATGAGTTCCAATTGATTCATTAAACATTTACAAGAAAAATCTGCTGATGATCAATGAGTTCCAATTGATTCATTAAACATTTACAAGAAAAATCTTGTCAAGTCTTTACAAATTTATTACTCATGATTTAAAGAGCTCATCTCCCAATTAAAATTCCAAACCTTAGAAAGACAAAAAAAGAAAAGAAGATAGTGCATGTCTAGAACTAACTGCCCTAGTATAAGGGAACCCATTAATCTCATATACCAAAAACATATAAAGAAGATTTGGAAATTTCTAAAGGGAAAATATAATAGACATCTAAAGATGTTAAAATACTAAATAAAATTGAAAAGTAACATGAGGACATTAATAGAACATTGGAGACCAAGGAAGCAATGATAGCCATTTGGGACACACAACAAGAATCATGACAAGTACGGAAATGATCAATGACATTTTAATAGGTCTTACAAATATTATAAGAATTCAATCATTGTGAAACCCATAAGGAATCTTGAACACCACTTGTTCCTTTGGTTCCTTTATCTAGTTAATCTAAAAAATGTCTGGAACAAATAAGATAAAAGGAAAAAGAAATAGGAAGAAAAAAAAACCACTATAGATTAGGTTCAAGCTCTCCCTCTCGCAAAATACATTGAAGTTTTATGAAAACAATTTAGAGGATGTACATGCATAATCTACAAAGTGCAAGGTATCTAGATAGGCCAAAAAAAAAACCTTGCTCCTGGAATAAAGTCTATAAAATGTTTCTTGTGTGGAATTTGGAGGCATAACCAAAGCCTATTTACAAGTTGAATATCCAAGCAACATGTTTATTTTCTATGCATGGAACCCCTAATTTTAAAGATGGTACCATTATGCAAGAAAGATTCCTAAGGAATTTGAATGTGATCAATGCTAAATTTGCAAAATTTGCACCTCATCATAATAAATATAATTAATTTATGATCATCATGAGATCCCACACCCAAGGGTTTCATAATCCAACTTGATAGATTATTGAAAGAACCTAGGAAATGTGTATAAAGTGACTTTGTGATTGATTACCACAAAAAGGAGGGTCATTAAATCATTCCTACGAAAACTATAGGAATCGTAAAACAAAGTTATAAAAAATGTTTAAAATTATCTAAATATTACTATAGAATATGATTTCAATGGCATCCTAATTTTCATCCCCTAGCAAAGTTTTTGTTCTCTTTTTTTTCAAGTTTCAAGGTTGTAAATAGGGGGACATTTTTTAAACCTCGTTTGAGACTTATTGTATTATTTTTTTCAACTATGATATTTATACTGCATCAAATTGTCGTGACACTTTGTGTAAGGTGTCAATGAGGAAAAATATAGGCAAAAACTCAACAAAGACATAAAAATAGGCATTAATCACACATAATCAATGTATAATATATACAATGAGAACTGACCCCTCAGTTCATATACCCAAGTGGGGTCTTAGACTCCTTTTTCTATTTCATATTCAGCTATGCCCCTTGGTCTTCTTCTCTCATGTGAATATGAAGATAACATAATAATTTTCCTAACACAAAGCATTAGGTTCCCAACAATTCCCCTATTGATCGGAAAGGGTGTATATTAGTCCAAGAAAAGAGAGTTTAATAAATGGAAGTGTATAGCTACCAAATGTTGAAAATTTCCAAATTGACAATTCGAATTTTCAAAGCAAGTTAGGAGAAGCTCACATCACTCTTTGAAGGGGTGGTTTTGGTTGACCACAAACCAAAACTACTAGTAGAAGATGAATTCTTCTACGAAGTGGGTGGTTTAAGGATAACCATATATTGTTGGACTTGGAAACAACTTTTTTTCTTGCTCAGAGGTTATATGTAATACCCCAATTTTGACCCTTATGAAATATTGGCTTTTAATGTAAATATTGTATACATGTGATGTATGTTTTCCCTAGCATGGAGCTCAAGGCCAAGGCCCCGCTAGTGTATGTTCGGATTTTATTTAGAACATATAAGCATTTGATATTTTGTTACCCATATGCTATTAAGCCATGGAATATTGTAAATGGATGTAAATATTAATATTTCAATAAAATACCAAAACTAGCTATGGAAGCAGTGAATAAGAAGGGGCCATGTGTATTACACTAGGGAGTGGTGAGGGGGTTGTGGGGATAAACCATATGTTGCCAAATGTCATTGTGAGAACCCATTTGACCTTCCTTGCTCACATTTAATTCTGTTGTAAGGAAGTTGTTGAAGAATTCAGTCCATGGCTTCAATGGAGCATGGGTAGCCTAGAAATTCATATGGCAGAGTATGGGCTCTATTTTCTTGTACCACAATTCACTCTACCTCATGGGAATGGGTCCTTCCTCATTCCCATTCCATTGTGGAACATCCCAGTAGTAGTTTGCATCCATTACGAATTCCCAATAGTGAGAAAAAACAGAAATCACAACTTTGTAAGAACCCACGTTTTGAAGAGCCATAAACATCCAAAATTGGATATTGACAGCGAAATCCAATGTGGGATCCATAGATATGAACCCTGGGGCGAATTTGAGAGTATTAAGTGTTAAATTTTGAGCATTAATTCACAATACTCTAGGATCTTTACTGAGAGAATAACATGTACAGTATATCAATGCATATCAATCATAACAAGCATGTCAATTATCACAAGAAGTAAAAGCATGAGAGACAAGAGACACAGAGTTTCTGTGGGGAAAACCCTAAGGTGAAAAATCCCACAACCGTGAACATTAGAGCCAGCCAGAAATTGGGACACCCTTATTAATTAAGGGATAACTTGCTCAGGGTTTACGAGGGGATTTAATTTATGGATGGGTTTAAACTCGACCTCCTTAGATTCAATAGTTGTTGGTTAATTAATGAGAGCATATAGAGAGGATAGGTGCAAATAAATTCATAGTGGATGGAGTCCATAGTGAGCCTTGAATCGCATCCATGATTTTAGTTGTTTTGTTTGGACATAATTTAAAAAGGCGTCTCATTGGGTGGGATGTTTCCTTGGTTAAAAAAGCATTTTGATGGTTGAGATGAACCCAAAAATCTGGGTAAATAGACTTGAGGAAAGCTTGTAGCACCAGGCACAGTTGTACTGAATTTAACGCCGGGACCCACGATGGAGACTCCATGTAAGGCTTCAGATCACCATTCATAACTGGGAATTCCCAATCTGGACACACCAGGAGCTGCATCGACAAGCTGCTGCACTATCTGTGAAAGCCTAATTTTTGCCATGAGATCTTATAGTGTCTTTCTCAACGATTTTATGCTATAAATATACAATTTCTTCATCTAGCTCAACTGTATACCAACGATATTTTACTATCATAAATTTATATTCATCCTATATATATTACTTTAAGTAATATCCCACCCTATTTAACTTTTGTTTAGACAACTCAATGCTAAAAAAATTCAAACTCTTTTCTTACACATTTCAACATAAACAGTATATGTTAAAGTTATGATATTCTTTTATATCAACACAAGTCTCTATACTCATTTTTCCTATCCATTATAATTTATAATCCACCATTTTCTCCTTATTTAAACCCTTTTCTACTAATTCATATAATACAACTTAATTGGTTTAATAACGAATATAGCCTTCTATACATGTTTATACACACCAAATAGACTTCGAAAAAATGGTCGCATTTCTTCTTAATAAAACATAACTATTCCTTATTCCTTCATCGAAAAACATGTAGCAAATCCATTTGACTAGTCTGTCATAACCGTCAGTGGGTTTGATGAGCTAAATCCACATTGGGCGAACCATTCCACAAGCCATGAAAAAAGATTCGATTATATCGTACTTGGGGCGATAAGGAGATCAAGACAGAAGTAACTGGGTTGTAAATTTATGAAGGGGAAATCAAATCAAACTTACAAGCTGGAAAGAGAAGAAACTACGGTCTGTCATTTAAACATTTTAAAGAGCTCAAAGAATGGTACAAGGATTTTGTTTTAAAGAGAAGGATGGGAACCACGGATCAAATTTGAAGGGAGGTGTCCCATTTCACTTTGAAGGGCTATGAGATATTGAACCCTTCAATGCTGCCATGTAAAAATAAGTCATTCTTTTCATTTGAAAATGTACTAGTACATCAAAATTTCAATGTTTACTTACGTAGTAGAGTCGAGAGGCTTTAGTTTGCAGTGGATATAGCAGCACTGAACGTTATATATGACATATAACACAACCATACTTCACCCACGGCTGGGTCTCTAGGCCACTATGCCACCTTTTCCATCTTAGCAATTTCCCAAATTGATCTTGCCTCTTAAACTTTTAACGAGTATAATAATAAATTTAACTTGCTAACCCCATTCCAATCCAACTTTCATCCTTACATCCAAAATTAATACTATTTTACTCTTTCATGATCTGCTTGAACATGAGGAATTTATTAGTGAAACATAACTTAGGAGACATATATAAAATCAACTTTCCAATGTTTAGTGTGAATTGTCATAACTAAATTCATAGATCTTTTTCTCTGCATTAGCTACAGTTAACTTGCTAGCCCAATTCCAATCCAACTTTTAACCAGTATAATAATATTTAATACCTCTTAAAATGGGTTCCTAGGCTGCTTCAAACACTACAAACTCGATGAAGAATTGGGTTATTCAACTCTTCTAAAAGCAACATGATGCTTATTCTTCAAACTAATATAAATTCTAGCCTACTTAACAATGGAAAAAATGATAATGTAAGAAAAAAAAGGGAAGAAATTGTTTTATAAGCCAAAAACATTGGACGTTGAGTTTGGTCTCTATCTGTTACTAAATTAGTGAACAATAGAGATGTATGTAGAAAGGCCGTAAAAAAGGTGAAGGGAAAGAATCTGGATGGTAACTTTTTTTTACTTTGTTAAATTGAGTACCATAATTCACTTTCATGCACCTCTATCAAACAACTTCGTTTCCATTTGTAATCCTCCTTCACGCAAGTATATTAGAGAGAACAGTTCAATAAAGAAGTTTGATTGGATTGAAAACCAATAGCAAGTTTCTTTGTCACTCTAATTGTGTACCCTACGGTAGAATTGAATGCCAATGACAACAACACATGTTTTAATTTTTCATTCAACACTATGAATGCCACACGTACTTGGGATAGAATAAGTTTAAGCACTCCTTACATGTTACATGCTATGTTATGGTTTGATCAAAGAGAACTATCCAACTCTAGGAAACTTTTGTTCTCAATAGCTGATTAAGGACCCTGGATGCTTCTTCTCTATAGCCCTCCCCCTAGATTTCATTATACATAGTAAATCGATGGTATGATGGAGTAGAGGATGGGTTGTAACTTGTGAAGCATAAGTAAAACATAGGTAGACCAAGTAGAGAGGAGATGCATAGGTGGTTGAAGTTCTTGTTATATGGTTGAAGTTCTTGTTTTATTCCAGACCAGCCGATAAGGGTAACAAAATCAAAAGGTAAAGTAGCACTGTCGTTCTAAAAATCAAGATTACAAAAACATTTTTGTCCCAGTTCGTACAGTCGAACGCAGATTGTAAGTGTAGTAGCATCGGTGATCTTCATATTAATAAATACCAAGAATATTAAATCATTTACTAGAGGAAGGTGTCGATTCAACGACTGAGCAATTGGGGAATATAGCTCATGTAATACAATTTTAGATACAAAGTCTGGATTTTTGATCTAACTCATTAACTAGATGCATGGAGGTTGGCAGAGTGGGAACTTCCCACACCTGTTTCCTGTAGGGATGCAACAGTGACCAATGGAAGCTGAACGGGGAAGAACGCGGTTTCAGAGTGAAAACAATGGTATTCCTTGTCCCCTCCATTTCAGGAAAGTTAAATGGCAACTAAATTCTCAAGAGCTTCGATCGAGCGACAATGGAAAATAGGGTAAGGCAAGGAGCATGTGGAATCATATGCATATACACAGGACATATGAAGAAAGAAGCAATTGTTGTTGTTGCTACAGTTGGGAATTGATAAATGTCGTTTTAAACAACCTTTAATGGATATTTGTGACAAACCCACTCTCGAGTCCAGGCTTTAAATTTGAAGCCTTCAAGGCCTATTTTAAGTAACAAAATTTCAGTCAAATAATAATATTGTGTTTGAACTTTGAAGTTACAGAATTTTAATCAAATAACAAAATTTTTAAATAATGAATGGATAAAATGATGTACATACTTGTAAATTCATAAGATGTCGGCAATCTAGTCAACCTTGAAGTTGAGGTCCTCAAAGAAAACGAATTTCTTTATATATGTTTATGGTAGGCTGGCATTGGCAGCTTCGCTCCGCAAACTCTCCTGGAGGACTGGAGGAGATAGGGTAGGTGGAAGTTGGAAGTAGCTCGACCACAATGGAGTAGGGGTATAAGAAAAAACTTGTTTGTACTCCTGTAATATTATATATTGATGGTCGGAGCCATAGAAGCATGGAATTCGAGCATTGACTTGATACAACAAAGAAAACACAAGGTGGGACTCGGGAGCCATAGGATTGACTTGATACAACAAAGAAAACACAGGGTGTAAGGATGGGAGCCATAGACGGTAGGATTGAATTGATACAACAAATCAAATGTAGGGCTGTGGGTAGGGGCCACGGGCAGGAGCAGCAGCCTGCAACATTACAAGAAGTTTCTAGATTGTGGATTTTGTCTGAAATGCCAAATTCGGGGCACATTAACATAATATATTATACATTGAATACTCAATTAACTCACTGAGTCAAAATTCACAAATTGGTATGTGATAACTGGTAACTTGGTAACTTGGTAAGCCCACTGCCAACAACACATATGATCCACCAACCAGGTTTAATAAATTTCTTGCTTCCATTAAATGTGTTAAACATGTAAGCACTCACTGCAAACACGAGAACTTAGAAGCATTCAAGCCATGGGCTGCTCAGTGTAAGCCCATCCACGTAAGTTGGTCAATGATATTATTAGAGGCCAAATGGTCCATGATCCATGGATGATCGAACACGTGGATATTGGAGAGTAACCGAGTCCCACTCCAAAGTCACCTAGCTAGTAACCACATTCCCAATTTCCCACTGAAAACTGTCGATGGGTGAAATTTGAAGCTACCCTTCTGTTGCAATTTTAAACAATAGTGGTTAATTTAATTATTGAAGGGCTTACCATGAAATTGAATTTTTTTTGCATGGTAAAATTTGAAGTGGCCTTCTATGACGTGTAAAATGGCCTCTGAAGGGCCCTGAAGGCTTCAAATTTGAAGCCTGATGGGAACAACGGTTTGACTAAAGAGCTATCAAGTATGGAAACATTGGAAACCCATCACAAAACCAGATTCAGTGCTTCCACTTAAGTGTGCAACGCGCTGCTCCAAAAACACCCTACAAGCATTAAATACTCAGTTCGAATGAACCGACTAGTAATTAGGGTAAAAAACAGAAAAACAATGATTCTGTAACAAGTCAATCAATAGGGTTGCAAATCTAACCAGACCGCAATCGATTAAAAGAAAGAAAAAATCCACAGGAGGTTTGTCCAGGCTCATGCAAGTGAGCCGCACAGCGTAACGCAGCACACATTTCCTAGTTCTGATTCTTCCACTTCCACAGATAGTTTAAGAGTTAATACCGAGAGATTGGTTCCATTTGAACCCGAGTTTGATGTAGTTACAATCAAAACTATAAGCAGGTAGACGAAAGTTAAGTAACTAATATTAATCGGAACTCGGTGGAAGTCTTTCACTCGTTTCGACCTTAACACCAGGGCTTTCATGAAGGAAAGTTTATGCATTGTTTTAAAATAAACAGAGTTCTCTTAAATATTTTAGTCGAATAGCGATTTCATTTATAAAATTCTTTTCCTATCACATTATTTATACAGAGTTTTATTGTTCCAGAGCATAAAATGAGATAAAAGACAAGGTGTTCAGAACTAAACCGAATCCGTGTATATAAAAAATACTCTTGATGCATAACCAGGACAAAGGTTAGGTATGCACTTCAATTCACAGATCTGTTCAGTTCATGAGCTTTCCCAACCATAGGTAAGGCTATCGCCTTCAGCTTTGATACAAGCACCTTGGCCTTCACCTCCATCTTCAACTACCTTCAACTCCGACTCATCTCACTGATCTAGAAGGATCTATGAAAAGCTTTACAAAAAAAACCCAATTCCTTTTCTCTCAATAAAATCATACCTAATTCATTTTCCCTCCATAAAATATGTTTCTTTATAAAAAAAATAGCAACTTTAAGAAAAGCAATATTCAGAAGAAATGTTACTATCGTCTTAAAATATTGTTTTAAACATTCCTAAAATATATTTAAGACAAATTCTAATTTTGTCTTAAAAATCGACTTAAACATTGTCTCACAAAATCTTGAAATATATAAAAACAATTTAAACTAATATTTAAGAAAAAATACTAATTTTGTCTTAAAAAATTGTCTTAAAAAACCCCACCTTGTAACCCCACCTTGTAGTAGTGCATTGTAGTAGTGCATGGAAGTAAATTAGATCTCAGTTCTAGTTATATAAATATGAAACAAAGGTGCAATACATGTGTTCTTAATTCAACCTTCAGACATATCATGGTATGGAAGTAAATTAGATCTAAGTTCTAGTTATATAAATATGAGCTTATGTATTGTAGATGTTGGTTATTTTGGTGTTATTCCCATCATCATAGGGGTCACTACACATATCATTGTATGGAAGTAAATTAGATCTAAATTCTAGTTATATAAATATGAGCTTATGTATTGTAGATGTTGGTTATTTTGGTGTTATTCCCATCATCATAGCTGGTCACTACAGTGGTTCCATCTTGTTTTACCAAACTATATTCACTACAAACGAATCCTAATCTCTAACTAATGAATTTCAAGTTTTTCTACGTTTCGAATCACCTAAAACCTTATGAGGTTTAGCAAATTTGTTCATTTCTGATAAGTAATAAATTGTATAAACAGTGACACTCAATCAAAGGTTTTGGGGTTTGAATTTCATTTATTTATTGCATTCAATTTACTTCTGGTATCCTTGATTCCAATTTTTTCCCACCTTTTGGAGATATTTACTAACCATTCACAATACTACAGATTTACCATTCACAACCCTACAAATTAAATCTGTGGTAATAATCAATTCAACTTTCCTTAAGGTGATTTATGCTTGGGAAAATCCAACCCAGCCCTCTTTATACCTCGCCCAGAATTCATAACATCTGTGAAGACAGAATTTCATTTCTAAACAGCCTCAAATTTCTTCTGTGTCAATTTTTTAGTCTCTTCCATATCTATCCAGCTGGTTACTAATCCTAAAAATAGTGAGTCAAAAAGATTTTGTTATGCATGAACTGGGTTAATTTGTGAGCAATACATTATAATTGGAAAAGGAGCAAAGTTCACTCCCATGGGTTGGGTTTTTACGTCTTCACTTTATATCCATGTTGGCAAAAATATAATCTGTTCTTTTCTGCTGAGCATTTATTTATATATCGCAGAATTTTCATTTGTTTTTAAATCAAGCATTATACTTCCTCTTTCTACACTACATGAGCTTTCCTATTGAGAAAACAAAAGAGGTCTGTTAACTAGGTAAGTCTAGGTCTGTCAAATCTTCAACCCGTTTGCAGCAACCACGTGGATTGGGAGTTAGTCACCGATATCGAAAACCACAACGTGAAGGGAATCTGGGACTGATTTATTAATAAGTATAGAAAATGAACTATAATATTTGATAATTAAATTTTAGAGATAAAAAGTATTAAAAAAAACTAAATGTATTGAAGATTTTTACTTATTTGTTTCTTGATTTTTGGCAGGAAATACACATGGAAAATTTAGAGTTAGTTAGTGGGGTGAATTTTAAAAGAACTTTACCAATATTAAAGCTCTCTGTAATGAAAATTTAAGAAGCTTCCATCCTTTCATGATTAAAAGCAACCGTTTATACACCTTACCATTTATTCTCCTTCAATAGTAACACATAAACTTTACTTCATTATGTGAGGTTTTTGCATCTATCTTTATATGTACCGTCCTCATATAACTATGTAAAACAATCTATTTAACATATTCACTCATGTTCGTAATTAATGTCAACTATACTTGGAACACCTTCATGGAAATTTAATCCATTTATAATAAACATAATATATCTAAACCCAGAATACGTTTACATGCCTATTACACAGTCAACATAATGCAACAATCACTTATCCTTTAAGTGCAACATATATCTTATATTGACATGCATGACAAGTCATCATAATATCAAGGAGACTCCATACGCTTAAAGTACGGATAGAAAGACCAATGTATGTAAGAGCTAAAAATATATATAAAATAGAGATGAGTAAAACACATATAAAAGACACATTAGAAAGAGGCCATTTTCAGGTGGAGAATCCATACGCTTAAAGTACACATAGAAAGACCAATGTATGTAAGAGTTAAAAATACATATAAAATAGAGATGAGTAAAACACATATAAAAGACACGTTAGAAAGAGGCCATTTTCAGGTGGTTCATCCAAACTCGGGTTAGAGGCCATTTTCATGTGGTTCACTCAAACTCGGGCTATGTCCATTACATAGTCAACGGAATGCAACAATCACTAATCCTTTTCAACATAATGCAACAATCACTAATCCTTTTGACATGCATGACAAGTCATCATAATATCAAGGAGAATCCATACGCTTAAAGTACACATAGAAAGACCAATGTATGTAAGAGTTAAAAATACATATAAAATAGAGATGAGTAAAACACATATAAAAGACACATTAGAAAGACACATTAGAAAGAGGCCATTTTCAGGTGGTTCATCCAAACTCGGGTTAGAGGCCATTTTCATGTGGTTCGCCCAAACTCAAGCTAGTTAGAGGCCATTTTCATGTGGTTCACCCAAACTCAGGCTAGTTAGAGGCCATTTTCATGTGGCTATGTCCACATAGAGGAGCCATATCTTTATATTAAAAGAGGAGTTACAATCGACAAGGCAATTGTCGTAATAATTGATTCTCACCTTTATCAACCTATTTTCTGAAGAAAACTTCACAAAATGCTTTTCCAAGCATTTCAACCATATAACAATATTATTAATAGCAAGTTCTATCCTCTCATAGACTTAACTAGTTGTACTTTAGGTTTTCTCTACAAATGGCCTCACCTAGAGTAAATCCAAGTATTCATCAACAGATTATAAACAATATTAATATCGAATAGAACTCAACTAGTTGTAATCCAGCATTTCAGTGCTAACAACAGCTTAACTTAGAATGATTCTAAGTTGGTCAATGCTACATAATAAATAAAAGGTAGTCCACAAAAACTATAATGAACTTCATTTCATCACACTAATATCTATCACTGAGACATAACATAAGAAGACAAATCATAATTATACGAATATTTACTACGAACATAATGCACAAAAGGTATATAAGTAAGGTACCCCGGGGATCAAGCGCTTAGCGCTGTCCCAACCCTACGATTCTATAATCAACACAGAGATAAAAATAACAAAATATGGACAAGAGGTATGGAAAACGCTCATCAAAATATTTGTATGCTATCCAACAGTAGACACGGAGATGACATAAGTCAAAACCAAACTTTGTAGGGGTTGAGCTCTCGATGAGCTATCCCTTCTCATGATCTCTATACATTGAACAAAATACAACGTGTGTACTTGAACGATGTCCTAAAAGATCAAATGTGTGGGGACCCTATATCCGTTATAGCCATCGATCTACAGAAAATACATAAACGCTGTAAGCAACCTAATCTATGCAGAGATTAGGTGTATATAAATACATCAATGCTTGTAACAGTGATCAACTCAGACCTATATGTATATAGATCATAATTCTATAGCCAGGGTTTCATCTCACTTATAACACCCATGATTTGTAGTGATAAAGATAGAGTTAAAATAACTCTGCACGCTTCAGCATAGCTGAGCTCTTATCTAGCTATATGCCAACGCTTTAACTCAGATCTGTTCATACGGAACAGAGATCACTTCCCAAAGAAGGCAAACTCAGATAAATCGCTTTCTCTACAACTATGCGGAGATTAGAAAAATAGATCAAAACATAATAAACAGGGATCACATCATAACGCAAGTAAATACTCAGAGAAAACGCATTCTCTATATTACTGTGAGCGAATCAAAATATACAGAAGCCGAGATTAGTTGCATTTTCTGAATGAATGTGTGTAGAGGTATAGATATCCTAACCTTGTCTATATATGAACTTATAACTATGGAAGAAACCCGATTTTGGAATCGGCTTGTTAAGAACTACTCCTCAACATGCAGTAAACACAATCGATTCGATTGCAAAAGCATAGATCCTACTCGGTAGCAATAATAAATAGCAGCATATTTCAAATTCTAAATGTAAAAGGAAGCGATCCAACTCGGTGTTTAAACCAAGCAAATGAGAAGTAGCAACATACGTTTCGAAATCTAAAAGCAAAAGCAGCGATCCAACACGGTTTCCAAACCAGCAAAAGAGAAATAGCAGCATGCGGTTTGAAATTCTAAAAGCAAATAGCAGCGATCCAAGGTATACGGTTTTGACTCTATCCTTAAGAAGAAAAACAAGAAACCGCTAGCCTACATTCAACAGAGGTTAAACAATGCTACCAAAAACTGATAGATGGATTTTAATACCCTACTCTGTACATATTTATATTTCTACCAAAGCAGATCACAGAGTCTCTTTAACACATAGCTCTTATTAGTATGGGGGTCTAAGTAAAACGCCAACCAGGAATGAGATATTACCACTCAAGGATTCCGTCCTTGCTATCTTCCTGGCGATCGCTATCCAGCAATGAAGTCAGTAGAGATCCGTTTTGCGGAAAGTGCCTCCGCCAACTCCATGCAGAGACTTTTATAACCCTGTCAAGCGATGTGCAGGGCCTATCTTCCCCGATCCACCCCCATATTGTCTTCCAAAATAAACTCGATCCTCCCCTTTTCCTCCCAGAACAAAAATACACAGAAGCAGGACCCCCCCTCTCACTCGAGATCCCTTCTTTATAAAAGGATGGACCTTCATTGCCGGAAAGACAAGTGGTACTTCGTAGGGCAAGTGGCGGTTTTCTGAAGAGTTTGGCGCTCCAGTTAAGAGATCAACTCGCCGCAACTCTTACTGCTTAACGTTTAACTTCTAGTATCATCGTTTAATATGCGACCTACTTGAGATATAAATCATATCTCATCATTGGTGAAAATATTATTAAAGCACCATCTAAGTAGTTCACCCTCTTTTAATTTATTATTTTCTTAAATAAATTATAAACAGGTAGGAACCCCTTTTTCAACAACTCCATTGTTTATAAATATATATATAAAAAGGAATTAACATCTAATAACTCTCTCGTAGTAAAGGCCCTTGTTAACCTAATGGTTAGGTTAACCTTCTTAATCTTTTCTAGATACTTAATTTAACATAAATAAGCCATATTATGTTTCTTGAATAATTTTGGAAGGAAAGGGGTTTCCTCGTCATAACTATAATGGGCGCAACTTATGACCTTTCTTAAGGTTTTAAAACTAAGGAAAAATAAAACCATTACCTTCCTTCCAGTGTCTACAGACTAAGATGACATCTAGTCATTAAGATCCATATTCTTATCGCTTCCTCGTCCGTCGATCTCTCTCTCCCCCTAGTGTGTTAGTTACCCATCTTTTAGTTCCGTCAATATAAGTTTACGATTTATAACCTACAACCGAGGAAAGAAATAATGATACTTTCAAGGTCCACTAGTGGGGCCTTCGCCTTGAGCTCCTCACCAGGGCCTCATACATGATTTTCAACATACATTTAGTTATGCTCATAAGAATTGGAAGAGGGGTGTTACACTAACTTGAGAATCATAACTTGTAGTATAACTTGCAAGTAGTTAGCTTAATTTTCATATTTGGGACATGGTGGTGGAAGCCTTTAAATAGGAATATTATAACTATGTTGATGATCAATGAGTTCCAATTGATTCATTAAACATTTACAAGAAAAATCTGCTGATGATCAATGAGTTCCAATTGATTCATTAAACATTTACAAGAAAAATCTTGTCAAGTCTTTACAAATTTATTACTCATGATTTAAAGAGCTCATCTCCCAATTAAAATTCCAAACCTTAGAAAGACAAAAAAAGAAAAGAAGATAGTGCATGTCTAGAACTAACTGCCCTAGTATAAGGGAACCCATTAATCTCATATACCAAAAACATATAAAGAAGATTTGGAAATTTCTAAAGGGAAAATATAATAGACATCTAAAGATGTTAAAATACTAAATAAAATTGAAAAGTAACATGAGGACATTAATAGAACATTGGAGACCAAGGAAGCAATGATAGCCATTTGGGACACACAACAAGAATCATGACAAGTACGGAAATGATCAATGACATTTTAATAGGTCTTACAAATATTATAAGAATTCAATCATTGTGAAACCCATAAGGAATCTTGAACACCACTTGTTCCTTTGGTTCCTTTATCTAGTTAATCTCAAAAATGTCTGGAACAAATAAGATAAAAGGAAAAAGAAATAGGAAGAAAAAAAAACCACTATAGATTAGGTTCAAGCTCTCCCTCTCGCAAAATACATTGAAGTTTTATGAAAACAATTTAGAGGATGTACATGCATAATCTACAAAGTGCAAGGTATCTAGATAGGCCAAAAAAAAAACCTTGCTCCTGGAATAAAGTCTATAAAATGTTTCTTGTGTGGAATTTGGAGGCATAACCAAAGCCTATTTACAAGTTGAATATCCAAGCAACATGTTTATTTTCTATGCATGGAACCCCTAATTTTAAAGATGGTACCATTATGCAAGAAAGATTCCTAAGGAATTTGAATGTGATCAATGCTAAATTTGCAAAATTTGCACCTCATCATAATAAATATAATTAATTTATGATCATCATGAGATCCCACACCCAAGGGTTTCATAATCCAACTTGATAGATTATTGAAAGAACCTAGGAAATGTGTATAAAGTGACTTTGTGATTGATTACCACAAAAAGGAGGGTCATTAAATCATTCCTACGAAAACTATAGGAATCGTAAAACAAAGTTATAAAAAATGTTTAAAATTATCTAAATATTACTATAGAATATGATTTCAATGGCATCCTAATTTTCATCCCCTAGCAAAGTTTTTGTTCTCTTTTTTTTCAAGTTTCAAGGTTGTAAATAGGGGGACATTTTTTAAACCTCGTTTGAGACTTATTGTATTATTTTTTTCAACTATGATATTTATACTGCATCAAATTGTCGTGACACTTTGTGTAAGGTGTCAATGAGGAAAAATATAGGCAAAAACTCAACAAAGACATAAAAATAGGCATTAATCACACATAATCAATGTATAATATATACAATGAGAACTGACCCCTCAGTTCATATACCCAAGTGGGGTCTTAGACTCCTTTTTCTATTTCATATTCAGCTATGCCCCTTGGTCTTCTTCTCTCATGTGAATATGAAGATAACATAATAATTTTCCTAACACAAAGCATTAGGTTCCCAACAATTCCCCTATTGATCGGAAAGGGTGTATATTAGTCCAAGAAAAGAGAGTTTAATAAATGGAAGTGTATAGCTACCAAATGTTGAAAATTTCCAAATTGACAATTCGAATTTTCAAAGCAAGTTAGGAGAAGCTCACATCACTCTTTGAAGGGGTGGTTTTGGTTGACCACAAACCAAAACTACTAGTAGAAGATGAATTCTTCTACGAAGTGGGTGGTTTAAGGATAACCATATATTGTTGGACTTGGAAACAACTTTTTTTCTTGCTCAGAGGTTATATGTAATACCCCAATTTTGACCCTTATGAAATATTGGCTTTTAATGTAAATATTGTATACATGTGATGTATGTTTTCCCTAGCATGGAGCTCAAGGCCAAGGCCCCGCTAGTGTATGTTCGGATTTTATTTAGAACATATAAGCATTTGATATTTTGTTACCCATATGCTATTAAGCCATGGAATATTGTAAATGGATGTAAATATTAATATTTCAATAAAATACCAAAACTAGCTATGGAAGCAGTGAATAAGAAGGGGCCATGTGTATTACACTAGGGAGTGGTGAGGGGGTTGTGGGGATAAACCATATGTTGCCAAATGTCATTGTGAGAACCCATTTGACCTTCCTTGCTCACATTTAATTCTGTTGTAAGGAAGTTGTTGAAGAATTCAGTCCATGGCTTCAATGGAGCATGGGTAGCCTAGAAATTCATATGGCAGAGTATGGGCTCTATTTTCTTGTACCACAATTCACTCTACCTCATGGGAATGGGTCCTTCCTCATTCCCATTCCATTGTGGAACATCCCAGTAGTAGTTTGCATCCATTACGAATTCCCAATAGTGAGAAAAACCAGAAATCACAACTTTGTAAGAACCCACGTTTTGAAGAGCCATAAACATCCAAAATTGGATATTGACAGCGAAATCCAATGTGGGATCCATAGATATGAACCCTGGGGCGAATTTGAGAGTATTAAGTGTTAAATTTTGAGCATTAATTCACAATACTCTAGGATCTTTACTGAGAGAATAACATGTACAGTATATCAATGCATATCAATCATAACAAGCATGTCAATTATCACAAGAAGTAAAAGCATGAGAGACAAGAGACACAGAGTTTCTGTGGGGAAAACCCTAAGGTGAAAAATCCCACAACTTCCTCAGAGATAGATAGAGAAATAGCTCAACCAAAGTACAATCGAAATACACAGAGATAGTCTCCTAGTAGCAGATGATCCTCCTCCTCACATGTGCGCCACTTTTCGAGTGAAGAAAGAATGAGTTTCTAAGTGATCCAAATAGAGATCTCCCAATCTCTACTTATACTTGATCTATTTTCCCAATGACCTTATGGGGCCGACTTGTCTAGCTAGGTACATCAACGATATATTACATAAATCAGGGTTGACCCCACACATGGTGGTCTAATAACCCATCAGCAAGTTTACACACTTGCGACACTTGTCAATACACATGACAACACTTCCGTATAGAGGAATGACACATCTCTATAGGAGTACAATAATATATAAATTAAATACATGGATGAAATACATTCTGAAGTTACATATACATCAACACTCCCTCTTAACTAGGAAGGTATTTCTTAACACAGATCTTCTAGCACAAGCCTTCTTCTCTGGATCATCGTCATCGATGCATTGTCCTAGAATCATCATCATCATCATTACTGCTACTATCTCAAACAATCTCTGTATCTACTCGTCAAAGGAATTTCTACAGAGCCAGTCCTTTTTCATACTGGATGTAGGCCCACCAGCTGTAGGTCTTCATCATCACTGGCCATACTGTGGAATCCTCAGGACTTATTACGTGCATCACAAAAACTCGAAAGAGAATCCTAGGATGTTATGGGTACACCACTCCGACCTGTAGGATCTCCAAAGACCATATTATATGTGACCTCACTACAAAACCTCGCAAGAGCATCCCAGGCTGTTATGAGCACACAGCTCTACCTATAGGATCTCCCAGGGACAGATTACATGTGGTCACCACAAAACCTCGCAAGAGCATCCCAGGCTGTTACGAGCACACAGCTCTACCTATAGGATCTCCCAGGGACATATTACATGTGGTCATGGAAAAACCTCGCAAGAGCATCCCAAGACTTATTACGGGCACACATCCCAACTTATCAGATCTCCCAAGGACATATTATATGCCATAGGATAAAACCTCGAAAGAGCATGTGCCAGATATCCCAGGGCCAGATTATATTCCATAGGAAAAACCTTGAAAGACTATCTGCAGATCTCCCAGGGCCAAATTATATGTCCTCCCAGAGCAAAACCTTGAAAGAGAATTTTCCAGATATCCTAGGGCCAGATTACATGCCATAGGAAAAACCTCGAAAGACTATCTGCAAATCTCCCAGGGCCAAATTATATGCTCATCTGCACAACCTATTCCATGGCCATAAAGTATCAACCTGATACTCACCATACATCATCATGATGTACACATGATCATCCTAATCATCATCACTGCAACATCCTACTACATGTCATCTAGAGCAACATCCTAAAGCTCGTCATCCATGATCATCCTGATCATACAATGCATCTACCTGATGCATACCAGGTATCTACCTGATATATATCATCATACATGATCCACCTGATCATACAATGTATCCACCTGATACATACATAGATACATGATCCACACAATGTATCCACCTGATATATATCAACATACATGATCTACTTGATCATACACAGTATCCACCTAATACATATACAAATACATGGTCCAAGCATCCAACATGATGCATATACAAATACATATAAATGATCCAACTGATCATATCCAACATCCAACATGATGCGTACATACATATACATATAAATGATCCAACTAATCATATCCAGCATCCAACATGATGCGTACATATATATAAATGATCCAACTGATCATATCCAACATCCAACATGATGCATACATACATATACACAGCAGTAACTGGAGCATCGTCCTCATGCTCATCCTCCAGTGCTTACATCCACAGCCATGTGAAGGATCCTCCTTCCAACATGCTTAGAATGGCTTCTGCAAATGTGTCCATCACTTCTTCCTCGAAGTGTCATCAATCTGAAGAACACCAAGCCTCTCTCTGAAGTACTCGAAATTCACTCTGGCTAATGGTTTCGTCAACACATCTGCAATCTGCTCGTCCATCGCAACATACAGGAGCTTCACTACTCCTCTCTACACCATATCCCTAATATAGTGATATTTGATCTCTATGTGTTTTGACCTGTCGTGAAACACTGGGTTCTCAGACAGCTTCACACAACTCTGGTTATCATAGAAGATACCAGTAGCATCCAACGGGAGATCAAATAACTCAGACAGTAGCTTCGAAGCCATACTTCCTCACGACTAGCCAAACAGGCTGCAACATACTCTACCTCGGCTGTACTTAGTGCTACGCAGGACTGCTTTCTGCTAAACGAAGAGATCACACCTGATCCCATACTGAAGCAACACCCAGATGTTCTCTTCCTATCTGCAGCATTTCCTGCCCAATCTGAATCAACATAATCTTGCAGGTTAAAATTTTGATTTGCTTCATACTTGAGCCCATAATCAATTGTACCCTTCGGGTACCTCAGAATATGCTTTACAGCAACCAGGTGAACACTCCTCGGATCCATCAGGAACTGGCTCAATGTGTTCACCACAAAGCAAATATCTGGTCTTGTGTTCGTCAGGTACATCAAGGACCCAATCATCTGATGATACATAGAGACATCAACCGGCTCAAATGAAGCATCACATAGAAGCTTCAGATTCAATGCCATAGGTGTGGCCATGGCCTTGCAATCCATCATCCCAAATCTCTTCAGGATATCTACAGTATACTTCCCTTGTCCAAGGAAGATCCCATTTGTACTCTGCCACAACTCCATACTTAGAAAATAGTGCATCATCCCCAAGTCCTTCATATCGAACTCAGTAGAAAGCTTCCTCTTTGTATCGGCAATCAATCTGTCATCTCCTGTTACAAATAGGTCATCCACATACAGGAGTAGAATCACAGGATTCCCTTCCTCAACTTTGTAGTAAAGGTTGGAATCCACTTTACTTTTGGTAAAGCCCAAACTAGATAGGAAACTATCCATCCTACCATACCAAGTTCGCGGAGCTTGCTTCAAGCCATACAAGGCTTTCCTCAATCTGTGCACATATGACTCCCTGTCATGTGTTTCAAAACTGAGTGGATGCTCCACATACACTTCCTCTTCAACTACACCATTCAAGAAGGGAGTCTTGACATCCATCTCATGTATCTTCCATTTCACCGTTGCAGCCAGGGAAAGTACTGATCTAATGGAAGTGTACCTGGCTACAGAAGCAAAGGTTTCTTCATAATATATTCCCTCTTTCTGAGAGAAGCCACTTGCTATGAATCTTTCCTTGTATTTCTCTATGCTACCATCCGCAGCATGCTTGATCTTGTAGATCCATTTGGACGTCACAATAGACTTCCCTTCAGGTCTTGGGACCGCATCTCAAACATCGTTCTTCATGATCAACGGATCATGGAATTCTTCTCGTATCCTGGAAACTTCAATATATTCAATAGTTAATTTTGTTGCTTGAACAAATGTTGTAGTCCTTCTTTTGTAGGTGAAGGTATACGGTCTTTCCTACAAAACAAGTTAAATTGCATGATTAGAAACATCTCATAATTTTCATAACAAATTCTTGCACATAAAGAAATATGTCATACAGTCATGCAATTATTTAAGCTAATGCTTCAATACAACATTTATCCATATCCCGTAACTTTCTAGATGCCTTCCAATCTCTACCAGAACATTGTTAAGAGTGTGCACAACTCCCAACATGTCAGCAAAGAGGTTTCATTCTAGATAAGTAGCAATGGAATGTTGTACAGTGCCATAGGCCACTTACCCATCATATGCATATTAGTAGTATACTGTTCATTAATGCAAATATGCAAAGTACACAACCTAAGTCTAGGAACATAAGTATATACATCATTGAATAGTATTATTTAAACAATCAAATATACAAGAAATGACAATTCAAATACTTATCTTTATATGAACTGCTGGAGTGTGCTCCCTCTTGATATTTGCTTCCTGGATTACCTATCCTAGCTGCTTCTGCCCATAGATGTATAAGCAGATTCTGGTCATGCAGCATTGTCTGTGCTTCCTCCATGATTTTTCTTATTCTTTCTTTCTGCAACTCCATTTTGTTGTGGATTGTAAGGAGCAGTCAACTCCCTCTTAATCCCTGAATCACTACATAGATTCTTGAAGTCACTTGAGGTGAATTCTCCACCATTCTCGGATCTAAATGTTTTGATCTTCTTATTAGTTTGGTTCTCCATCAAGGTTTTGAATTCCTTGAACTTATCAAATATTTCATCTTTGTTCTTCAAGAAGTAAACCCATGTCTTCCTGGAGAAGTCATCAATAAAAGAGACATAGTAAATAGACCTACTTAGAGAACTAGATAACATCGAACCGCATACATCAGAGTCGATGATTTTCAAGATTCCTTTAGCCTTGCTTTCACTGCTTGGAAATTCCTTCTTAATGTTCTTTCCTTTTGCACATCCTTTGCAAACACCTTCACGCTTGGTCTTAATTTTAGGAAGACCTTCTACAGCCTTACTTGCAATTGGTAATGCTCTGTAGTGCATATGTGCAAGTCTTCTATGCCAAAGTTCACTTGGATCCATGGAATCATGCACCATGGCATGTTCAGGTTGTCCCTTCAATTTATACAATCCTCCCTCTTGCTCTCCAATCACCACTGCATCATCAATAGTTTTACCCTTTGGCCACATCAAAACTTGGCCATCTACAAATGCAACCCTTATTCCTTTTGCATCCAATGCAAAGATGGAGAGAAGATTCTTCTTGAGCCCAGGTACATAAAGAACTTCTTTCATCTTCAAAGACTTTCCAAAATCTAGGTTGTAGGAGGCTTCACCACTTCCTTTGATGGGGTATTGATAGTCATCCCCAATTTTCACTTTATGGGGTGATTCATGTTTAGATAGATTTACAAAAGATTCTTTAAACCCAGTCATGTGTTTGGAAGCCCCACTGTCAATTAACCAATCATTACAACCATGAGAGATAGTACCTGTGAGAGTAGAGATTAGAACATACTCTTCTTCACTTGATGAGTCATCATCACTTTCTGCCCTAGCCTTCTTCTTTAGAGGTTAATCATCTTCGGCAACATGAGCATGGAACTTTCTTTTGCTGCCCTTCTTCTTCTTGTTGGAGTTGTTGTTATCCCTTTTGTTCTTGGAACATTCTGAATCAAAGTGACCCTTCTCATTGCATGTGAAACATCTTAGATCCTTCTTATTCTTTTGTTGGTTGTGATAGGATCTCTTGTAATGAGAGTGCTCCCTCTTGGGCTTGCTTCTTTTGGTGTGAGCTATGAGAGCTTGATATTCACCTCCCATCTTTTCTTCTCGAGCTACAAGCCTAGCTTCTTCTTGAGAGCATTCCTCCCACAGTTTACTGAAAGCGATCAATTTCTTTCTTGCACAGATTCCTTGAATAAAGGAGTCCCATGACCTAGGTAGGCCATTCAGAGTGGTCATAACTACTTCACCATTTTCCACTACTTCATCCACAGCTTCAAGTTGTTCCTTGATCTGAGAGACTTTAGAGAATTAAGATTGATTTGTAACATCCCAAAAATCGTAAAATAAAAAAGTTTTTGATGTAGCCTACTTTATAAGATAAATGCTAACTACAGAATGATAATAATTAGCTAACAATGATAACTGTCTCATACAATTTGTCTTATTGTCTTAAACATGATTATGTACTTGGTTATAAGTAGGATGCAACAGAACAATGTTTGTTTTGTTATGTGTAAGGATCTGGTAACAATACTAATGAAGTTGTTTGCATATTTCTAAAGGGGTTCCTATCGGGTGCCGTTGGGTTTACTTAGCTTTGAAAGCTAAAGCATTGGATTCTTTTTTCGCAGATTTGCAGGTAAGGTTATAGAGTAATTCTAGTTTTTACAAGACAAGTTGTAAGCTTCAGCTTGTCGTCTCTATGTTTAAGATAATTATAAAATATGTCATGCATGAAGATGTCGATGGTATGTATCTTCAGTTTAACTTCACTTGTATCGTCTTGTTATGATTATGATTGCATGTTTCGCCAGCAATGTTTAAGCACTAAACTCATTGTAACTATTGGTGAGATCAGTGGTAATATAGCCTAGTTTAACTATCTGAATTTGTAACATGTTTGGTTTATATGAAAGGTAGTGTCATCAAAATAATAAATGATTCTCCTGGAATGACGGCAGCAATGTAATAAGTATTGTAATGCTAGTGCTGACATTTGTATTGCGTCCACATTTAAATCATGATGTTGTTGAAATATAGGATACAACATAGTAGAGTTTACATCAAACCCTAGTTTTCAATATGGTGTAAAGGTTAAGTAATATTCTACCCTAACCTTAAGCAACTAGCCTAGCTATTTAAATGTATTGTTTAAACATTAACTTTGTGGTAGTCCTTACTATACTATGGCATAGTTGGTTTATAATATAGTTGATATATTAACTATATTGATTCTACGTTGGATATCCTATGGAAACTATGTTAATAACATTGTTGTAATGTTATATGGCGCGAATAATAATATGGGCATGAAATGTTTAAACTCCATAGTTCGGCGTGCATTGCATATATGTAATATATAAACTTTGGACATGGTTTATGCTCCTATCGTAAATGGTATTAACCTTATGAATTGAATCATATGACTTTGTTTATGGTATTACTATTCCTCTATCCTATGTTTGTTAACTTATACACGATTTTATGCAGCTGTATGGCACTATTAAAACCCCGAGGCCTTCACTGTCACAAGACTTGAACTTTGATATGAATTAAATGTTTGTGCAGTCAAGGCTCTAGCTTAAATCTACGTGAGATCTTTAGCATTCAACGCAATCCTATTGTGGTGTTGTGGTTGCCCCGCTGGCATCTATGTGTTTGATTTAACATGATGATTGTGGTGGGGAATGGTGATGTGTCACCAAGTTGTGAGCTCAGCTTTGGGTGATATGGCATCCGATTGTTCTGCAATTTAATGTGGTTATTTATTGCTATATGATCATATCTCTACCTTGGTTCTTCTGTAGCTCGCTGGCTCAATCTCGATCGTTGATCTTTGTGGTTCTCGATAGTTGGAATGTGTAAACCCTAGGTAGACTAGTCTTAACATTAATCTGCCTTCGTGTATTCATTTGGTGGTTTTGTTTTGGAGAAAGAAGGCCGACAGGCTATTGGTTTTTAGGGCTCGACCCTGGGCGGTTGTGGAGGGAACTATGCCTCAAACTATGTAATCTTGTTATGAAAATATTGTATAATTATTTTAACTTTGCTGAGAAGGTAGTGTTGAATCCCTGTGGCTTTCTTTCGGTGGCAAATAGGTTAGTAGGGAGGTCTTGGCTTCGAGTTCGGTTATGATTCAATTGCATGGAAAATTTTCTGCATTGGAGAAAGGATTTGGAAGCTAAATGCATTCCAATTGACTTGTTTAATAGTTGGGTAAGTTTTCTGGTCTCTTCGTTATGTAGTTTATTTCTTCGTTTGTTAACATTCAAATGATAATATTGCTAACTCCCACAGTTCTTTGTGGCAGGTAATGCCAAAGTTCTATATTCAACGCTCTATTTTGGTGGCAATGGAGTTCGGTGATCAATGGATAGCAATGCAGCTAAAACGGTAAGCCCGGTGGAAAACCCTCATAGGTTCTCCTGGAAAAAATCATGGTAAACAGTGTATCGTCAAACTTGGAAGTCGTGGTTGTAAAACCATGGGTTGTTGTTTTAGTTTGTATGGTCGATGTAATAGCTGGTAATTGTGTAGGGTTTGAGTTTAGGGTTTCGAACTTGGCAATGATCCTTTGTTTTGATTTGGGTTTTAGACTCTGTTGAAGTGATAATAAATTATCCTTTTGTAGAACTTATATGGCCATGACAATCTTCGTGTTTAAGTGTTGGGGATTGGCCCGTATAAGAAACTTATTGTTCTTTGATTGATAAATGGAGATAAGTTGTGTTTAAAACAGTCTTTGTGAACTCATAATGTATAAGGAAACTAGGTTTTATGCCTGTGCTATTGTGCTTCATGCTGGACTGTAAACTTATGAATGTTTTTAAAAGGAAATTGTTTTGCAAAAAGCATATGAAGAGAACACTGCTATTGTTTATAAAATCTATGTTTATGTGTTGAAATAAAATATGACAGGCTTCAGCCAAATGCCTCATCTTCGACTATGTAAATGTTTAGGTATTACAATTATAAACCTGTCAGGATTTAGGATTATAGTTAAGTTTAGATTTGATGAAACGATGATGCCTATTGATACGTTCGACATCAAATGGAATTTGTGTGTTCTGTTTAACTTGTGCTCCTATAGTTATTGAAATATCTTAACTTTGAATTGATAATTGAAATCAATAAGTTTGATCTACAGTAATGATTTGTGATGTGAAAATATACTTGATTTGTCTATTGTGAATAAAAATAGAAAATAACAGAGAGCTTGTTAATCTAAGTCGACTCTGTAAAAACATTTTATTTGCATGTTTATGGTTATAAGCGTATGTATAAGAAAAACATTTAAACCCTAGCTATATGATAAAAGACTTTGTTTGCTTAACTATTATGTCTGTACAGTAATAGGAATATTAGTAATAACAGTAAACTTTGAGAAAATTTAAATGTAAAATTACAAACCCTAAGTTGGTAATATGATGCTTCTTATTTGTCTAACTATCCTATATGTACAATAATGATATTAACAACAAACTATAGTTATTCTTTTGAAACTAAACATTGGGAAAATAAAATGAAAAGAAACATAACTGGATTCTTTGTCTGATATAAACTCTATTATTTCTATAAAATAGATTTACTGTCTTTAAGGAAAGAATTGAAATAAAAATAGTACTGAGTAAACTACAATAGATAATGCTAATTAATAACAGCAAATAATTTAACCAGAATATAAAAATAGTACTTCCATCACCATGACAATTTTCCTATCATATCTTATCTATCTTAATCTGTTTATGTATTGGAGTACGATGCTATTCCTTTTTGCATGTGGAAAAATACAAAAACCATTCTATTCAATCATTTTACATTTATACAGAATTATTAACTTATACAGGAAATTGAAATAACTTATAAATTAAACAGTGAAAGTTTAATAATCAACAGAACTATAATATGCAAAATAGATAAAAGAAATTAAAAATAAAACAGATAACACAATAAAACCAGTAACTGAATATAGGGCCAACAAAAACCCAAGGAGGCATGTTCCTCCCAACCTGCTTCAGAAGAAGCATCTCAACTGTTGACTTCTAATGAACCTCCGAGCCTGCTTACTGATCTAGTAAATTGGTGGAATCTGTGTAGAAGCAAGGCACTCAAAATACCTTCTCCACTTGGTATCAACCTCCTAAAAAATGCCTTCTCCACTCAACATCAACCTCCTGAAATCAATAAGAGTTTGGCAGACTCACAACATGATCAACAATAACATATCCCCTCATCAAATCTCTTGGGTACAAACACAGCAAAACCCCAAGGTAAATTTCCTCGTCAGGAAAAGTGATGAACCTCATTTCAATATTTGATGGCTATTATATAGACTATGTAGGTCTTTTAGTGGTTAGTTTGGAATAAATGAGCCTCAAGCTCCAGTCCCATCTTTCAGGGCACTATGACCACATTTCAAGGGAGTTGTCCCATACCAACAGCTAGTTAGTTGCATCATGATGCTGCCACTTGTCCATTGCCTTCTACCCCAAATTCCATTCCACCTAGTGGATCAGTAACCACTCTTTCAATAGTCCTCTTAGGTTTTTGTCTCCTATTTTATTTATTAAATAATAATATATTGTGCAAATTACAGTCATCCTTGGACACTTGTCCAATATAAACTTTACAATAAAAGTTATCATAATGTTTCTAAACACAAAATTTTTTCCAGCTTAAAGGGTATGTTACAAACACCCCCTCTTAAGCTCAACATCATCCCCAATGTTGCTTATTCATCATCAAGTTCCTCATGGAACAGAACTAGATATGCTGCCCGCATATTACTTTCCAGTTCCCAAGTAGCTTCATCAGGGATAAGCTGCTTCCATTACACCTTTACCTACCCTATGGTGCGATTCCGAAGCATAATTTCCCTCCAGTCTAGAATATAGTCCGGTTCCACCTGAAAATCTCCTTTAGGTTCCATCTACATGTCATTCCAATTCATCACATGAGTAGCATCGTGCACATACTTCTTTAAAACATAAACATGAAAAACATTGTGGATTTTTAAATTGTATGGCAATGCTAATTGATATGCAACAGCTCCTATCCTTGATAGGATTTCGAATGGTCCACAATACCTTAGTGCTAATTTAGCACAACTCCCAAGCTTCAGAGAACTTTTCTTGGGATTTACCTTTATGAAAACATGGCCTCCTACCTGAAATTCTCTTTCTGTGCGTTTTAAATCAGCATAGCTTTTTTGCCGATCTTGCGCAACTTTTAAATTACCTTGAACCTATTTCACTGTTAGCTCCATTTATTTCAATAGAGCTGGTCCTAACATCCATCTATCTATAGGATTATCCCACGAAATTGGAGTACAACATTTTCTTCCATACAAAATTTCAAATGGACTTAACTTAGAAGATGCTTGATAATTATTATTGTAGGCAAATTCTGCTAAGTGCAAGTAATCTTCCCACTTAGATGGCTAATCTTTAACATATAATCTTAACATATTTTTCAAAATCTGATTTACTCTTTCTGTTTGACCATCAGTTTGTGGGTGGAAAGAAGCGCTGAAATTCAACTTAATATTTAATCCTTTAAACAGTGTTGTCCAAAAGTTACTAGTGAACTTAGAGTCTCGGTCTGAAATAATTACCTTTGGAATTCCATGCAAGCAAAAAATTTGATTCATGAAAGTATCTACAATGTTAGAAGCCTTGAAAGTAGTTTTAACAGGAATAAAATGAGCAACTTTTCTAAGTTTATCAATAACAACCATAATTGAGTCATTCTGCTTCTGATTTTTAGGAAAACCTGTAATAAAGTCGATGCTTATGATCTCCCATTTCCATTCTGGAATTGGTAAGGGCTACAATAGCCTAGTTGGATGTTGATGTTCAACTTTGATAGTCTGACACTCAAAACATCTAGCTATATATTCAACAACTTCACTTTTCATGTTGGGCCAAAAGTAATCCTTTCTTAACATAGTTATCATTTTCTGATAACCAGGATGCCCTGAATAAGGACTCTTGTGAACTTCATCTAAAATTAGAAACTTAACCTTCGAACAATTAGGCACATAAATTCTATTTTTGTAAGTTAAGAAGCCTTTTTCATTAATACTGTAATCTGTTATAACATTTTCAGATGAATTTTCAGCCACTTTATCATGTAATTTTTGGTAATTTTCGTCTTGCTTAATTCCTTCTTCGATCTGATTTTCCAGATCAATTTTAAAAGTACTGATTGCTGCCACAAAACTTAATCTAGCGTTTTAGCTCAATGCATCAGCAACCTTATTTTCGTTTCCATTAATGTGATGGATCTCAAAATCATACTCGCTAAGGAAAGCTAACCACCTAGCTTGCCTTGCATTAAGATTTCTTTGATCCAAAAGATACTTTAAGCCCTTATTATCAGTCATTAAAATGAATTTTCTTCCAATCAAGTGATGGCGCCACATCTTTAAAGCATGTATCACGGCTGTCAACTCAAGATCATACGTTGCATAATTCTTTTCATGTACTTTTAACTTCCTTGACTCAAAAGCAATTGCATGACCTTCTTGACTTAAGACCCCTCCAAGTCCTTCATTGCATGCATCCATGCATACAACGAAATCCTTATTAGGATCTGCAATTTTTAAGATGGGTGCAGTAGTTAACAATTCTTTTAACTTATTAAAGATGTCTTGACACTTTTGATCCCATATGAATTTTGTCCCTTTCTTCTGCAAAGAAGTGACGGAGTTAGCAATTCTAGAGAACCCTTCAATAAACTTTCTATAATACTCCATTATTCCCATGAATGACCATACATCAGTTATATATTTTGGGACAGGCCATTCATTAATTGCTTTAATTTTATCAGTATCAATGGAAATACCATCTTTTGAAATTATATGACCCAAATACTGAATTTTATCTTTATAGAAATCACACTTACTGAACTTAGCGTAGAGATGGTGATCTATGAGTACTTGTAAAAGGAAGAATGAGTTTCTGAGTGATCCAAATAGAGATCTCCCGATCTCTATTTATACTTGATCTGTTTTCCCAATGACCTTATGGGGCCGACTTGTCTAGCTAGGTACATCAACCATATATTACATAAATCAGGGCCGACTCCACACATGGTGGTCTAATAACCCATCAACAAGTTTACACACATGCGACACTTGTCAATACGCATGACGACACTTCTGTATAGAGGAATGACAAATCTCTATAGGAGTACAATAATATATAAATGAAACACATGGATGAAATACATTCCGAAGTTACATATACATCAACATTAAGTACCCTGAAATCCATTGGAAAACCCAGTTTTTACAGCCCATAAATCAAGTGACGAGATTGAGTTATCGGATGACAGAATTGTGAGAAATCCAAGTGTGAATGACTGAGCAGAGGTTGGGCTTGCTTGATAAACCCAGTGAAGGCTAGAATCTCAAGGAATTAGCAGCTGGACCTTTCTATGCCCACCTTAGAGGGAAGGGACACCTAAGGGACTGTGTAGCAGAGAAGGGGACACAAAGGGGACCTTGCTTGTGTTGGGTGTGGTAGGTATTGTGGGTTCCATGACTGTTAAGTTCATTTGAGATGCTTGTAGCTTTGTGGTTGAACTCACTGGCTTAGCATCCTCTTCATTTGTCACCGCATGCTTGATAAACCCAACTGTGTGTTGGATTATCATGGTTTTTTGTGCAAAACCATGGTTGTGAGTGAGCCTATTTAGTTCCTCCTTAGTGGATACACAACCTAGCTCGGGGGTGATCTCTCAGCTAAAATAATATAGGATGGACAGATATCTATGGTTGGGTGGAACGTTGCTCTCACATAGCCAGTTGTTGGACAGCTTCATCTCAAAGATAAGTGTTCTCTATGTTTAAATTATATGCATTCAGTGTTCTACTATGTGTTAATTCTGAATGATAATTATTCATGTTAATGGAATTGGTATGAAGTCTGTGCATAGCATGAGAAGGGGATTGATTCTCTGCATATTGAACCATCATCTACTTGTGATGGATATGTTGATGCATTATTGTTTGTGTGTGTACAAATATGTTATTTCCACTGTGTTTATATTGAGTATAAATCTGCACGCAGAAGTTTTTATTTATTATGAATTTCTTAGTAATATATGGGGCTAAGATTTCCAATAAGCCCAGGAATGTCATTCATGTTCCCTCTGTGGTTTGGAATGATGAGAGGGGATGCGACATTATATCTTGAACTTGGAACGAAGTTAGTTCTCTCGAAAGTGGTGGCTTAGGGACAACCATATGATGTCAAGCAAAAGAGGAAGTCTTCTGCTAAATGGGATTTTTAAGGATAACCACAACCTATTGTTTATGGATAATCTACTCAAGCAGAATCAAGCGAGATCTCCCTAGTCCAAGTGTATCTAGAAAAAATAGTTACAGAACTCAAACTACCTTCCTAGATCAATAGAGATGCAGGGTGAACAAGTAGATAACTTATCTCACATCTGCAAATCCTTTCCTCTTTGTTGCTCCAAGCTCGACGACCTTCAGATCTCGAGCTGTAAAACCATGTCAAGCACGTGGAAGCAAGCAAACAAAAAAAGTATATCTAAATATGAATTGATCTAAACTAACCATTAAGGAAAAATGTTCTAAGCATTACCAACCAACAATACTTATGGAAAGAGTTTGTATTAATGTAATAAAGGGAAGTACATAGAGAGAGAATGTCACAACCTAAGCCTTAACGTCGCAACTTCCATCCAAAAATACAAGCCAACCCTCCAAAGGATGATGTTTTCCTCCCAAAGGATGAGTAAGTATCACCTAGATTAATTCCCCCATCATCGACACGAAACATGATCACAGATGTTTGGAGCGAATTAGACAGTAATGTGTGAGACTAACTCAGGGTATACTGACATGATGGAAGGCATACTGACTATAGATAGTCACTGAAAAATGTTTCTTGAACATGGGCATGGCATGACTTGGTAGTATTGACTTGATGAGAATGATACCAAACCCCTAATGCAACTAATGGTGGAAGCATTCGTTGGACGACCCAACGGAGTAAGAAGACTCTTGGAATCAACAGGATGTGAAGGAAAATGGATTACCCAAGTACTAAATGCATATGCAGATGAGTGCCATGTTCAAGAGTGACTGTGTACTGCTAAAACTACAATGAACACAAATTCTTTCCTTATCTCCATCATGATTGATGAGTACCTCTTTTTTTTTAACAAGCTTGAGGAGGGTAACAGATGCTCGGTGAGCTCATCCGATGGATGATTCCAATCCCAATTTTTTTACGAACCTAGGATAGGAGGGTTTTGTCCCACAATGGGCCCTTCGATGTTAGATTTTAACACGTCTAAATAAGGTAAACTTGGTGTCATTTCATGTTTAGAGAGTTTGAAAGGAACTAAAGAAGACTCCGAAGGTTCTCCTTCGTAAAAGTTAGTCTCTTCACCTGAAAAAGGATAAACCAACTTGAAAGAGAACTCTTCCAATCATGCTTGGCTGGAGTGATCCTTTTTCGTAAATAGTGCCTCCTGGTCCAAAAAATGAGTAAACTATCACCAGAAAGACTATCATTCAAATACTTTTACAAGAATGAAAGAATCAAGTTCACTTGGCGATATTTTTCGTATTTAGGGATCCTGAAAAGATCTTAAAGAAGGAGTCCGAGGGGTTCCTTTTTCGTGGGAGTTTAACGATCCTGAAAAAGTGATAAAATACAACTTGGTGACTTATTCTCATCATTTTACGAGCACAAGAAGGAACAAAGAACAAGCTCAGTGTCATTAATGTCTGATTTGAACGAGCGAAATAATGACACAAAAATGCTTGAAGAGTTGTTTACACCTGATAACAGATGTGAGATGACCATGGTCACAACCGACTGCTCTATTACGACACTTTACTTCACCTGTAGAATCAAAAAACTAGGTCAAAATGATCGATTAGGCGTCCAGACAAATATAGTAAAAATGACCCAAGAAAGAATAAATTAAAAAGAGAATATTCCATTTTCAATATAAAAAGGGAAAATAGTAAAAATTATTTACTATTTCTTTTTACCAAATTGGGAGGCTGAAAAATACCATTCGGAGTCATTTTTCAACTGATGATCAGGGGAGATCTGGTTAGCCATTTTCATCACCGTCGGAATCAGGAAAGCCTATAACTTGTCCTCTTCATTTTCGGTGGAGTAAAGTTGCTTTTTATTTCCATTTTTTAGGTTTTTTATCTTGTGCAATGATGGGATAGTGCACCTTCAGGATGGAGCACTTTCCCCTTACGAGAAGTGTGTCGAGGGCTTACTGGCACCCTTCCCATAAGGGTGACATGCACTGGTGGCTCCTTGTCTTTATTGACAGGGTGCGTCAGCGCAAGTCGGCCTCATGAACTCAATGACACACCAAAATTTGACTATATGGAATGTGGAGCAAGATTCTAATATATGTTTTAATGCTATTTGGAAAGGTTTGGGCAGAGAAGATGGTCTAGTGGAGAGAGAGGGAGAGTGAAATGGATGATTCCCAAGTTTCCAACAATCCCCATTGTATAAATGCACTGTGGAACTGCGGGATACTCAAGTACTTTCATATCTAGGGCATGAGGGCCCAAGTACCACTACTAGAGTACTTGATCAGATGCTGGGATCCAAAGCAGCAATACTTCTGGGTCAGTGTCCATACACTGACTATAGACATAGAGGATATCTATTTTATGACGAGGTTATCCCAACGGGGAGCTCTAGTGTCTTTGTCAGGGTCACAAGGCAGTGACCGAACTACTGAGGAGTTAGTGGCCCAGTGGTGCACTTTTGGTACACAGATGGTTGGTGGGAAAATCCCCATTCAGGATGTGCAGGACCGTCCATTACGGATGTCTTGTTTACCATTGATAGGGTGGCATGGAGTAGGGATCCTCACCTAGACAACAAGGCCCACATGTTGTATGTAGAGGATTATATGGCTCCTACAGTTTTCAACTGGTGCAAGGATCTCCTCGTGAACCTCAGGGATCAACTCAGCAGTTGTCGACATGGTTAGCTAAAACAATTTGGCTATGCATCGATCATGGTCTCATTCCTCCTGGAGAGGGTTCCACATCTACACCCATAGATAGAGATAGAGGATTTGGATCCGAGGGATCCTCACATGGTTCGATGGTTCGAGGTGATGTCCCTCCATAGCAGTGGGTCTCCTATCATTAGATATAGTCCTCCTTTTTTCAGGTGCTTGAGGGGACAACTCCTCAAGGTGGAGGACTACCCCTATGAGGGTACTGATTTTAGGGGGGACACAGACTTGGTTCCTCTTGAGGACATGCAATGGGGAGACATAAGTAAGAATGAAAATTTTGTTTTGTTTTTCATTTTATGGTTTTTAGATGTTTTGGAGTAGTACTGATGATTGATACATGTTTGGTGAAGATGTCAGCCCATCTTGTCCAACTGGAACTTCTCCGATCGCGCGGAGAAGGGCAGTGCAAGATATGGAAGTTGCAGAGCATGATGCAATGGAGGAGTTAGATGAGATGGAGGAGAACCTTTAGAGGTTGACCCTGGATATACCAAATCCAACTGTACACGATCTACATCATCGCTATCAATGAAAAACTGTGGGGGTATCCGCACGCTTTGGTTCGCTACTTCAGAAAGTAGCTAGGGCCATTGCTTGTTACCATGAGCGTCCTAGGGACTAGGAACATATATATATGTATATACTAAAAGCCACGAGATTCATATTTTGTAGACGAGATTTTTACTGAATGCTCATGTGCTTCATATTTTGTACCAGTACCACATTTTTGTATTATACCGACATGACATATATACAAAACTCTATTTGCGGCTCTATATACCGTATTCTATTGGTGACTATGGGATCTTGTACATGTTTTTCTTATACATTATGGATGATTTACATGTTGTGTTTGTTTTTGTATCTTTTAGATGTTTTATGTATGTGCAATGTACCAATCTAAGATAAAATTGGCCATGGAGTCAGCAACAGTGTTCATGTCTCTTGAAATGTATAGGTATTGAATAGATTAAAAGGACCTCTCCAACTCTCCAAGAGACGTACTCGTCGAAAAAGATGGAGTAGGGTCGGGTAATGGATAACGTAGACACGGTTAAGATGGAAGACCACTAATTTGAGTCAAGATGGACAACAATGTGCTTCACACCCAGGGAAAGAGCATCGGTTAAGACTCCAATCACCGCGTGATACTCAACGTCATTATTGGTTGCATAACCTAGACAACTCCCTTTTGAACTAGTAATCTTGTCAGTAGGGGAATAAAGTACCCAGGATGCTGAAGCGAGCTTACGGGTACATCGACTGGTGTCATCTGCGAATCCAAAATAGGTTGCCATCTGCACATGCAAATAGAACATGGTATAAGCGTAAATCTAGGATCCTATCACACTAAAGTAAAGTGTCACACCACACAAAAAACACACCATGTATAGTATATATAGAGTACTAATGCATAAAACAATTCAACATAGTACCTCTTCAAGTAGAGCCCATTACGAGGCTCCCCCAAAGATATTCCATCATAACATTTGAGTTCGTATGATCCCTCCTCCAAAAAATGCTTAATGACATATGGCCCATGCTACATGGACTCAAAATTTCTTGTGCCCAGCTTATCATGTTTTTGGTCATATGTGAGGACCAAATCCCCCTTGTTAAAGATACGAGGTTTGACTGATTTTTCATACTGGTCTTTGATGTGTTTCTTATCTGCTTCGTCGGCAAGAGGAGCATCGCGGTGGGTCTCATCAATTTTTTCCAAGTGAAGGAAACGTTCTTCCTCGGCGGTGGTGTTTGGGAGAAGTTTGATTGCAAGTTTCAATGATGGAATCTCGCACTCAGTAAGTAAGAGTGCCTCCAATCCGTAGACCAATTGGAAAGGCATGAAACCGGTGGCAATTTTCACGGAGGTCCTATAGGCCCATAGGGATGAAAATAGCATGTTATGCCAGTTTGAACTGTGTGTACCCACCATGCATTGAATCAAGGTTTTCAAGACCTTATTGATAGACTTTACTAGTCCATTAGACTACGGGTAATATGCAGTTGAGTTCTCATGGCAAAAACCCAATTTGGAACTCAATTCGTCCACCATATTGTTTTGGAAGTGTGATCCATGATCAGTGACGATGGCTTGAGGGACTATGAATCGCGCAATGACATGGTTAAACATAAAGAGTGTGGTGGTTTTTCCATCTTCATTGTACGTAGGCATAGCCTTGACCCACTTGGTAAAATAGTCAATGGCCATGATGATGTAACCATGCCCCTCGACCGAGGTAGGATTACAGTGCATGAAATATATTCCTCACTTAGCAAAGGGGTCGACGTCAATAACAAGATGTAAAGGGGCTGGGTGAGAGCGGTTTTGTGGTGAAAAAGCTGGCAGGGAGGACACTTCTTGATGGTCTTGATACATTCTTTGAATATTGAAGGCCGGTATTATCCAACGTGTAACATTTTTTGGGATGTAGCCATCCTAGAGAGATGATCGCCGCATGCCCCAAAGTGACAATCATTGAGAACTTGTTCAGCCTCTTGGTGATTTAGGCAGCATCGTAGGATGGAATTGACGCCATGACGAGACAAGGTATCGTATATTATCAAGTAGTTGTAATGTCCCCAGTTTGACCCCATGGCATTAACATTATAAATGATGTAATATTGTTATGAAATCATGGTGAGGAGCTCAAGGCCAAGGCCCCCCATCGATTTAGTGATGCATAAGGTTTACATGCTAGCCAGGCACATTGAAATTGTAAATATGCATTTTAATAAATACCCACAACTAGCTATGCAATGCAACCAAGAGATGGGGGCATGATTTCACAAGGAATTGGGAGGGAAAACATTCAAACCCTTGAGCCACCCAAGTAAAGCCAAGTGTCAATGAGAGAACCTATCAAACCCTCAACTACCCATGTTGACTTTTGTACCCAATCATTGATTTCTCCCAAGAGTTGGTTAAGGTAGTTAATGCCTTGGGGAATGGGAGGTATGGCTGTCCAAATTTGGGTATGGGAAAACCACCCTGCATGGGAATTCACGTTTTTGCTTCTTGGGAAAGAAAAGAACCATGAATTTCTCCCCCAAGCCATTATCCATGATCATTCCTTCTCCCTCACGAGTTTAGAGCTACCTGGGCGTTTTCCATGCATGTTTGTTGTGTTTTTCCTTCATTCTCCCAATAGAGAAGTGCGGTTTTTGTGTTGTATACTAGTGGGGGAAGAAGGGGAATGGAACGACGGTTCCATAGAGACCGTTTTTGTTTTTAAATGCTGAGATAGTTGGGGAGAAAACGTTTTTCCTCCCTGTGGATGTATTTTCCTTCCCACCGCTCGTTTTGGGTGAGCCACAATTAGGGGAAAATCTATGTCCATCTTGTTTGTGAATTCCATTGCTGGAAATGTGTATCTATGCCCAATGTTTTTGCTTGCTGGGTGAGAAATGAATATGTTGGGGTATGGGTATGGGTATTCATTGCTTTGGCTTGAGCTTGAGAATAAGCATCCATGGCTCAATTGTAGCCTGATAAACCCAGCTATGGACTGGGTTGGCTCAGATGGAATGATTAATTGGTTGTGAGAGAGTGAATGTCCCCTTTCCTTGTGAGAATCATGCCCAGCTCGGGGGTGGCCTTCGGATGGACTCGGTATAAGCTATCGAAGAGCCTATGGCTGGGTGGAACGTTGTAGCGACATAGCTAGTTGCTTGGGACAATTGCCCAATGAAGATAAGTGTTTTCTGTCTATGTATTTACTTCTAAAATGCATCAATTTCATGACTATTTTGATATGCTGGATGGGCATGAATTGTGCGTGTGGATTAGTTTTAAATTCCGCTGTGCATATTGCCTAATTTGTATCTACACACCAATGTTTAAATTCTTATGATTCCAATTAGTGGGCTGAGTTTTATGAAATGCCCAGATTTTAGTGCCATGTTCCCTTCCTTGCATTGGGTCAGCAAGTGGGTACATTATAGTAGTACTTGGTATGGTGGCTCACACGACGACAATCGTCAGGAGGCAGTTGAGGGTTGAACCATTGGGTTTGGAGATATAATGTGACATCTCCATACCATGGGTTAGAAGTACTGATGAGAAACAATAACTCGTCGGGGAGGGAGTCGATGGGATCAATTCCCATGAGATTAGTATGGGGAATATCACAGATAAGCTCTGCAAAAACCAAATATTTCTTTGATTTGGCCTTCTCGAACTGGAGGTCGAATTATTGAAGGATTACGATCCAATGTGAATATTTTCCCCTGAGCACTTGACGTGTAAGGACATGGTACATAGGGTTAGAGTTAGCTATGATAGTGGTAGTGCGGAGAAATATATAATGGAGGAACGACTGGACAACAATGACTGTTGCGAGAGCAAGTTTCTCGACATGTGAGTAACGAGTTTCTAGGTCAAGAAGACCCTTACTCAGGTAGTAAATCACATGTTCCTGGGCGTTGTTGTCCTCCTGGACCAAGACTATGGAAATCTTTGTAGAGGAAGAAACAAGATAAAGGATGTAATCCTTATTTTAATTGGGCGGTTGGGGCACATGGGCATGAGCGATGGCATGCTTTAAGTTGTCAAAGTATTATTGGGCATAATTGTCCCAAATGAAAGGGACGTCCTTCTTCAACAACTGCATGTATCCCTGTGTCTTCTCAACGAAATTACATACAAAAAACTGGAGGTATTTTTCCTTCCCTTGCAAACTTTGAAGTTCCCTGATGTTAGTGGGAGGTGGGAGAGAGACAATGGCTTCCACCTTAAGGGGATCAATGCAGATCTCATTTTTAGAAACAATGAAACCGAGGAGGCATCTAGACTAGATAGAAAATATGCACTAGTGAGGGTTTATATGGTTATTATACCATATGCATCTAATGAATACATCCGTCAGATGATCGATGTGGAACTCACGATGATTTGAATGAGAAGAAAGATCATCGATATAGGGTTCCACAAAGTCCTTAACATCATGAAAAGCATACAACATGGCTCACTAGAATGTAGCACTAGCATTTTTGAGGCCAAAGGGGAGTTTGCGATAAGAGAATGTACCCCATGGGAAGATAAAAGTAGTTTTATGTTGGTCGACCGGGTGGATCTCAATTTGGTTAGAACAGGAAAATCTGTCCATAAACAAGAATATGATGCTTCCCATGCAATTGTCAATGATTTGGTCAATGAATAGGGTAGGGTAGTTGTCCTTAGGAAAATCCTTGTTCACAAGGACGACATTAGAGACCCAATCTGCTACAGGAACATGATAAATGAACCTAGACTTCAATAGCTTTTCAATCTCAGCCTTAATTGCCGCAGTTTTTTGAGGGTGCACGGGTCATAACTTTTGTTGGACAGGTTTAGCATCGAGATATGTTTGAATCTCATATACAACAATGGAAGTATCAATCACGGACATTTCCTCATAGGTCCATGCAAAGACGTCGCGTAATTGCTTGAATAAGGCCGTATATGTGGTGATCTGTTCGGGAGAATAGTTTTGTCCAATCTAGATATTTTCGATGACATCGGGTTTGACCGACATGTTGATCATAATAGTGGGTGTGGTGTTTTCCAAATTTCCCTCTATGACCGTATAACAAGTAAGAATCAAATATTGTGGGCAATGAAAGACATCTAGTGACAAAAGGGTTGTAATGTTGTTCTCCACATAATCTAGGGGTGGTAGGAAATACGATCGATGATGGAGGTCTTCCCACTGAGGTTCATCGGTGCTCATAATCTCCATAATGTACTCATCAGAATGAAAAGTGCGGAGCAAAGGATCTGGTAGGAATGAAGTCAGGGATGAAGTCCATTGTAGAGAACAACATGAAGATGCCACTGAAGAGTGGTCATCAAGGGCAGATTGGATGGCCTCGTAAGTAGCTTCAGCTGATGAAAGGCGCATGGTATCTCCAATAAAGCGCATTGTAGCGGTATCAAGCATGAGCCATTGATCGGTAGGGTTGGATGATGATGGAATCATGGAGGATATCATGTTTTCCGTGGCAACATGGGAACGGGGATCCGAGGTTGGAAAAAATCCCATAAGAGATGAATCCTTAAGGAGTTGGAATCATCTAGGGCACGATCCATTGATTGTTAGGGTTGGGTGATGATGGAATCATGGAGGCGATCATGTTTACCATAGAAACATGGGAAGGGGGATCCGATGTTGGAAAAAATACCATAAGAGATGAATCCTTAAGGAGTTGGAATCATGTAGGGCACGAGCCATTGATCAATAGGGTTGGATGATGATGAAATCATGGAGTAGATCATGTTTACCATGGCAACATGGGAAGGGGGATCTAAGGTTGGAAAAAATACCATAAGAGATGAATCCTTAAGGATTCCGACCCCCACATTATCATATAACGACGAATAGTGTCCAAGTAAAGGGAAATTGTTTGTTGGATGAGTAGCGGTGTCCGGTGTACAAAAGTCCAATTGGTCAACGGTGACAATTCGTCCTTGATGAGGGAATTGCACAGTGTGGAAGAAAGATGATGCAACTGCTTTCACGGCATAAAACTAGTAATGACGAAGAAAGATGTTATAATACAATGGGGCGACGATTACTTCCACGTCACGGATCCTTACCTGATGGTATCCGGACCACAAGTCGATCTTTGAAAATATCTTTGCCCCTCCGACTTGATCAAACAAGTCATCTATCCTAGGGAGTGGATATCAGTTCTTGATGGTCAGCTTGTTGAGATGTTGGTAATCCATGCACATCCACATCGTCTCTTCCTTCTTCTTAACAAAGATTATCGGTGCTCCCCAAGGAGACACACTTGGTCAGCTGTACCCTTTTTCCATCAACTCTTGTAATTGCAGTTTAAGGTCCACTAACTCTGGTGCACTCATATGGTATGGGGCCTTTGAAGCCGGTATGGATCTGGGTGTTAATTCTATGGAGAATTCTAAGTCTCTCTTTGGTGGAAGTCTCGGTATTTCCTCGGGAAATACATCCTTGAAGTCTACAAGAACTGGAAAGTCCTCAATTTTCTATTCTCGCTCGGCTTCTACATTTTGAATGTTGACTGCAAAAATTTTACAACCCTTCCTTATGCGCTTCTTTGCTTGCAAAGTGGATATCTGTCTCACGAAAAATTTCTTAGGTATGCCTTGGATCTTTTGTTGATTCCCTTGGTTGTCTGTGCATAGGAGTGATTCACATTCTTTTACTAGTTCTGAGACCTTCCTTTTAATGCCAGTGGCTACTTGTACCAGCCACAGTTTCCCGTGTTTCTCTCGGTTTAGTTTACAAGTGTCAAATATTTTTGGGGAAACATAGCTTTGGAAAGCACCAAGGTCTATCAAAATTTAAAATAGTTATGTTTGAAATTTTACCTTCTATCTCGACCATAGTAGCATGATGGTCTTCTTGTTGGTCATCGAGTGCCACGTAGATTCTTGGTGTGACATCCCAAAATTTCATAAAAATTTAAAATTTTTCTATGTAGCATAAGGTGCTACAATCACTATGCAGAGATACAATATAATACCATGTGAATCCAAAGTTCCAAAACTAAAATATTCAAATTCTACACAAACTAATACCTTGTGCCAATTTTTGAACTTTTGAAATTCAACTTCTTTTACTTCTAGCAAATATGACATGACAATAATTTTCTAGTTTTAGTGGAAACGAAATAGATGATAGAATAATGATGACACTTATTTAAAACTCCCCAAGGTCATATGCATGTTATGTAAATTTCTTGCTATGTTTGTCATACAGATTAAATGCATGTATTTATACTTGTTAATTACTACTAGATGTTTTTAATTCTATTTTGCATTCTGATCAAATATAGTCCCTTATTTAAATGCATAAGAAGGTCAATTATTATTTTAAATATGTGTACTAACTATTTGATTTTCTTGATGATGAAGGGGTCCTATGGGCACCCCAAGGATTACTTAGCTAAATAGCTAATGCTCTTGAAACTTATCTCGCAGATCACAGGTAAGTGTGATACTTCCTTCCGAAACATTAAAGATGTATGTAAAAAGAACTTGATTCACATAGTATCCAAAATTAAATGTGTGGAGGATATAGTACATCTGAGTAAAGGTAAGACCTACCCTAGCTGTGGTCATGCGTGATACACATACGTCATGACTATTTACTGGTGTTCTTCTCTTGAGCTTAGCTTCCTATTCAAACATCATGGTTATGCCATTTTACTTACATTGTACTATGATCTGTGTTTTTAAGTATTTAAGGTCTCCATTGTAGCCATTATAACTATGTGGATTCACCAAATTATGATATTTGATCTTTTGTGTACCACCAAACCCTATCTCAAAGGTTTTATACTTTAAGGTATAAACTAAGGGTTAAGACTTTATGCATAACATACTATATGCTAGGTGTTATAACTTTTAAACACATATTTCTATATTCTAAAGTTATAATTCTTATATCCATTCTACCTTATTCTAAAGGTATTAACCTATTTGTATATTATAAATACACATTAGATATTATAACCCTAATGTGCATTATATTATATGCTAGGTATTAATACCTTTGTACAGATTATGGTTATATGCAAAGCTTTGACTTATCAAAGACTCGTACATAAAACACTTGTGTTATTGTCCATAATGCAATGATATAGTTTTGTTATATGAATAAGGACAACCATAGATTATGAGCTTGAATATATGCCTAACCTACTATATGTCGGTGCAATAGTAAACATCACAACTAAAGTCTCAGTGGATCATGCATTGGCAAGAACTTGTAAACTGGTAGCTATAGCATTTAAAGTTCATTAAAAGTGTTTTGGTGGATTTCCTGTTGGCAGCCCTCGTGGCATGGCTCCACGTGAAGGTTTTGGGTTGTCATGTCAAACCCTAGCTACAATATGCATTAACTCAACGAAGCACTCACTTGGAGCATTCATTTGGTAAAACAGGTGGGGAGAGAGGCTGACAGGCTCTCGGGTTTTTAGGTTTTGCAAGATAGTGCTCTAAGGGTTCAATGTCGAGTCCTATAGCTTTGAAATGTTATTACCAGTAGGATATATGAGCCAATCCATTACCGAGTTGTAACTTACTACATTTGATGGTGAATCGTGCAACTCCAGTGTTGATGTCGAATCGCTTGAATGTTACAGAAGTGTTCAGGCACGATACAAGAGTTTCTTATACAGGTAATGTAATGGTCTCCTTCTTGTATTTCGTCGAGGGTTTAACATTAATACAGTTTTATGTTTAAGTTTCAGCTACGTCCAAATTTTAACCACGTTGTACTGTTGTGCTGACTGGTTCTTCCTCGACGTTGGTTTTAAGTTTTAGGCGGAGAGGGGTATGAGCTAAAAAGCCCTGGTAAGCCTTAGTGAGTCCCTTGTGGGCATCCATAAAACTCAGAATATTTTTGGTGAACAAAGGCAAAATGCCGGTCTTCATTTTGTTTAGTCGAGAGTTTGGTTTTGTTCAAATTTTATTTTCCACAGTCAGTTACAAACTTTTATAAGCCATATGGCAAGTTTTTGTATAGGGAGAATTGAACCCTCAACCTGCCTTCGTTGGTTTCTAAACGATTACTGTGTAACTGTTTAAACATAAATGCAGATGGTTTTTGCTTGGAAAACTTAGGGGTTTTACCCTCGTCATTTTGATAAAATGTGTTGATAAGGTTTTATGGTGTTTAGGGTTTTAGGATCCGATTCTCTTTATCATTAAACTAGATATAGAGAGGGTCGAACCCTCGACCTCAAATTGTATTGTTTTCTCCTGTAATGTATTTATATATATTTTAAAGGATAATTGCATTATTCAAATGAAGATTGAAAAGTTAGCCTGAGAGAAAGCTCTCTGCATTCATTGTTATTTTGAACTGTGTTTTGAATGTTTAAAATGTATAGAGTTATTTATAAACATAGCCGTATGGCTGAGTTATAAAGACTAATGTGAAAACTCAACATTCCTTAAGATTTGTTTGTAGAATTACTTGAGGGTTTCGAACCCTGAACTTGTTATGTAAATGATAACTTGTATTGTTATGAAATTTAGACTATGTGGGTGAACCCTTCAGGTATCGAACCCTGGTCTCACATTACTCTTTCGTTTTGTTAAACAAATGCAATGTTATCACAGTAGTAGTGTAAAGCTAATGAACAGGGTTTGAACCCTGGGACATGCGACAGATTATTTAGTTTTTATTTGATTTGTATTATTTAATGTTTAAAATCAATTGATAATTAAATAAATTCGCATGTGATAATATTTCATATTACTTGTATTGTGTAATAGATATATATGATTTCGATCTATTTCCTTACAATATTTACGACTTCATTTTTGTTTTTGAAAATGTGTACTACGTGTTTCGATATTATTAGGGTTTTCATAAACATTGTTTCTACATAATTTATTCTCTATAATGTTCTAAAGAATAAATTGATACTATTAGGGTTTGTAATACAGAAACCATATTGTTTTTAAAGGATAAGAAGTTTATGCTAAAAAGTATGTGTTAATTGGTTTCTGAAATGAAAGGTTTAAACCATGAATAAACTTAGCAGTTGGAAAGAAAGCATAAGATTGCTTAATATACTATTACTTCTGTTATTATGAATGAAGTGCTATTTAAAAATTCTGTTAATAGATAAATGCTATGTTTTTTTTTGTATTTAGTACATAAGAGATTTTATTGCAATGTAAACATAAAGGTTGTACAGAAACATAACAAATTTTATCCATGATAATCATTCAGTCGAATCTATCTATTGCATATCATTAATTGAATCTATCTTAAATATTCTTCTATGTACTAGAGTACGGCACTGAAATAGTGTGTGGAAAAATGCAGGGAAGCATTTTTATTCTATCATTCATATTTAATCATAGATTTTAAATATATCATTCTATCCATTTAACATTTAAACCTAATAGGTGCATGGATATTCAGAGTAGTTAACATTGCAGTAAATAAAAACTTACTAACAGTCCAAAAGATATCCAGGATGTAAATAAAACTGATAACATAATAACATACATATCCTTAGTAAATAATTTGACAGAAAGTAAATAAGATAACACAATTTGAACCTGGTAACTGTAGATGAGACAAACAACCAAAGGATCCCATTCCACCCAACCTTTTCCTGAAGACAACCAAGCTACTTTCCTTAGGACCCCCGAGCCTGTTCATTGAACCACTAGGACAAAGTTGTTGTGTGGAGAAATGGAATAAATTCCTTTGCAATGTGGCAGTAGCACTTGATAGTAGTACTTCTGCTTCTAGCAATATTGAACTCAGCAATGTGGATGCACTAGTTCAGAATGCAATCTTAGTTCACTCAATCACTTCTAACCTTCCCCTCATCGAATCTCTTCTGCTCTCTTGTCTTTCCAATTTAGAAATTATCACAAGGTAAGAAATGAACAGCCTCCTACTGAATTCAATGGGTAGATAAGCATGCCTAGGTATTTTGGTCAGTTGTTTTTAGTAAATGAGCCACCTGCTCAGTTCCACTTTCTTGGCGAACATGACCATAAAAATAGGGAAGTTTCCCCCTACAACAGTTAGAAGTGAGTTAAGGATGCTTCCAAGTGTCAGTTTTCTCTCCACCCCAGTCCATTCCTCCTAATGGGTCAGTGAACACTCATTCAACAATCTCCTCTGGGTATTTGTCTCATCTTTTATTTATTAATAATAAAATATTCAGAGTAATTAATTACAATCATCCTTGACCCCACTTGGTCAATAACATAAAACTTTACAGTAAAATAAAACATAATGTTTTTTTGACAATATAAAATGTTCAGAATTTGGGTATGTGACAAACACCCTCTATTAAATTCAACATCGTCCTTGATGTTACTTTATTCATCATCCTTTAGTTCCTCCTGGAACAAATTTGGATATGCCACCTGTATAATACTTTCCAACTCCCAAGTTTCATCATCTGGACTAAGGTGCTTCCACTGCACCTTTACCTATCTAATGGTATGATTACGAAGCAAAATTTCACTCTTGTTGAGGATTCAATCTGGTTCCACCAGAAAATCTCCTTCTGGTTCCACCTGTACATCATTCCGATTAATCACATGAGTAGCATCATGCACATAATTTTTCAAAAGAGAGATGTGAAATACATTATGTACTTTAGTATTTGGTGGCAAGATAAACTAATATGCCACTGGTCCTACCCTAGACAGTATTTCAAAAGGTCCACAATACCTTGGTGCTAGTTTAGCACAGCTTCCTAAGTTTAAGGAGCTCTTTTTAGGTTTTACCTAGAGGAACACATGCTCACCAACCTGAAACTCTTTTTGAGTTCTTTTGAGATCTAGATGACTTTTCTATCTATCTTGTGCAATTTTCAAATTGCTTTGAACCTGTTTCATGGTTAGTTCCATTTCTTTTAATAACTCAGGTCCTAGCATTAACATGTCAACTGAATTACTCCATAAAATAGGAGTATTACATTTTCTCATCATTGTTATCATCTTTTGGTAACCAGGATGTCCTGAGTATGGACTTTTATGCAATTCATTTAAAATCGACAACTTAATTTCAACAACATTAGGCACATAATGTCTGTATTTATACAGCAGTAACCCTCTTTCATCAATTCTGAAATCTGTTATAAAATTTTCAGCATTGTCTTCAACAATCTTTTTAAGTAATTTTTTATATTTTTCATCCATTCTAATTCCTTCCTTAATCTGATTTTCTAGAACAGTTTTATAAGTGTTGATTGCTGAAACAAAATTTAGCCTAGCATTTCTGCTTAAGGCATCAGCAACTTTATTTTCTTTACCTTTTATGTGTTGAATCTCAAAATCATATTCGCTAAGGAAAGCTAGCCACCTAGCTTGCCTTGCATTCAGATTTGGTTGATCCAACAAATATTTTAAACCTTTATTATCTGTAATTGAAGTAAATTTTCTTCCAATTAAGTGATGGAGCCACATATTTAATGCATGTATTATAGCAACCAACTCTAGGTTATAAGTTGCATAGTTCTTCTCATGAATCTTTAACTTCCTAGATTCATATGCAATCACATGACCTCCTTGTATTAAGACCCCACCAAGTCCATCATTGCATGCATCAGTGCATACGATGAAATCCTTGTTTGGATCAACAATTTTTAGAATAGGTGCCATTGTTAATAGCTCTTTCAGTTTCTCAAAACTTTCTTCACATCTTTGATCCCATACAAATTTCTTACCTTTCTTTTGTAAAGATGTTATAGGGTTCGCTATCCTAGAGAACCCCTCTATAAATTTATGATAGTAACCTATAATTGCCATAAAAGATCGTACACCAGTTACGTCTTTAGGGGTAGGCCATTCATTAATTGCTTTTATCGTATATGAGTCTACTGCGATTCCATCCTTGGATATCACATGCCCTAGGTACTGTATTTTATCTTTATAGAAATCACATTTGCTGAACTTAGCATAAAGTTGGAGTTCTACTAACACTTGTAAATTTATTTTTAAGTGTTCGTCATGATCTTCTTTAGTATTAGAGTAAATTAGAATGTCATCAATAAAAACAATTACAAACTTATCTAAGTACTGATGTAAAACATTATTCATAAGACACATGAAAACTGTTGGAGCGTTGGTCAGCCCAAAAGGCATAACCATGAACTCGTAGTGCCTGTAACGGGTTCTAAAAGCAGTCTTAAAGATGTCCTCATCTTTAATTCTGACTTGATGCTACCCCGAACTCAAGTCTATGTTAGAAAATATCTTGACGTCGCGTAGTTAATCAAACAGATCATCAATGCAAGGCAAAGGATATCTGTTCTTTATGTTCATTTTATTTAACTGATGTTAATCTATGCATAAGTGCATAGTTTCGTCTTTCTTTTTAACAAAAATTACAGATGCTCCCCATGGAGACACACTGGGCCTTATATAATTTTTATCAATCAGTTCTTTAAGCTGTGATTTGGGTTCATTAAGCTCTAGAATGTTCATTCTTTAAGGAGCCTTTGAGTTTGGTACTGCTCCCGGTACTAACTCAATGGTGAAATCTAGTTCCATTTTCGAAGGTAGTCCTAGAATTTCTTCCATGAATACATCAGAAAATTCCTTTAGAATGGGTATGTCTTCCAACTTTAACTTATCTTCCTTAGTTGATTGTTCGTTATTAATTCATTTACAGCAAACAACTTACACCCTTTACGAACAACCTTTTTAACTTATAAAGCAGAATTTGTCTAACAAATGTCTTTCTAGGAATTCTTTTTACTGTCACAGTTTCACATTCATCATTCAAACAAGTAAAAGTTGTTTCAAAGAAATTTAATACTACCTTATGCTTCTCTAACCAATCCATTCCAATCATAACATCATAAGAACCTAAAGGTAACACATTTAACTTAACATGGGTCCTAAACTGATTCATCATTAATTCACATTCTTTTACATAATCAGTCACTTTTGTTTTTGTTCCAGTAGTTAATTGAACCAACCATGATTTATCAAAATTGTCTATTTTCAGATTGCAACATTTAACTAAATCAGGTGACACATAGCTAAGACTTGCTCCTGGATCAATTAAAATAGAAATGGGTTTATTTTTCAGCATACCTTCCACTTCAACGATGGAATTTTGATGATTAGCTTGTATGTTCTCCAAAGCTACAATTATCCTAGGCATCACCCTTGCTAAGTCACCAACAATAGCCTCCTCCTATACTATGTGTATGTTGTTGACAGTCCTCTTTCTAAGTGGGTAGTTGGATGCATAGTGAGGTCCCTGACAGTCCCAACATTTAACAGGTTCTTTCTGTTCATTATTTTTAACAAAATTTTAGGTGGATCAATTTTTCTTGTAGCTGTAAATTTTGACTGTGTATTACCTGCAGCATTATTTCCTTGAGCTTTTCTGTTAGAGTAATTACATGAATTATTATTTCCAAAGTTGTGATTAAAAGAGAACTACTTCTTCCTCTGTTCAAAGTTATTAGGCCTTTTTGCCTTCCAACTTGGTATACCTTCTCTTTTCTTATTTTGTTCATAACAAATATTTTATTTTCTCATGGCCTCTTTAAGAGTTTGAAGACCATCATACTCAATCCTGTCCTTTATATGAGAGGGCAAACAACTCAGAAATATCTGTACCTTAGGATTTTTTTCAGTGGTATAAGGTACACACCTTAATAAATTTAAAAACTTGTTGCATAACTCCCTCATATCTATGGAACCTAACTTTAACTCATAAAACTCTTTAGCTCTTTCCTCATAACACTGTTCTGATAGAAACTTTCTTTTAAAATATTTCTTAAAATTACTCCAATTTACACTTTTCTCTTTTAAACCTTTTACTCATTTCAGATCTTGCCACCAGATGTCCACTTTTCCAGTCAAATTATAAATTGTCATTTTAGTTTTTAGATGACTTGAGTAGTTGTAAATTTGGAAATACTTATTCATACCAGACAGCCATGCTCCGGTTGTCTCACTCTTTTCTATTTCTCCATTAAAAGTTGGTGGTTAGATCTTTTTAAACTCACCAGAAATTTCTTTGTATGGCCTGTACTTATTCTTCTTAGTGTAGCAGTCACTGTCATTACTATCACTAGAATACTTGTGCTTTTTCTTACGTGCTTGTTCATAAAATTTAGAAGATGAACTGTTGTCATAATTAGTCAATTTTATCTTTTTATTCTTACATTGGTAGGACATAGTTCCAGATTCGACATTATTTTCTGTCCTTTTATCTTTATCATTATTATGAAAGTTGCTGAGGAGGATTTGATTCAACTCCTCTTGAGATTTCAGGATCCATTTGTTTTCTTCCTTAAAAGTTTTTATCTCAATCTTTAAATCCTTTATTTTTCTTAATAATTCACATGAATTATCATTCAATTCAACAAATAAATTTCCTACATTAATGTATCCTTTTTCATTATCATTCTATTCATTATTAAGGGACCTATCTTCAGCCAACTCTTCTGGTCCTTCCAAACCTGTAGACAAAATTTATAAAATGCTGAAAGTGAAAACAAAATCAATAAAAATCATTAATCTGGAGTTCTATCCTAAATTTGTATTTGCACGAGTGAGCCACTTCAGGCCTAGTATTTGAACTTGCGCTCTGATACCATATGTGACCTCCCAAAATTTCACAAAAATTTAAAAATTTTCTATGTAGTATAAGGTGCTACATACGCTATGCAGAGATACAATAAATGTTAAAATTTAGATGATAGCATAATGACGACACTTATTTAAAAAGTCCCCAAGTTCATATACATGTTACATAAATTTCTTGCTATGTTTGTCATACAGATTAAATGCATGTATTTATACTTGTTAATTACTCCTCGATGTTATTAATTCTATTTTGTATTCTGATCAAATATATTCCCTTCTTTAAATGCAAAATAACGTCAATTATTATTTTAAATATGTGTACTAACTGTTTGATTTTCTTGATGATGAACGGGTCCTATGGGCACCCCGACACTTACTTATCTAAATAGCTAATGCTCTTGAAAGTTATGTCACAGATCGCAGGTAAGCGTGATAATTCCTTCCGAAGCATTAAATATTTATGTAAAAAGAACTTGATTCACATAGTATCCAAAATTAAATGTGTGGAGGATTTAGTCTGAGTAAGGGTAAGACCTACCCTAGCTGTGGTCATGCGTGATACACATACGTCGTGACTATTTACTAGTTTTATTCTCTAGAGCTTAGCTTCCTATTCAAACATCATGCTTATGCCATTTTAATTACATTGTACTATGATCTGTGTTTTTAAGTATTCAAGGTCTCGACTACAGCCTTTATAACTATGTTGATTCACCAACTTATGATATTTGATCTTTTGTTTACCACCAAACCCTATCTCAAAGGTTTTATACTTTAAGGTATAAACTAAGGGTTAAGACTTTATGCATAACATACTATATGCTAGGTGTTATAACTTTTAAACTCATATTTCTATATGCTAAAGTTATAATTCTTATATCCATTCTACCTTATTCTAAAGGTATTAAGCTATTTGTATATTATAACTACATGTTAGATATTATGAACCTAATGAGCATTATATTATATGCTAGGTATTAATACCTTTGTACGTATTATGGTTATATGCAAAGCTTTGACTTATCAAAGACTCTTACGTAAAACACTTGTGTTATTGGCCATAATGCAATGATATAGTTTTCTTATATGCATAAGGATAACCATAGATTATGAGCTTGATTATATGCCTAACCTACTATACATCGATGCAATAGTAAAGATCATAACTAAAGTCTCAGTGGATCATGCGTTGGAAGGCACTCGTAAACTGGTAGCTATAACATTTAAAGTTCATTAAAAGTGTTTTGGTGATTTCCTGTTGGCAGCCCTCTTACGTATTATGGTTATATGCAATGATATAGTTTTCTTATATGCATAAGGATAACCATAGATTATGAGCTTGATTATATGCCTAACCTACTATACATCGATGCAATAGTAAATATCATAACTAAAGTCTCGGTGGATCATGCGTTGGAAGGCACTCGTAAACTGGTAGCTATAACATTTAAAGTTCATTAAAAGTGTTTTGGTGATTTCCTGTTGGCAGCCCTCGTAGCATGGCTCCGGGAGAAGGTTTTGGGTTTTCGTGTAAAACCCTCTTTACACTATGCACTAACTCAACGAAGCACTCACTTGGAGCATTCATTTGGTAAATCAGGTTGGGAGAGAGGCCGCTAGGCTCTCGGGTGTTTAGGTTTTGCAAGACAGTGCTCCTGGGTTTCGATGTTGAGTCTTGTAGCTTTCAAATGTTGTTACCAGTAGACTATATGAGCCGAGCCATTACCGAGTTGTAACTTACTACATTTGATGGTGAATCGTGCAACTCCAGTGTTGATGTTGAATGGCTTGAATGTTGTAAAAGTGTTGAGGCATGATACAAGAGTTTCTTATACAGGTAATGTAAGGGTCTCCTTCTTGTATTTCGTCGAGGGTTTAACATTAATACAATTTTATGTTTAAGTTTGAGCTACGTCCAAATTTTAACCACGTTGTACTGTTGTGCTCACTGGCTCTTCCTCGACATCAGTTTTAAGTTCTAGGGAGACAAGGGTATGAGCTTAAAATCCCTGGTAAGCCTCGGTGACTCCCTTGTGGGCATCCATAAAACTCAGAAGATTTTTGGTGAACAAAGGAAAAATGCCGGTCTTGATTTTGTTTAGCTGAGAGTTCGATTTGGTTTAAATTTTGTTTTCCACAGTCAATTGTAAACTTTTATAAGCCGTATGGCAAGTTTTGGTATAGGGAGAATTTAACCCTCGACCTAACTTCGTTGGTTTCTAAATGATTATTGTGTAACTATTTAAACATAAATGCATACGGTTTTTGCTTGGAAAACTGAGGGGTTTTACCCTCGGCATTTTGATAAAATGTGTTGATAAGGTTTTATGGTGTTTAGGGTTTTAGGATCTGATTCTGTTTATGATTAAACTAGATATAGAGAGGGTCGAACCCTCGACCTCAACTTGTATTGTTTTCTCCTGTAATGTATTTATATAAATTTTAAAGGATAATTGCAACATTCAAATGAAGATTGAAAAGTTAGCCTAAGAGAAAGCCTTCGACATTTGTTGTTATTTTGAACTATGTTTTGAATGTATAAAATGTATAGAGTTATTTATAAACATATCCGTATGGATGAGTTATAAACCCTAATGTGAAAACTCAACATTCCTTAAGATTTGTTTGTAGAATTACTTTAGGGTTTCGAACCCTGAACTTGTTATGTAAATGATAACTTGTATTGTTATGAAATTTAGACTGTGTGGGTGAACCCTTCGGGTATCGAACCCTCGTCTCACATTACTCTTTCGTTTTGTTAAACAAATGCAATGTTATCATAGTAGTAGAGTAAAGCTAATGAACACGGTTTTAACCCTGGGACATTTGACTGATTATTTAGTTGCTATTTGATTTGTATTATTTAATGTTTAAAATCAATTGATAATTAAATAAATTTGTATGTGATAATATTTCATATTACTTGTATTCTGTAGTAGATATATATGATTTTGATCTATTTCCTTACAATATTTACAACTTCATTTTTTTTTATGAAAACCTGTATTATGTGTTTCAATATTATTAGGGTTTGCATAAATAGTGTTTATACATAATTTATTCTCTATATTTTTTTAAAGAATAAATTGATACTATTAGGGTTTGTAATACAGAAACCATATTGTTTTTAAAGGATAAGAAGTTTATGCTAAAAAGTATGTGTTAATTGGTTTATGAAACGAAAGGTTTAAACAATGAATAAACTTAGGGTTTGGAAAGAAAGCATGAGATTGCTTAATATACTATTACTTCTGTTACTATGAATGAACTGCTATTTAAAAATTCTGTTAATAGATAAATGCTATGTTTTTCTGTATTTAATAAAGAAGAGATTTTATTGCAATGTAAACATAAAGGTTGTACATAAACATAATAGATTTTATCCATGATAATCATTCAGTCGAATCTATCTATTGCATATCATTAATCAAATCTATCTTAAATATTCTTCCCTGTACTAGAGTACATCACTGAAATAGTGTGCGGAAAAATGCAGGGAAGCATTTTTATTCTATTATTCATATTTAATCATAGATTTTAACAATCCATTTAACATTTAAACCTAACAGGTGCATGGATATTCAAAGTAGTTAATATTGCATTAAATAAAAACTTACTAACAGTCCAAAATATATCTAGGATGTAAATAAAACTGATAACATAATAACATACAAATCCTTAGTAAATAATTTGACAGAAAGTAAATAGGATAACACACTTTGAACCTGGTAACTGTAGATGAGACAAAGGAGCCCATTCCACCCAACCTTTTCCTGAAGACAGCCAAGTTACTTTCCTTAGGACCCCCGAGCCTATTCACTGAACCACTAGGACGAAGATGCTGTGTGGAGAAATGGAATAAATTCTTTTGCAATTCAACAGTAGCACTTGACAGTAGTACTTTTTCTTTTAGCAATATTGAACTTTGCAATGTGGTTGCACTAGTTCAGACTGTAGTCTTAGTTCACTCAATCACTTCTAACCTTCCCCTCATCAAATCTCTTGTGCTCTCTTGTCTTTCCAATTCAAAAATCATCACAAGGTAAGAAATGAATAGCCTCCTGCTGAATTCGATGGGTAGATAAGCATGCCTAGGTCTTTTGGTAAGTTGTTTTTAGTAAATGAGCCACCTGCTCAGTTCCACTTTATTGGGGATCATGACTATAAAAATAGGGAAGTTGCCCCGTGCAACAGTTAGAAGTGAGTTGAGGATGCTTCCAAGTGTCAATTTGCTCTCCACCCCAGTCCATTCCTCCTAGTGGGTGAGTGAACACTCATTCAACAGTCTCCTTTGGGTATTTGTCTCATCTTTTATTTATTCATAATAAAATATTGAGAGTAATTAATTACAATCATCCTTGACCCCACTTGGTCAATAACATAAAACTTTACAATAAAATAAAACATAATGTTTTTCTGACAATATAAAATGTTCAGAATTTGGGTATGTGACACTTGGTGTCCCAACCATGTCCCCTACTGTTGGGTTTTCTTGTATGTTGAATAAAACCCCGTCGGTATTGTTGGGACAATATTTGAAGTAGTGGGGTCCTTGGCATTTCCAGCAACTAATGGGTGGCGGGGAAACTTTTGCTCCTTTGTTAAAAACTGGTCGGTTGGTATGTGGTGCAGGCACATTGGCATAGGGTGAACCATCATCACTGGAAGAGATTTTATAGTCCTCTTCCATGAAATCAGGTGTGTGCTCTTCATGTCCCTCCTCTTTAGGACTGCTAGACCTTTTTGTATGACAATAGTTTTCTTTGGATCTATTTGTTGAGTAGGTGGACTGTCTATGGAGGTTTACCTATGTCAAGCTCTAAAGTAGAGCTTCATTGATTGCTTGTTGTTATCATCTTTCATTCATGTTGTCATCTCTAAAACTCTGTAATTCTGCTTGTAAACTCTGTATTAACTTCATTAAGTCTGAATTCAATTACACCATGAGTTCTTCTTCTCAAGGTGGGGAATTCAAGTTTCCATGTATACTGCTATTCTCTTCTACATTCATAATTCAGATTATATTTTGCACCTGAAATGTTTAGTCAGTCAACAAAACAAAATTCTGTTCGTTTTTGTAAAAACAAATCATAAGTAAATATTTTTTTGAAATACATTTATGGAGTGGATGTTTTGTAGCGAGCCCAAAGGTCTCTTAGTGTTGTAACTGGGCTCTAATACCACTTGTAATGTCCCTAAAACTATGAAAATTAAAAATTTCACATGTGGAATACTATCTTCAATTGGAACCTAATGTTCATACAAAATTAACTTTAGCACTGAAAAGAACTAAATGTGAAAGATACTTGAAAACTTAACCTGGTTTATTTTCATTGTCTAACACCTGGTGGTTTGTCATTCTGCTATGGTATTTTAGATCTTTTGTTCATGTGTTGATGTTCTTGTACTCTACACTATTGTTTATGTTCCGTATTGTTGAATTACTTCATATTTTATGGTAAGTATTATCACGTTGATGTATACTCATGCTTGGCTTTGTGTTTTAGTACATGATACTTCTACTTGTTAGTATTTTAATGATTTATGCTTGTTTATTTTCTTTCTAAAGAGAGGAGGTTGACCGAGCCTTGGGTCTTACTTAGCTCTATTGGGATAAGTCATACTTTGACCTACTTGTATGAAGGTTCCCTAAGGGTTCTTAGTTGAACAACTTGTTTGGAAGAAAACAAACATTGGTTTTTTCTAAAGGAGGGCTTATCCTATGGTTCAAACTTAATTAATCTTTACCACAAAGTGATGGTGACAAAAGGTAAGTATCCAGACTATAGGCACTGGTAGAAAAATTTGAATCATGGTGGAGGTAGCTTGGGATTTAATGAAGCCCATGTGCTAGTCACGAGTTAGGAGTCCACACTAGCTTGGACATGAAAACCCTAGTGCAATCAATATTGGGATTTTGTTGCTCTGCATTGGTTGTGTGGGGGAGGTAAAGAGACTAGGGCTCTCAGCGTTTTCCATTGATGGGAAAATGCTGCACCTAAGCATAGCACAGGGTCCTTGAAGCAACATTTTGATGGAAAGGTAAGCCGTGGGTTTCCAAGCCTTTGCACTGTAACTTGGTATTTCATTTTATTACAACTGTAGCTTGTTTTTAACCTCTATATTTTGTTTACATGACAGGAGAGTCTCGCTGGAGGTTTGAAGGTGGAGTTAGATTATGCTTAAAGTACCCTGTCATTGATGCTACCATGGGTGATCGTAAGACTTGGGCACTATGAACCTATGCTTTCTATGGTGGGAATGTGGTTGAATTTGGTTATAGTTTTGTTGGCTCTGTTTGGGAGTTACAAGGCATTTTGATGAGCCACTTCATATGTTGTGAATACTCTTTGGTTCCTACAACGTTGTTTATTGAGATGTAGCCTATGGGAAAGGTTTTGTTTGAATATATCAGGGTTTGGGGTTTAAAGGTGAAACATTGTTCGAGACTGTGGTTTTGAATAAAATTTGGCCTTTGTGTTATTGATTTGATAATTGAATCATGTACTTATTTATAAACATGAATGTACCTATTCTATGGAATTTTTGTTGTAGGTTTAGATACTCTACATCCTTTTAAGTTGATGGTTGATGAGTTTTTTGTTAACTGTTATGGAACTCGTAGCATTTCCTCTTTTAATGGTTAATCTGGACCTAGGTTTAACTCTGTCGAAACGATGATGTCATAGGAATTTTAATAGTTAATATTTATTTTGGACCCTGAGTAATGAAATCGATTTGAGTTTTAAAATCAATATGGGGTTTGAAAATATTGTTTGAAGCTTATTGCGTTTCAATTCTGAGTCTGTGGGTTTGGTTATGGGATTCAATCCCATCCTATGGATTTTCTAAAATGTATAAACCTTGTGTAATTAAAGGGTTACTTTGTTTTCATTTGGCTTGGCCGATCTACGAAATGTATCGACCAGCCTAAGTGTGATTATGAAGAATGTCATTCTAGCTGTTTAGTTTAGTTGATAGTTATTTAATTTGGTAAAACTTGATTATTAGGTTTAGGTGTAAAATTTGGTTTGATGATTGGCCCAACGCAATAAGCGTGGCTCTTATCCTGTGGATACTGCTTGATATTTTATTCTGCAATTATTTCTTTAATTTAGATAACTAAGATGTAAACAAGTCCCAACTCTACCTGTGTGTTTCTATGGTTGAAATTAAATGTTCAAAGAAGCGTGGATTTCCAGCCAATGATGGGTTCTATATAAGTAGCAATCTAGAATGCTGAAGGCATGGGTTGAGCGAGAATTGATTTATTGTTATGGCATAAAACGATTTTGTAGAAGAAGAGTCTATGTTTTTAAGAGAAAAAAAATGGATAATTTGATTTTAAATTTGAATGTATGAATGATTAACATTACCGTTTAAGTTTGATTAAAGCATGCTTTCTTTCTAGAATGATTTGATGATTTAAATATTATAATTATGGGTTCTTGTTATTTAAAAATTTAAATGTTGTTTTAAGAATTTCTATGAGTTGGTTTGAAGGATTAATGTTCTAGGTTTTAAAATAAAAGTGCATAAAATAAATTATATCTAAAACTATTTTTAAACAGTAATTTAAATGAAATTTACAGAGCTAAGATTTGTTTATAAAAGAAAATCCTAACACATAACCTAGTTGCCATGACTAAAAATTTTTGTCGATGGCTAGTAGAAATTGAATAAGGTTTATGCAGGAAGAATTTACAGTTCTTTAATGGAGAGTCCTATTAATTACATTATTTAACCTATAACTTAAATGAGAATAGAAACAACATTAATTATGAAACAGAGGGTGAACCCCTTACTTGAACTATACTTGTCTGGATCTCCTTTAACACCTACACACTTCAGACACTAGTTAATGGAAAATATTTATGCTCAGCTAACCTGTGGAATGATAGCCAAATAACTTTGGAACTGCCATGTTCCTCCCAACCTTGACTCGGAACCGTTCGTGGTTCTAAATCGGATCCCTTCAAGATGGCTCCCACATGTAAGAGAAACAAGAGAACCTAAGGCACACAAGGGATTGTAATTTAATCCTGGCATAATCCTCTTCCAAGTTGTAGGGACAAATTTTCTCTCTTGCTACCATAAAGAATGATAATAAGATAGATGCCTCTCTTTGGAAATGGTTCTTGTATTTATAGGAAATCTTTGAAATGGGTAGTTGAGTTAATGTTATTATTTTTAATAATAACTTCAATTTAACTCATAGTTTGAATTATATAATATAATTAAAAGGTTTTACTTTATATAACTATGTGTCCTTTATTATTTTCATATATTTTTATATCTATATATAATTAATGTCATTTATATACATACATATATTTTATGCATACCACTTGTGTACATAAGTGAGGCTCTTTATAAATAATCATTTTGATTTATTTAAGTAGTTATATAGCATTATATCTTTGATGCTTTATTAAATAAGGTCAACTCTTTTGACAAGGACTTTGGTAGGTTTGGATGGTCAACTAGGTTAGGTAGCCCTAGATCCCTTGCATGTTGGATTACCTCGTGTTTCATGGCAGTTTCCTTAGTCCTTGATGAGAGATGAGTAGTGATTCAATTAGTCAAATTAAACAAGTATGATGATTGGTGGTGCTATTCAGAGTCTTCCTCAACTCAACAACGTTTTAATTAAAGTAACCCCAAGAGCTATTCAGAGCTTATGCTCAACACTCTTCAACGGGCGTTACGCTAGTGAAATTCCAGAGCTCCTCTCTCAACACTAGTACTAGGATGTAATTCTAAGATACACCTAGGGATAAAATGGCCAAAGATCTGATGCTCCAGAACTTATGCTCAAAATCAAGTTGGAGTGCTCCAGTACTTATTCACAACACTCTATTTACATCAGAGCTTACACCCAACACATAATAAAATTCATCTATGTACATCGATGCTTACGCCCAACACATAGGACATCCATGTGCTCCAGATCCTACGCTCAACACATCATAAAAGTAAGTCATGCATACCATAACTCTGCACAGTATATAACAAAGATCATCTCAGTATATTAGGGTTTGTACCCAATCACATAATAAACATCAATCAAGTACATTAGGGCTCTATGACGAGTACATAACAATAATCTACATATGTTAGGGTCCATGCCCAAATATGTATATCTATAAAAAAGGTAAATCATGTGCATAAGGGCTTACACCTAGCATATATAACAAAAGTAAAACATGTGCATTGGGGCTTACGCCCAGTATATATGTATCATCAAAATAAATCATGTGCATCGGGGCTTACACCCACTATATAGAATAATCATAATCAATAAAATTCAGGATATTACATACACAGAGTAAGAGTGCGCGATCTATGCATTTAGCCATTACAGAGTAAAGCGATGGGGATCCACGCGCTCTGGTGTGAGGACATCATTTTAAAAAAAAATTATGTTTAAATGCATACACAGAGTTGCAAGGAGATCCATGAGATCTGGGTGAAGGAGCAATCTATGATAGATTTTCAAATAAAAGAAATATGCAGCGTATAACTCAAGTCTCGAAAATGGAAGTATGGATTGAATTTGTAATTTTGAAGTTGGAAGTTTTGCAGATCGATCCACAGTGATCTTTCCTGATCCAACCGAATAGTAAGCACAGAAAGATGAGTACAATCCATATTGATTTCCCTAGATTCGATGGATCAATAATTATAAGCAAAATATCAGTTAATAACGACATATGTGATTTGGGCGTGAAGGCTCAACAATTCTTTAACAGAGATCTCATCCAAACATTTGTGCATAGGATGGTGATGGATGTCAGTGTTAGCTGGGCTTGTAGATGTTTTAAATGCTGCACATATTTATATAGAGTTTAAGGTAAAGAATCACATTATACACAATGCACTGGGTAGTGGTACACATAAACACGACTAGGCATGAAGGCATGATTGCTTAAAGAAGATGACATAAAAATGCTATGCGAAAGCTAATAACAAATATCCAAGCGATCGAGGAGTGAAAATGTGGTACCTAGATAGAGATGAATACACACTCAGAGTTCAATCTAGAAACCAATGCTACACAGGTAGAGATGGGTACAGACTCATATTCGATCTGGAAATGGATGCTACACAAACATAGATGGGTGCAAACTCAGATTCGATTTGAAAATGAATGCTACACAAACATAGATGGGTACAAGCTCATATTCGATTTAGAAATCAATGCTACACAAACAATGATGGATAAAAACGCATATTTCAATCGAAAATTTATGCTACAGAGAAATAGATGGATAATTACTCAAATTCGATTTGAAAATTTATGCTACACAGACAGAGATGGATAGTTACTCAGATTCAATCTGGAAATGAATACTTCACAAACAGAGATTTGATAATTACACATGAACAGAGCCGTGTCACTCATAAACCTGGGAGATTCTTTCGACCATACAAGAATTACTGATAGATATTTTAATGGTTACACATAAAGGGGTTTGATTTCTATGAGTTGGGCATTACTATGTTTCCATATCTGGGTATAAACATAGTTATGCTAGATAATTAATAGAGCCAACCGAATAGCCTGTAGAGCTTGGAAACTGAATTCTAAACATAACTATTTGAATCATTCAATAAATATAATTTGCATAGGTCTGAATCTAATTATTCCATCCTAGTATAACACATGAAATCTCATTAAATAAATCCATGCATTCCTATTTCACATACTCAGCCACAAAGGACTTAACAAATGTAAATACATTAATTAAATAAACCTGATTTTGACAATCGGTCGTATGGTAGCGAGTGCGTTGGAGTATTGTTTGATCCAGATCAATCATTTCTTGATGATTCATCGAAGACCCCTCGGTTGGCCTCCCTATTGTATCATGGTTACTCTTCTTCTCCCCGAACCCCTGAGCAAGTGGGGTCGTAAGAACATACAATGCCTTGGATTTCCATTGGGATCTCCCAATCCCCAGACAAGCTATCAACCCAACTCCAACAAACCACACTTTAAACAAAAATATCTATTACATTTCCCATCCAACACTAGAGAGCAAGAGAGTCCTTTCTCCTTCTCCTCCCTTTCTTTTATATCAAAAACTTGCATGCCAAGTGTCTCTTCATGCAAAAAAATTCTTTAATTTAAAATTCTCTTAATATTTATTCTCATGTAGCATGTCTCACTTTAACTTAAGTGTGCACCTAATTTCCCTAAATTAGTGGAAAGTAGGTGTAGTGGTCTCTACATGAATTTTAGTTGTGTTTTTCTCCATAATTATGTATTCAATATTCTTCCTCATTCACCTTTGTTCTAGTAAAGATGGACATAAATATATTCCACATTTTTCTTTCTAAAATAAAATATTTCTTTTATTAAATCTTTCATCTATTTCAAATTTTGACTTTATCCAAATAATAATAATAAAATGAATTCATTTATTTTATTGGATTTCCTAAAATTCAGTGTAGGTGATTTTAATTATGTATGCATACTTAAATGAATAGTAATCCTTTTTCCATTTTTGTCTAGGTACCCCTTCGATCGGTCCTTCTGACAATCTCATTTCTCCTCTAGCGGGGAGAACTGCATAGCGATCAGGGAATTGTTACCGCGATCTCTTGACTACACTTCCTTGGAGACTAAGGGAAGCTGAGTGATAAGGCTCTCCTTATCGCATGCCCATCAACTCATCGTATGCGCAACCAAGTCATTGTGGCCTCGCCCGTACAACACATGCTTCCCCGAGCGAGATTGAAAGATTCCGACCCATGCGTGGAGTGCTAATTCAAGGTCGACAATCTGTAGTCATACCCCTATGTATGTTTCTCATTCTTACGACCCCTATTTTCCATTGTGAGTCATTCGGTAAATCATTTTACCTACTAATGCACACGCACACACACTCAGAGAACACATTAAATAGCATTGCACCATCAAATCATTTCATCATACATCATCATAATATCTCAATTGGTTGAGTATATCTATCATTCATCATTTTCATTATAAAATATTTTCATCATTCATCATAATATCTCAGTCTATCAAGTATATCTATCATTCATCATTTTCATTATAAAATACTTTCATCATTCATCATAATATCTCAGTCAGTCGAGCATATATTTCATTCAGTGATTTCTAATTCATAATTTCTCAATCTAGCATATATCATCTAATCACTTTCATTTCCTAGTCTCTCAGTCAGTCGAGCATATATTTCATTCAATCGTTTTCATTTCATAAAATAATATTCAAATAAAATTCCATGGTTCATGTTTTATTTAGCCGGGTCACTTCAAAACTAGAGCCCTAAATAGTTTAATTAGTTAAAGTACTGAGGCAGGCATTACAAGATGTAATTATTCTGTTCATATTTTATGCATAGGATTACTGGGTTCAATTTCTGTTATTTTACAGCTGAGTAAATTTTAATTTATGTACTGTAATAGAAATATTAATGATTATTACAAGTTTACATAATAGAATTTCTTTTATATATAAACCTAGGGTTTATATTGAATACATAATATATTACTCTACTAAATAGATAGAGGTAATATTTCTAATGTTTATATAGCTTTAAATGACCTGTTATGAAACACACAATATCAAAGAAGTAACATAACAAAGTATGCCAAATATATTACCACATAGGAAGTTATATACAAATACAAATGGCTTGAATAGTATTCACAATTATAATTAAAAAAACATTTATATATCGAGTCAAAGAAGATTCATTAGAGGTTAAGGATTTAAGAGTCGAAAGGATTTCACCTTATAACACGGCATGTAGAGCCAAATGGGTTATTATTCCTATAAGAAAGTATTATATAGATGAACCCGTAAGGCTCAAACGTGATTTTATTTCTAGTCAAAAAGTATAAAAATCAAACATTATTGTAGAGTTGAGAGGCTAAGAAACAAATCATGGAATCATGATCTAAAAAACAACTTCATCACTCATACAATAGAATAGAACAAGATAAACACATCAAATCAGAACAAGCTTCATTAAGAAGTCAAAAATTTATAAGAGAAGAAAGGATTTCTAATTTATTTTTAAACAGAGTGCGAAATATCGAAAGGATTCATACATTATATAAAAATGTTAAAACGACTCTCATGGAAGTTGTATGGCTTCCCTCATCTTATGTGAATCATGTAATAAGTAAACAAAGGAAAAACGTTACTCATGTCATGGACATCATTCGAGTATGGAGTATGCCACTGGTATTTTCTCCATGGAAGAAACAAGAAATAGGTGCCTACCTGTTTCCAAAACCGATGTCGTTGCATCCATGTGACCACATGCAAAAAAAACAAAACGAATATGGTTAGGATTATTGACCAAGATTGTAATAACCAAATAGTAAGCTTAATGTCCAAAATCACTTACAAGATTTATGTTAATACGAGAATACTAGGAGAGCACCACAATTCCGACGCAGAGGCATCTTCCCATGATTTACTGTGCATATATATAATAGACAAGTTAAAACTTCTAAATATATATATATATATAGACTCGAAAATAAATATATGTCAAACCCTTACGAAACGAAGCTTGGAGTTTACCTCTAGAATTCGGAGTCGATGGTGAAGGTAGTGGACAAAATCTCATTCCATTTTGTGTATCCTCTATTTCGCATCGAATACCATAAGTATAGATAACAACACTTTAAACATTTCAAACCATACAGGATACGTAGGAATGCGTGTACAAATGATTTATGGAATTTTTAAAAATCAATATGTATACATTATATAAACCCTGCTAATACTATTTTAAAACTATCAACAAAGGGCCGAAGAAGGGAAGGAAAACCCTTACCATCTTTCCCATGAAGCATGCAAAACAAAGTCATCTTTGAAAGAAAAAATGCAAATCGTGGTGGTACAAAATGCCTTCACAACCATAATGGGTTCACATAAAAATGATAACAAGAGCTAGTGAATGAGTATGAAGTTCAAGAGAGCTTCATTGGTAGAAACACGATGCTCCAGAACTCTTTAATGATAAATATAACTTCATAGTCAAAATCTAAGAGATTATATTCTATAGAGATAAAACACAGAGTCAAGCTTCGAAAACACAGATTCAAGCTTTGACACATTACAGAGCTAAATAAAACTACAGAGTCAAACTGAAATGAAATAATATTGGAAACCAGAGGGAAAAATCCCTGTGAGGCATTACGAACACTCCATGAGGAGGTCGTAGATGCTCACCATTGCTATCATTTTTATCAAGCAGTATGCTATCACTATATCACGATTGCAAATGGTATTTTAACGAGGGAAATCTTTGTGAAGAGCCAAGCTCTACAGCGCAATGACATAACCCCAGTGTCGTGAAGGAAAAAATGGAGTCTCGATCAACCTTGCTTGGAAATACATTGGGAGATCGGTTACAATATCAAGAAAGGACTTCCATGGTGCACAGCAAGCTATGTGAAGGGGAAAGTTGGTACAACCAACCTACATAAATGCCATCACATGGCTCTACCAACCCAATCCGCGTTGGCACCTTGCTGTGGTCCTGCAATAACCAATGCAAGTCAAACTATTAAATAAAAAAATCATAATATATTATTCGTATATCTTCTTTGATTACACCTTATGATATATCATAGCTATAGTATAACATTCACCAAAGAATAAGGGTCTTTGTCAAGCAAATTCAACTTGATATAGTCGTGATCAGGAGAACTACCATTGATTTAAATCAATACTAAAATGTAGAAATCCTATGGTTGCTCACGTTGATGTATATATGATTTATAAGGTGAGATTGATAACCATATCGTGACCCTAGTGATGGGTTACTTATGGAATTATAATTATATTGCTATATATAATTCATGCATAGGGTTAATAATCCAGGAATACATAGTATGAAGACTTTGGAAACAAATGAAGAAACACACACACACACATATATATATTAGGGACTCTTGGTCCATTTTATTATATTCTTGCATAATACGACTAGGTCAAACAATGATCTAGAGATCAACATGATCATATTATGCAACGAGAGAATAAATCAGAGTGTAAATTATAAATACAAATAGGTCCAGGTTAGATATTGCTCCTTGAGGTTTGAGTCGTCACACAGAACCTAACTTTATTCTGCAAGAATGACTTTAAACTTTGTAATGATTTCACAACACGATTTATACCTGTGGACGGTGCAATGCTGAGATGTGCATTCTCCTCATTCCACTTGTATACATGCGACAAAGGAATAATGTCATCATAAAATACGTAGATAAAAAAAAAAAAAAAATTAGTAAAATTGGAGTTGTGACAAATTGGTATCAGAGCACGGTTACAAACACTAGGCCTGAAAATAGTCTCAACACATATGGTCATGGTGATACAAAAATAAAACTGACTTATGTTTTCTTTATGGATATTTCATGAACAGAAATATAACCTCTATTTTGCAGGAAAATGGAGGAAGAGAAACATCTCCTGAAAAAGGATAACATCATAGGGAACAAAAAATAATGAACAAGAAAATCATGAACAAGAAAATATTAATGACGATAACCTATGGGTAGATATGAATGAGACTAGAAATGATAATCAATCTGAATTTTTACAAACTGTAAAAGAATTAAAGGAAGAATTACGAAGTGTGAAAGAAGATAATGAACGTATCCTTAAGGCACAAGAAGAGTTAAACAATGTTTTTCTTACTAAAATACATGAGGAAGAAATAGTAAAGAGCCAACCTGTAGATAAAGAAATTATGAAAACTACATCATATAAACATAGAGAAAGAAAATTAAATTTTTCTAATAATGAAACTGATTCATCTAGTAGAAGTTCAGTAAGGAAACATGAGCAGAAATATAGTACTAGTGAAAGTAATGACAACGAACAAATCAAGAAAAAAAGTAAACACTACAAAGAAATTACTAGGGAATTTAAGAAAATAAAACCACCTATCTTTAATGGTGAAGTAGAAACTGGAGAAGAAGCTAAAGCATGGTTGTCTGGAATGCATAAGTACTTTCATATTTATAATTACTCTATAGAATTAAAGGCAAAACTGGATATTTATAATCTATCCGAAAAGGCAGATATATGGTGGCAAGACATTAAAAAGGTGAAAAATATAAAAGAACGTCAAGTAACAAGGAACTCTTTTAAGAAACTGTTTAAAATGAAATATTTATCTAAATAGTATTATGTAACATCCCGAGAAAAGACTACTTTATTGTTTAAATATTATTTTATTTATGTTTTAATAAATTTGACTATGCATGATACGTGCATGAGCCAAGGGGGCTCGGGAAACACCAGTAGTTGAGTGAGTGTTGAGCTTAGAAGCTCTGGAGCACTTCTACTCGAACTAAATGACTGATGTTAAGCGAGAGGCTCTGGAGCATCAAGTGAGCTAATGATTATTTTAAATGATGACTTATTATTATTTTATTCTTTCAAACTTACTAGGGAAACCACTCAAAGAGAAGCTGAGCATGCAAGGACCTAGATAGGTCAGTAGCTTACAACTAAAGTCAAAACTAGCCGATAGGAGAGTAAAAGTCTAATTTAATTAAGTTAAAGATTTAAAATGAATTGTGAGGATTAAAATAAAGAAATATAAATTAAAGATGAGGAAAACTGAATTTGCTAGGTGTCAGTTAGATAATTGAGTGTTGTCAAACCAAAAACACCTAGCATCCTTGCCCCAGAAAGTATAAATAGCATAGAAAGTAACATTGCGTGGGCACATTTTCCAAGTACATTGAAAAGGGTCCAGTCGTGAGTCTGAGCATTCAACACTAGAGTACTAAAACCCGGTGTGTCCCACATAAGGGACTGTCCAGAGAGGACTGTTTATTTATTACATGAGAAATGACATTCAGATAGACTCACACCTAATATCATGATAAACAAACCTTGTGGATGCTCTGCTGTAGTAAAAGAGATAGAAAAATACCCTAGGTCTGTCTAGATTCTTGTTATGCTCAGCTTGGCTCGGGGGTGACCAGTGAAACAGTCCAGGAACAGATTTCCGTCTACGATTGGGAGGAAAGTGGAATCTCCTCAATCAGTTAGGCTGCAATAAAATTTCTAATAAGTATTTAATTCGAGTTCTGTTGTTTTTCCTTATGTATGCATCTACCTTCCTTTATAGTATGTTACGAATGATTTTCTGAACCTATAAGATGCAGATCCGTTGATTTGACAAGTCACCCAATACATCTAATAGATCAGATCCTTTTTAAATTAACCTTTTCTTTAGACAAATGAAGATCTATTATCTTTAACTTACAGGATAGGATTTGGACTGATAGATCTCACTAAACCTAGATTAAATGTTAGATAAATGCAGATATGTGATTCGTTAACCTGCTATTGATTAGATCTAGAATCACTGTGCTAACCTTGTGCAAAAAAATGTAGGTTGTAAAACAAGAATGTAAGACTTCCTTCCCTTTCTTTTATATAGCATTATTAATATCTGACAAACCTAGATCTGGCTAAGGATATCTTATTAGAAACATATTTTATTTGTTTTTCTACCAACACTAATTAACCATGGTAATGCAGGATTCCCCCCCTCTTTCTTTTTATAAATATTATTGTTAACTGAGAGATCTCAATCTGACGAGAATGACTTTAGCAAAAAGTAATCTTTTTTCCATTATTGTCTGTCATGCTGAGTTAAGTTCTCATGATCCGTTTGAATGTTTAATTGGCGAAATGCATGGGTTAAAATACTTACAGTTTAATATTTTATTATAAACGGGGAAATCCCCTTAAGACCCTTACACGAGGAGAGAAATCGTTTAGGATTTCTAGGCAGAATGCCCTAAACCATCGCATGGGATAATTTTAGTTTAACTTCTCCATAGAATAGTTATTAATAATTATTAACTATTATGTTGCAAAGAAAACATTGTAAATATCTTCATTGAAGTATTCACTATTTCAAACAGCACTTTTTATAAAACTGAAATATTTGATCTACTTTCAAGAAGCCTTATGTTGCTTTTAAACTCCTTACAATCACGATTTTTTCCTTATTTAACCCTAGGGCAAAAAAAAAAGGCTATACATTTTTCTCAAGAAACCGATTTCAGGGAACCATGTATAGAGACCACATTCCCTTCTTTTAGGGCCACACATACTTTTGCCTCGTCTAGATAGGAAGCACATTCGTACACAGAACCTAATTATAGAAAATACTCTTTTCCTTTACTTAAACACACACAGGCAGATAGACATTTAAATTACGAAAGAACACTTTATCCATCATTTATCTAACTGTTCTTTTTAAAGTAGGATTTCCAAACGTTTCTTCTCCTACAAACCCTAAGATGAATTCGAGAAGTAACTACTACTATATTTTAACTCTTATCCCGATTTCTTTCTCATTTAAACAAGTAGAATTGCCCAGCATTTTATAGAAACAAAGCCTGACTCATACTAGGACCATTTTCGCCTAAGAATGAGAATGTAGATAGAGCATTTAAATCGAATATTTAGGAAAGGAAATCAATAGAATTCAAGAAGAAAGTGTAATGTCAAACTACCTAACATGACAATATTCCTAAAATTAACTTCAGCACTTGGATAATATGTATGGTCAAGTTTTCACGGTATCCTTGCTAGGCTTAAGTTCTTTTGAGATCATCATGTTACTTGTTTGTATGCCTTAATGGTTTTGTGTATGCGCTTGAACAATGGTTATGGAAAATTCTATGTTCTTCACTTCAGACTATAGTACTGTTTTAATGGTACTTCCTGCTTGTTGAATTATAGTTTCACCTGCTTAAAAATGAATGTCTCAATGTTACCTCAGGTGGAAAAGAACTCAAGTTGATGAACATAAGGCCCATGGTGGGGCATTGATGATTGTAACTAGACAAGGGAGAAAATGTAAACCCCAGCAGGACTGCCGAGAGGTAAGGGTGGCCTTGGCAGATGCTAGTCTTACTTAGCAATTTTGCTAATGTATCTATTCCATTTGCTTTCGTGCAGGTGCATCTATGGGTGCTCCATTCCTTGTTCGAAATCCATCATAAGGGGGGTAAGTCATGGCTTGTGCAAAGTGTAGAGACAATAAGAGGTGGAGGACCTAACACCCAAAACTATGGTTTCAAAGGTTATGGTATTCGTGATTATAAAGAGTTGTATAAAAACTATGGAGTATGGGTTCCATATTACACTATGGCTTATAATATGGAACTTGGGGGTTTCTCAAGGTGCATTAAAGTTAAGTGGGTGGGTATTAACTACTCCTGGGTTCCCACATATGGAGAGTCTAGCTGGCTTGGGCGATTTTCGAGATCTTTGGGGTATGGGACTGATATGGTCATTCTCCGTTTCTATTTCCTCTACTTCTGCTCTATGTTTTCATTTCTTCTTGGAGGAAGGTCTCGTGCCAAACTGGAGCTATGCTCCTGGTCTTGGCACCAAGGAGCTGCGGAAAAGATGAAAGAGATACAATGCTTTGGTACAAACTCAGGTGATAGTTTCGTTCTACCTGTTTATAGTTTTAAAATGATAGTTTTATTTAAAAATGTAATTTCCAGGGTTAATCCGAATGAGTTTGCTTTTGACAGGTGAAGAAAGGTGTACCATCCTATGTGGATGGCTAGAGATGGCTAGGCTCTGCGACTTAATGGTAAGTCCAGTCCTAGCCAAGATGCTCCTTCCTCTCGTAGTCGTGATAAGGTGCTGTTGAATCATTGTTTTGGGAAGCTTCATAGAGCCTTTGGCTCGGTATTTTGAATGAAGCCTCGGGGTTGCCATTTGGCTAGACCGGAAGTTCATATGTACATGCTATTTGGTTGTGGTGTTTTTGTGAGAGACTATGATAGTCCGTCTCTGCTATTTGAACCTTATGAAAACTTGTATAATGAATGGTTTAGTTGAGTATGTATATCTTAGAAAGATATCTGTGTTTTGCTACTGGGATTTGTAAATTAATCCTACGCTGGGACTGTGTAAATTTCTACAAGATTTCGCTTTCATGGTTGTCCTACCATGTTGTGTTTTGGGTTTAAATGTTTATGTGGATGCCATGGCATGTATAGAATCAGTGAGTGAATGAAATATGAGTCTATTAAGACCCTAGCTAGTCTACTTTGGATGCGTTGGTAACGTAGAAGTCTGTAATCATTAAAGTTTCGGTTTCTTGGTTGGTGTAGGTATGTCTGCAAAGAGAAGAGAGGGTTTTCTTGAATGTTTAGAGAGGGATTCGACCCTCTGACCTATTTGATGTTTGAGCTAGGCACGAAATTGTTTTTACTACTACCTTCAGAAATTGTAATGTTTACAGGAAAGTAGGGATAGAAAAACTGTCTTGTCTTCTTGTGTTGACAGAGTTTAGAAAATGAGTCGTGTGGTGGATCTCAGGACTTTCATCAGTATTTAATGGGTCTTACTTTTGTATCTATCATGTGATAGATACAGGTTCTATGATAAAATGTATGATGGAGTAAAATCATGCTCTATGGGTTTAGATTCTATGCGTCTTCCATACTCTGTTTGTTTTGGGCATGCTTTTTTGTTTTGTCAATAACTGGGAGGTGGAATGTTGATGGGATTCGAACCCTGGTTTGTTGTGTGAATCACTTTTCAGTATGCTATTTATAAATGCTTGGGTTGTAGTGATTTTGTATGTAGATTTGAATGATACGATGATGAAATGAAATGCTCAGGGAGCAAACCGTAATGTTTTGATGCTTGATACTAAATTCCAAAGCGTGTTTTGAGAAGTCCTCTGGTAAAAAATCGTTGCTATATAAGTTTATGGGTTTTACTGTTACTGTCGGTAGTATAAATTTCATTTAAATCTAAACAGGAAGAGGATAATGTATGTATCATTTGATAGGAATCACAATCCAAGTTTATTGCCTTCATGGTTAGAAATTTTGAAAAGAAACGATAATTTGAACCTAGGATAGTATTAAAAAAAAGGAATAATATAAATGCTATTTTAATACTATGAGAAACATTCGACACTTCCCTGTATAGAGACTATAAAAATATTTACATTGTTTTCCTTGAAAGACATTTAAACCAAACTTCTAATATAAACATATGACTATTCTCGAAGAAACAAATCTACATGTTCTTAAAAATTCTTGAAAACGGAAATCAAGAATGTCTAGCACGGGATAGCAGAGCTAGACCTACTAGACATTCTATTGTACAGAACTTCACTAGCTACGAAATTCTAACTTAACCATAGTTCTCTAATTTAACCTTTATCAGCAAGTCTATATCTAACAATTCTACGGTTAATGATAAACAAGTCCGAGGGATGCTGGGGAAGCACCCTGTACTACATATATAACTATCTCCATTATTTAACATAAACAAAAATAGGGAGTTCCTGTTTCATACCTGATGTCAGTAGTTGGCTCCCTCTCTAAAGTCACCTGCACATTCAAACAATGATTAGAGTAGATCCCTTTAAACTCAGCTGACCTAGATAGAATTGCGTTGGGGCTACCATGTTCCTCCCAACCTTGACCCCTGAACCGTTTCTGGTTCTATCTGGATCCCCTCGAGCTCGGTTCCAATATGCAATGAAAGAGAGAGAGAGAGAGTGCCTGGGTCCACTGCTAGTTCAGATCTGGGAATTATTAAGTAAAGTGACTTCAGTTTCTTGGAGCAGTGAGCTTCCCTTTTATTACCATAAGAGAATGATAAACAGATAAAGAGATCCCCCAACTTGGGAATCTGCTCTCCTTAAGTAGGGAAAGAAGATCTTGAAATTAGGACTATTGGAGAAAATATACTGGTTTCTTTAATTTTAATAATTTAAGTGAAAGAAACTTTGTTTAATTAATTATTTGTTCTTTTGGAAACATGACTTTTCAACTTGTTTTAACTAGAGTGCTTTTGAGCCTTTTCACAAAATGAAATAACAAATCTTATAATTTAAGTACATGATTCGAGTATCATTGCTTTATTAATTAAATGCACCACTTTATAAAATAAATAATTTATAAATAGATACTTCTTTTCATCCTTTTTAAGGATAGGGTCCACTTCTTTGGACGGTCTTGGTAAGCTAGGATAGGCACTTCTAGTCTCTCTTTCTCACATATCAGATTCCCTCATTTAACATGGTAGCTCCTACAGTAGGTGATGATAGTGAAAGATGAATCATTTAATGATTTAAATAAATGTGATGAAAAGTGCTCTTCAGAGTCTTCCCAACTCAACACTTTGAAACTTCGTAACCCCGAGTGCTCTTTAGAGCCATTTAACTCAACAATCTCACATGGGTGTTACTCTAGTGCAATTCTAGAGTCCCCGCTCAACTTTAGTGCTAGAATGTGGTTGTGAGGCACATCTAGGATCTTTCAGTTGCCTCGGATCCGGTATTCATTTTTCAAGCTTGGAGTGCTCCAGGGTTTATGCCCAACACTTAATGTACCTCAAGGCTTACTCCCATTACATTATATATTTCATCTAGGTACATCGGGGCTTTGGCCCAGTACATAGGTAATCAGTGTGTTTTTGAGCCCATGCTCAACACACTATATAAATCAAATTATGTCACTCACATCACTGTACAGTATGTAAGAAAAGGGTCATTCCAATATATTATGGCTTTGTGCCCACATCAAAACATAGTCAGCAACATTGGGGCTTTCTTGCCCAGTGTCTAAACAATAAAGGAATCTAGTTAGGATCCATGTCCAATATTTTAGTATAAAAGAATAAGTCATATGTACTAGGGCTTATTCCTCATAATCAGAATAAATCACAAGTGTTGGGGCCGTGGCACAATATAACATCATAAAGATAGTCAGTCCAAAATTTGGGATATTACATCCTCCCTGCTTAGAACAACACCATCTCGGTGTTTCTAGGGACTAGGAATGAGGTCATGAAACAAGGCGGGGTATGCCTCCTTCATGGTGGCCTCATTATCCTAGGTATCCTCATATGATCCAAAGTGTTTCCATTACACTTTCAGTTGAGTAATAGTCCTCCTAAGATGGACCTCTCTCTTGTCCAGAATGTGGAGTGGTTCTTGCGTGAACTCCCCTTCGGGCTCCACCTATAATAAGGACCAATCAATAACATGTTTAGTATCATATATATATTTCTTTAATAAAGAAGCATGAAAAAAATTATGAACTTTTATATGTGCTGGTAAGGCTAACTCATAAGCTATTGGGCCCTTCTTGGCCAGTATTTCAAAAGGTCCACAAAATCTTGGGGCTAGTTTGCCGCAATGCCCCAAGCTCAACGAGCTTCGTTTCACTTTTATTTTTAGGAACACATGTTCACCAACTTGGTAGTCTTTGTCCTTTCTTTTCTTGTCCGCATAACTCTTTGGCGGTCTTGTGCTTCTTTTAAGTTCAGTTGCACCTTTGAGACTAGTTGTTCCAAGTCCTTTAGTAAATCTGGCCCTAGCATAAGTCTGTCCAACAGACTGTCCCAAGTCACAGAGGTACGACACTTCCTACCGTAAAGTACTTCGAAAGAACTCATTTTAGATGAGGTTTGATAACCGTTGTTGTATGCGAACTCTGCTAGGTGCAAATAATCTTCCCATTTGGTGGGGTTATTCATGACATACATCCTTAACATGTACTCAAGGATCTGATTTACTCGTTCCGTTTGTCCGTCGGTCTAGGGGTGGTATGCAGTACTAAATTGTAACTGGGTTTCCAGACCGAACAATAATTCTCTCCAGAAGTTGCTAGTGAACTTCGTGTCTCGATCAGAAATGATTGCTTGGGGTACCCCCTACAATCGGAAGATCTCTTTTAAGAAAATCTCCGCTATGTGGACTGATTTGTAAGTGGATTTTAACGGTATAAAGTGAGCTGCTTTTGACAACTTATCTACCACTACAAAGATGAAGTCATTTAGTTTCTTGCTTTTGGGTAAGCCTGTAATGAAGTCCATACTTATTACCTCCCATTTCCATTCCAGAATGGGTACAGGTTGAAGTAATTCGGAGGGGTGTTGTTGTTCTTCTTTGACCAATTGGCATTCTTGACATTTTGCGATGAACATGGTGATGTCAGCCTTCAACTTAGGCCAAAATTAATGTTTCTTTACTGCTGATATCATCTTTTGATATCCGGGATGCCCTAAGTAGGGTTTCTGGTGAAATTCGGTGAGAATATTTAGTCTAATGTCTCCATTCTCTGGGATGTAAAGTTGGTCTTTAGACCATAGTAGTCCCGACTCGTCTATCTTATATTACTTCTGTTGTTGAAAGAGTCTATCTTCTTGAATCTTTACAAGGATTTTCGTATAATAACGGTCGCTCCTACATGCCATTCGAATTCTGTCATGTAAGTCTGAGTTGGTTTGGCTTACCGTGACATCGTAAAGCATATGTGCTCGACGGCTTAGGGCATCCGCAATTTTGTTTTCCTTGCGCTTTATATGCTTTAGTTTGAAATGATATTCACTAAGGAAGGCCAACCACCTGGCCTGCCTGGCATTTAGGTCGGGTTGGTCGAAAAGGTACTTTAAGCTCATGTTATCAGTCATCAATAAGAATTTCTTTCCCATGAGGTAATGACGCCACATTTTTAGAGCATGGATGATGGCGGCTAGTTCGAGGTCATGAGTCAGGTAGTTTACTTGATTCGTAGCATATGGAAAAATTATCTTGCATAAGGACTCCCCCGAGTCCTTCCTTGCTTGCATCCGTGCAAACAACGAAATCCCCATTGGGATCCGCGATACGCAGAATCGGTGCACTAATCAGGAGTTGTTTTAACTTTTGAAAACTTTCCTCGCACTTATCTGTCCAAATGAACTTACTGGTTTTCTTTTGTAAAGCGGTCATGGAACAAGCGATCCGTGAGAAGTTTTCAATGAACTTTCGATAATATCTGGCCAAACCTAGGAATGATCGTATGTCGAAAACACAAGTAGGTGTGGGCCAATCCTCGATAGCCTTGATCTTGTCGGGATCAACCGTTATTCCCTTCTCGGAAATGAAGTGTCCTAAGTATTGTATCTGAGGTCTATAGAAATCACGCTTGCTAAATTTTGCGTACAGCTAATGTTATCGTAGTGTCCGTAGGACTATTTGGAGGTGTTCATCATGTTCTTCTTCATTCCTGGAATAGATCAGGATATCGTCTATGAAGACTAGAACAAACTTGTCGAGGTACTTACTGAAGACGTTGTTCATCATGCACATGAAGTTGGTAGGTGCATTCATCAAAGCGAAAGGCATTACTACAAACTCATAGTGGTCATATCGGGTGCGAAACGCGGTCTTACTGATGTCCTCATCACAGATTCTCACCTGGTGATATTTCGATCGTAGGTCGATCTTTGAGAAGATTTTCGCTCCTCCGACTTGGTCAAACAAGTCATCAATCCTACGGAGTGGATAACGGTTCTTGACGGTTAACTTGTTGAGTTGATGGTAATCGATGCACATATGCATCGTTCCGTCCTTCTTTTTGAGAAAAAAGTATTGGTGCTCCCCAGGGAGACACACTCAGTCGAATGTATCCCTTGTCTATTAGTTCTTGTAACTGTATCTTGAGCTCTACCAGCTCTAGTGTACTCATACGGTATGGAGTCCTAGAGACGGGTACCGATCCAGGGGTTAGCTCTATGGAAAATTCTAAGTCCTGTTTGGGTGGTAACCCTGGTATTTCCTCGGGAAACACATCTCTGAATTCTACTAGTATTGGGAAAACCTCGATCTTTTGTTCTCGATCGACTTCCAGTGTTTGAAGGTGGATTGCAAATAATTTATAACCCTTTCTTAAGCATTTCTTTGCTTGTAATGCAGATATCTGTCGTACTGATACTTTTTTAGGTATACCTTGAATTGTCCTTTCGTTCCCTTGACTATCTTTGCATAGGATTGATTTGTTTAAGCAATCTAGCAAGGCATGATGTCCTTCTAACCAATCCATGCCTATTATTATATCATAAGACCCTAGTGGTAAGAGGTTTAAATATACCCTAGTCAGGAACCCATTCAAATCTAACTCATAGCCCTTAATTAGTTCGGAAACCTCCCGCTTGGTACCCGTAGCTAGTTATACCAGCCATGGTACCTTGTGACTTTCTCAGTTTAACTTACAAGTCTCTACTATCCTAGGGGCGATGTAGCTTCGACAAGCATTGGGGTCTATTAGAACTGAATTGACAGTGTTAGATATCTTACCCTCAATTTCCACCATGGTGGCTTGATGATCTGCCTACCGGCCATCAAGTGCGACATAAATCCTAGGTGTCTTTGCCATGTCCCCCATGGTAGGCTCTGTTTGGATGTTGTGTAAAACTCCATCTGATTTGCTAGGGTAGTCTCTGTAGTAATGTGGCCCTTGTCATTTCCAACAAGAAACAGTTGGTGGAACTTTTTTTATCCCTTTGTTAAAGGCTAGCCTGTTGGCCAGTGGTGGGGGTGCATTTGGTTGAGCTTGGGGTCGGTTGAAACCCCTGTTGGGTGGAAAAATGTTGTTATGTTTCCGAAAAGGTGGGGGTCTAAAACCCGATCTACGGCTGTCTGAGAAGGTTTTGAATCTGTCTCTATTTCTGTTGATGTTGTCATTCCTTGGCTGCCTATGTTCATAACACAGCTGTGCTTTATGTAAGGTTATATGAAGGGTTTTGGGCATGTCAAACTCTATCTTCTCTCTAAAATTTGCTGGTAGCCCACCCAAGAACTGCCAAATTTTTACCTTCTCATCCTTAATATAGGGTACATAGTGCAGGAAGTCTAGGAACCAGTTTATGAATGCTTCCATAGTCAGGGGTCCCATTTTTAGCTCGTAAAACTCCTTTATTTTCTTGTCAATGAATCTTTCAAACATATACTTGTCCTGGAATATTCTGCTGAAAGTATCCTAAGTTATGTCTCTCAGTTCTTGTCCTTTGGTGTGTTTCAAATCCCACCACCATATGGCAACTTTACCATTTAGGTTTTAAATGGATAGTCAAGCTTGCATTTCACTGGAGTAATTGTGAACTTTGAAGTATTTATTCATTCCTAGCAGCCATTATTCAGCCTTCTGTCCTGAGTTCACTTCTTCGTCATAAGTTGGGGCTCTTATATTTCTGAACCCCCCCTACAAACTATCGTCGCTCTTTCTCCTTTTCTTGCAAGGAGGTGGTGAACCGTTGTCATTGGAAGAGCTCTTACAGTCCTCTTCCATTGGATCTGCTTTGCGCACATCCTGTTCCTCCAACTTGTAACTAGTTGATTTCCTTGTGTGATGGCTTTCGGTTCTAAGAGAGTTGACTAAAGGAGTAGGCTGTTCATGGGGTTTTGTTCTAGTTAATCTTTGGAGTAAGGCTTCATTTATAGCCTGGTGTTCTCTTCTTTCTTGTATGTTCTCGTCCCTGAAACTCTGGAATTCTTCCTGCAAGTTTTGCATGGATCTCATTAAATCTGAGTTGAGCTCCACCACGATTTCTTGCTCCCGTGGTGGGGAATTTAGATTTCCCTGTATGCTGATTCCCTGTTCTACATTCATTTCTCAAATAGTGTCTGTATCTGAAATGTTTATGTCAGCAAAATCAGAAGGAAAAATTTCATGTTAATATCCACGTAATAAATAAAAAATAAAAAAAAATGAAAGGTACGTTTCCATTTGACTCTGAATTTGTAGTGGATGTTTCGCTAATGAGCCCAATAGGTCACTTAGTTTTAGAAACTGGGCTCTGAGACCACTTGTAATGTCCCATAATTAATAATAATAAAAAAATTCTCTCTTCTAACTAAACTACCTAACATGAAGATATTCCTAAAATTAACTTCAGCACTTAGATAATATGTACGGTCAAGTTTTCACGGTATCCTTGCTAGGATTAAGTTCTTCTGAGATCATCATGTTACTTGTTTGTATGCTTTAATGGTTTTGTGTATGAGCTTGAACAATGGTTATTGAAAATTCTATGGTCTTCACTTCAGACTATACTACTGTTTTAATGGTACTTCTTGCTTACTGAATTATAGTTTCACCTGCTTAAAAACGAATATCTCAATGCTACCTCAGGTGGAAAAGAACTCAAGTTGATGAACATAAGGCCCATGGTGGGGCATTGATGGTTGTAACCAGACAACGGAGAAAATGTAAAACCCGGCAGGACTGCTGAGAGGTAAGGGTGGCCTTGGCATATGCTGGTCTTACTTAGCAATTTTTCTAATGTATCTATTCCATTTACTTTTGTGCAGGTGCGGCTATGGGTGCTCCATTCCTTGTTCGAAATCGCTCATAAGGGGAGTAAGTTGTGGCTTTTGCAAAGTGTAGAGACAACAAGAGGTGGAGGACCTAACACCCAAAACTATGGTTTCAAAGGTTATGGCATTCGTAATTATAAAGAGTTGTATAAAAACTATGGAGTATGGGTTCCATATTACACTATGGCTTATACTATGGCGCTTGGGGGTTTCTCAAGGTGCATTAAAGTTAAGTGGGTAGGTATTAACTACCCCTAGGTTCCCACGTATGGAGAGTCTAGCTGGCTTGGGCGCTTTTCGAGATCTTTGGGGTATGGGACTGATATGGTCATTCTATGTTTCTGTTTCCTCTAGTTCTGCTCTGTGTTTTCATTTCTTCTTGGAGGAGGGTCTTGTGCTAGACCGCAGCTATTCTCCTGGTCTTGGCTCCAAGGAGATGCGGAAAAGATGAAAGGGATACAACGCTTTGGTACAAACTCAGGTGATAGTTTTGTTCTACCTGTTTATAGTTTTAAAATGATAGTTTGATTTAAAAATGTAATTTCCAGGGTTAATCTGAATGAGTTTGTTGTTGACAGGTGAAGAAAGGCATACCATCCTGCATGGCTGGCTAGAGATGGCCAGGATTTGTGACTTAATGGTAAGTCCAGTCCTAGCCAACATGCTCCTTCCTCTCGTAGTTGTGACAGGGTGTTGTTGAATTGTTGTTTTGGGAAGCTTCGTAGAGCCTTTGGCTCGGTATTTTGAATGAAGCCTCGGGGTCGCCATTTGGCTAGACCGGAAGTTCATATGTACATGCTATTTGGTTTTGGTGTTTTTGTGAGAGTCTATGATACTATGTCTCTACTATTTGATCCTTATGGAAACTTGTATAATGAATGGTTTAGCTGAGTATGTATATCTTAGAAACATATCTGCGTTTTGCTATTGGGATTTGTAAATTTATCCTATGCTGCGACTGTATAAATTTCTACAAGCTTTCACTTTCATGGTTGTTCTATCCTGTTGTGTTCTGGGTTTAAATGTTTATGTGGATGCCATGGTGTGTATAGAATTAGTAAGTGAATGAAATCTGAGTCTGTTAAGACCCTAGCTAGTCTACTATGGATGCGTTGGTAACGTAGAAGTCTGTAATCATTAATGTTTCAGTTTCTTGGTTGGTGTAGGTATGTCTGCAAAGAGAAGAGAGGATTTGCTTGAATGCTTAGAGAGGGATTCGACCCTCTAACCTATTTGATGTTTGAGCTGGGCATGAAATTGTTTTTACTACTACCTTCAGAAGTCGTAATGTTTACAGGAAAGTAGGGATAGCAAAACCGTCTTGTCTTCTTGTGTTGACATAGTTTAGAAAATGAGTCGTATGGTGGATCTCATGACTTTCATAACCATTTAATGAGTCTTACTTTTGTATCTAGCATGTGATAGCTACAGGTTCTATGATAAAATGTATGATCGAGTAAAATCGTGCTCTGTGGGTTTAGATTCTATGCGTCTGCCATACTCTGTTTGTTTGGGGCGTGCTTTTCGTTTTGTCAATAACTAGGAGGTGGAATGTTGATGGGATTCGAACCCTGTGTGAATCGCTTTTCAGTATGCTATCTATAAATGCTTGGGCTGTAGTGATTTTGTGTGTAGATTTGAATGATATGATGATGAAATGAAATGATGAGGGAGAAAACCGTAATGTTTTGATTGTTGATACTAAATTCCAAAGCATGTTTTGAGAAGTCCTCTAGTCAAGCATCGTCGCTGTATAAGTTTATGGGTTTTACTATTACTGTCGGTAGTATAAATTTCATTTAAATCTAAATAGGAAGAGGATAATGTATGTAGCATTTGATAGGAATCGAAGTCCAAGTTTGTTGCTTGCATGGTTAGAAGTTTTGAAAAGAAATGATAATTTAAACCTATGATAGTATAAAAAAAATGAATAATAGAAATGCTATTTTAATACTATGAGCAGCATTCGATACTTCCCTATATAGAGACTATAAAAAGATTTACACTGTTTTCCTTGAAAGAAATTTAAACCAAACTTGTAATATAAAGATATGACTATCCTCGAAGAAACAAATCTGCGTGTTCTTAAAAATTCTTGAAAACAGAAATCAAGAATGTGTAGCACAGGATAGCAGAGCTAGACCTGCTAGACATTCCATTGTATAGAACTTCACTAGCTACAAAATTATAACTTAACCATAGTTCTCTAATTGAACCTTTATCAACAAGTCTATATTTAACAATTCTAGGGTTAATGATAAACAAGTCCGAGGGATGCTGGGGTAGCACCCTGTACTACATATATAACTATCTCCCTTATTTAACATAAACAAAAATAGGGAGTTTCTGTTTCATACCTGATGTCAGTAGTTGGCTCCCTCTCTAAAGTCACCTGCACATTCAAACAATGATTAGAGTATAGCCCTTTAAACTCAGCTGACCTAGACAGAATTACGTTGGGGCTACCACGCTCCTCCCAACCTTGACCCCTGAAACGTTTCTGGTTCTATCTGGATCCCCCCAAGCTTGGTTCTGATATGCAATGAAAGAGAGAGAGAGAGTGCCTAGGTCCACTGTTGGTTCAGATCTGGGAATTATTAAGTAAAGTAGCTTCAGTTTCTTGGAGCAGTGAGCTTCCCTTTTATTACCATAAGAGAATGATAAAAAGATAAAGAGATACCCCAACTTGGGAATCTACCCTCCTTAAGTAGGGAAAGAAGATTTTGAAATTAGGACTGTTGGAGAAAATATACTAGTTTCTTTAATTTTAATGATTTAAGTAAAAGAAACTTTGTTTTAATTAATTATTTGTTCTTTTGGAAACATGACTTTTTAACTTATTTTAACTAGAGTGCTTTTGAGCCTTTTCACATAATTAAATAACAAAGTTTATAATTTAAGTACATGATTCGAGTATCATTGCTTTATTAATTAAATGCACCACTTTATAAAATAAATCATTTATAAATAGATACATCTTTTCAACATTTTTAAGGATAGGGTCCACTTCTTTGGATGGCCTTGGTAAGCTAGGATAGGCACTTCTAGTATCTCTTTCTCGCATATTAGATTCCCTTGTTTAACATGGTAGCTCCTGCAGTAGGTGATGATAGTAAAAGATGAATCATTTAATCATTTAAATAAATGTGATGAAAAGTGCTCTTCAGAGTCTTCCTGACTCAACACTTTGAAACTCCATAACCTCGAGTGCTCTTCAGAGCCATTTAACTCAACACTCTCACATGGGTGTTACTCTAGTGCAATTCCAGAGTCCCCGCTCAACACTAGTGCTAGAATGTGGTTGTGAGGCACATCTAGGATCTTTCAGTTGCCTCGGATCCGGTCTTCATTTTATCAATCTTGGAGTGTTCCAGGGTTTATGCCCAACACTCAATGTAACTTAGGGCTTACTCCCAGTACATTATATATTTCCTCTAGGTACATCTGGGCTTTGGCCCAGTACATAGGTAATTGGTGTGTTTTTGAGCCCACACTCAACACACTATATAAATCAAATTATGTCATTCACATCACTGCACAGTATGTAAGAAAAAGGGTCATTCCAGTATATTAGGGCTTTGTGCCTGCATCAAAACATAGTCAGCAACATTGGGGCTTTCTTGGCTAGTGTATAAACAATAAAGGAATCTAGTCAGGATCCATGTCCAATATGTCAGTATAAAAGAATAAGTCATATGTACTAGGGCTTATGCCTCAAAATCAGAATAAATCACAAGTGCTAGGGCCGTGGCCCAATATAACATCATAAGGACAGTCGGTCCAAAAGTTGGGATATTACAGAAAGCATACACACGAACCTTTCCTTTGCCCTTTTAGAGATCAAGTTAATCTTTCATGGATAGAGTAAGCCGAAAGAAATCAAACATAAATTTTTTCCCCATAAGTCATTTTCTTTATAAAGCAAAAATCCCATTTAGAGTTATAGAATCTCATTTTTGAGCCACATTTGGGGTTCTTAGCGCTAAAACGCTTACCATAGTCCATTTATTACAAAAAGAAAAACAAGATGACACAAAAATATCCAAACATCAAAACCTACTACAAAGAAGTTTTAAATTCGTAAACAACTGGAAGTGTTCAAAGAAGTTTTAGGGTCAACATGTTTTTCCCAAACTGGCATTAGCCATCACAAGAAATCACTAGACACTGGCGAATGGGAAGCTCAACGTGGGCTACCCCTTGTGCCTCCCAAGCCGCTTCAAAATAACTACATTCTTTTCCATTTGAACTTACAACACTACTTTGGTATCAAATGAGAGTGTGCCCCCAGGACCCTAGGCCTTACCAGGGTCTAAAGCAAGGCTACCACTGCCAAGATAGTCGCCACTTCCAGGTAGATGCCCTCCTTTTGTTGCAAGGAGACCTCTCCTATCACACAATCATAAAATGCAGTATATTATTATCACGATTTTGTTAGATTATTACAACTAAGGAAAGCATTGTCTAAGAGATTAAACGTAGAGGAGGGAGATTACCTTATTGAAATGTTTAGTGGACAACTTTTGCAGCTAGAGTAATTTTCAGGCTGGCAGCATGACTAGAGCACTGAGACCAGTGTTAGAACTCCATGGTGCTCTCCCAAAACCATAAAAGCAAATAATGCAAAGCCAAGAACGAAATGAGGGTTTGTATCGAGGGCTATTTTCTCCATACTGCTACGTGGATTCAAAAATCTGCTGGTTCACATGGGAGGATTCAATGCACCAGATACCAAGGTCGTATCGCATTTACTTTTGACAACCAAGTCTTGAAGTCTACAATAGTTTTCATTACAATAAGGTTTTAGGGCCTTAGGATCCCATTGATGCCTCTTAAACCAAAGTTTTGTAAGGGCCCAAACTTATGATATATTCCATTTACCTCCTTAGAGCACTTAACTTGGATTTTGATGGTTTGCACTATGGTTCTTCTCGGTCTAAGTTTTAACAACCTTTCTCATACCTACAGGACAAGCATAATTACAAAATGTGTTAGTTCCTAAGAGCTAAGTAAGATCGAGGAACCCGAGGGGGGGCCCTTCTAACTTGTTAAGTGTTCACCCTTCATGGAGAATAGTATAATTTTTCATTAGTCTCACTTCATCAACATAAGAAGGACCATCATATATCTCTAGACAAATAGTAAACAAATTTAATCTAGTACATTCATGATTATCAAAACCGGATAAGTAGACTAAGCATTTCATGTTTAAGAAAGACATTGAAGAACTCTTCATAGTCAGGCCCATTTTACCTCGTTACAGTTGTTACATTGGGAGTTTTGTATAGTTGAACCATAGGATGTCGAGAGTAAAACCTTATTAAAAAAAATTAAATTTTTACTGATTTTTTTGGGTTTATTACAAGTGGTATTAGAGCTCCGGTTCGGAAACTTGAGGCCTATGAGCCTACTGCTGCAAAAACTAACTAAACCCTTTTTTCTACACATTGGAACACTGTTTAGGAAATAACAAACATTATGAATGCTGAAAGGGAAGACAGTCAACACGGTAACCTGAATTCAATCCCTAGGGAACAGGAAATAGTAGTAGAACCAAATGACTATGATGGGGCTGTAAAAAAATATGATTTGTTGAAGATAGTGCAGAGCTTGCAGGCGGAATTCTACAGTTTCAAAAATGATAATGTCAATGAGAGGAGAGAGTAACATGAGGTTAATGAGTCATTATTGTATAAGTTAACTGGGAGGAAGACTCATAAGAAAACCACCCACTCAGCAACTAGGAAAGTACCTAAACATCACCACAGGAAGAGAAGTTGTAGTTCGGACTTTAGGAAACTTGAGGAATCAATCGAGTAGTTGGATTCTTCAGACCCCCTGACTTTCAATCTGAATATTCTTTTGATTCTTATGTCCCCTCTCCTTGTAAGAAAAAGTACAAGGGGGTAGCCTTCAAGGAGAATTCAAGAATATTAAGGCCCCAACCTTTGAAGGAGACCATGATTCAGGAGAAAAGGCCGAAGAGTGGCTGCTAGGATGAATAAGTATTTCCATGTACATTAGTATACCAGCCGTATGAAGGCCCATATGGCCATTTACAACATAAATGGTAAGGCTTACAGGTTGTGGCAATATTTAAAACACACCAAGGATATAAAAAGAGAGGAAGTTGGGTGGAAGGACTTCAGGACATCTTTTCAAGAAAAGTACATGCCAGAGAGATTCTTCGACAGAAATATTAAAGAGTTTCATGAGTTGCAATTAAACTCTCTCACTATGGATGCACTCATTAACAGATTCTTATAACTGTTACACTACATACCCTACGTGACAGAAGAGAAAGTAAAAATCCAGCAGTTTCTAGGATGCCTTCCAACGTACTACAGAAACAAAATCAAGTTCGATGCACCTAAGACCCTAGAGATGGCCTTGCACAAGGCCCGACTCTGTTACAAACATAATCAACACCAAACTGATCTTCTGAATAAAAAGAAGGACAAGCTTAGACCAACCTTTGACAACAGAAAGAAAGGGTTCAGACCCCCTCCATATAGAAAGCAGAACAACAGTTTTCCGCCAAATAGATTTTTCCCAAACACTATAACGCAGCCCAACAACTTGGAGTGAACTGTTAACAAGCCCACTTTTGACAGAGGGTTTAGGCTAGCTCCTACACCAAGTAAATGCTGGGGGTGTTAAGGCCCCATTACTATAGAGACTACCCAAACAATAAAAATGTTAAGGTCCTCAACAACCTACAGGAATAATCAACTGTAGAAGACCTAGCAAGAACACCTCAGATATGCGCTTCCTTGGAAGTCAGAAAGGCAAATTACCAATCCACCATGGTCGAAATCAAAGGTAAGATTTTGAATATACCTGTATCTATTTTAATTGATCCGGGAGCTTTCCGAAGTTATACTTCTCCTAAAATTGTCGAAGCTTGTAATTTGAATAAGGGAAACATATCAAACCCTGGCTAGTCTAGTTAGCCACCAATACCAAACGGAAGATAATTGAGCTGGTTAAAAGCTGACAACTGGATATGAATGGCTTACAAACTGAAGCAGACCTAAATATTCTTCCCTTAGGATTCTATGACTTGCTGATAGGTATGGATTGGCTAGAACAACATCAGGTTATGCTGGACTGTCTGAACGAAACTTTTACATGCACAGATCGGCATGGAAACCAAAGTAAAGTACAAGGTATATCGAGGAAGGTTCTTATTTGATAGATCTCATCCTTGCAGGTAAAGAAATGTGCACAGAAGGGATTTAAGTTGTATGTTGTCAATATTCATAACCTTGAAACAGAAAACGAGCTTCAAATTGAAAATTTACCTGTGCTAGCAGAATTTTGAGATGTATTTCCACATGAGATTCCCGGGTTGCCACCCAAGAGGGATTTGGACTTTTCAATAGAATTATTGCCAGGATCAGTGCCCGTCTCAAAAGCACCATACCGTATGAGTAATCCCAAATTAGTAGAGCTAAAAATTCAACTACAAGAGCTAATAGATAAGGGTTAAATTCGTTCGAGTGTGTACCTGTGGGGAGCACCCATCCTCTTCATCAAGAAGAAGGATGGAACCTTGCGGATGTGCATTGATTATAGACAACTAGATAAACTAACGGTTAAAAATAGATACCCTCTTCCAAGGATAGATGATTTATTCGACCAGGTTGGGGGAGCAAGGGTATTCTCCAAAATTGATTTGCGCTCTAGGTACCATTAGGTAAGGATCCGAGAAGAAGACATAAGCAAAACTACTTTTAGGACATGGTACGGACACTATGAATTTGTGGTGATGATGTTCGAGCTAACAAATGCAAATTTTATGTGTATGATGAACTGTATTTTCAGTAAGTACTTAGATAAGTTCGTATTGGTGTTCATAGATGACATACTAATTTACTCTAAGAATGAAGCAGAACATTAGGAGCACCTCAGAACCGTCTTGCAAATCTTAAGGGAACATCAGCTCTATTCCAAGTTCAGCAAATGTGATTTCTAAGGAGATCAGATTCAATACCTTGAACATATTATCTCCGAAAAAGAGATAGATTTAGATCCAGAAAAGATTAAATCCATCAAGGAGTGGCCGACCCCCACAAATGTCATAGATATTAGATCCTTTTTAGGACTAGTTGGATATTATCAGAAATTCATTGAAAATTTTTCTAGAATAGCCTATACTATGACCTCCCTATAAAGGAAGGAAAGCAAGTTTTTATGGACAGCCAACTGTGAAGAGAGTTTTCAGAAGCTAAAACAGTTACTAACAACTGCGCCCATATTAAGGATCGTGGATCCAGATGGAGACTTTGTAGTTTGCACTGATGCAAGTAAGGAAGGGCTGGGGGGAGTCCTTCTACAAAATGTCTTCATAATTTTTTACGAGTCACAGAAACTGAAGGATCACGAAAAGAACTATCCAACCCATGACCTCGAGCTAGCTACCATTATACATGCACTAAAAATGTGGAGACACTATTTGATGGGAAATAAATTACTTCTTAAAATGGATAACATGAGCTTGAAATATCTTTTTCATCAACCTGATTTAAATGCTAGGCAAGCTAGATGGCTGGCATTCTTAAGTGAGTACAACATTGAGCTGAAACACATCAAGGGAAAGGAAAATAAGATTGCAGATGCACTAAGCCGCAAGGTTCACCTATTACAAAACGTAACATTAAGTCAAACCAGTTTTGACCTGTTTGATAAAATCAGGATAGCATGCAAAAATGATCACTTTTACACTAAAATAGTGCAGAAAATACAGGAAGACAAACTGTTTGTACAGCAGAAAGACTACAAAATTGACAACACAAGACTACTTTGGTTAAAAGGCAGATAGTACGTTCCCGACAGCGAAAATATCAGGTCTAATATATTAATTGAATTCCACCAGAAACCATATTCTGGACACCCAGGATATCAGAAAATGATATATGCTGTGAAGAAATTTTATTTTTGGCCAAAATTAAAATCTGATATCGCACTGATTATCGCCAAATGTCAAGAATGCCAATTGGTAAAAGTTGAACATCAGCATCCATCAGGGATACTACAACCTTCACCCATTCTGGTATGGAAATGGGAAGTAATCAGCATGGACTTTATCACGGGTTTGCCAAAAAGCAAGAAACGGAATGACTCAATCATGGTGGTGGTAGACAAGTTGTCTAAATCTGCGCATTTTATTCCGGTTAAGTCCACTCATAAAGCTGTAAATATTGCAGATATATTTTTAAACGAGATTTTTAGGCTGCATGGCATACCTAAGGCCATCATCTCCGACAGGGACACAAAATTCAGAAATAATTTTTGGAGAGCCTTGTTTTCTGGCTTAGAAATGCAACTATAATTTAGCACTGCTTACCATCCGCAAACAGATGGACAAACAGAGCGGGTCAACCAAATCCTTGAGGACATGCTCAGGACATATGTCATGAATAATCCCAACAAATGGGAGGAGTATTTACACTTAGCAAAATTTTCATACAATAACGGTTTTCAAGCCTCGGCTAAAATGAGCCCATTGGAAATATTGTATGGCAGGAAATGCAGAACCCTAGTCACCTAGGACATCCCAGTGGATCGACTTATGTTGGGACCAGACCTCTTGAAATATCTAGAGAAGCTGGTTGTAAAGGTACAACAAAATTTAAAAGAGGAACAGGATAGGCAGAAGAGTTATGCAGAGAGAAAATGGCAGTACAAGGACTATCAAGTTGGCAAGCATGTATAGTTAAAAGTCAAAGCAAAAAGGAGTTATCTAAGTTTGGGAAGATGAAGGAGATTAGCTCCACGTTTTTGTGGTCCATTTGAAATACTAGCCAAGAGGGGACCAGTAGCCTATGAATTGGCTCTACCTGCACATATAAGAGTGCATAATGCTTTCCACATATCCTTACTTAAAAAATATGTTTACAATTCTAAACATGTGATTGATTGGTCTTTGTTACAGGTAGAACCCGAAGGGGAATTTGTATGGGAACCACTTCACATACTGGATAGGAGAGAGGTATCGCTTAGAAAGCGAACCATTGTCCAGCTGAAGGTGCAGTGGAAACAATTCGAGCCTGGAGAGGCTACTTGGGAAAACAAGACCAAAATGAAATAGGCCTGCCCCTCCTTGTTTCATGGTTTCAATTCAAGTCCCTAACATCGGGACGGTGTTGTCTTAAGTGGGGAGGGATGTAACATCCCGAGAAAAGACTACTTTATTGTTTGAATATTATTTTATTTATGTTCTAATAAATTTGACTATGCATGACACATGCATGAGCCAAGGGGGCTGGGGAAACACTAGTAGTTGAGTGAGTGTTGAGTTGAGAAGCTCTAGAGCACTTTGACTCGAACTAAATGACTGATGTTGAGCTAGAGGCTCTGGAGCATCAAGTGAAATAATGATTATTTTAAATGATGACTTATTATTATTTTATTCTTTCAAACTTACTGGGGAAACCACTCAAAGAGAAGTTGATCATGCAAGGATCTAGATAGGTCAGTAGCCTACAACTAAAGTCGAAACTAGCCGATAGGAGAGTAAAAGTCTAATTTAATTAAGTTAAAGATTTAAAATGAATTGTGAGGATTAAAATAAAGAAATATAAATTAAAGATAAGGAAAACTGAATCTGCTAGGTGTCAGTTAGATAGCTGAGTGCTGTCAAACCCAAAACACCTAGCAGCCTTGCCCCAAAAAGTATAAATAGCAGAGAAGGTAATGTTGCATGGGATTTTTTTCCAAGTACACTGAAAAGTGTCTAGTCATGAGTCTAAGCACTCAACACCAGAGTACTGAAACCTAGTGTGTCCCACATAAGGGAGTGTCTAGAGAGGACTATTTATTTATTGCATGAGAAATGACATTTAGATGGATTCACACCTAATAGGCTAACAAATGAACCTTGTGGACACTCTGTTGTAGTAAAAGAGATAGAAAACTACCCTAGGTCTTTCTAGATTCTTGTTATGCTCAGCTTGGATCGGGGGTGACCGGTGGAACAGTCTAGGAATGGATTGTAGTCTACGGTTGGGAGGAAAGTGGAAGCGCCTTAGTTAGCTATGCTGCAATAAAATTTATGATAAGTATTTAATTCAAGTTCTGTTGTTTTTCCTTATTTATGCATCTACCTTCCTTTATAGTATGTTACGAATGATTTTCTAAACCTATAAGATGCAGATCCATTGGTTTGATAAGTGACCCAATACATGTGATAGATCAAATCATTTTTAAATAAACATTTTCTTTAGACGAATGCATATCTATTATAGCTACCTTACAAGTTAGGATTTGGACGGATAGATATCACTAACCCTAGATTAAATGTTAGATAAATGCAGATATGTGATTCATTAACCTGCTATTGATTAGATCTGAAATCACTGTGCTAACATTGTGTAAAATAATGTAGGTTTTACAACAAGAATGTAAGACTTCCTTCCCTTTCTTTTATATAACATTATTAATATCTGACAAACCTAGATCTGGCTAAGGATATCTTATTAGAAACATATTTTATTTGTTTTTCTACCAACACTAATTAACCATGGTAATGCAGGATTCCCCCCCTCTTTCTTTTTATAAATATTATTGTTAACTGAGAGATCTCGATCTGATGAGAATGACTTCAGCAAAAAGTAATCTTTTTTCCATTATTGTCTGTCATGTCGAGTTAAGTTCTCATGATCCCTTTGAATGTTTTATTGGAGAAATGCGTGGGTTAAAATACTTACAGTTTAATATTTTATTATAAACGGGGAAATCCCCTTAAGACCCTTACACGAGGAGAGAAATTTTTCAGGATTTTTCGGCAGAATGCCCTAAACCATCGCATGGGATAATTTTAGTTTAACTTCTCCATACAATAGTTATTAATAATTATTAACTATTATGTTGCAAAGAAAACGTTGTAAATATCATCATTGAAGTAATCACTATTTCAAACAACACTTTTTATAAAACTGAAATATTCGATCTACTTTCAAGAAGCCCTATGTTGCTTTTAAAGTCCTTACAATCACGACTTTTTCCTTATTTAACCCTAGGCAAAAAAAAGGCTATACATTTTTCTCGAGAAACGGATTTTAGGGAACCATGTATAGAGACCACATTCCCTTCTTTTAGGGCCACACATCTTTTTTCCTCGTCTATCTAGGAAGGACATTCGTACACAGAACCTAATTATAGAAAATACTCTTTTCCTTTACTTAAAAACACACAGGCAGATAGACATTTAAATTACTAAAGAACACTTTATCCATCATTTATCTAACTGTTCTTTTTAAAGCCGGATTGCCAAACGTTTCTTCTCCTAAGAACCCTAAGATGAATTTGAGAATTAGCTACTACTGTATTATAACTCTTATCCCAATTTCTTTCTCATTTAAACAAGTAGAATTCCCCAGCATTTTATAGAAACAAAGCCCGACTCATACTACGACCATTTTCTCCTAACAATGAGAATGTAGATAGAGCATTTAAACCGAATATTTAGGATAGGAAATCAATAGAATTCAAGAAGAAAGCATACATGGGAACCTTTCCTTCGCCCTTTTAGAGACCAAGTTATTCTTTCATGGATAGAGTAAGACGAAAGAAATCAAACATGTAGTGCCCTGGTTTTACAGCAGAGCACTGGGTAGAATTTCAGAGTTAATTCTCTATGTATCAAACTTATTCAGGTATATGGGAGTAATTTCCAACCAAATTTCTAATCTTGTTAATGAGATTTAGTTTACTGTTTTGTCCTTAAGATTCATACAGTCGTATTAAAAAAAATAAACTAGTCATATCAATATTTTCTTGCCACAATTGTTTTCAGCATAAGAATATGTTTCACCATAATAAAGCAGTAAATAACAAAGTATTTGTAGGTTTCAGAGTAAGTCTCAGCATAATAATCTAATTAAACAAATAACAAGGAAATTACCTGATGTTGATGCTAGTCGACCATAGGTTGTAGCAGGTTATGATTTTATTCTCTTAGCTAGCCAAAACGATGTGTCCACCCTACTGACTAGCTATTATCTTGCTAGCCCTTGGAAATTCAAGGATTTCCAAGCCCCCGAGCCCACAAACTGATAATCCTGAGAGCAGTCTTCCTTATTTCAATAACCAAACTGTTCAGTCAGTTTTCTCCCTCCTCAATGGAGTTTTCTGCCTCCTCCATTCTTTGAGTTAACCCCCTCCTCGGAATATTTTAATTCCCTTTTTACCCAAAAAAAAAAAAATCCCCCCCTTTACCTTCCACTTCATACCCTCTTATACATCCTTCCCTACTCGAGAAGGCCTTGGGCTTACTCCACCGCCCCCAAACTCCCCTCTCAAGCCCCTCAACCATTAACTCCTTTCCTTTTGTATTTAATGTTATTAATGTCATTAGTAAAATATTATGTAAATAGTTGACTCTTTTCCCTTGGACATGATATGTTTTAATGGTCTACCACATTTGTCAAGATAACTTATCTTTGTGATTTAAATTCTAAGATTCGCATTGAATAGTTAAATAGTAATAAACCTTTTTCATCTCATCACATCCATTCCAAAATTGTTATCCTATTATGTCTAACTTAGAAAGGGAATAATCACACTCTAATCGTTTATTAATCGATATTTAAATTTTACCTATTTTGCAATTGTTATAACATGAATGGTAATATTATTAAAATAACATTAATTAAGTAATATTATCAATTAAATCACCACAAAGTTATAATAAATGGTGAATTTAATAAAATGTCTTTTAAATCATTTGTTTATCACATGAGTACTCTAACATCTACTTAGCATGGTCGTTCTTCTAAACAAAGAACCCTTAAGGGCTTAAACAATCTTACTAATTAATTAGACAGTACCATTACCTTATTTCAACAATTCTCAGATGACGATGTGAACTGACGACACTTGTCTCAATTGTTTATCACGATGTTTACCAACAAGTAATACATAGCTTGATTGATTTGTTTTACACCTCTTAAATAACTTTATATTCGTTATCAGAGTTCGATCAATGCATGATTTACATATTTACTTATGACGACTTATACATTTAGTCCATATGTTTAAGTGTTTGTATATCGATACTAGTGTACACGTGCAAGGTGTGCATGCGTGGCCAGCGTATGCACAGATCACAAATGTACTATAGACAAACCCCATCCCGCCTATGCATACCTGCTAACTAATAGTAGTATTTACCCCCATGTAGAAAAACAAGCATAACATGCATAGTACAAGTACCTTAACATCCTTAGTTATTTATCAGTTAATTCTGTATGATTTCACATCATTATCTTTATCTTTACATTAGTTTAATTAATCATGTACAAGGAAGGGTACTTACTACCACTAACTCGGAATTAAGGAATACCCAACCCTCAACCATACTAACTAACACATCCCCCCATCATAACCTACGTCCAGCATCCTCCCTATCCTTCCTCTGCTAATACAAAAGTGGATGTCGGACTCACCGATTTGACCACATAGAACATGAGAGCGATAGCATCGGCTGAACAGCGGACCTATCCTCCCCTGGCAGGCATCCGACCGTCGTAATCACAACTACATGGGGAGAGTGTCTCAGCACGGCCCTCCCATGACCTCGGGTATTATAGGAACATAGGGTGGGAAACACATCCATCCCTCTCAACATACTGGTCCTACGCCCTTATCGACTCATACCTTGCTGCTATCGGGATTATCAGTTTGTGTTATCGTATCATCATTTTTGGCTGACTTAGTTTTACTGTACGAACATGTTCCTTTCCCAATATATCAGATCAAGTAACTGGCTATCCCATAGCCCTTGTGTCCTGTAGGTTAGTATTTCGCAAAGTACAATTCATAGAAGCATTTCCCATTGATCGCCAATTGATCCATGTTATCAAAATCATTTTATTTCATGTATCCTTTTTAGTTCATCATAGATGCGTACGACATATAACACTTCAATAATTTATATAAGAAGATGGTATCCACATACCGAATCATATAGTTAACATCTTATTAATGAAAACATATAAACATATACTGTAATCGTAAAATAAAGAATTCATATGATAATCGTGACATCGTAACCGCATAACATAGTAACATCATAATCCTGGTGAAATCACTAAACAAAGTAACATTATATAATGAGGTCTGTCATGTCGTAATATAGTTTACTCAGTTGAGTTGAGTTCAATAGATAATAAGAAAATAAATTATAGTGTGTCTTAATGGATAAATGCACGTAATAAAATATGGGGCGTTACAAAACATAATTTTTTTTCCCATAAGTCATTTTCTTTATAAAGCAAAAATCCCATTTAGAGTTATAGAATCTCAGTTTTGGGCCACATTTCAGGTTCTTAGCGCTAAAACTCTTACCACAGTCCATTTATTACAAAAACAAAACAAGACGACTCAAAAATATTGAAACAGCAAAACCTGCTACAAAGAAATTTTAATTTCTTAAACAACTGGAAGTGTTCAAAGAATTTTTAGGGTCAACATGTTTTTCCCAAACTGGCATTAGCCATCACAAGAAATCACTAGACGCTGGTGAATGGGAAGCTCAGCATGGGATACTCCTTGTGCCTCCCAAGCCATTTCAAAATAACTACATTCTTTTCCATTTGAACTTACAACACTACATTGGTATCAAATGAGAGTGTGCCCTGGGGACCCTAGGCCTTACCAGGGTCCAAAGCAAGGCTGCCACTGCCAAGACAGTCACCACTTCCAGGTAGATGCCCTCTTTTTGTTGCAATGAGACCTCTTGTGCCACACAATCATAAAACGCAGTATATTATTGTCACAATTTTGTTACAGTATTACAACTAAGGAAAGCATTGTCTGAAAGATTAAACATAGAGGAGGGAGATTACCTTATTGAAATGTTTAGTGGACAACTTTTGCAGTTGGAGTAACGTTCAGGCTAGCAGCATGACCAGAGCGCCGAGACTAGCATTAGAACTCCATGGTGCTCTCCCAAAACCACAATAGCAAATAATGCAAATCCAAGAATGAAATGAGGGTTTGTGTCAAGGGCTCTTTTCTCCACACTGCTACATGGATTGCACAATATGATGGTTCACATGGGAGGGTTCAATGCATCGGCTACCAAGGTCATATCGCATTTACTTTTGACAACCAAGTCTCAAAGTTTGCAATAGTTCTCATTACAATAAGGGTTTAGGGATTTAGGATCTCGTTGATGCCTCTTAAACCAAAGTTTCGTAAGGGCCCAAACTTATGATATATTCCATTTACCTCCTTATAACACTTGACTTGGATTTTGATGGTTTTCACTATGGTTATTCTCGGTCTAAGTTTTAACAACCTTTCTCACACCTGCATGACAAGCATAATTACAAAATGTGTTAGCTCCTAAGAGCTAAGTAAGACCGAGGAACCCGAGGGGGGGCCCTTCTAACTTATTAAGTGTTCACCCTTCATGGAGAGTAGTATCATTTTTCTTTAGTCTCACTTCATCAACATAAGAAGGAATATCATATATCTCTAGACAAATAGTAAAGAAATTTAATCTAGTACATTCATGATTATCATAACCGGATAAGTAGACTAAGCATTTCATGTTTAAGAAACACATTGAAGAACTCTTCATAGTCAGACTTGTTTCACCTCATTATAGTTGTTACATTGGTAGTTTTGTCTAGTTAAACCATAGGATGTCGAGAGTAAAACCTTATTAAAAAATTTTAAATTTTTACTAATTTTTTTGGGGTTATTATATATTATGAAGAGAAGTTTAAATAATTTTATGATCTGAAACTTGGAACACTAACTATGAAGGAATTATGCAGCAAGTTTTTAAGTTTACTTTGATATGTACCCTACATTATTGAAGAGAACCGAAAGTACAACGTTTTCTAAGTTGTTTTCCTGTAATATATAAAGAAAGGATTGAGTATGATAATCCTAAAACTTTGGAAGATGAAATAACAAAGGCAAATTTCTGCTGTGAAATTTTTTGAAAAAAAAAAGATAACATACCAGACTGGAAAGGAAATAATTATGATCAAAAGAAAAGAGGAAGTAAGTTTTTCAGAGATACTGGAAGTAACTATAAAGGTTATCAAGGGAATAATTACAAAAATAGACCTCAAAATGTAATGAATGACGAAGAAAGAGATGTACCCACTACTTATAACAAAGTTAATAATCCAAAAGAATCTTTGAAATGCTTGGAGTGTGGGGAACCACACTCTTTAAAGATTATCCAAAGAGAGGAAAGTATGTTAATAATTTACATTCTATACAAGAAGATTCTATTGTAGGAGATGTATCCAAGAGCATACCAAGGATCAACATAGCATTGGAGAATTGACAAGAATATCATCAATCGACAATGGTCGAAATCGAAGGTATGTTAAAAAACAAACATATTTCTATGTTGATAGATCCAGGTGCATGTTTGAGTTATATATCTATTAGATTGGTATAAGCATGTAAACTTCAACAAGATAAGTTTGAAAAGTCATGGCTAGTTTAGCATGCTACTAGAACAAAAAGGAAAATAACTAACTTTGTTAAAGACTGTGAGTTTTTCATGAATGAATTCAAGACACACGCAGATTTGAATGTTTTACCCTCAGGATCATATGACCTATTAATAGAAATGGTCTGGTTAGGAAAACACAGAGTGATTCTAAACTACTATGATAAATCTTTTGCATGCATTGATGAAAGAAATAATTATGTTATCATAAAATGGATTCATAAGAAAGCTATTATTAGAGAAATTTCTGCTTTACAAATGAAAAGATCAATTTGAAAAAGCTGTAAAGTTTTTGTTTTTCATATACTTAATGATAGAGATAAAATTGATATAAATGATATTCCAGTACTGAAAGAAGATGTTTTTCCAGAAGAAATTCTTGGATTACCTCCTAAAAGAGAGATAGATTTCACCATAGATATCATATTAGGAGTAGTACCATATTCGAAACCTCCTTATAGAATGGATATACTGGAATTAAATGAACTAAAATATCGGATTCAAGAATTAATTGACAAGAAATATATCCGACCAAGTGTATCCACTTGGGGAGCATCGGTAATATTTGTGAAAAAGTAAGATGGTACTTTAAGATTGTGCATCGATTATGTTCAACTAAATAAGATGGCAATTAAAAATAGATACATGTTACCACGGATTGATAATTTATTTGATCAATTGATAGGAGCAACTATATTTTCCAAAATAGATTTGCAATCAGGACATCACCAAGTAAGAGTAAAAGATGAAGATATTTATAAAATTGCTTTTAGGACCAGATATGGTCAGTATGATTTTGTTGTGATGCCCTTTGGGTTGAAAAATGGACCGGTAGTGTTTATGTGCTTATTAAATAGTGTATTGAGCAAATAACTAGATAAATTTGTAGTCATATTTATCGACAATATATTAATTTACTCTAAAATGAACAAGAACATGAAGAAAATTTGAAAATTGTATCACAAGTGTTATGAGAACAAGAACTTTATGCAAAATCCAGTAAGTGTGATTTCTTTAAAGATATTATTCAGTACTTTGGACACGTAATAATGAAGGAAGGAATATCAGTTGACCCTGATAAAATAAAAGCCATAATGGAGTGGCCAAATCCTAAAGACGTATCTGATATACGATCTTTCATGGGAATCAAGGATATTATAGAAAATTTATTGAAGGATTCTTGAAAATTGCATACCTTATAACTTCTTTACAAAATAAAGGAAATAAGTTTGACTCGAATGATAAATGCAAATATAGTTTTAATAAACTAAAACACTTGTTAACAATAGATCCTATTTTAAAGATTGCAAATCCTAACAAATACTTTACTATTTGCACAAATGCATGCAAGGAAGGTTTAGGAGGAGTGTCAATGCAAGATAATTATGTTGTGGCTTATGAGTCTAGAAAATTAAAAGAGCACATGAAAGAAATTATGCAACTCACGATTTGGAGTTGGCTCCTTTAATACACACATTAAAAATGTGGCGACATTATCTCATTGGTAGGTGATTTCTACTAAAATCTGATAATGTTAGTGTAAAATATCTATTTGACTCACAGAATCTAAATGCAAGACAAGCACAGTGGTTGTATTTTCTAAGTGAATATGATTTCGAAATAAAACACATCAAAGGGAAAGAAAATAAAGTAGCAGATGCTTTGAGTCGTCATGATAATATATTGTATGTGACTGCAAGTAGTAGTTACAAACAGATTTAGAGATAAAAATACAAACAACAACAAGAAATGATGATGAATACCGGAAATTAAAAGATAAAACAATAGAAAATGAAGCAAGCCAAATAAAAACATATTTTAAATTGAGCAAAAAAACATTATTGATGTATAAGGACAGGTTGCATGTACCTAATTTTGCAAAAGTCAAGCTTGTAATTATGAATGAAATGCATAAGATACCTTATTTAGGACATCCTAGATATCAGAAAATTATTACCATGTTGAGAAAAGAATTTTATTAGCCTAATATGAAAAATAAAGTTACAGAATATATAGCTAAATGCATGGAATGTCAACAAGTTAAAATAGAACATCAGCATCCAACAAGGTTATTGCAGACCTTACCGATTCAAGAATTGAAGTGGGAGGTCATTAGTATGGACTTCATAACATGTTTGCCTAAAACTGCTAAACATGATGATTCTATAATGGTTTTTGTAGATAAGTTGAGTAAGGAAATACATTTTATTCCTGTTAAATCTACATACAAATCTATTCATATTGCCGATATATTTATGAGAGAAATTTTTAGATTGCATGGTGTACCTAAGATAATAGTTTCTGACAGAGATACAAAGTTTGTAGGAAATTTTTGGAAGGATTTGTTTAAAGGGTTAGATACTAAACTAAATTTAAGTACATCTTTTCACCCTCAAGTAGATGGACATACATAAAGAGTAAATAAGATCTTAGAAGACATGCTTAGAATGTATGCTATGGATAAACCAGGAAAATGGGAAGACTATTTACATTTGGTTGAATTTTCTTATAATAACCATTTTCAAGCATCTCCTAAGATGAGTCCATTTGAAATACTCTATGGACGAAAATGTAACACTCCAATTTCTTGGAGTAGTCTAGTTGATAGATTAATGTTAGGTCCTGAAGTGTTAAATGATATATAACTAACTGTGAAACAGGTACAACAAAACTTGAAGATAGCTCAAGATAGACAAAAGACCTATGCAGACTTAAAGAGAACTCAAAGAGAGTTCCAGGTTGGGGATCATGTTTATGTAAAAGTAAAACCAAGGAATATTTCTTTAAGATTGGGGAAGCATGCTAAACTAGCACCCAGGTATTGTGTCCCTTTTGAGATATTAGATCAGATTGGACCGGTAGCTTATCGGTTGGCATTACCACCTACGGTAAAATTACATAATTTTTTTCACGTTTCCTACTTAAATAAATATATACATGATGCAACTCATGTTGTGGATTGGACTGTTATTCAGGTGGAACCAGAAGGAGAATTAAAAGTGGAACCAGAATGCATCCTTGACAGGAGGGAGCTTATCATCTGGAACTGCATCATTGGGCAGGTAAAGGTGCAATGGATGCATATCCAATTATGTTCCAAGAAGAAACAATGGAAGATTGAATAACATCGAGGATGGTGTTATCTTTAACGGGGGGTGTATGTAATACCCCTAGGACAATGATTAAAGTTTAATACTTTGTAATATTGTTTTAATTATTGTTGAACAATTATTTGACCAAGTGTGGTCAAAGACACTTGTGTGAGGATTTTGAATTATTATTTTTATTAAATAAATATAAACAACAAAATCCAATATGAAGTAGTTGTTGAAAGAGTGTTTGTGGGCCCACAAGGAGAAATGACAAGTGTTAGATAAAAATCCCTTAGTGGTGAAAACATATATTTAATACCTCAACAGGTGCAGGAGACATCTTCCCTATTTTTCAGGTCATAACTCCATATGTATGCTCTAGAGCATGAGGCTCATGATAGAATTAAGTCCTAGGAAAAGTTAAATATCCATTCCCATCAGATAAGTAGGAGGCTTGGATTGAAGAGGGAAAATATCATTGTTGAGTAGAGAAGTGGAACTCAGAGTGAGTTCATAATTTTTTTCCAACAGTCTTTTTCCTTATGGTCCAACAAACAGGCTCGAGGGTTTCAGAGCAAGTAATCTTGGTTGTTCTAGAAGATTGGTTGGGAGGAGCAGCGAAATTCGTATTGGATTCAGTCTGTACATTGTTTACAAGTTACTTATACTTTATTTGTGTTGACCATTTTGATGTAGAATATTTGTCTTATCTACAAATTGATTGAACTATGTTTATGCATTGAATGACTGAATATTGAGTAGTAGATGTAGTTTAGAATGTACTAATTCCATGATTGTTTACATAATATGCAATTATTCTCTTCATATTTTATGCATAGAATTATTGGGTTCAGTTTTTGTTATTTTACAGCTGAGTAAATTTTAATTTATGTACTTTAATAGCAATATTAATGATTATTACAAGTTTACATAATAGAATTTATTTTATATGTAAACCTAAGGTTTATATTGAATACATAATATATTACTATGCTAAATAGATAGAGGTAATATTTCTAATGTTTATATAGATTTAAATGACCTGTTATGAAACACACAGTATCAAAGAAGTAACATAACAGATTATCCTAAATATATTACCACATAGGAATTTCTATACAAATCCAAATCTTGAATAATATTCACAATTATAATCAAACAAACATTTATATATCCAGTCAAACAAGCTTCGTTTGAGGTTAAGGATTTAAGAGACGAAAGTGTTGGTGGGAAATACCACCCAATAGTGAGGAAATAGACACTATCAACTTAAGGGGGTGACAGTTAAACATACTAATTGCATTACAGAAGTGTTTATAAAGGGAAATAGATCAGAGACCTTGAGTACATACCTTATGAACAAAGTTTGATCCTTGTGCTCGATCCTCCACTCGATCTCCCATCTGATAAACCTGCAATACAAAGACCTTTCTCAGTGTATCTTGGCCAATATAATAATGATGGAATTGAAAAGTAATTCAAACATCAAGCATTAACCAGCATGATGCAAACAAATACATAGTCTAATAAGCACTTGAATTGGGACGAGAAATATGTTTCAACCATTTATTGTCAAAAACATATGAATGAGACAATGTATACCTGACTTTGCAGCATGTTCATGCAACCTGATCCTATGCTCCTACTCCTCTCTGACTTCAAAGTTCCTCCAGCACAACCTCCTTCAATACAAGCTTCTAATATAGAAGAGTCTCTCTATGGCTCTCATGTCTAACCCCTCTCTTCAATCCTCCTTGTATTTATAGGACAAGGTAGGCAATTCAGGTCAAGAGGTGGTTGAAAGACAAGTTGGGGAAGTTGAGAAACCAACTGCAACTAATCCCCAGTCATCAAATTAATATTTTTTTGATCATATTTTAAGATGTGCACTACTATTTCATAGTGGAGTAGTGCACAGTGCATGACTACATTGTTTAACAACTAGCGTTTGCCACTTTTTGAATGTTGTGCGCTAGTTTACTGAAGTGGAATAGAGCCCATCAGGAGGTTTGCACTACTATATAGCCTATAGAGTAGGGCATATGCGCTGGTTTCCTTCAAGAGAGTAGTGCCCATGCCAAAATATGATGTTTTTTAGGTTTTTGTCAGCTTGTAGGAAGGTGAATCAGGTCAAAGTCTCATCTAAGGTCATCATGCTCTTCAATCCAAGTTGTCCTTTTGTGTGATCAACAACTCTAGGTGATCATGGACGGAGAAGTGCAGATTTGACCTATAATAGATGCCCCCTAATGTGTGAGGTTAGAGGGAAACGATGGCCAAAATACATTATAATACAAAGCTAGAGGAGGAGCAAGAAACCGCAGAACCAAGTCACAAGAACACCTGAAACAAAGATCAAGGTCAGCAATCAATTACAATCTTGACATCATATAGATGTGCAGTGTGATACAATCATGATCTCCGATACATAACGAGGAGATGTATATATAGCATGGCCACTTGAAATACAAGCGTGGATCCATGTCAAATTGAGAGATCATAGCCATAACAACAAACTGGATCTATGTCTCATGGAGAGTTGAATCTAAGTGAGGCTCAGTCTTGCCAACTTGGGTGATAACATAATGAGGTAATGTCATCAACATCCCAAGGTATTCATCCAAAACAACCCAAGGTACAAACCCTAACCATGTGAATAGATGAGCTGATAGTTGAACATGGGGGGTATCGTTTGATTACCGGTCCTTGATGTATACCGTTAACAAACGCGAGGGCTTCCACTGATAATGATGATGGGGCCCAAGTTACCCAATACTATCCAACAAGTGTGAATAAGTGGACTGAAGTTGACCACTTGAAGATCCTATCGAATAAGAGACATTGATGTATTCTCATAATTCAACAATGAGGAAAATTGCCACTGGTGACTACAATCTCCAAGGTATAACCGAAACTCTAAACTTCATTCCCAGAGAAAAATAAGTTGATCTCGATGGGAAGAAGTCCGTTGGAGGGGAGGCCTTAAGGCATCGTCCATCATCCAACACGAGGGACACTCAACTGGTATCAGTACTACATTTGGACTTAAAAACCGAAGGGAAAATCTAATAGCGTGTCGATCTGTCTATTTTTACCTATAAAAAATCACAAGTTTGTAATTTTTTTTTTTAAATGGCCCCGACTATTGGTTTTGTGATGGTGCGTTTAACAACCATCGGTTTTGCTACAGTTATCTGAGGGGGCGTCAGATTTTCGATGGTAGCGAAAAATTTGACCATTAGTCAACCCTTGAATTTTGGTCAACTTTTTAATTATATTAATATTTTATTCCATGATTTGAGCCGCCATCGAATATCCGACACTTAAGTGATATAAATAGAGAAGTAGGCCAATTACATAATCTCACTTGTGATTCCTCTTCTCTTAGGCCATGCACATAAGGTAAAGAGAAGTAGGCCAACTGAAATTTGTCTAGGGCATATTTTATGCTATGTGGGTTTTCTCGTACTTTGTTCTTAGGTTTGAGTAATAAAATGCCACGTAACAATAATGTTACAGGTCATCAAGATCAAGAACAAAATCGACAATTGCTTGCTAGGTTGTGGGATGGAGTGCAAAGAAGGGGTGATGGAAAATGTTATTGTCCTTGCAATCGATGTAGAGGCTTTAATCCAAGAAGGTTACTGATCTCATCAACTAAAAGTGTTCGGGTACACAGGGTACTACCAAAGGACCGAACACCAAGAGCAACCACTTCACATAAACAGATCACAGATCAACACACCGATGTTTTGACGTGGTTTAAACCCTCTTGAGGGAAACACTCCACGGCCCCGGCCAAATAGCTTCTACGGGACAATTTATTATGCAAAGAAAGAAAGTTACAAATGAGCTTCTCATAATCGATCAACTAAACAATGACCCTCCATGCTCTTTAAATAGAGATCATGGACCAATCGGGTGTTAAGCCACGGATCAAGGTTAGGTTTGATCTAAGAGAAGTTGAGCCGTCGGATCACTCTATGTCGGAAACATATCGTGACCTTCGGATTAAGTATATACAAATGCATACTAATGCATACTAAAGAAACACACTATCCCTAACGGATATATTACACAAGTTGATCTTAACTAACTCCTAAGTGTCTAAATATCCTAACATCCCCCCTTAAGAACAACTTGGGATAGGATTGAAGGATTTACAAAAGTGACACTATTAGGAGAAGGAAGGAGGCATTAGAGCCTATCCCCCCTTAATGACAAGTTCCTGAACTCCTAACATAGATCGAAGTTTAGAAAACTTCGCTTCTGTAAGAGACTTGGTGAAGATGTCTGCAACTTGATCATCTGTAGGGAAAAAGAGCACTTCGAGAACACGATCATGAACAAGATTTCTGATGAAGTGCATATGTAGCTCAATGTGTTTGCTGCGTTGATGTAGAACTGGATCTTTGGCAAGCTTGATGGCACTCTGATTGTCGCACCAAAGTGGAGTAGGCTGCTGCTGCTCGAATCCAAACTCTGAAAGGATCTGTCGAAGCCATAAGGCTTCCTGACTGGCATTAACTGCTGCTCGATATTCTGCCTCTGCTGAAGAAAGAGCAAGAGCTTGTTGTTTCTTACAAGCCCAAGTAATAGGTCCAGATCCCAGACTGAAAACATAACCTGCAGTAGACTTTCGATCATCAGGATCGCCGGCCCAATCTGAATCAGTGAAACCAACCAACAAAGGTTTCCCCCCTGTACTGTAATGAATCCCAAACTGAACTGTACCTCGAATATATCGAAGTATTCTTTTAGCTGCTTTCCAGTGACTTTCATGAGGTGTCTGCATATAACGGGCAACTCTACCAACGGCAAAGGAAAGGTCAGGACGGGAATGAGTCAAGTATAAGAGACAACCAACAAGCTGACGATACAAGGTGGCATCTACTTCAGGTGAAGTACAAGTGGCAGAAAGTTTGACTCCAGACTGGAAGGGAGAAGGGGCTGGTTTACAATCTTCCATGTGAAAGCGACGAAGAAGGTCACAAGCATACTTAGACTGAGAAAGAAAGATTCCTTCTTTGGTTTGCAGAACTTGGAGACCAAGAAAATAATGCAAATGTCCTAAGTCTGACATTTCAAAAGTTTGTTTAAGACTGGATTTCACATGGGTTATAAGCTTAGGGTCACTACCAGTAAGAATAAGGTCATCAACATATAGAACAAGTATGATGAGATGGTTTCCTACTTTCTTGGTATAGACATTGGGGTCAGAATGGCATCTAGAAAAACCAGTGTCAAGGAGAAAGCTATCCATTTTGGCATACCAAGCTCTAGGAGCTTGCTTAAGGCCATATAAGGATTTCTTAAGGTGGCAGACAAGGCTAGAGTTATTCTGAACATAGCCAGGAGGTTGTTCCATGTAAATTTCCTCCTGTAAATCACCATGTAAGAAGGCAGACTTGACATCCATTTGATGGACTTCCCAGTTGTGTAAGGCTGCAAGGGAAAGAACAAGGCGGATGGAGTTCATTTTGGCGACGGGAGCAAAGGTTTCATTGTAGTCAATCCCTTCAACTTGGGAAAAACCTTTGGCAACTAACCTTGCCTTAAGTCTTTCAACACTTCCATCTGATGCATACTTAGTTCTGTAGACCCATTTACATCTGACAAGTTTTCTTCCTTTTGGAAGAGGTACAAGATCCCAAGTATCGTTCGCCATTAAGGAACGATATTCTTCATCCATGGCTGCATCCCAATCTGGATTCCCTGAAGCTTCTGCAAAAGTTTCTGGATCATGATTCTCGGAAACTTGAGCCAAAAGAGAAGAGACTCGCTGAAACTGAGAACGTGTTCGACGTTGATCTCTAGGATCACCGGCAAGATCACCAGCTGCTTCACATGTTGAACGGACCCATCGAGGAAGCACTTGTGCTGGTGCAACTGGAGGAACATGAGCAGGCGGAGGTGGATTTTCATCCTCACTGTCATCATCAGAAACTGGAGTTGGAAACCTGTCAAGGAAGTTGGAAGAAGAAGAAGAAGGCACAAACGCCGAATCAGGCTCGCAGGCCAAAGATGGCACACTCGCCGAGTTAGGCTCGCAGGCCAAGATATTTTCATCAAATTTAACATCTCTTCTAATGATTATAGCATGAGAAGGTGGTTGAAGAAGTCTATAACCTTTTACATCTTCAGAATATCCAACAAATATGCACTTTTCACTTTTAGGCTGCAATGCTTTCCGTTTTTCATCCGGAATGTGAGCCCATGCTTCACTACCAAACACACGAAAGTGACTTACATCAGGTTTAATTTTACTCCATGCTTCTTCCGGTGTTATACCTTGTAATGCTTTTGTGGGGGTGCGATTAACTATGTAATTTGCACAATTAATGGCTTCAGCCCAAAATTGAAGACTTAGTCCCTTAGATTGGATCATACAATTAGCGATTTCTTTTAAAGTGCGGTTCTTCTGCTCAGCTACACCATTTTGTTGTGGTGTATATGGAACAGTGTGCTGTTGTTGGATGCCTTGTTCAGTGCAGAAAGTAGTGAACTGTTTGTTAACATATTCTCCTCCATTGTCAGATCTTAACTTAATAATTTGATGACCAGATTGTTTTTCAACAAGGGCCTTCTAGGCCAAGAACATGTTAAATACTTCACTCTTAAGTTTTAGGAAATAAACCCAAGTGCGTCTGGTGTAATCATCAATGAAAGTTAAGAAATATTTGAAACCAGAAAAGGAAGCAGATGGAAGAGGACCACACAAGTCACTATGCACAAGCTCCAAGGGAACCGAGGCGTGCCAAGAGGCACGTTTGTCAAAACTGTCCCGATGATGTTTTCCGAGTACACAACCGGAGCAAACACCATCTCTGCAAGATACCATCGGAAGACCTGTCACCATATTTTCTTTACATAGTTGTTGCAATGAGCGATAATTTAAGTGACCAAATCGCTCATGCCAAAGTTTGCTCAAGTTATCACTATGAGCAACAAAAACTGAAGGGAAAGGTGATGACCCAAAGTTGTTAAACTTGTACAACCTGGTAATATCATCAACAATTCCGGTAGCTAGAACCTGTTGAGGATTTTTAAAATCCTTGATTACAACTTGGTGAGGTGTAAAGGTCACAGTTTTACCTTCACCAGAATGAGTGATCTGATAGACTGATAACAAATTGCAGGAAATTCTTGGAACACATAGTACATCACTAAAATGACCATTATCTACTGGAACTGTTCCAGCTCCTACAACACTTAGAGATCTATCATCACCAACAAATATTTGTTTGGTGTTACATTCATGCATAGTAGAAAAGATGGCTTGATCCTTAGCCATATGATAAGATGCTCCAGAATCAATGAGCCATTCATTTGAAGTAGAAGAAGAAGATGCATTATAAGAATAACCAGAAGCACAAAGTGCATGTCCATGAGAGGAAGATTCTGAAGGTGAATCTAGGCTGATGTGGTGCTTCTTCATTGCTGCTTCCAAGGCTGCCATCTTCTTGAAACACTTAGATTCATCATGATTATCTTTCCCGCAATAGTTGCAATGACGCTCAGTCTTCTTGCCTTTTGGCTTGGATCCTTTGTCATTTTTTAAAGAAGGAGCTGACTGAGAGGGTTTTGGACCCTTGTTTGACTTATTATTGCGAAAATTTTGTTTCTTGGGAGGCTTGAACTTTTCTTTCTGTTGGGACAATAAGGCTTTCCCAGATGTATCTGCATTGTTGATTATTCCAAGATGAATGAGTTTATCTTGTTCTCTAATCAAGGAATCACAAAAGGATTCAAGACTAGGCTCTTGATAGCTAGCTGCATTCAATGACGCTTTCATGGAGTAAAATGTAGATACAAAAACAGAATATGCAGGTCCAAGTTTGGAAAGAATATGATAAATGCATTGTTTGTCTTCCCTCTCAATCTTACATTCTGCACATAAGAGCTTGAGAGTTTTGTACTTAGATAAATAATCTTGAATGCATGAAAAGTCACTTGGATTTAAAGAAATCAACTCATTTTCGAGTTGGTGACCTCGAATTTCATTGTGTTTACCAAACACAGTTTCCAACTTGTCCCAAGCAGCATTAGGTTCATCAATTCCAGATATGTGGAATCGCAAATCAGTAGAGATTGACATCCCAATCAATCCACGAGCTTCATCACATCTATTTTCCCATTTTATTTTCTTATCATCATCAGTGGGTTCTTTTTCTTTCCCTGTTGTAATTCTGAAAAGTCCCCTACTTCGTAGAACATCCTCCATACGAGATTTCCATGAGAAATAGTTGGAACTGTTAAGTAGAATATCACAAAGGGCAGCCATATTTGTAAATTAATGACTGTAAAAGCAGAAACCAATAGTCTGGATGTGAAGAGCTCGAAAAAATAGGCGGTTTCAAAAAAAACGGCACTGAAAACGGACTCTGTATGATGAAGTTATGCTTGAACAAAGAAACGGTTGAAGATGTCCCCAATAGTGACGTGGCAGCTAGAGAATGTCCAGCAAAAAAAAAGAACCCCCCTCTTCCCAAGATGAACCTTTTGACAATCACTTTACAAAAAAGTTGCTTTTAAGTGAATCACTTTTGTAAAATAAGTGATTTCACTTTTACAATGATATTACTTTTAAATAGTGCAACAATAAATAAAAAGCTTAAGTGACTCACTTGTATTTTTATTTTTTATTATTTAAGTGAGATGCACTTTTACAATAAAGTAACTTGAAAATAGAAATTGCATGCACTTTTCTTTTTAAAAGTAACTTCCTAAGACTTGAACTCAAGACCTATTAAGGAATAAAGCAACTTTGGACCAAGTGAGCTAGTTTAAAAGGTATGTAAAATATGGAAATGAGGAAGGGGGCTTTTTTTTTTCTTTTTTTTTTTTTTTTTTTTTTTTTTTTTTTTTTTACTCTTCTTGCTCGGTTTGCGTGCTTGCCCTTTTTCCTGCAAAACAAACCACAAAACGAAACAAAAAAAACTTTTCCACACTTGTGGAGTTAGATCTTGTTAGCTTGCCCGGAAAGTCTACGTTTTCTCTCTGTTTCTGATTTGCCGAGATCGCGCAAAGTGCACGGCAAAGAGCATACGCAGCCGAAAAAAACCCTTTCCCTTTCTGTTTCTGATTTGCCGAGATCGCTCAAGGTGCACGGCAAAGAGCATACGCAGACGGGAAAGCAACAATCCGAACCAAAAAAAATCTAACAGTAAAAAAAATGAAATATGAGATTTTTTCTTTGCAAAAACGAAATAAAAAAAATGCGTCACTGTAACATTATACCTTCAGATCTGATGAAAAACGCGTTTCTGGAGCAACCGGGAACCGTTTTCGATCAAACGAAAACTATTTCCCAATGGAAACGACGCTCCGGACGCAATGGAACACCTCCCACAGCCCAAAAATGCACATAAATACCAGAACTAGAACCCTTTCGAGTTTCGGCAACAGCAGTTCAAGATCTAGATCATAACCGGAAGCGGCACTTCATAAAAGCTCTGATACCATGTTCGGGTACACAGGGTACTACCAAAGGACCGAACACCAAGAGCAACCACTTCACATAAACAGATCACAGATCAACACACCGATGTTTTGACGTGGTTTAAACCCTCTTGAGGGAAACACTCCACGGCCCCGGCCAAATAGCTTCTACGGGACAATTTATTATGCAAAGAAAGAAAGTTACAAATGAGCTTCTCATAATCGATCAACTAAACAATGACCCTCCATGCTCTTTAAATAGAGATCATGGACCAATCGGGTGTTAAGCCACGGATCAAGGTTAGGTTTGATCTAAGAGAAGTTGAGCCGTCGGATCACTCTATGTCGGAAACATATCGTGACCTTCGGATTAAGTATATACAAATGCATACTAATGCATACTAAAGAAACACACTATCCCTACCGGATATATTACACAAGTTGATCTTAACTAACTCCTAAGTGTCTAAATATCCTAACAGAAAGACATTGTAGGGAACATGGACATGTTGAGGGGGGGCATGAATATCATCCATTGGTAAGTCCTAATTCAATATTATATATGAGGTATTTATATTGAGAGTTTTTGTAATTGTATATTGTATCATTTCTTTTTGTTACTTAATCGACATGTCTAATGTTCTTTTTTTGATGTTTTAATTGTAATTATAAATGAAGGGCCTCCTAGGGCAGTTATGAACATGGAGAATGTGATAATTGCAGAACAACTAGTGCCGGAGGAACAATATGCAGGTCCTGCGAATATTGATGATCAAGTTAATGATGATATGGAATTAGATGATGATCATGATGATAACATATTTGAGGATGATGGTGCAAATACATTAATCAATGATGCATTTAATGTTGGAATGGATGCGGATGATCAACATCATGAAAATCATGACGACTTTGATGATCTTCATGATTTACCTATACTTGAGAAGGCAAATGATCCCCTTTTTGAAGGCTCCCACATAACTCTTCTCTCTACTGTGTTGCTGATAATGAACTTGAAGGTTATGAATGGTTTTTCAAATACATCCATCACACAGTTGTTAAGGTATGTGATTATATTTTTCATCGATCGCATATATATGATCACAATAAATTACATATATTTATGTTTCTATAATATTTCTATTCTAGTTATAAGTTCATCAAAAAAAGTAATAAGGATGAAATTTTTGTCGTTAATTATATATTCTTGAAATATTTATATTAACCATTATTTTTTAAATTTGTTGTAACAGGTTGATAGGTGAATATTTGTTACCACCATCAAATATTTTACCTCGCACATACCGAGATTTAGCTGCCATCATGAAATATATTGGAATGGAGTATCAAGCAATTGATGCATATCCTAATGATCATATTTTATATTATAATCAGTATGAATTTGCAACAGAATGCCCTATATGTCATAGCAGTAGATACCGAACAGATCAAGTAACCAAAAAGGTGTCTTGTAAGGTTCTTCGTTATATTCCTATTATTCCACGCTTGCAACCACTATTTAGGTGCAAAAACATAGCACAATTTATGGATTATCACACATGGAATAGAAGTGGAGATGATATTGTTCGAATGCCTATAGATGGTTCTGCATTTACAGACATGGAGGAAAAATGGTCACACTTTAAAGAAGAACCTCGTAATGCTAGACTTTCTTTGGCAGCGGATGGTGTCAATCCATTTCCAGAGATGAGATCTACTTACTCGGTCTAGCCTATTTTTGTTATCAACAATAACATTCCTCAATGGATGTCAATAAAGAGGGAGCATATAATGTTGGCAATGATTCTTCCAGGTATAATTTGTACTTTAGAACAATAATTTTTTAAATATGCATGATTAGTATTTAATTTGTGATATTTGTTGCATATTTACTTATATGTATTGTATTTGTTGTTTTCTTTTAGGTAAGTACCAAGTTAAAGATATGAATGTATATATCAAGCCTCTTGTTGATGAACTACTTAAGCTATGGAATGGCGTCACTATGTATGATGTATCTATACCAATAGGGCAAAGGGGATTTCAATTCCATGCAATGCTTACCTGGACAATTCACGATGCTCTAGGGCTAACACATTTTTGTGGTATGTAATTGTAATGTACTGCACTAAGATAGTTTTTAATTTTATTTAGTGATATACTAATCAGTTATACGTATGTATGTTTTTTAAATAATAAGCATGATATTATATAAAATATATTTTGCTTACCATAATTTATCCATGTAGGTCTTCAAACAAAGGGAAAATTTGCATGTCCAGTTTGTGGTCCCAAGATGAAATCTCGTCGTTCAAAGAGTTTGTCAAAGGAAGTGTTTGATGAGTATAGGCACTTCCTCTCTAAGAATCATAGGTATCGAACTACCGAAAAACATCTTTTCAATGGGAAAGAGAGACCACATTAAAACCACAGAGAATGACACCTCACATATGGAAGTTGCAATATAATAGAAATCATCAAGGTACGAATCAATTTGTCTATCTTATATATTCATATTGATCATCTCTGATATGTTTTTAATGTTTTTTTTTTACCGATTGTATATTTCATTTTATTTATTGTAATATACGACATTTTAATCTCTACTAGTTTAGCTTATATATTGATTAATACTGATGGTCGTCATGAACATGATGAAGGTGTAAATGGGCTTCCACGAGGAATGAAAAGTTATCCCAAACAATTTAGTAGGTTGCCCTACTATGAGCACTTACTAATTGTTCATTTGTTTGATACAATGCATATCAGAAAGAATGTAGCTGAAACACTATGGCGAATATTAGATGGAAGGAGTGACAAAGAAAAAATTGTGAAAATTTGCAGTGACATTCAGGACTCCAATCATGCAATGAAAGATATCATTGAACATTTAAAGAACGATGGAGACCAAATCAATATAAGGTCACTTCCATGGTTATTGACTGGGCAACAAAGCAATGCGGTAAAAGAAGTGATAGAAAAAATGAAATTTCCCACAGGATTTTGTTCGAACATAAAGAATATCTTAACAAGGAAAGGTGATTTTGGCGGGGTAAAAACGCATGATTGGCATATCTTCATTAAGGTAATTATATATTTCTGGTATTATATATTGCTATATTACAATACTACATGTTTTTGGTTTACTTCTTTGCTATTTTTGAAAAATATATCGATGAAACGTGTTCATTGTTACAGTATGTTCTACCTGTATCTCTCCCAGACAACTTTGACAATAATGTCAAACATGTCATATATGATCTTGGAAAATACATGAGGTAATTAGAAATAATTTTTTTCACGCTAAATTTGTAATTTGTTTAATCCATTGTATAACTTATATGAATTATGACATTTTTTTTACTCAATCATGTAGATTTGTACTACAATGTTTAATTTCTGTCGTTAAATGATATCATTATTTTCTTGCATCACATATAGATGGTTGTCATCTAAAGAAATCCACAAAGAAGATATAAGGTATTGGAAGAGAGAAATTCCTCGTTTAATGTGTCAAATGCAGAGATTTCTACCTTCGACATTTTTCAATGCACAAGAACACTACCTCATACACCAAGTTGAGGAGATTGAACTGTGTGGACCTATACACGCAAGGTCCATGTGGATGGTTGAGAGGCACTTGAAATTTATGAAGGCTTTAGTTAGACAAAGAGCACGTCCAAAGGGTTCTATGGTGGAGGGATATATGGTATTTCAGGCCATGGTGTATATTGTTGAATATATTCCAGGGTTGGTGTTTATTAAGACGAAATTAGATCGATGCAATGGTGATCCAAACTTGACTAAGAAATTCGAAGGAGAGTACTTGTTGGGGAAAGGTAGATCGAGGAAGGTCAAAGGTAATTATTAAATATTGGTGTAGATTAATAATGTCAATACATTTTAATAATATCGTACTTAATTATTTCATTTTTAATATTCATTAATTATATGCATCACTAATATTATAATGTTACATCATGTTAATTATTTTTCTGAGTTGATTTTTGTAAAAAAAAATTCATGCAGTTGGCCGCGAGTGGGATGCACTACATTTGTACGTCGCAAACAATCTTGATTGGATGAAGGTATGGATTGAACGATGTAATCAATCTGGTCAAGGACTATCATGGGAAGGTGTGGCTTCATTGGTTAAAGAAGCACATCACAATGGAGATGGCAATCTAACAGAAAGGGAAATCGATTTAGCATATGGTTTAAAATATAAACAGGTAATTAGCATGATATTAATATAAATATAAGCCACAATGTTTTCAATTATGATATTCATGTTCATCTTGATTTATTTCATTTTCTTTGCATAGTACTTTAAGAACATAAAATACTTACTAGATGTTCATTATCAATTGATGATGTACTGATCATTTAATTTACATGTTTTGCAATATATTGCAGGTAAAACACCACAAGGCTATGTGGTGCAACGGTCATAAATATCACATTAAAAAGTTGGATGAAACAAGGAAAACATGTGATTCTGGGATAACTGCAGTCTTTGAGGTCACTAATGTTTCCTCTAGAAGCGACAAACATCCAGAATTGTCAGAAAATATATATTATGGGTATTTGGAAGATATCATTGACCGTGACTTTAAATCATTCAAAATAATTCTTTTCATTGTGAAATGGTACAAGCTACGACTGAATCGATCTGATCCCGATAGAACTGTTATTGAACATGCTAATGGATTTACCATGGTCAATACAAGGTCGCTTAAGTCACGAACGTCAGAGCCCTATGTTCTTCCAAGTCAATGTGAACAAGTATTTTACTCAGAAGTTCCTAGTAGACAAGGTTGGTTGTTTGTTATTAGACATGATCCAAGAGAAAGGCCGGTAAAGTATAATATTGTAGAGGAAGATGAAGAGGGTGTTGAAGAAGAAGGTGATCATGTAGAGGATCAACATGAGTTAGATGTTGATGATCATAATGTTCTGGAGGAAGATGATGAGGATTTAGTTGAAGCAGATGATGTAAGAGACAATGTTCATGATGAAGATGATATTGACGATGATCACTTTATCGAAACTTAAAGCGATGATGATGATGATATGGCCTTTAATCCTTATAATGTTGAATCTGGATCATATGATATAGATGTAGACTTGGATGGAGAAGACGATGATGAATTGCATTGAACAGATGCATTAAATATTTCTAAGTGATGTGCAGGGGGGGGGCAGATGAGCTTCCACCTTCACGTGGTTGTCCCTGTTGAGTAGAGAATATTAAGATATTCTCAAAACGAAGAGAAGCTCATTAAGGTTAATGTACATTTGTGCTTATTGGAGATGGTAACAAATATATGTCATTAGTTTGTACTTTTAGCTATTGATACAACCCTTTGAAGTCCTCATCTTCTACATACTACTCTTATAGGCTTCATGGAAAAATGGTACCATGTGACTAATGGCTCTCAATTTTTTTTGGTGTCGGTGCTGTAAATACAATTTTACCAACTTGTTGGTTGCTCCCTTATTATATTTAATAATTAGATAAAATTGTTGCAGAAATTATATCCTTTTATTACCTTTTGGAGCTTACTTTGAGCCTTCAAGTATTGTGGAGGGTAGTGGTTAGTATGGATGATGGTATCATTACCAAATAGATAGTAAGGCATACATCTCCTTGTAATATGTACAGTAGTTCAACACTGCTCCATGGAATATCTCTATGATTGTAGATAGGTCCCCTCCTTACATCAGTACCACTCCCATATAATTAACATACCCATTAGCATCAATTTCTATTTTGAAATACTTATGAAATTTAGGTAGTGGTAAGACTTGGGATTGACTAATATTTTTTTTTAGTTATTTAAAGTATGTTTATCAATTATTACCCTATTAGAAACTCTCAAATTCTCAATACTAGTTGTTATAGAGTGAACTATTGTTGCCATAGTTGAATATGATTGTGTGAACTTCCTTAAATATTGGGAAACTCCTAGAAAACTCCTAACCTATGTGGCATTAGCACAAGTTCCCCATTGAGGATGGAATTTATCTTTCTAGGATCATTATTCAACTCACCTCCACCAATTAAATTCCCTAAGTACACCAATGAATACTTAGCAAACTCATACTTCTTTATGTTAGACGTTAGATTGATGATTCCTTAAATATGTCTCTAAAACTTGCTTCATATGTAACATGTTCTCCTCCAAACTAGAGATAAATATCAAAACTTCATTCAAATAAACTATGGAAAATGAATTTGGAATGCATAGAACACATCATTCATGAGGCACATCAAATTAGTTGGTGCATTACTCAATTATATGTGGTGAATGTTATCAATTCTTGACGACGATCTTGTTTAGAGTTATGTAGCAAATGCAAGTTCTTTGAGTTTAATCCTTCTTTGGCACCAAAATGATCAAGGAAATGCATGTTGAGGTACTTGGCCTTGGGAGTCCTTGCTTCAATAATTCCCGCAACTACTTCTTCACTTCTTGTGAACTCTAATATTAGCTTGGAGTGCAATCACCATAGAGATATTAAAATGCCCCATTGTGTGCAGTGTTGAGAAACAATTTACCATCCTTGATTAGGTGGTAATGGTTGGCCTTCTCATGAATATAACATCCTACACATACATATAGAGGCTACAAAAACTAAAAATTAAAAAATATAGAGGCTACACCATAAAAAGTATATAAAATAAAAATTAAAAAATATAAAATATAAATTAAAAAATATAAAATATAAAATTAAACAAAAAAATCAAAACAAAAACTAAGCATTTCCATTCCATTTCGTGCACCCCTAATTACCATTTCCTTGGCACTCGATCAGTTCATCAAGCTGAGGTTTTTCTACAACTCGTTCAGTGGTTCGGCGTCTGCAACTCGGGGCAGATGAGGGATTTTTTACTAGTTTCCCATCTCCCTGACGGTGCCCTAACCATTTCCTTGGCACTCGATCAGTTGATCAAGATGAGGTTTTTTTGCAACTCGTTCAGTGGTTCAGCATCTGCAACTTGGGGCAAATGAGGGATTTTTTATTGGTTTCCCATCTCCCTAACGGTACCCTAACCATTTTGTGCCCTAACCATTTCAGCGTCTGCAACTTGTTCGGTGGTTCGGCATCTGCAACGTGAGGCAAATGAGGGTTTGTTTTATTGGTTTCCCATCTCCCTAACGGTGCCCTAACCACTTCCTTGGCACCTGATCATTGTTCATCAAGCTGAGGTTTTTTGGTTCTGCGTCTGCAACTCATTTTTTGGTTCAGCATCTGCAACTCATGGCTTCGGGAGCATATTCAACAAGCAATATTGTCAGCAAAATCATCCCACAGTGACATTGGTAAGTTCAAACCCTTCATCATTCTGAAAAAATCGAGGGTCCATGTTTATCTTGTTAAATTTTTAACATAGATCTGATTTGATAGTAGTAACAGACCACAACAATGCTATTCAGCTTTAGCATTGACCTTGGAAGCCCTTCCAGAACCCTCAACTTCCATTGGAATCCCTTCCTGGACCTTTGGCTACCTTTGGAAGCCCTTCCTGAACCCTCAACAACCTCAGAAGATAGAAAAACCAGTCATGTAGAAGATGATAGCCTTGAATGGAATCATGATAACCCCGTTGAAGCTAGGGCAGACCTTTGGCAGTTATGAAAAGGAGGAAAAACAATCCTGTAGCTGATCCAATACCTAAGAGAAAAATTCTGAGATGATGAAGAATTGAACAACAACTGCAAATACCCCAACAAATTTCTTGGACAGAGATGAGGAATGAATTTGTGGTGATCAATTTCAGGTTCTGGAAAACCCGTGGATCATAGACCCGAGTCAGTTTAAATTTCCAGAGCAGCAAGTTTGCACATTGATTTATTCATAAATCTATTTCAATGAATTTTCTGGTTAGTCTTTAAATCTTATTTGTTGTCTCCACCTATACGATTTGTATGTCTAAACAAAAACCACATCCAAGCATGCGGACCGAGACAAAAACCTTCAATTTTGTGTTCTTAAACACTTGTATAACATAGAATATTGTTTTACTAAGTTTCCATCAGGATTGCATGCAATATTTAATGTAAGTCTTGAAATTTGTTATGCATGCTCTGGAAATTGTAATAGTGGAATGTATGACTATCAAACTATAACAGCCTTGCAGATTCCTATCTCAATCTCTTTCAACAGTAGGTTGACACTTTTTCTCTCATGCCAAACTAGGTGTTCTCTTGTTTAAGAGTAATAATCTTCTTGTTTGTATTGAACCCTCTCCTATGCACTGGTATATAGACCAAGAACGATTGGACTCCCAATCAACTAGTCTAAAATGCTTCTATTTCAATGTTATGTATGCTTCCAAGCATGGGTGTTGGTAAAGGTCACTCTTGAGGATGGGAAGGGATATATAAGCAAGTTACATAAACAAAGATTTAGCTCTAGCACCTATTGACGAATTCATGTCCTACTTTTCTAAAAAGCCAAATCATCATGAGAAAATAGTGAAATGAGCTTCAATACCAGATTGAAAGAAACCTTGTTTATATGGGGAACCAAGAATCGGTTATTAAATTTCACAAAAACTATGGTAAAGGAGAGGTTGGTTTTGCTTATGCTTGTGAACGGCCAACATTGTAAAGAAGCTATGTTTTTAATATAGTTTAGTCAACAAAGAAGAAAGGTTTATGGGATTTGGCATTGGTAACCTCTTTTCGAGCTCTATGTTGGTTTGTCTTGTCTATACATATGCAAAGTTCAAATTCTAGTGTTGGTTTAAAGTGCTACAACTCTGCCCAGAGTGTTGCAGATAACAATACATAATAGTAGGAATTATACATTTTGATCTTGTTTATCCACCAGTTGATTAAGGTCCAAAGAAGCCACAACATCAGTTCCCATTGGAATTGATCCCATCATCGAAGCTTCACTTGAGCACCTAGCAGCTGCTTTGCATCCAAGCACTATCCAAGCAGTAAATTAATAGGCAAGTGGGGACGTATGATAAATTGTTCCTTTCCCATCTTCACTCTTTGTAAGCCAATAAATCTCTGAGGTTATAAGGTAAGATGAGCCCAATAATTACTTGATTGGATTGATAAGTATTGATTTTGAAGTTACTCATGACACAATAATAACATCAATAATATCATGACTTCAATCTTTGAATTGACATATAGAATTTCAAATGTGTTCATCTTCTCTACGGAATGAGAGGATTTGGAATATCAACAACAAGAAAACTTTGAATAGGGGATGCAGAGTTTTCTGAAGGAAATTATTCTCACATTTATAGCATCAAACAAAGACCATTCATGGAAGAAGGTCAAAGAAATCAAGACGAGGGTACTCAAATCCATGGACACTCTACTAGGTAACATTTACAACCACCAGCTTATATGATAATTGAAGAAGAAAACTAAGCATAGTCAAAGAAAGTACCAAAGAATTGTTTATGATCCTTTAGAGAATCAACTATTGTTTGTTGGTATGAAATTTTGGATTTCATCTTCTATTGTTTAATTTATACTAAAAAAATGTATCTATTTTCCATCTAGATATCATTTTCGTTGTAAGTAACTATACTTAAGATGTACATAACTCTTGGTATTCCACTAGTAGAAAATATTATATGCCTAGAATGTAGCAATGATGAAAATGATATGCATGTACTTACTTTTTTTAGGGCATGATACCTTATGCAAAACTTAAACAAGAACGATGATGAGGAGTATTAGCTTTCTTCCAGTTCCATTTTGATGCCATACCCAAATAGTTATAAGCCTCATAAGAAATCATTGACAGGTTAGTACAATTCTCCTAGTGCTAAGTCAACCCCGCGTACACTATAACAAAATTGAACACTATATGCATTGTCTATCAACAGGTACATTAACAATGAAAATTTCTATGGAACAAAGTTTTATCATTATTATGTTGTTTTAAAGAATAGTAATTCGTTTGGGCAGTATCATTTAAAAGTTTCCCACACTCCTTTAAAGTTGCCTATCCCTACTAAAGAGGTCTATCCCTACTAAAGAGTTTCAATGGCGTATTAGCTATTGGCAACTCAACCTTTAATTTTGGGATAACAGATCTAATAATAACATATTTCAATGGAGAAGGCTTAAGAGAATCATGCCTAAAATTGAGTGACATCCCTCCACAAAGACCTAACCAAGAATATAGTGGAATATTTTTTATTGTGATGATTATCAACTAAGGTGCACTTGTCTTCCAACTATCAACTAGAGGTGTGCAACCTCTAATGAACAACCAATGTCCCTTCCTTATCATATAATTTTAGATTTTAATATTTGAGATAAAGTATGATATCGCAATTGTAAAGTGGAAGATGTTGAGGAGTTAGTTGAAGCAGATGATGTAAGAGAGAATGTTCATGATGAAGATGATATTGACGATGATCACTTTATGGAAACTTACAGCGATGACAATGATGATATGGCCTTTAATCCTTATAATGTTGAATCCGGATCAGATGATACAGATGCAGACTTGGATAGAGAAGATGATGATGAATTGCATTGAACAGATGCATTGAATATTTCTAAGTGATGTGCGGGGGGGAAGATGAGCTTCCAACTTCACGTGGTTGTCCCTGTTGAGTAGAGAATATTAAGATATTCTCGAAACAAAGAGAAGCTCGTTAAGGTTAATGCACATTTGTGCTTATTGGAGATCGTAACAAATATATGTCATTGGTTTGTACTTTTAGTTATTGATACAACCCTTTGAAGTCCTCATCTTCTACATACTACTCTTATAAGCTTCATGGAACAACCAACTAAGGTGCACTTGTCTTCCAACTATCAACTAGAGGTGTGCAACCTCTAATGAACAACCAATGTCCCTTCCTTATCATATAATTTTAGATTTTAATATTTGAGATAAAGTATGATATCGCAATTGTAAAGTGGATCCCAGAGAAAGTTTGTACAAGTATCTACAGACATGTCTCTTATTAAAACCAAGTATCTAATTGATATACTTAGCAGTCCCATAGAGCCTATTTAATATAATGTTTTTCCAGTTAACACCTCAATCTACAAATTGTGAGATCAATTTGATTCCATACGAATTGTGAGATCAATTTGATTCCATACAAATTGTGAGATCAACTTTTGTTGTTTGATTGTCCGTTCACAAACTTGGCTTATACCTTCCTTCGCTAATTCCTCCATGGATTCCATAAGCTAATCAAAGGAATATTGGTCTAGCTCACATAGTCTCACATACAATGATTAATAAATTACTCATGTACCTGATATACAGTACTAAAAGTGAATTTAGTAGTGGAAACAAATAATTTACAATATACTGTCCTAAAATATCATGCGCAATAAATTATATCAGCATGCAGTAAAGAGCATTTAGACACATAATGTTTGGTCAACCATGACTCTGGAAAAACCCCACACCTTGAGGAAAACTAGTAAGAGGGAGATTTATTTATCTTCTTGAATAAAGATTACAACAAAAAGAATTTACTTCAGAAGTTATCTTCTACGAATGTTTGCTAACTATTTCTCTTATTCGGTGGAGTGTAGGTACAACCGAATAGGTATTTGTCGGATCTGTCATCCTTGAGCGAGGAAATATCAACAAGACTAGTGGAAAGTGAAACATCTAGTAGACCCAAAAGAGCAAGATCAACTAGATGTCAAAAGATTAGAAGTAAATTCAATAAACGAATGGAATTTTTTCTCACTGAAGGAGGTTCATGCTCTTATGATGATGAGACCATAGGCGACATCGATGTGCCCTTTAGGTACAAACATTTAGTCAAACAATGGGCACCGAAGCATCTTCCTCCTCTAAACATAGATTTTTGCATGAACGAGAGAATATTTGGGATTGCACCTTCGTCACTACATGGTTTGGGGTTGTTTTGCATGGATGGCATAAAGGTGGGTTACGACAGATGTACCGAATTGATGGAGTATGTTGGACCCTGCTACAATTACAGAGATTGTATGCGGTTGGTCCAATATACATGCAGTATGCGTAGATACGGATTGTCTGCAAATTATTTAGAGTTAAAAAACAATAATCAAAGTAAAGAAGTGAGTATGTACATTGATGGAAGGCCCAAAGCATCAGGTAATATTGCAGGGTTTATAAACAGCACACAACCTGGGTCTACAAATAAACAACCCAATTGCATATTCGAGGGGCATGAAGGAAACCGTGTTTTCGTCTACGCTATAAGATCAATAGAATCAGGGGAAGAGTTGTTGATCAGTTACAATCTGAATCAGATAGACACATATGCAGATACTTTGAGAGTGGTACATATAACATTTCACCAAACCTATAATCAATGAATATAGTATCTTTCATTTTTGTTTATGTTATTAATTTTGCAATATGTTTTCAAATAATTTTTTTTTAAATATGTTTTTAAATAATATTTTCCTCGTGTATTGGTTTCAGTTCAAAAATAATGTTTTCAATTACTTTGTTGTAGTCAGCTGATCGGGGAAAGTCCCCAATGGAGCCTCGGAGGCCAACAGCCCCCTACAAGTGATAGGTATATATACCACATTTTTACTTATCTGCTTCTTTCGAAAGTACATTTGTTTAATTATGATATCAACATGGTCAATATTTTGTTTGGAGGTTGAGGATCGGGGCAAGAGCCCCATGACGGGTGATAGGACAGATGCATCGACTACGCCACATCAGGTATACCCCATTGTAAAGTTTCGAAATTGAATATAAAAAATATGTTTTTAATTAATATTTTATCAATGTATTGGATGTTTCACTTCGAAATTAATATTTTCAATTCTTGTGTTGCAGTCATCCAATGGGGGAAGGCCCCCAATGGATCATAGTGTTAGCATGCCACACTCATTGGGTCATGAGCAGGTATATAGCACGTTGTGAATTTCAGAAACTGTATTTAAGCATTATGTTTTGTAATTATATTAATGATTTCAAATTGATATTAATTTTTTCTATTTTTATGTCGGATGATACTTATCTATCGACACAGGATCCAAGGCATATGGATTTGGGGAACATTGCCAATGATATTGACCTCTTGAATTCAAAGAATATCCAGGAGGCAGTTGAGAAAGGAAAAGCAAAATTAAATGATGAGGTCGTCGATCTGCTAATATCTCATCCGCAAATGGATGAGACTAAAGCAAAGATAGATCTTCTGTTGCTTAGAGTACAACATTTGGATGTAAGATGCAAACTCTTTAATTATAAGTCTATTTCAAATGCATTTTTTTTCCTATTCGTATATGAGTAACTAAACTATTATTTGTTTCTACAAGCATTTTTTTTCCCCGGTACTACTGGTGAGGGGCATGCTAGTACCACTAAGTATGAAACCCCCATCACCACTGATCATGTATCTTTGTTGTCTGGCTAGTCGGGAACGCAAGTTGAGGCAAACGAGACAGAACATTAGAGTACTACACCCTCTGGTGGTCCAAGCAAGACATATCGACCAGGATCAAGGGGCACATGCAGAAGAGTATGACAGTGATACTGCCCCCAATGCATTTCCTGGATCTTTCCGTGTCACTAGCACGGGGACAGTTGAGACTAATTTTTTGGTGGATGAAAATCTCGTCCCCTATAAGATGAGTAAGATTCTAGGTACTATTTACAAAATGTTTTAACTATTTATTATAATTTTATTGGCATGTAATTATGAATCATTCTTTTTACACTAATTAACACATACTCATTTATGCAGGAAATGATGTCTTTTACAGACATCTAAATGATTGGTCTTTAGAACTATTTGGGCCCACCATCCGCACATAGTGGAACTGACAAAGTAAAGTTTTGAGAGATGACCTTATTGCTTGCATGGTTGGGTTTTTTGGTGATGAAACCTTCAACCATAAAAAGGTCCTTGAAAAAGCTGGCCAACATTTACACATTGTAAGGGAGCAATATAGGAACAACTTAGCAAAGCATCCAAAGTATGAGCGCCCTCCGATGATTCCAACAAGGGAGTGGAGAGCCTTGCTGGATGATGGAAGGGAGATCGCTATGGGTAAAGAGGGCAAGCTAGCACCAAGCGCAAAAAGGTATGCAATACTTTGAGCAATGCAATTATATCATCATTACACTTTATTTCCCATTATTTTGCAATGTCTAACATACTTAAAATTACTTTTATAGGATACCAGATACCTCGAAGGCCACCCAGGCAAGAGTAGAGAAACATGGGAAACACAAGCTTGGGCCTGGTGGATATTCAAATCTGGTAGCACAATTCATAAGTATCAATAATTATTTTATTGTATAGAAATTATTATAGATTGCATTTAAAATTGTTTTCATGACAATATAACAACAACAATGATGATCTAATTGAAAATTACAGGCCAAAAAATTCAAAGAAGTGCCCACGGAGGAAGACCTAAGGATTGGCTACCAACGCAGGTTTTTAGGTGTTGTTGAACATCGAACAAGCAAAAGTGCTAACCAAACATAGTCTTCCATTAATCCATCCTATGCACAGGTAACTACAATAAACAAATTCTATGTAAGATTAATTCATTGTGTTCTCTATTCATTAATAAACTAGTCCATAAAATATTAAGTCTCTTTGTGTTAAGTCACCCAACGAAAGTAGACAAAATACGGAGGATGGAGGAGAACGAAATATTGAAGTTGAAGTTGAGCGACATCCAGGTAATTAATGTATTCCTATGTTAAAAAAGACCTAGTCTAGATTAAAGTCTCAAATATTAAATTGCAAATACTATAGTGTTGTAAGTGTTGATGTTTTAATGCAGAGGGTCCTCATGTACAACTTGAGGCGGTAGTAGAAGAAGAGCAAACGCATGATATTCATGTGGCCCAGTTGCCAGGTAAAAATTACCGCTCTAATGTTTTTTTCTTAATGAAGGACTTATAATGAAATAATAAAAACACATCAAGTAATTAATATTTCTTCATTTTTCCAGTAGATCCAGGCACCTTACAGCAGCCGCGTACACGTTGTGAGCACACGATGCGACAAACAAGATCACAGGGAGCTGCAGATGGCATAAGAAACAAAAAACAAGCTGTAGAAGAGGATGTCACTCTTAGAGAATATGTGGATAGAAAAAAGCATCAAAAAAAGTAGTGATTGTAATAAGCACACAATTACATTATTTTGTATGCATTGTCCTCGGATATAATTTTTGACATTATCGATTAATGTCTTCAACTATTTCTTTTCCTACGTGTGAATGAATGAATGAGTTAATGAATGAATTCTATAAACTAATTAATGATCGAATGCACATAATTCCTTTAAGACAAGAAACTCACGATGTTTGCACAAAAAATCATTTATTTCCAAGCACATGCATTGGGTATGGGGAATTGAGAGTGATGTGACGGGGGGGAGGGGCCATATGAGCTTCCACCTTCACGTGGTTGGCCCTGTTTAGTAGAGAATATCAAACTATTCTCAAAACAGATAGGAGCTCAATAAGGTAATTAAAATGCTCTTATATTCATATTTATTATATATTTTTGTCAATTATTCATATTTATAAAACCTTCATTCTTCATAATGCAGGGATAAGTTGGCCCAGTCCTCTTACCCAATTTTTTATATCTAATGCCATCCAACCTTGCATTTGTTGCAAGATGGAAGTCTATATTTAATTTAGGTTGGCATTCTTTAAATGGTTTTAATTTACCTCTCTAATTTCTATTTTTTTTTCTTTTCTTATGAACATATCCATTCATTTCTTTGAATTAAGGCTCTTAAACAATGCTGAAGTTGCAATTTACTGTTTTATTATTCATGTGAATTGTTTTGTGTGGGGATGTAATAGAATGGGCAAGGATTCACATGCATAGAGTAGAAATAATAGCATGTATACAAATTCAAATGCATAGAGTAGTGAGTCAAAGGGGGGTTGTGGATTACATCCCACTGCAATATACATGAAGTCCCAAAGGCCACAAAAGTAAAGGGAGAAGATCCTCGAAGGAGGGTACGACCTATATTAATGAAAAATAGGAAATTCCATGCCATCCCATTGTCCTAGTTGTATCCTCAAGCTGAGGATCTCTTGGCCTCTCTCTAGGGCTCTATTGAATATGTAGGCAGTGAGATTGGGCTACAGCAGTGTCTAGAAATGCAATTTACATCTATGAAAGACATTGCAATAATAGCATCTGCCTTGTTGTCCTGAATTTGAAAGCCATCTTTTGATTTTTACAGGTGTTGGCCAGTAAGACGAAGATTTATATTGTGATGGAGATGGTTGCTGGAGGTGAGCTTTTTGAAAAAATTGTGAGTAACTAACAGCTCTTGCAAAATACAGGTTGCAAATAGGGTGTAAAATTTTTGGTCTCTTGTTCACTAGTGAATAATGATAGTTAAATAGTTTTCCATGTCTTGATGATCTTCCCACAAAATTAAATATATGTGGACTGTATTATTTGGATTTGTTATTGTAATAGACTAAATATCCACTATTTAGAATGTCTCATGCTTGACTGTATCACAAAATGTTAGACTGGCCATGGGAGATTCAAGGAAGTTGAAGCAAGGAGATATTTTCAGCAACTTATTAATGCTTTAGATTATCATCGACTCATTTTAATCCTTCTTCATTTCCTTCTCTACATTGCACCTAGCCTCGTCAATGTGATTTTCTTTGGGATCAACTCTACACACGCAGGGGGTTTTTGACTAGGTAGGAAAATATTTTAGTTTCCTTTCATTTTTTCTAATGACTGTTTGCATTGTCTTCTCAAGAGGTGGAACCATGGGTATTGGCCATTTCTTGCAATCTTTTGAAAAGTGGGCATACTCATGACATGTATTGCACTTGAATGGGCGATACTCGTAATCCAACTCTTGAATATGACACTCACGATACAAATTTAGTTGAATGTCTTTGTGTGACCCCTCCAAGGTAAACTTATACCACCACATTATATATAAGCCAGCAAAAGAAAGATGGCTAACATCTGCCACCAATTTTAAGTCATTCATCAAGTGCAAGAGAAAGATTTATTTCTTATGGACCATGTTGTCGTGTGGGCAAATCTAGTTTTAGTAGTGGTTCACCAAGATCCTATGTAGCACATTCCTAATAAAATATTGGAATTGGTTACCAGAATATGATAAATTTCTATCCAGGATAGCATGCCATCTGTTAAATTTTTAGTATTAAATCACAATACTATAGGATCTTTGCTGAGAGAATAACATCTACAGTATATCAATGCATGACAATCATAATATGACAAGCATCACAAGCATCACAAGAATCAAAAGCATAGAGACAAGAGACACAGAGTTTCCGTGGGGAAAACCCTAAGGTGAAAAACCCCACAACTTCCTCAGAGATAGAGAGAGCAATGGCTCAACCAAAATACAACCAAATAATACAGAGATAGTCTCCTAGCAGATGATCCTCCTCCTCCTCACTAGTGCGCCACTTTTCAGAGAGAGAGATAGATACTTTTCCGAGTGAGTAAAATAGAGATCTCCTATCTCTATTTATACTCACCTTTTTGCCCAGTGACCTACTGGGTCCGACTTGTCTACTTGAGTACATCCACATTATATTATATATTAATTAAGGCCGACCCCATAAGGTGGTCTAATAACCCATCGGCAAGTACACACACTTGCGACACTTGTCAATCCACATGACGACACTTCCTTATAGAGGAATAACACATCTCTTATAAGGGTACAATAAATATATATATAATATACTGATGAAATACATTCCGAAGTTACACATACATCAACACCATCATCTTGAAAAATGCCATGTACAACTATGCCCTATGAAAATATGTCTCAATAATAAAACCTTTTCTAAAGACTCACCTCCTCAGAGGATGTATGTTCCATGAGTGTTTTCAAAGTACCATCCCTCTTCAACCAACTCTATTCATTTGGAATTATATCATTCTTCAATGGTCATTATCAATCACCACTTTGGTGGCCATATGTACCACACCATAAGCATTTCACATTCCTGATCTCAACGTAGAAGGGATTTTCTCTTGTAGAAACACCTATTTCTAACCTACAATTAAATCACCAAAATATTCTGATATCTTAGATAATATTGTAACATAAAAATATCATTTCTTCAATAAAAAAAGTAGCTAGCCACCAATAAAAAAAAAGAGCATAATACTATGGTAACAATGATTCAGATAACACCATTGGTACAAGAGCTCACAAATTACTCAACCATATTTCTATAGTTGCATTCCATTCCTTGAAAAATGTAAGCATCATAACCTATAAATGTTTACCCATATCTTAGCATCTTCTTCAAAATCTAGATCAACCAATCCATTTGTCTAAAATCTGTATAGCCATGCAGTATTCACTAGGGTATTAACTTTTAGTTAAATTACATTTCAACTCACATAGCACAAGACATTAGAGATAGAATTTGTTTTTATCAAATGATGCATTGAACTTGTTAACCTGAAGTTTCCCCACTAAGTAATCTTTGTCATGCAGTTAGTTTGACCTTTTCTTACTCGACATAAACCACAATTTGCTCTCAAGAGAAATCTCGCCTGGGCTCTCTAACTGCAACAGATTGCAAATTTTGTTGTTGAATGATAGACACTTCTCAAGTTTGATTCCCACATAGTTTTTCAACTTAATGGAGTCAATGAGTTTGGATTTAGGGTTTAATTCCATACAAATCTCCCACAATATTAGGTCACATTTTTTTTTTTTTAATTAAAGGTTGTCGCTTATTTGACGTCCTGTGAAATATATTTGGTTTTTAAAAACTACAGGCCGTCGGTTAACCAACGGACATGCTATAATGTGACGGCAAATGACCGTTGGTTAACCGCCATCGTGGCATAGTAAACCGACAGCCTTGTTATACCTGTGATGGAAAGTGACCATCGGATTGTTTTTAAAAAATGGCTAAGGTGTCTGTTAATCGACGCTTAGAAATTGGCTATGCATCGGAGAAGTGATGCCTTCGTTACGTTTTTACTTCTTTAAAATAAGAACGACACGTCGCACAACCAATAGTTAAAGCACCATCGATGGTACCAAAAATCCATCGATTAACCGACAGTCAAAGTGAGCATCGGATAACCTACAGAAAACCACCGACGGCTAAAAAAAAAGATAGTGACGTATATGCAACAGACACGTGTCACATATCAGATGATTTTGCCGTTGGATTTTGGGTCAAAATGTAGTTGTGTATGACCTGATATGGAGTAATATATGTAACAAGACTGACACATGACGTCAAGGTAAACTGCAGAATGGACGACACACGGTATATCTTTGAACAGTGAGCACGACACAAAGTGACTTAGGCAGTTTTCAACATAATGGGGAAAATGATATAAGCCTGCAATGTAGGAGACGTTAGTAGACCCTCCATATGGTTGGAAGAATAAACAACTGCGGGAGTAAACAACTTGGAGATCAGGTTCACCCTATAGTCAAAAACTAAACCCAACTGAGATGATAGACTCAAGTAGGTGTTGTGTTCAAGGATAGAACTAACCAAACTTCCTTTGACACTGAAGATATGATACATCTTTCTCATCCCTTATTCTTTTTAGATAAAATAAAACCTTTCTTGTTGTTTTAATGAGTCCAAGAAAGAATGAAAACTCAATAGATCCAACCATGTAAAAATTTTAATGAGCCCATGGGAGGAAGACTCAGGACCTTCTTCATTGTTTACAAAGTTCGAAGAAGAGATAGAAGATTACTCTATATTACTGATCTCTGGATTTTAATATCGAGACGAGATCTGTTCCTACTTGCTGGTGTTTTTAATTTTAAGGAGTCTAAAAAACTTAAACAATAAATCCATACACCTACTCGTGGATTTTAATATTGAGCCAAGTAGGTTAATGCTCGCCGGTGTTTTCCTGTTTATAGAGTCTTAAAAACTTAAACTAACCTCTTTACACCTATCCATGGATTTTATATTGAGCCCGGATTGGTCTGTGCTCGGCGGTGTTTTCTTGTTTATAGAGTTGAAAAACTTAAACAGTCCTCTATTTACCCTCTCATGGATTTCACATCGAGCCCGAGTAGGTGAATGCTCGCTTGGTGTTTTCATGTTTAGAGAGCCTGAAAACCCTAAAGAAAGGCTCCGAAAGGTCCTTTTTCGTAAAGTTAGTCTCCTCCCCCGAAAAAGTATAAAACAATGGAAGAAGAACTCTTCTAGCACATACAAAAGTATACCTAGAGTATACCTTTTCCATAAATTATCCACCAAGGCCTGGAAAAGGGGTAATTATATACCTAAGTGGATGAGCCTTCAATTCCTTTAATGATCTTGAAGAGGACAAGTTTGCTCGGCAATCTTGTTTAGGTTTAAATAGTCCAAACAAGAGCTTAAAATGACTTGAAAGACAACTTCTAGGATCATGACTCATAATCTACCAAAACTAGGTCTTCAACAAAAATTATTAGTGATCGTGACAAAAAATCTTAAATGAGAAGTAATTCTAACCATGAGGTAGTTAAAAAGGTATACCATCAAGAAATTTAGACTTAAAGGATTGATCCTACCAAATTTTAGTGAAAAAATGAGAACCATTGGGTGAAATTATCTTTATACCATGTGTGACTATTAATTGATCAAATAGAACAATTTGGTAGAATTTGAAACTATAGACATTTTACCAAAGTGGGTAAAGATTGAAATCAAATTCATATATGTAATTTCAAAATTAAAACTCAAATTTCATTTTGGTTTTGTAGGGCAAACAATTTGGGAGCAAACCTTGGATTTCAATCCTCCGTGGCGATCAACTCAAGCGACCAATCAACATTTTGCCTCCACCAAGTAAGTTTAAATCATTCCAACTTGCATTTCCATTATTCATTTGTCAATTTTTGAGCTAAAAATCACTTTTAAGGCTATGTTCACATTGTGAGGAGCATGTGCGCTACTCTACAGTAGGCATAGTAGGGCATACCAAGATGTGTGCGCTACTCTGCCTACACACAGTAGCACCCATGTGTGACTGTGTGGTATATACAGTAGTGCCCACCCCTGAATATGAAGAAAAAAGTGTTGAGATGCTAAAATTTGACATTTTTGTGGCAGGATGGTTCTTGTTTGGAGGGGGAGAGAACATGAGGATATGCAATGCAAGACCCGGCCACTCTCCATGCCCTTCGAAGATGTGGTTTGTTAAATTTTTACCGAACTGTGAACATGAGGGCACTCAATAGGTTGCTTCGAAGACTCGTTCAATACTGGGATGTAGATACTAAGGCATTTGTTATCCGAGGAAAAACCTTGGACCTTACTATCGACGATATCTACTTTGTTACTAGACTCTCCAAGAGGGGATATGCAGTAAATTTGAAGGGATCTTCTCGCAATGTGGGTGCAACATCGGTGCAAGAATAGTTAAATGCATATTGTGTGGCTGGAGCTGAGAAATCGGGAAGTCAAATCCTTGTTTCTACCATTGAAAGCCTCCATTTAAAGGTTATTGTGAGTATGATAAACTAGATGGCAGGGAGTGCCACACAACACCTAGATTCAAGGCATTCCATGCATATTGGTGTTAGATGCTTGCAAGGATATGTGTACGATTGGTGCACTAGTTTATTGGAAAATATGAAGCTTCAACTCATGGGTTGCAAATCCGGAAGTATGAAGAACTTTGGATACGGCAACATTCTATGTACCTTCTTCTTTGAGAGGGTACATGAGCTTAGCTTGGGGATGCCTCTACATCCAATCAACCCCCGTGAGCCTAGATTGGGTCGGTGGGGTGACATCTTTCTCCTCTAGGGTGGTGGTGAAAGCCATTTTTGTTATCATACTGATGATTTCTAGGGTTGGTGGGAGAGGCAGGTGCTGGCATTCGAGCAGTTTCCATATGCTGGATTGGACTTCTTCCATGATCCAGAGCTGGTGCTTCCTCCAGGTGGAGCCTAGGGAGCTATTGGTATGTTTTTATTTTGAGAATTATTTAATTTTTTCAAACTTTCAAGTATTTGATTTTTATGAATGAATTTTGAAGTACTAAACAAGTGTCATACGTAGATATTTGGCATGTCCATCTCGAGGGACATCCTACCACCTTCGTGAGGCCAGCTGATGTTGTTGCAACTGATGCTATGTTAGGGACCATAGAGAGGAAAGTCATTCGATTGAATCATGATGTTCCTGCATGCCGCATGGATCAGATACCTATTGATATGCAGGAATATGTAGTTGGGGTGCCCCCAGCATGGCTTAGGGTGCTGCGGAAGATAGCTAGGTTGGTCATATGTTATTGGGATGTAGTAGATGATGATGAGGCCCCTCCTTCTCCATAGGAGACAGATACTTTATGTATATTTTTTAGGCCACCGAGCCCAGTTTTGTACTTTATGACATGACTTGTGATAGGCTTGTGATCCAAAACTCATATTTTTTGATACATTATCCGATATATATACAGTATCAATTATTTACATGTGTATGTGTTTGAAATTTATGTGTGAAATGTTGTATGATACAAATTCCACTCTAAAACATAATTTGCAAATGAGTCAGCTAATGCATTTAAATTTCTTGGAATGTGTTCATATATAATAGAATTAAACTATCTTTCCAATAATCTAACTCGCAAAAACTATTGTAGCAATGCAAGATCTCTAATCTGGTAAACACCCATTAACTGAAATACAAATAGTTGTGAATCAAGCCTTACCTCCAAATGTGAAATGCCATTAATAAGGGAATCTCGGAGAAGTTCTATAACTACACTGTACTCAGCTACATTGTTCGTAGTGGGATCCAAACAAACCCCCCCCGAAGAGACAAGTTGGCCAGCTGGTGCGTAAATGACCCAAGTTGTTAAAGCCAACTGTCAGGTGTGGTGACTGGTGCCATCAACAAATCCTAAGAAATGTTCAGCCAACATCTGATACACAAAATGAAGACACACATAAGATTAACTAACAAGCATAAGCAAAAACTAGCTCTACAAAATATACAGCTATGTTACAATAAAAAGCACAACTTCCTAAGCATAGTACTTCTTCAGGTAGAGCCCATTTCTAGGCTCAGGAAGCTTATTACCCTTGTAGTCTACTAGCTCGCAAGCGCCCTTCTTCAGTACTTTAGAAATTATGTAAGGCCTGAGCCACATGGATTTGAACTTGCCAGGTCCTAGAGGTTCTTTGTCCTGATCCCAAAGTAGAACAAGATCCCCTTCAAGGAACACCCCAGGTCTGACAGACTTGTCATATTGTCCTTTGACTCATTTCTTATGGACTTTGTTTATTGTGAGCCCATCGCGGTGCTACTCATCTAGATGCTCTAAATGTAACAAATGTTCTTCCAGTGCTAAAGTATCTGGTAGTAATTGAACAACCAGTTTTAACGAAGGAATCTCGCATTCAATTGGAATGACTGCATCTATCCCATGCACAAGTTGGAAGGGAGAGAACCCGGTAGTAGTCGTTACATTCACTCGGTAAGCCCAAAGAGCTGGGTATAGCATGATGTGCCAGTTATTTCGACTGGCATTAACAGTTCTTTGCAGTATTACCTTTAAAGTTTTGTTAACTACTTTGACTTGTCCATTCGCCTGTGGATAATATGAAGACGAATGTTCTTGTCGAAAACCTAACATTGTATACAAATCGGTCATCATGCTATTCTGGAAATGACTGCTGTGATCAGTCACAATCTCTTTAGGTATGTCGAACCTTGCAATAATCTGATTAAATATGAAATAAGCGGTAGTTTCTCCATCTACGTTGACAGTAAGCATTGCCTCCACCCACTTGGTAAATTAGTCGACGGCAACGATGATATAATGATGTCCTCCAGTCGAAACTAGATTGCAAGTCATGTAATCAACCCCCCATTGTGAAAGGGCCTGCGGTAATCACAGGATGAAGAGGATTTGGATGTGCCCTCATTTTCTTGGTGAAGAACTGACACAGATGATAGCATTTCAACACTTCCACACAATCTTTAAAGATTGTGGGACAAAACTATCCGACACACAGTATCTTCTGAGCTGTTGCTAACCCAGAAAGATGACCCCCACAAGCTCCACTGTGAGCATCATTTAATACTACTTGTGCTTCTTCTAATGTCAAACAACGTCGTAAGATGGAATCTATCCCACGTCGATACAAAGTATCTGAGATGATGAGATAGTTTTTTGCATGACTTTTCAGTTTGCGTCGTTCATCTCTAGAAAAAGTGGTAGGACACCTCAAGGTCTGGAGATATACTAAGATATCCCCGTACCATGGGTCAAAGGAAGCAATAAGGAAGATATGTTCATCCGGAAATGATGATTTTTCCTTGACATGCCCTAAGTCACTCAGAAATTCTAAGATTAACTCAGCGAACACTAGTGATTTCTTCGACTTGGCCGATTGAAAGACAAAATCGAACTCTTGTAAGATTACCATCCATTTATTATACTTCCCACCGATGATTCGTCAAGTGAGAACATATTGAAAAGGATTGACTTCTGCTATCACAGTGGTTGTTCGTAAAAGTATGTAATGACGAAGCCTCTGTACCGCAAAGACCGCAGCAAGTGCTAACTTCTCAACATGCGAATATTTAACCTCAGGAGCTATCAATGTGCAAGAAATATAGTAAACGATATGCTCTTGGAGCGTGTCTTCCTCCTGAAATAGTACTATGCCAATTGTATTAAGAGACGCTGCCAGATATAAAAGAAAATCTTTTGCATAGTCTGGTGGGCTCAACAAGGGGGCTAAAAGTAGTGCCTTCTTCAAAGCCTCAAATGATGCTTGAGCAGCGTCATCTTACACGAAGTAGGTATCTTGTTTAAGTAGTCTCATAAAACCTTTTGTGATCTTAGCATAGTTTATGATAAAGCATTGCAAGAAGTTAGGCATGCCTTGCAGACTTTGGAGTTGTCACAAGGTGCGAGGAGGAGGCAGATTTACAATCGCCTCAACTTTCAACGGGTCAACCATTATACCATGACTGGATACAATAAAACCCAGTAAAAATCCTGATTCGACGCAGAATATGCACTTATTTGGATTCAAATGAATCTTATATTGTCTGCATCTTTCAAACAAAAGTCTCAAATGCGTTGGATGATCCCGTCTCTTTCGAGATTGCGCCGAGAGGTCATCCAAGTAGGGTTCAACTATGTGTTTAATATCGTGAAAAGAAAAATTCATAGCTTGCTGGAATGTAGCTCCAACATTATTTAATCCAAACGGCATCTTCCGATACGCAAAGGTTCCCCACGGGAAAATGAAAGTTGTTTTGTGTTGATCTTCGGGTTTGATTTGGATTTGATTATATCCAAAAAATCCATCCATGAAAGAAAACATCTTGTGTCCCGCACATGCATCTATGCTTTAGTCGATAAATGGTGTGGGATAGTTATCTTTTGGGCAAGCTTTATTCAAATCCCAGAAGTTGGTACAAACTCGGATGGTACCTTTCTTTTTATCAACCGGAACGGGGTTTGAAACCCATTCCGTCATGTCAATCGGGTAGATAAATCCAGCTCTAAGCAACTTTTCAACCTCCGCCTTAATGGAAGCCGCTTTTTGAGGATTCACAAGACAAATATTCTGTCTCACAGGTTTTGCATTAGGGTATGTAGTAATGACATGCTCAACAATGGCTGGATCGATACCTAGCATCTCCTCATATGACGAGGAAAATATGTCACGAAATTCTTTAAAAAGATTAGTATACAGAGGGATCTCTTCTGGAGAACAGTCCACACCAATCAAAATGTTTTCCACGACCCAGGGTTTGGTGGAAATGTTAATCGGAATTGTTCTTGATATATTAGCCATATTTCCTTCAACATAAACAGCTCTTGAAGTAGAAGGAAAACATGACAAATCAACAAATCCACCGGGTCTCATAGAGGGTTCTCCTCTCTCTATCCTATCTAGGTTTGGAAGCAAGTAAGACATGTGATGCATATGTTCCCATGGCTGGTCCAGGCCCATCATGGCTTCATCAGACGGTAAGACCGTATCTAAACAGTCGAAAGAGTGGGTAGAATTCAGTGACCATGCAGGAGCATAGTCCATATCCGACTCAGCAGAGACTGGCAGAGTCACGATATGTTCCATTGCAGCATGTTGTGCTTCCATGTAGGATATCTCTACAATGGTTAAAGGCACTAAAGGTTCTGATACATTAGGAAGGATCCACAGATCATACCTAATACCAACTGTGAAAGTTTCAGTAGAAGTACCTACATCAGAACACATAAAAAGAATAGGGGAGGGTAGGTCGAAAGTGCCTATTAACGACCCGTAAAGCCCTGCTCCCAAACTCTCGCTTACTGGGGCAGTTTGATTAACTAAAGGAATAGTAGTATCCGATGAAGTCTGGTTTTTTTTTCGAGAGAACGAAAGTTGATTGACCGTGACGATCTTACCTTTGTGAGGGAACATAACAACTCAGAAAACTGTCGATGCAATGGCTCGCATGGCATATGTCTAGCTCTTGCCTAATAACATATTGTAATCAAGCGGAGCATCCAAAACTTCAATCTTTATAGCAACTGTCTTACCAACAAGTGCAATTTCAAACGACGGTAGAACTCCATGTGGACGGAAAGTCCTGCCATCGAAAGTAAGTAATGTGTTAGAGGGGGATAGCTCGGGAGAGCCTAAATCTTTCCAGCAAGAAATGGACATCACACACGTTGACGCACCCTCATCTACGACAGCCCATCTAATGGTCATAGGACCATGGACCACTTCAATCTGTAGGGCAACGTGGTACGGCAACCGATATTTGATATCAGACATATCAAAGCTTGCAGTCATGTTGGATGATTCCATACTTCCAATCGCTACCAAAAGTGTGTTTCGCTGTAACGAACAACTTTGGAAAAATTCTAAAGTCGACATAGAACAAGGGGTCTAGGCTAGATCTTCAACCACATTGTAGTTGGAAGCAACCCAAGCGTTGGGATTGTGCGAGGCCCGTTTCAAGACACCTTCCGGGATCTTGTGTAGTGGATCCACGGGAATGTGGAGAGGAATGGAAGATTCAGGAATCTCTTTATCCTTGTTCTACACATCCGAGGTATAATTTCTTACTCGCGTTTGCAAAAGTGCATCCGCGCTAACCATATTAATGAAATTTTGATCAACTGAAGCCTGAGTGGTGCCCCCAGCTTTGGAGGTGCCAGAAGCTGAACCCTGCCCCTTAGGAAATGGATCTTTAAGTATGGCAAGTTTCTTTTCTTGAAGCAGCTTCTGGGATTCTTCAAGTAGAGGGCATTGGTGAGTGAGGTGATCCTACTTGCAAAGCTTACAAGGGAACTTAACCTTCTTCTTCTCTTTGTTACCCTCCTCGACATTCTCTTTATTCTTGGGCTTTTGTTGGTTCTCCTCTCCTTTCTTGCCCTTCTTTTTGTTGTTGGGCTGCCGAGGGCCCTTTTGATTGTTATGAACCTGGTTTATAGATTCAGAAGTAGAAGGAGAGGTTGTGACAGAGGTTACTTCTGCAGTCGATTGTTTGACGGATAAGGCATGAACCTACTTGGTCAATGCTTTGAAAGTTGCAGAATCTACTGAACCCACTATGTCATTCGCATGTGGTCCAGGTTTAGGTATGCCAAGATCAGTGTTTGATCACGATTCGTCTGGAATAATCTCATAAAGTAGCCCAGACTGTGCATAAACAAGGTCTAGCTGCTAGGTCTGTAAGATGGCTTCTTCCTCTGTAGACACTCCAAAAGTAGCTACTTCCTTAGAAATGTAAGGAAGGAGTGATTTTAGATACCACTCAAGAAAAAATTCTCGAGGTATATTGGCTTTAATGAGCCTCTTCCGTCTTCGCCACTCCTAAATGTGATCAGATAAGTGAGTGGCCCTATTCTGTCTAAATGTAGACAAAAGATATGTCCCAGCATCATACCGAACAGGAAGCTGGAAGTGGTTCAGAAAAACAGTTGCGAGATCCCGAAAGTTAAAAGACATAGCTGCAGGTAACTCAATGTACCATTTAGCCACAACGCCAGTTAAGGTTGTTTGGAAAAGTCTCAACCTAACATAATCCTCATTCAATGAGTTTGAAGAACACCATAAATGGAAAGTGGTGACATGATCACCAAGGTCTTCACCGGTTTTTCCTTCGAATTTTGGAATGTCCAAAGGTAACTTAGTAGGAACTGGTGGCCAAGCTGCATTATGGCACACCGGATCATTTGTTAACTTGGAAAGGTATGGCAAGTTCAGAGTTGCCAGAAATGGTAAACGAGGTCTGCAAGATGGCATTCGATAAGCTGGGGTCATAAAGGGGGAACCACCCATAGTTTGACCCGTAAACTGCTGGTAGGGGTTGCCCCCAACCACTTGCTGGTAGGGGTTGCCCCCAGCCACTTGCTGGTTGGGGTTTCCCCCAACCACTTGCTAGTAGGGGTTTCCCCCAGCTAGCTGTTAATAGGGGTTTCCCCTAGCCACTTGCTGGTAGGGGTTACCCCAAGCCACTTGCTGTTGTGTGAAAGTGTTGTTAAAATTCCCCCATCCAAATGAAAGTGGGTTGGTACTATGAACATTTGTCCACTGCGGCTTAGCTTCGCCATATTGTTTATTAAGGATGTTACCCCCCTCCTCCAGAAAACAAAGAAAAAGGGGTGTTTCCTACAGGTACATTACCTTGATTGATATTGTAACCTACAAAGGCATTAAAACTAGGGGTAATCGTGGTGGATGGCGCGGTCATGGTACTCATGACGGGCATAGTTGCAGAGGCGTTTGGCCCTACATTTGGTGTGGAAATCTAAGTGGTAGGTATAGGATATGGTTGTTGAGTTGCAGGAGGCGGAACAAGATTAACTGTACTACTGGGTCCAAAAGTAGGTGTAGAGGCGAATGCCGCAGTTGTTGAACTCAGCATGCCTAAGGTATCGACATTAAAGCTGAAGGACAGAGTCGAAATAGAAGTTGGTTGTGCCGAACTCGGTGTAGCAGTGGGAGGAGTATTTATAGTATTGGTGTTCATACCTATTGTGGAAGTTTGTGGAACTCCCTATTCACCTCCTGTATTAATCATAAAATGCCTAGGTGTGAACAAGTATGCACTATAATCAGGTTGTTGGAAACCAATGGGTAACAGAAGCGGATTGTTAAGATTAGTCAGAGGAGGATTAAAAGGAGTACTGAACTCACTAGAAGTGAGATCCTCAATCTCGATTGTATTAAAAGTTTGTTGATCTGGAGTCCCCGGTTGTGGTTCCTTAGGAACCTCTATTTCAGGTCTTTGTGTTGCAGGTTGTGATTCTTCAGGAACCTCTATTTCACCAGTAGTTTCCAAAGGAACACTGGAGTCTACCCTCTATCATCCGGGTGACGGAAGTGGTTCCACTCTAAGTGGGAGAAGGTTTTGCAACCTTCTAGACCTACGAAGTTGTTGGTCTTCTACGATTATATATAAAAATAAAAACTAAGCAAAAACCAAGTGGCCACTAAGACTAGGAGGCAAACAACACACCACTAACAAAAATCCTAAGTATTCATACCAGTCAAACAAGATGCCTTCCAAAGAAAAGTATGGGATGATGAGGGCCCAGAACAAATCAACGAAGGATCAAGAATAGTTACCCGGGGTCCACAATACAATGACTAAGGGTGCAAGCGTTGGAATCACCCAACTGCCCTCCCAAAGACCTGCAAAGGATTTCCTCCCACATCTGTCCTAGGTACAACCGATATACCCTCCACTGTCACCTGTGTATGATCCTATGGTCAAATATTAAGGCTACCATACATATGAAATATCCTGGGGGGACAGTTGTCATCCTGATCAAAATGCGTGGGCAAGGTAACAAAGCCCAAAATCCAGATGGACCCCCGTATGCAAATCGACCCTAGTTTATGGTCAAAAGGAACATGAGGGAGGTATCCTCAATGATTCTGATCTTCCACAACCTCGTGCTTAGCTCTGGTTTTAGTAGAGTTTCCTAGGAATATTTGATATATATGGGTTTACCTATATGACAGTTGCACTACGATTTTTGAGTAATGAAAAAAGCTTCGAGCAGTTAAAGGTGTTTTAAGCTCAAAACTCTAGCCTAGACTTGTTGGTGTCATGTATCCCTAGAAAGAAAATTGTTTCTAATTGATTTTATTAAGATTCTTTTTAAGGTTACTTTTTACTCAATGGGGCAGTGCATTGTGTGATGTGGTTGCAACAAAAAGTAAAGTGCATGAAATGAAACAACTTTCAACAACAAAAGGACTTTTTATTTTTCGTTTAATATTCTTTCCAAAGTAAAGAGTAAGAAAACCTAAACAAAGCTTTCTTTTTGTTTTCTTTTCTAATTCTTAACAAAATAAACTATGCTATTTTCCAAAGATTACAAGCCTTACTATTATGAACAACCAAACTTATTTTTCTTTTCTGTTATATATGAACAAAAAAGAACTTGAAAGTGGAAGCAAATAAGGCCTATAAGAGATGTGTAAGCAATGGCAAGATGACTCTAAAGTTCACAACTATCAAAACAATGGTTCGACAAAGACTTGTCCTACAAGTTTTTTCAAAAGAAAAATCTCTCAAACTTGGAAACAAAGTGGGAAGAAAACAAAGAGGAAAGATGCTTAGAACTGGAAATCAATCTTAAAAGAATGCTCCAAAGCACCAAACCCTAACAAGACCACTATGCCAAGCAATAAGTAGGCAAGCAAACTACAGACAACCTTACTAACACAAAGACTGAAATATGAAGCAAGCTAAAGCACTTCAAACTCACTTGATACTGGAAAAGACAGCGAAGTCAAGAAATGTTGGAACTCAAAAAGTTTTGGAAGACACCCCAAAGGCTCCAAAAGATGGATCAAACCCTAAAACAAAGGATGAGATATCTAAAGACCATACAAGTGTTGCAACAAACATCAAATGCTAAGTGCAAAGGTTTGTAGGTCGGCAACACACTATCAGGGTATGGAATGAGTAAATGTGTTCACTAAGGAACAATGCCCAATCTCCAAAAAGAGTCACAAATGAACCAAACACTTCAAAAGTAAACAAGTGACCAAAAGATGACCTAAAGGACTCAAAAAAGGGCTAATGAGACTCAAAGAAGGGTTATAGACCTCAAAGACCAGTCAAGAAGGCCAAAACAAAGTTAGAAACTCACCCAAATAGGAAGAAAACCCAACCCTAACTCAAACAGAGAGATAAAGGAATGTGCCCTACTGTGCAGTAGAAAAACTAGCGCATTTGGGGATGTGGGCATTATTGTACAGAGGTAAACTGGCGCATGGGTGCTACTGCATGTACAATAGGGTAGCGAACAAGTCTTAAAGAGTTAAAAATTAACCTTGCAGAGGTGTAAAAACACTGAGTCAAGCAAAGGGAAGCAGGTAGGGACAACCTACAGGGCTTCTCATAAGATTAAAGGGGTTAAGAGGTATTGGAAAGACAAACAAGAAGGGTTTCCTAGAGCAAAAAAAACAACCTCCCCAGCAGAGTCTCCAGTCTATTGGCGGGAAATACTACCCTATAGTGAGGAAATAGACACTATCAACTTAAGGGGGTGACAGTTAAACATACTAATTGCATTACATAAGTGTTTATAAAGGGAAATAGATCAGAGACCTTGAGGACATATCTTATGAATGAAGTTTGATCCTAGCTTTTGTCCAACCTTGCCCTCGATCTCCCATCTGATAAACCTGCAATACAAAGAACTTTCTCAGTGTATCTTGGCCAGTATAATAATGATGGAATTGAAAATTAATTCAAACATCAAGCATTAACCAACATGATCCAAACAAATACATAGTCCAATAAGCACTTGATTTGGGACGAGAAAGATGTTTCAACCTTTTATTGTCAAAAACATATGAATGATACAAAGTATACCTAACTTTGCAGCATGCTCATGCAACTTGATCCTAGGCTCCTACTCCTCTCTGACTTCAGAGTTCCTCCAGCACAGCCTCCTTCAATACAAGCTTCTAATATAGAAGAGTCTCTCTATGGCTCTCATGTCTAACCCCTCTCTTCAATCCTCCTTGTATTTATAGGACAAGGTAGGCAATTCAGGTCGAGAGGTGGTTGAAAGAGAAATTGGGGAAGTTGAGAAACCAATTGCAACTAATCCCCATTCATCAAATTAATATTTTTTTGATCATATTTTAAGATGTGCAATACTATTTCATAGTGGAGTAGCGCACAGTGTGTGACTACAGTGTTTAACAACAAGCGTTTGACACTTTTTGAATGTTGTGCGCTAGTTTACTGAAGTGGAGTAGCACCCATAAGGAGGTGTGAGCTACTATATAGCCTACAGAGTAGGGCATATGCATTGGTTTGCTTCAAGAGAGTAGTGCCCATGCCAAAATATGATGTTTTTTAAGGTTTTGTCAGCTAACAGGAAGGTGAATCAGGTCAAAGTCTCATCTGAGGTCATCATGCTCTTCAATCCAAGTTGTCCTTTTGTGTGATCAACAGCTCAAGGTGATCACGGACGAAGAAGTGTAGATTTGACCTATAACAGAAAGGATTTCACCTTATAACACAGCGTGTAGAGCCAAATGGCTTATTACTCATATAAAAAAGTATTATATAGATGAAGCCATAAGGCTCAAAACCGATTTTATTTCTAGTCAAAAAGTATAAAAATCAAACATTACTGTAGAGTTGAGAGGGTGAGAAAGAAATCGTGGAATCATCTAAAAAACAACGTCATCGCTCATACAATATAATAGAACAAGATAAACACATCAAACCTGAACTAGCTTCATTAAGAAGTAAAAAATTTATAAGATCCGAAACGATTTCTAATTTATTTTGAAACAAAGTGAGACATGCCGAAAGGCTTCATACATTATATAAAAATGTTAAAATGACTCTGAGGGAAGTCGTATGGCTTCCCTCATCCTACATGAATCATGTAATAAGTAAACAAAGGAAAAACGTTACTCATTCCATCGACAAGATTCGAGTATGGAGTATTCCACTGGTATTTTCGCCATGGCAGAAACAAGAAGCAGGTGCCTACCTGTTTCCAAAGCCAATGTTGTTGCGTCTATGTGACCACATGCAAAACAACCAAAACGGATACGGTTATGGTTATTAAACAATATTGTAATAACCAAATCGTAAGCTTAATGTCCAAAATCACTTACAAGATTTATGTTAATACAGGAATGTTCGACGAGCATCACAATTCCGATGCAAAGGCGTCTTCCTATGACTTACACTACATATACATAATAGACAAGTTAAAACTTCTAAATATATATACATAAACTTGAAAAGAAATATATCTCAAACCCTTACAAAAGGAAGCTTGGATTTTACTTGTGGAATTCGCAGTCGCCAGTGAAGGTAATGAACAAAATCTCATTCCATTTTGTGTATCCTTTGTTTCGCGTCGAATACCAGAAGTATAGATAGCAGCACTTTAAACATTTCAAACCCTACATGATTCGTAGGAATGCGTGCACAAATGATTTAGGGAATTTGTTAAAATCAATATGTATACATTATATAAACCTTACTAATATGATTTTAAAACTATCAACACAAGACCTCAGAAGGGAAGGAGAACCCTTACCATCTTTCCCATGAAGCATGCAAAACGAAGTCATCATTGAAAGAACAAATGCAAACCATGGTGGTACCCAAGGCCTTCATAACCATATTGGGTTCACATAAAAACAATAACAAGACCCAGTGAGTGAGTACTGTTGGGCCCAGGTTGAGACAAAAGTTTTGGAAACACCTTTTTGAGATAAGCAGGGAAAGTTGAGCTGAGCACAGCTCAAAAATACAATTTTGGCTAAGTATTGAGGATGCTGCGAAGTTGTGCGCGGCATCCAACTTTTGACCAGACTGCGGAGTTGCGCGTAGCATCAAAGTTTTGGTCGTGATGCGAAGACTAGTACTGCGCAGAAGCAGTGCTACAGAGTTAGGAGGCCACGTGGAGCCAGCAAAGCGGAGTGCTGGACAAGTATCAGGTGCAGGTACCGGTTGGACCAGTAGCAGCCATTTTTGGAAATATATTCCAGGACTGCCGAGCGACGGACATAAGCAAATCGTGAAGGTGGCCACGCGTGGGTTGTTAAGGAAAGCGACGTTTGGCACGCTTGGAAGTCAAAACCATTAGAGAGAAATGGTTCGACAGAAGCAACCTGTAGGCATGCGTGTGATAGGAAGGCCGATAGTGACAGGATGAGGACGTGGAGACCCACCATGATCAAGCAGATGCTACCAAGAGCTAGCAAGCCGGTTTGGGAAACCAGCGTAGTTTTGGAAACCCTTAGGGTTTTGGGTTTTAGGTCTTCAACATTGTACAGACATGACCTTCGAGCATGCTCTATTTAAGAAGACAATTTTGTATGGGATTGGGTTGCTCTATTTTTGGGGGCTAGATGCTAGTTGCTAGAGTAATCATGATATAACTTTTTGTATTGAGAAATCTCTCCGAGCTAAGAATATTGTAAAGGCTCTGCAGCTGTGCGCATAGAGACCTAGTCGAGAGAAAGGAGAGTCTGTAGCTGAGTGCACAGACTAAGAACGGCTGCCCCATCCCCTTTTGAAAGAAATATATTACCAACCATTCTTATGGACGTAGCTTTCCATCCGGGGAAGTGAACCATGTTAAATCCTGTGTTATGCGATTATGTTTTATGAATGAATGACTGTCTGTATTTCCTATAGAATGAATGTTTGAATGTTTCTTTGCATGCTATAATAGGAGAACTTTGATATGCATTTACCAATAGGAGAAGTTTGGGAATGATATGATAGGTTCCATGGGAACAGATGAATGGCGAGCATTTCAATTATATGTTAAGATCGTGAATCAATCATTTAAGTTTAATACTTTCTTAAACACAGTGAAGGAACGCAGCAAGGTTAGTTGCGTCTATCGTTTCAGTTCATGTTGTAATAATCTAAGTCCTTGAATGAATGCTAGAAAGATAACCAGTAAGTTCCTGAATGGATGGATGAGTGATATTCATCTCAGTGCCTTAACCTTTTCAAGATCTTCCAAGTAGAGGATAAGTGTGGTTGATTTGCAGTTCCAGTAGAATATTCACAGTAGTAAGAATCCCTTAGTGAGGCCCGCAGTGTTTCCATCACTGCACTATAGTCGCTCGCAGCGTAGATCTTGCTACGTACCGCATCGCTTTGACCCGCAGCGCACTCCTTCTGTCCTATGTTGCACAACTTGTTCATATAAACAACTCATCATTTACTGTGGAAACCTTATTCCGCAGTACCCCATAAGATACACCACAGGTGAGACCTCAACCTACTCACAGGTTGTTGCCGAAAGGGCCGGTGCGAAGGGGTTTTGTTGGTCAAAAGGGAGAACTGCAAAGAACCTAGGTCTAATTGGAAACCTCTGGGTCAGTTTAAGCCAACAAATGGTTCCGTTGCCGTGCTAGAATCCATGATGAGTTGCAATCACGATGTGTGAAGAAGAATATCAGTTCCCCGAAGGATCTGACAATTGGCATCCTGAAAAGAAATAAATCCAAGCTTGGTGGGATAAGACCATAAGAGATTTTAACAGACAAGAGAATAGACATCCACATCTAAGTGACACACAGTGGTAAGAGAGATATCTGTTTGATGATATTCACGAGGATTTTTGGGCATCGTTTCCAAATGAGATGCATGCATGGATCTCGCAGCTCGCAGAGAAGAAAACTTGTTTCTAGGGAGGAGTTCCTACAGAGTGGAATCCTGAGCTCACAGCACAGCTCAAAGCGTTAGACAGCCCGTTGTCGCACGCAGTTGATTATTGGGTCGATCATATGCTAGAAGGCTTTGTAACAGAATTTGTTGTAGACACACTCAAATCCTACAGCCAAGCAGAAGCAAACTTTTTCGGAGGATTCCAAGGTAAGTTTCTGAACAATCTCAGTCTATACATTAAGATGTTGTTAGCTAAGAAAGGTGTTTTAAGAATGCAGTAATGTTCTTGAAGTTTGTCATGATAAATAATACATATATTGATTATGACGAAGAGACACATACTCTTAGAAGTGGTAAGAGATATAAAATTAATAAGAATTTGGGAGGCCCTGGACTCCATATTAATACTGATATCCCGTGTAACATTGACAACCAAGCTGTACCACCATTTACTCCTGAGAACACACCGGCTGCAGAGACCGCACCAACTTTATCTCAAAACCCACCCACTATGTAGCCTGCCCCGCAAAATACTTAGCCCATCCCGCAGAAGACTCAGCCTAGTCCATCTCTCTCGATAGTCCCATTTGTGTTCAATGCACAGATCCCTTTACAGCAGCCATGCACTAACCAGAGTACCCCACAAACTAACCTGACAATGGAAAACATGGATATGAAACTGCCAATATTCAAAGGAACTGGCCTAGAAGACCCTGATCAGCATTGATTCCTTTGTGAAGCCATATGGAGTGTAAGACAAATCCAGGATGATGCCATGAAGCAAGCACAGCTCATCACCACCTTTAGAGATAGAGCTTTACACTGGTTTATGAAATACTCTCAGATACAGCCTAGAACCCTCGCAGAAATTAAAGCTGCGCTGGTGGCTGAGTTCAAGAAACCAAAGTTTGAATCTCAGTGTATAATTGAGTTAAAGGAAATAAAGCAGAGACCAACTAAAATGGTCTGGGAATTTGATCAAAAGTTTAAGACCTTGCTATACCAAGTAACTTTTGTTATACCTCCAGAACAACATAAAGAATGGTTCATTGCTACGCTGTTACTCCATATCAGATTACCATTGATGCAATAGAAGGTTCTATCCCAGGAAGAGGCCTTGGAAATCGCAATGAAGCTGGAAGCTTCGCCGATTGGTGATACTAGTTCTGGGATGTCTCAGATCTAGAACCATCTAAACACCCTAACACTTGAACTACAAATTATGAAAAATGGTAAAGAACAAAGATATGAACCTAGACAGGAGGTTTGGTGTACAAGTTGTAAAGGAGAAGGTCATGACCGCGAGCATTGCCCTCTATTCCGCGACTATCTTAACAGTGGTGCGCCTAACCCATTAAATCAGAATAAGGCACCATGGTGTGAAATTTGCAGAACCACAGGACATAGACCTGAAGACTGTTACCTCATCTAGAAATATGTGAAAACTCCTAAGAATTTATACTGCAATTTTCTGTAAATCAGTTGGACATGATGAATCCAACTGCCACGCATATGAATTAATGAATGAAAGAAAGCGAGATATAGACACAATGAGAGGCACTGGCGTATACCACGTACAGGAAGAAAATCAGCCTAAGTAGGATAACACATAATATGACCAAGGAGGATACAGAGGTCATGGTGGTGGATACCGCGGCAGAGGAAGAAATGCTGGTCCAGCGCAGGGAAGAGGCCGCAGCCAAGTCATTTATTATAATTGTGGCCAACCCGGTCATGTATCTAGAGATTGTGTTAACCCATGCACTACGTGCAATTATTGTAAATCATTTGAGCATGTTATTGAAGATTGCCCAGTATTAGAGGTGGAAATGCAGAAGAGAAGACGAACAGAGGCTCTGAATCCAAATGTGTAGTGAATCGCAGTAGAAAATAGACCAGTGGATCCGAGCATCAATGTGGTCATGCGCAGTGGCGCTAAGACAGGCTGCAACAGAGGAGCGGAAGATTCAACATCAGGGGAGGCACATATGAAGAAGGATCCCCTTGAAACAATATGGATAAGGAAAGTTCAAGGAAAAGCACCCCCTCTTAACTTACAGAAGAACAAGGAGATTTTCATTGACGCATGGGATACCTTTAGAGATCCAAAAGATAAGTCATCAAGGATCTCGCTGCACAGTGAAACACTACATGTTGAAGACATGACAGCTCCTTATGATAAAAGAAGCACTGTGACAGATGTCCGTACTTCTGTTGCACAGTTCTTGTGAAGCTGCATGAAGTTACTAAAAAGCGAGAAAGCCATAGTAGAGCTCCAGAAGCTCATCAGCCAGTATGAACCTTAGCTTGCAACAGAGACTCCAGATAGCACTGTACATCATATAAGGAAGCACAAAAAAACAGGCCGAGAGATGAGGCTCACTGCGCGGATAGGAGATTTTGAAATGGATGAAGTCATCCTTGATATGGGATCAGAAGTGAATGTCTTGACTAAGTAGACATGGCAGTAGATGGGTCAACCAAAGTTGCTCTGGTCACCTATCCAGTTAAGAATGGCTAATCAAGAGAAGGTCATACCTTTTGGCCGCTTAGCTAATGTAGTAGTTGACATCGACGGAGTACAGAGTCATGCAGACTTTGAAATGATTGAAATTGTGGATGATAGTCAACCTTTTCTAGCAATATTGGGAATTGATTGGGCTATGGATAACTTGGCTATCATAAACTTGAAGACAAAGAAGATGATCTTTGAAGGAAAGCATCGTAGGGTCATCGCACCATTAAATCCTAAAGATGGTGACAGATACAGTGAGCCGATTCAGGATGAATCCCAAGCTCAAGATTTAGACTGACTATACCAGCTGACTGCGAATAAGGAAGACTACATTAATCCTACTGCGGACGGTACGCTCAGCTGGAGATGTGACACTTCTTGTATCTCTGACTCGGATACAGGACTGGAGAATTGACAAAGCCGCATGCATGAAGTATCAGCAAGAAGATGTGCGCAGGTTATGAAATCACTGCACTGGATCGGAAAAGAGGTGAGTCCTATTCCCACATATGATGGTTCTGCTAATGTTTATAGTTTCATAAGGGAATATACTGCAACTATACCAGATGAGCATAGACTACTAGCTTTAGATATAGCATTGCACGATACACCTGCCAGATGGTGGAATGGACATAAGAAGACATTAACCACTTGGGATCAATGCAGAACTAAGATGCAGATCCAAATCACCGAAAAGGTTACTTTACCCTTCGAAAAGTATAATAGACAGACAGACCCTAGTCAGCATATTGAAGTCTGTTCAAAGGCATGGGTGGAAAGACCACCTACAGAATGGGTACATTTATTTGTACATACATTGGATGCGGGTATCCCAGAGAAATGGTACCTCAACCTGGAGCTGCGTAGTGAACTCACTGATTGGGAGCTACTCACTGCAAACTTCCAGAAGGACTTCAGTTTTGAAGATGAGAATCCATTAATCCATGAAGCATTACAGCTAATCAAAAAGCACATATTCCAGGACGACTGTCCTCATCAAAACATAAAATTGCAGAAATTTTTTGGGACAGATTGCGTTCCTGCGCACTTACAATCAGAATGGAAGGAACATGAAGAGCACTTTATCGAGTGTTACAACTTAGCTAAAGATACCAATGATACAAATGAAGACGATGAGGAGGACCCGCGCAACATAGATATACCAGAGTCAGAAGGCACGTGCGAGGTAGAAGGACATCCATTGGAAATCCTAGATATTACTCGACTAGTGAAAACACAAAAAGTGAACATTGGCATAGACAAAGAGCCGAAGTTTGCATCAATAGGAGATTATTGGGATGATCAGACTATTGCAGAGATCGCAGATACCTTACATGAGTATCAGGAACTATTTCCGACAAAATTTACAGAGATGAAAGGAATTTTGGGAGACCTAGGGGTCATGAAAATACCTTTAAAGCCAGGTGCTAAGCCTGTCAAGCAGAGGCCATACAGATTAAATCTGCGCTACAAGGAAAAATTCCGCGTAGAGCTAGATAAGATGCTAGAGGCAGGAATCATTGAAGCAGTTGAAGAATCCGAATGGATTAGCCCCATGGTTGTTCAAGACAAGAAAGCAAAAGGCGAGATCAGGATTTGTGTGGATCTCAGAAAACTGAATGATGCTTCCATGCACGACCCATTTCCTACTCCATTCATAGACGAAGTGTTTGATAACGTTGGAGGAAATGAGGCATATTCTTTCACTGATGGTTTCTCTGGCTATCATTAGATCAGGATTGATCCTGCAGATAGGCATAAGACAACATTTGCTACAGAATGGGGGTCATTCCAGTACATCGTCATGCCTTTTGGTCTGAAGAACACACCTACCATATTCTCCAGAGTCGTCGTCGCAGCATTTAAATATTTTATGCACAAGTTTTTAGAAGCATATTTTGATGATTGAACTGTGTTTGGTCTATTGAAAAATCATTGCGTGAACCTCCGCATGTTGATCGAAAAGTGTCGACAGCATCAAATATCCTTGAATTTGAAGAAGTGTATTTTCTGTGTGTCCTACAGAATTTTACTTGGGCACATTGTCTATAAGCAAGGATTGATGGTAGACCCTGCAAAGATTGTAGTCATCGCAAACTTACCAACACCAAATTCAGTCAAGATGTTACACTCTACCTTAGACCATACCAGATACTATAGGAAGTTTATAAAGGGTTATGCACAAATAACCACAGCAATGGAGAAGCTGCTGAAGAAAGATGCACCATTCATTTGGAACGCAGAATGCGAACAGGGTTTTGATACATTGAAAGAAAAGATGGCGACTGCGCCGATTCTAGTCTTTCCAGACTGGACAAAGCCATTCCATGTCCATGTTGACACATCATGTATTTCCCTGGGGATCGTGTTAGCATAGCCAGGAGAGGGAGGTATTGACCACCCTATTGCATTTTCTAGCAAAAAGCTTTCAACAGCAGAGAAGAACTATACTACTACTGAGAGTGAAGGCCTTGTGATGGTATATTCCCTACAAAAATTTAGACACTACTTGCTGGGATCGCACTTCCTTATGTTTATTAACCATTCTACGTTGAAATATTTGGTCAACAAGCCAATGTTAGGGGGACGCATATGCCAATGGCTATTGCTGTTCCAGGAATATGACTTTGAGATTATTGTCAAGCCAAGTAGACTGAACTTGGGACCTAATCATCTATCAAGGATTGAGTCAGGAGAGGAGCCAATTAATATCGAAGACAGTCTGCCTGATGTGCAGTTATTTAGTATACAGGTTGCCGATGATTATTACAAAGATATCATTGATTTCCTAACCACAGGGTTGGCACCGCAGGAACTCTCTATCCAGCAGAAAAAATAGTTAGTGGTCTGTGCCGCAGACTTCACTATAATTGCAGGTCAGTTATACAAAATTGGGCTGGATGAAATCCTGTGCAGGTGCATACTTGATCATGAGAAGCCATTTATCTAGCGGACGCATAATCAGGAATCGCGGGAGGTCACTATGCAGGAAGGGCTACTGCGCAGAAGATATTGCGCACAGGGCTATGGTGGCCTACGCTCCATAAAGATGCCAAAGAACATTGCAGGAACTGTGATGTCTATCAAAGGACAGGAAAACAATCACGCCGAGATGAGATGCCACTAAATCCACAGTTGACACTGCAACCATTTGAAAAATGGGAAATAGACTTTGTGGGTCCTATAAACCCACCAAGAAAAACAATGGGTGCAAGGTATATTATTACTGCTACTGATTACCTCACCAGATGGGCAGAAGCAAAACTAATTAAGGATTGCTGCGCAGTTCATTTTTGAAGAAATACTCACCAGATTTGGTTGTCCGAGGATTTTGATGAGTGACCAAGGTACTCACTTCTTGAACAAGACTATTGAGGCACTTACGGAAGAATTCCACATTCATCATTAGTGCAGTACTCCATATCATCCATAGGCGAATGGTACTGTAGAGGCTTTCAATAAAATATTGGAGAATGCACTCACTAAGGTATGCAATGTAAATAGAGATGATTGGGACGTACGCATCTCATCTGTGTTATGGGCATACGGGACCACATGCAAGAAATTGACAGGACAGACACCCTTTCGGTTGGTTTATGGGCAGGAGGCTATAATGCCTATGGAATATATTGTCCCTAGTTTAAGAATCGCTACATTCACAGGGATGGCAGATTGCGAAGTTCTAGAAGAAAGATTGCTACACTTACTGGGCTTGGAGGAAGATCACTTCATCGCAGGCTTCCACCAGCAAGCTCAGAAGGACCATGAGAAATCATGGCATGATCACCATATAAAGAACAAGTGTTTTCAGGTAGGTGATCTAGTCCTCCTGTATGATAGCAAATTCATGAAATTCCCTGGTAAATTTAAGATGCATTGGCTTGGCCCATATACTATGATACATGTTACTAACACTGGTGCAGTCCAGTTAGCCAATTTAGCTGGTGATACCTTGCCAACCTGGATAAATGGAAGTAGGATAAAGCTATACCATGATAGCACTACTTCGCAGAACCCTGAATAATGAACAAAGGAAGGAAGTTCTAAGTGTCAAGTACAGTTGAAATTGGACACTAGAAATATAAAGGAGTCTATACATGTATGATAAAAGGAAGAAAGTATGATAAGAAGAATAATCTATACACCGTGCAGCACTGTTGAAGCTGCACGGAAGGAAAAAAAGAAAGTGGAAGCCATGTAGTTGGAAATTTTTGGCACTGCGAAGTAGCCATGCAGGGTTGCAGATGGCTTGCCGTGCAGTTCAGTGCAGCAATCAGAGAAAAATAATCGTTGCATGGATTTTCAAAAAAATAGTTGTTAGATGACCGTTGCAGCAACCACTTCATCATTCAAAGAGAAGATAGCTATTTTGAGCATGCTAACAATGGAAAAGACCGAAGGATCCGCTCAAATTCGCTAATAGACACCACATTAAATGCCTATCTAATCGTTGAAGGGCGCGGGAGGGGGTCTGCTGCGCCTATAAATAACACCATTGGGAGACTCGCAGGCGTTACCGGGCACTTAGAATTTTCTTGTGATTAACCTCTCCGAGCTAGTAGCCATCTGTATTCTGTCTTCCTTAGCCACTATCTCATTAGTGAATGTCCGAACCGTCCTATAGAGAAGAAGAATTGACCATTGAAGAAGCACTGAGAATATTTCAACACAAAGGGATTCAGCAGTTAATGAAAACTCCAGTTAAGAAGGTCGCTGTAGAACAAGGTGAAGGATCCTGCAGATCACCAAGAATTAATCCGACAATGCAGGAAAAAGTGAAAGATAAAGGAAAAGATGTAACTACACCTCGAACCAAGGTCATAAAGATGGGCTCCTCAGTGCAAAAATCACCAGTCTTTCAGAAAGAACCCTTGAAGATGACACCCGAATATATCTCCCCGCGAGCACTGAATGCCCCTGTGTTTAAATTGTCCAAGAATGTGAGATATGACATCCCGCTGTCACCTATCTCAGAACATGTAAAGACTTCTAAGAATCTGCTAGGAAAGATAGCAAAATGTAAATGGGAGGATTATGACCTCTTGGGAATGAAGAAGGATGAGCCAGATGTTCCCAAGTACCCAGATTTTCAACCAGACCGGTATATGTGCTGGAAAAAGGATGCCAAGGGAATTCTTAACCTGGTTGCCAAGATCTGGCTAACACCTGTCGTTCAGTCAGGGCTACTAAACTTGCTCAGATTGCCACATTTTGACTGTTCCCCAGAACTTAATATCGTTGTTCTCACACTCATGGCGCGAATCCACCAAGGTTATCTGTGGCTAGACAGGAACATTGATATTAACATCGATTTGATCCACCGCATCACCGGGATAAGCAAGCACGGTAAGGATCCTAAGCAATTCTTCCAGGGGAAGAGCAAAGAAAAAGAGGCTTCTTAGGAACTCGTGTCAACCCTTCTCTTTACTATGTTAGTATATTTTTGTTGGACGCATATGCTTTGTAAGTCGTCCCGTAGTATTTGTTGACCCATAGTTTATATTATCCCATAGTATTGGATGCATATGCTTTGTAAGTCGTCCCGTAGTATTATATGTCCCATGGTTTTGACTCATAATATTGGGCATAGACTTAGTATATAAGTGTGTGTTGAGGTCATTAATGGCACAGTGAAGTTAATTGTATTGAGCTTGCTCAAAGGAGGTTGCCCCATCGAAGTGGCCTATGATCAATATAAAAGTGATTCTGAGTTCTGTTATTTCTAATATCTTGCATTAATTAATTATTGCAGGTTCATCACATCTGGTATCAGAGCACTTTCTTGGGCTCCCTGGGTGAAATTTCTGTCAATTTTTTTTTCGCAGCTTCGAATCTGGGAATAATCCCTATCCACTTAAATGTGGGAAGTACTTGGGCATAAGCCCTAAAACTCATTGTGAGGAGTACAACAGGAACCCCAAAGTAGCTGGCCCATTGAGAGGACCTGCCAGCGAAAAGGGCAGCGACCCCTACCTGATTGACTAGTTCCAACCTGTGAGGTAAACCAAGAGCTGTGATTTGTGGCAAAGCAGTTATTAGTTTTACCTGAGTCGTGGAGTGAGGGGTACTGCCCCAATACACAAGCCGTCAGACAACATTGGTGGCCGAGTGAATCCCCTGAACCGATAGGAAGCCGCACATACCTGGGGTCCATATCTATTTTTAGTTGAACTATTGTCAATCACTTCCGCTCTAGATCCAGCCGTTTCAGATCTATTCTGAAATTCGTTCCAGATCCAGTCGCTGTTTCAGATCCAACCGTTTTCGATCCCTTCTTCATCGTTGCAGATCTATCTGTTGCAGATCCCTTCTGTGCCGCTGTTGCCGATCCATTTCTGAATGAAAAAATAAAAAGTAAAAAAAAAAAATTGTTTTTCGGCCATATCTCCCTTGTTTCAACACTGTTTTCCCTGAAACTTCACTGACATCCCTGCAATCCCATTCTACATATTTCATTCCTGAAGACCCTATCCCAAATTCCACTTTCCAAGACTAGAAATCTCACATTTGTCTATTTTTAGGGTTTTCCATAACTCCTTCAATTTTCACCCAATCACCTTCAAATTTTACCACGGAGTTCCTTTCCTATTTCTGCTTCTGTGTCCCTCTCTGCCAAATTTTCTCATTCCTTCACCCTGCTTCTGAAATCCCCATTTTTTGCTTCCCTGTCCTTGAGAAAGTGTCCAAAACCTAGTCACACCCCAATTACCCCTCCGAGTTTTTTCCAAATCCAAATTTCCCTTTACTAAATAAGCTTTTGTTTGTGTTTTTCTATCCATTCCCCCCCCAAAAAAAAATAAAATAAACTCCTGGTTATGGTTGTCACCCGTGCAGGAGCGAAAACCATGGAGGAAGCACTTGCAACCATCCAAACCAAACTCCAACATCTGGATGAAAAATTTCTCAGCCTCCATCTTCATCATTCAGCGATGAACAATAACCGACAGCCAGAATCTTTTGCAGCTAGCAGGTTCTCTTCTTCCAGCAATTTTCGTGGGTCAAAGCTTGATTTTCCTCGCTTCAATGGTACTGATCTGACTAGATGGATATACCATGAAAAACAATATTTCAGCATGCATAATATTTTTGATGTCTAGAAAGTTCCACTTGCATCCTTTCATTTGGAATAGGAAGCCTTTCAATGATACCGTTGGTACATCAAAGCTCATCCCGAGCCAAACTGGACAGATTTTTGTCAACTCCTTTTGCCACGATTTGGTCCTAGTGCTTTTGACGACTTCACAGGAGCACTCACTAAACTTCACCAAGCTGACACAGTGAGACAGTATAGACAGAATTTGAGAAACTCACCAATCACACAGAAGGATTGTCTGATGACTTTTACAGAAGTTGTTTTATCAGTGGTCTTAAGGATGAAATCCGGTCAAAGGTTAAAATGTTCTGTCCCAACACAATGATGGAAGTCCTAGGTTTGGCTAAGTTGGTAGAAGACAAGCTTGCAGCCCAACAGCGCTCCAAACCCACTTTTGTTCCCTTTCGAAATATGGGTTCTCAACGACCTCCCATCTTGCCAGCTCCTCGACCAACTCCTATCAAGCATTTGTCTGAAACCGAGATGTAGGCATACCGAGTAAAAGGGCTTTGTTATAATTGTGATGAGAAATTCACTTGGGGACATAGATGTGTTCAACAAAATCTCTATCTCTTGGATGTGGATTCTCTGCCTACCTCTAAACTTGGTGAAGAAGCTCCAGATATAGTAGATGATTAGGTCGACATTCAGCACCCGCCTGTTGACACCCCATCTTAGGACAACCCACCCACGATCTCTCTCCATGTTGTAACCGGCGTCAAAACCCCACAAACAATGCAGGTCGGGGGATACTTCAAGAAGTTCCCTCTTACCGTACTCATTGATTTTGGTAGCACTAATAACTTCATTGACCCTCAGATTTCCAAACAGGCTGATTGTTTTTTCCATCCTTGCTCCAACTTTGAAGTCATGGTTGCCAATGGGGGCACCTTACCTTGGAAGGGGAAGTGTCACAATGTGCGTATCTCTATGGAAGATTATAACCTATGCTCTAACATGTTTGCCTTGTCCTTAGGTGGATGTGATGTGGTTTTGGGCATCCAATGGTTACACACACTTGGCCCCATCTTATGACATTTTGGTGAACTTTGGATGCAGTTTTCAGTCAATGGGCCACAACACAAATTAATGTGCTTACAACCAAGGTCTCTCCACATCATCAGTTCACATTGCCTGGAAAAAATCCTTAAGAAGAATTCACATGGTGTCATCGCTTAGCTCCATTCCATTCAGATGCACCCATCAACGGTTTACACTACCTCCTTGGATAGATATGCAGGTGTCCTTGCTGAACCAATGAGATTGCCGCCTTCAAGCGACCTTTCCGGTAAGAATTTAGTCGCATCTACCTCTCAACAAGAAATGATGGCTATTTTGCATGCAGTACAGAAGTGGCAGCCATACCTATTAGGGAATTATTTTTGCATCAAGACTGATCTCCAGAGTCTAGAAAATTTTCTGGACCAATGGGTCTCCTCCCCAACACACCTGAAATGGGTTATCCCTATGAGATCGCTTACAAGAAGGGTAAGGATAATATGGTGGAAGATGCTCCTTCTCACACAATTGATAACTCAGTTTCTCTTACAGCTCTTTCTTTGCTTGTTCCAAATTGGTTGCAATATGCTCAACAGGGCTATCTCTTCTATGAATTCCATGCTTCTTCATCAGCAGGGAACTCTGGGTTGTTCAAAACGTATGACCGGGAATAATGTAACTTCTTGTGGTAGGGACTGAAAATGACAATTCAATAGATGGTGGCTGACTGTGATACTTTCCAGGTCAACAAGGGTGAAACGACACTCCTTTCGGGATTGCTCAAACCCTTGCCCATCCTTACACAGCTTTGGCCAACTATTTCTATGGATTTCCTTGAAGCGCTCTGGTGGTACAATACCACGTCTCAAAGGACACCATACGAAGCAATCTATGGACAGACACTGACAGTTCTTCTTCCATACACCCTTAGTAGCTCTCCAGTTCAGGAAATTGACTCGGTTCTTCAAAACCGCGCTCAGATTCTTCTCATTTTCCAGGACAATCTTCACATGGCCAGAACTCGAATGAAACAACAAGTCGATCAGCACCATTCTGAGTGCACTTTCCATGCAGTTGATAGGATTCTTCTTCATCTATATCCTTCCAAGCAATCCTCCCTAACACTCCAAAGGCGTCAGTGGCCCGAACTGCAACCTGAGGATGATACCGGGGAACCACTCCTTCAGATTCTATAGCAATTTTCCCAACCAAAGCTTTGAGGACAAAGTTTTTTCTAAGGGAGAGGGGATGTTAGGAACCTGTGTCAACCCTTCTCTTTACTATGTTAGTATATTGTTGTTGGACGCATATGCTTTGTAAGTAATCCCATAGTATTTGTTGACCCATAGTTTATATTAGCCCATAGTATTGACCCATAGTATTGGATGCATATGCTTTGTAAGTCGTCCCATAGTATTATATGTCCCATGGTTTTGACTCATAGTATTGGGCATAGACTTAGTATATAAGTGTGTGTTGAGGTCATTAAAGGCACGGTGAAGTTAATTGTATTGAGCTTGCTCAAAAAAGGTTTCCCCCTCGAAGTGGCCTGTGATCAATATAAAAGTGATTCTGAGTTATGTTATTTCTGATATCTTGTGTATTTGCATTAATTAATTATTGCAGGTTCATGACAAGGCTATTGAAAAGATGAAGAAAACCCATCCGGTGCTGAAGGGAAAGGTCATGAAGACACGCCTTCCAATGCAAGGCCTGATGAAGAAAATGGACGATGTCCAGAAAAGCCTACTCTTGTCACGTGACACAAGAGCGGAAGGGAGGTCGGTAGGGACCTCGTAGCAAGAAACCTAACAGCTAGCAATAACGCTATCGTCGAAGACTAGAATTGTCCATGTGGACCCATTGGCTATTGCATTGTCGATGGCAGAACAAGTTGTGTTTGACACAAAGGGAGTCGAGAGGGTAGAGCGTGACTTAGACAAAATTCCCTTACCAGGATTGCACTTCATCCACACACAGATTGTTGAGGAGATGCATGACCGGACGGTGGAGTTGATGAAGTCACAAGCAGAGCTCACCCCAACAAACAGGCAAATTCAGCTGCACACAGAAATGCAGCTACGGAACGAACTTGACTATCGACAAAATTTGGAGACTACCATATCCAATGTTGTTGAGATATTGTAACTTCAAAGAATATTATATTTGTACTTTATTATTCTGGATATGTTTCATTCCTCCTTGAAGATCTTATTGTATATCCGGAGATGTTTATTCCTCCGTCGGAATGTGGTAACTTGGGTTATTAGACTTCCCTAGTGGGGGTCGGCCCTATATGTGTTATGTGGGTCAAAGGGTTATTATACCACCCTAGAGGGGTCGTCCCAGTCAGTTGTAGTGGGGTATTTAACCCATTGGTTAAATACGAGCCTACATGTTTTGTGTAAAAGAAAAGTCGGAGTAGTGTATAAATAGAGGAGGTGTATTCCTCATTTGACACACACACTCACTCACTTGAGAGTGCCGCACTTATGGAGGAGAGGTTTGCTATGGTGGAGGAGGAGATCATGTATTTGGTTTGCATCTTTGTATATTGTTGGTCATCTATATTGAGGAAGCTTTGCTGGGTTTTCTACCCCATGAGGGTTTCCCAGGATAAATCTGTGTCTCTTGTGTTTATGCTGTGCTTGTTGTTTCTTCAGTGATCCTATATATACTATTATTGTGAAATGGAATGTAATGCTACTATTTTCTATCTTAGCATATTAAATATTAACATGGTATCAGAGCTAACCTGAAGGAAGGCAAGGTATGGCACTTATGACACTTGCTTTACTTACGACAATTTGAAGGTTAGGGTTTTATATAGCAAAAACCAGTCATCGTGGAAATTTATCCATAAATACATTTTGGAGAAGGTTGAGGATTTGAAACCTTTACAGGTCGTATATAACATCTCTAGGTATCTTGTGCCCAAAGGGCACCCTCAGATTCGTTGTACTTTGTAATTTATGATCAGTACAAGTTAGGGTTTCTGCCTCTTCCAGATCTCAGTCAAAATCAGGTGACCTAGGAAAAAAGGTCATAACTTGGGCTACGATGCTCCAAATGAAATTTAGTAAAAAGTGACAGGTAGTACATGGACTATACTATCTCAGGAAACTTTTTCAGATGCCGAAGTTGAACCAGTGACACGTGGCACGCTGTACAAGTTCGCTCTCCTGTTTTATCCCATAAACAGGTCACGTTGTGACACTTGGCATAACTCTCTCTCAGAAAATCCAATTGAGATCAGACCTGTCGAGATGGAAATACAACAGTTCAAGCTACCACAAGAAAAGTTTTCAGACCCTGTGGAGCAAAAATTTTGGAGCTACGGCAGAAACAATCAAGTACATATTTCTGTCAAAACAGAATTATTTTTGGAGCACCTTCATTCATGGCTTCCGAAATTTAGGGTTTCGGAGAAAGTTAGAATTTTTGGTATTGAAATCCACAGATGAATGCTACTCAAGAAAATCAAAATTTAGAGACCGAGATCGAATTTTTTGGTTGGGTAGAAGACCGGGCTTGATCAAACCCCAGTTCGGGATTTTGATCGGAAAGATGGAAATTTAGGGCTTCAGCAAAAGTTGGAATTTTTTAAGTCTGTAACCACAGCTGGAAGCTCCTCAGAAAAATAAGAGTTTAGAGCCTTGGATCAAACCTTTTGATTGGACAGAAGGGTGGGCTTCATCAAACCTTAGTTCGGGTTCCTATCCAGAAGATCCAGAAGTTTCGAAGGCAATTTTGAAGGGTCAAATTTTGGAGATTTCAAAATTGAAGTATGCTAGTTTGATCAGCTCAGCAAGACTCATCCTTCCATCCATTCAGAAGTGTGAAAGTCAAAGATTGAATTTTTAGGGTTTTTCTAGCAAACCCTAATCAAGCTCCAGATCAAGTTTCAGGGGGAGTTGAGGCTAAGGCCTTACATAAGAAGACTACAAGAAGTCTCGATAGGTATGACTTAAGAAGGTTCAAGTATGTCTTGAAATATGATTCTTGATTAAGTTCATAATGTGTTTGTCTTCATATTATTTATTAGTACAATCTTGATCAATGTTAGAATTGTCTTATGACCCTAGTAGCAGTATGAATGATCAAAGACATTCATTGATTAGGGCTATATGATTATACTAATGCATTATGGTGTTGTGTGAGGTTGATGTTGTCTGCTAACAAAATATAGGTACATCACAAAAGACAAATCAAGTTCCATGACCATGACAACATGAAGACAAAGACACATCCATCATATTTGCTCTTCTTACGAGGTATGTATGACTTTGTTATATTATGCTTAACCTATGAGACATGCAGGTTCTAGCTCAGGATCTCTAAATCATTGAAGAGATTTTTTAGGTATGTTGAATCATATATACTAATCCAGGTATGTTTCCTATGAATCTTACCTTGTGTTAGGATCCCTTATATAAGTATACTTGGTATGATTGGTTATGCTTATCAAGGGTTTATGCATATTATGTCTCTTATCTTGATGATTTAACTAACTAGAAGAGTACTAAGATCAAACAAGAATATGCATGAGTAAAAGAAGAATATTATCTATAATCATGACTATACATTTTCAAGATTATTTAGAACTATAATGTTTTGATAACATTGAGAATATACTAATGAATGTATGTTTGTGTATGAGATCATGAGGATGACACTTGAGCATGCACAGAAGTTCAAAAATCAAGCAGGAGGCAACCACACAAACATAAAAGATAAGTATTTGAGTTGTAAATGATATTGCTTGTATGCATATTTGTATTCCTAGAATATATCATGCTGAGTGTAAACATTCATAGAGCATTGAATAGTATACTACTAATATGCATATGATTGGTAAGTTGGACAAACATTCCATTGTTTCTTTTCTAGAATGAAACCTCTTTCCTGACATGCTGAGAGCTATGCACACTCTCGATAGTATGTTCTGGTAGAGATGGAAGGCATCTAGATAGCCACTGTATGCATACAGGATATGGGAAAGTGTTGTGCCAAAGTATTGGTCAAAATAGTTGCATAACTATGTAAATGATATCTGTATGCATAATAGGTTATCATGTCAATATGATTTGATGATTATGAAGTATTACTAATCATGTACTTAATTTTGATTTGTAGGAAAGATCATGAAGAATGATGAACACCGAACAAGTGATGGATGTTCAACAAGAAGATTTACAAATCAAAAAAAATATAGAAAGGATCATTGCTAGAAGATTCTCTTAGAAAGAGGAAGAGAATCATGACAAGATGTTTGCTCCAAGTGGATAGATAAGACCATTCTCTTAATGGTGTAATTAAAGAAGAAGTGTGAATCAGGTTCTGTATGGGTACCCAGGATTGGTAGTAAATTCATGAGCTTAATGATCATCATGGGTGATGTGGATCTCAACCTTTGCTACAAGGTTGAATATGGCTTCTATACACATATGACATGGATGCAAGAAGGAACTCACCACAGAGTTCGAATGATTTTGAGGCTCATATCAGTAGACCCATTTGACGAGAGATGGCACAGATAGATATGCAGAAGATCATTCAATGCAGAGTGTGAATGAATGAGAATTGACAAAGCTTGGGCTTTACCAAAAGTAAAGCTAATCCTAACCTTTACCTTAAGGTTGTGGATGATGAACCTATCATACCATTATTATATGAGAATGATCTCTTTCTAAGGAGTGGGAAACATAAATGAACATGAAAGATCTCAGATTGAGGCATTACTTCCTAGGTCTGGAAGTATGGCAAGACTCAGAAGGAATCTTTCTCAACCAGGGAAAATATGCCGATAAATATTAAAAGGACTTGATGTGTTGGAATGGCCACTCTCATGGATTCCAACTTGAAGCTGTTAGCGAATGACTCTTCAGAGTTAGTGGATATAACTATGTACAAACAAATTATTGGGTCACTGATGTATCTAATAAATACTAGGTCAGATATATGCTTTGCTGTGAATACCTTGAGTCAGTATCTAGTGGAAACTAGATGTGTTCACCTGATAGTCGCAAAGCATGTGATGAGGTACCTAAAGGATACAATAGACTTTGATCTATGCTATTTTGGAGATCATGACTTTAGATGGCTACACATATGTTGATTGAGCAGAAAGTGTATCAGACAGGTAGAGCACATCGAGAGGATGTTATTGTCTGGGATCAACCATGATCTTGTGGTTTAGCAGGAAGTAGTCCAGTATGGCTCTTAGCACAAGCGGAATATATGGCTGCTTGCTCTTCTAGTTGTGAAGTAGTATGACTATAGGATTGTTTGACTTAGAGATAGACCCAACTGTGATACTATGTCACAAACAGAGTTGTATCAAGATGGCAGAGAATCCAGTGTTCCGTGATAAGTCAAAGCACATAGAGATCTGACATTTCAATATACAAGATTTGGTGCAGAAAGGAACTATAAAGTTCGAATTTGTAACAAGTTACCGATGTACTAACCAAACCTCTACCGATTCGATGTACTAACCAAACCTCTACCGATTCGATGTACTAACCAAACCTCTACCTCAAGTAAAGTTTTCCAATACAAACTTAATATAGTTCAGAAGGGCCCTCCTCGAAAGGGGGAGTGATGTGATAACTCATGATGAGATTGCCTGCATTGACAGTGAGGTCGATGATGAGGATACCTATATTAGTGAACCCGTCAGAGAGGTTGGTGGATGGTCCGTAGAGAGGGTCTAAGGTGAGAAGAGGGATTGCATCATCCTTGAACACATGTTCTAAAGAGAGCCATAGACATATGTCTTCGAGAATGAAGTCCTTGGTGGACATGATAGGATTGCATCATCCTCAAGAGAGCCGTAGATGTATGTCTTTGAGAATGAAGTCCTTGGTGGACATGATAGGATTACATCATCCTCAAGAGAGCCGTAGACGTATGTCTTCGAGAATGAAGTCCTTGGTGGACATGATAGGATTGCATCGTCCTTGAACATATGTTCTAAAAGGAGCCATAAACAAGATGTCTCCAAGAAAGAAGAGGATTGTATCATCTATGGACTTTAGTCCTAAAGTGATCTGCAGACAGATGTCTCCGAGAGTAAGAGGATTGTATCATCTGTGGACTTTAGTCCTAAAGTGATCCGTAGACAAGATGTCTTCAAGAACAAAATCCTGAATGAACAGGTAAAGGGATTGGATCATCCTCGGACTTTGGTCCTGTGAATTGAGCGATAGACAAGATGTCTCCGAGAACAAAATACTGAATGAACAGGTAAGGGGATTGTATCATCCTCGGACTTTAGTCCCGTGAATTGAGCCGTAGACAAGATGTCTCCGAGAACAAAAATCCTGAATGAATAGGTAAGGGGATTGGATTGTCCTCGGACTTTAGTCCTGTGAATTGAGTGGTAGACAAGATGTCTCTGAGAATAAAATCATGAATGAACAGGTAAGGGGATTGGATCGTCCTCGAACTTTGGTCCTTTGAATTAAGCCGTAGACAAGATGTCTCTGAGAATAAAATCCTGAATGAACAGGTAAGGGGATTGGATCATCCTCGAAATTTGGTCCTGTGAATTGAGTTGTAGACAAGATGTCTCCGAGAATAAAATCCTGAATGAACAGGTAAGGGGATTGGATCATCCTCGGACTTTGGTCCTATGAATTGAGCCATAGACATGAGGTCTCCAAGAATTGAATGATAGGACTGGATCGTCCCTGGACTTCGGTTCAAAAGGTACATGATAGGACTGGATCGTCCCTGGACCTCGGTTCAAAAGGTACATGATAGGACTGGATCATCCCTAGACCTCAGTTCAAAAGGTACATGATAGGACTGGATCGTCCCTGGACCTCGGTTCAAAAGGTACATGATAGGACTGGATCGTCCCTGGACCTCAATTCAAAAGGTACATGATAGGACTGGATCGTCCTCGAACTTTGGTTCAAAAGGTACATGATAGGACTAGATCGTCCCTGGACCTCGGTTCAAAAGGTACATGATAGGACTGGATCGTCCCTGGACTTCGGTTCGAAAGGTACATGATAGGACTGGATTGTCCCTGGACCTCGGTTCAAAAGGTACATGGTAGGACTGGATCATCCTTGGACCTCAATTCAAAAGGTACATGATAGGATTGCATCATCCATGGACCTATGTCCTAAAGAGAGCAGGATTGATCATCCTATAATATGATCGTGTGTGTTGCAGGGTATGCTGCTATTGTGTGGATACTTGTATTGTGTGTATACTTGTATTGTGTGGATACTTGTATTGATGATGTGTATACTTGTATTGATGATGTGTATACTTGTATTGGTGTGGATACTAATACTATTGATCTAGATGACGATGCTGCTGATCGTGTTGCTGATTACGATGATGCTAATCATGTAGATCGAGATGATCTAGATGCTATAGATCGAGATGATCCAGATACTGTAGATTGAGATGATCTAGATGTTGTAGATTGTGATGATCCAGATGCTGTAGATCGAGATGATCCAGATGCTGTAGATCGTGATGATCTAGATGCTGTAGATCGAGATGATCCATATGGTGTAGATCGAGATGATCCAGATGCTGTAGATCGAGATGATCCAGATGTTGTAGATTGTGATGAACCAGATGTTGTAGATCAAGATGATGTGACGATGCTGATGATCATGTGATGACGATGCTGATGATCATGTGATGACGATGCTGATGATCGTGTGATGACGATGCTGATGATCGTGTGATGACGATGCTAACGATCGTGAGGATTCAGATATTGATGTTGCTGTAGCTGTTTGAGTGCTGCAGAAGATAAAGACTTAGTACTGAAGATGTTGATGTTCCAGTATTGAAGATGTTCCAGTAACTGGTTGAGTTACTGATGATGTTGATAAAGCTTCCAATGATTTATAGATGTATCATGTATGATGTTGATGACTCCTTGCTCATGTAGATGCTGTTATAATATCCTTCTTGTTAAGGGGGAGTGTTGAGATATTGTAACTTCAAAGAATATTATATTTGTACTTTATTATTCTAGAGATGTTTCATTCCTCCTTGAAGATCTTATTGTATATCCGGAGATGTTTATTCCTCCGTCGGAATGTGGTAACTTGGGTTATTAGACTTCCCTAGTGGGGGTCGGCCCTGTATGTGTTATGTGGGTCAAAGGGTTATTAGACCACCCTAGAGGGGTCGGGCCAATCAGTTGTAGTGGGGTATTTAAACCATTGGTTAAATACGAGCCTACATGTTTTGTGTAAAAGAAAAGTTGGAGTAGTGTATAAATAGAGGAGGTGTATTCCTCATTTGACACACACACTCACTCACTTGAGAGTGGCGCACTTGTGGAGGAGAGGTCTGCTATGGTGGAGGAGGAGATCATGTCTTTGGTTTGCATCTTTGTATATTGCTGGTCATCTATATTGAGGAAGCTTTGCTGGGTTTTCTACCCCATGAGGGTTTCCCAGGATAAATCTGTGTCTCTTATGTTTATGTTGTGCTTGTTGTTTCTTCAGTGATCCTGTATATACTATTATTGTGAAATGGAATGTAATGCTGCTATTTTCTGTCTTAACATATTAAATCTTAACAAATGTTGCACAGGATATTGAAGGTATAGAAATCCAGGATGATCCTGCGGACACAGTTCTGAGGATCGGGGATAGGGTTAGATCTTTGAAGTCGGAGATGCAAGATAAGGAAAAATTTTATCAGGCTGATATTACCTCGTTGAAGGCACAAATGAACATGCAGGCGCCATTAACTGAGCAGTAGTTGAGAGAGCAAGGCGTCAAGACCGCCGCGCAGAATATAACGAGTAGCATGGCTCAGTGCTAAGATCTGTTGGAACAAGTTTCCAAGGCATTCAATGTCCTTGAGGAGGATCAAGGGCTGCAGCAAGTGAATACCGCGGTAAAGGAAAAATAAACTGCGTTAGACAAATTGGACGCAGAGGTCAAAGCTTTGCCACCTAGGGAGAGGCTACTGAGATACAAGGAGATATCCGACTTAAAGAAGGAAGTCCATGCACTACGAGAAAAAGAGTCTGAGATGGATAATCAGTTGCAGTAGCTCATGGAGGACGCCATGGTGGTGTCGCAACAGATAGAAGATAAGCTAAAGGAACTGTGCGAAAACCAGGAGTAGGTACAGGACCATATTGGAGAAGAGATAACTCTAGTGCTACTTAAAACAATTCAGCAAGTTGAGCAGGATACTAGACAAGTAGTGGAGCAGTTGCTCGGTGTATATAATGAGTTTGCAACCAAACCAGTCCCACCGATCACGGAGTAGAGTGAGACAACTGAAGTATCAAGTGGCTCGGGGATGAGCCACATGTAAGTGTTAGGGGCATGTTGGGCCTAGGTTGAGACAAAAGTTTTGGAAACACTTTTTTGACATAAGCAAGGAAAGTTGAGCTGAGCACAACTCATAAATACAATTTTGGTTAAGTATTGAGGATGCTGCGAATTTGCGTGCAGCATCCAACTTTTGACCAGACTACGGAGTTGCACATAGCATCGAAGTTTTAGCTATGATGCGAAGACCAGTACTGCGCAGAAGCAGTGCTACAGAGTTAGGAGGCCATGTGGAGCCAGCAAAGCGGAGTGCTGGATAAGTATCAGGTGCAGGTACCGGTTGGACTAATAGCAGCCATTTTTGCAAAGATATTCCAGGATTGTCGAGCGGTGGACATAAGAAAATCAGGAAGGTGGCCACGCGTGGGTTGTTAAGGAAAGCGACGTTTGGCATGCTTGGAAGGTGAAATCGTTAGAGAGAAACGGTTCGGCAGAAGCAGCCTGTAGGAACATGTGTGACAAGAAGGCCGATAGCGATAGGATGAGGACATGGAGACCCACCATGATCAAGCAGACGCTACCAATAGCCAGCAAGCCGGTTTTGGAAACCAGTGTAGTTTTGGAAACCCTTAGGGTTTTGGGTTTTAGGTCTTCGACATTGTACATACATGACCTTCGGGCATGATCTATTTAAGAAGACAATTTTGTATGAGATGGGGTTGCTCTATTTTTGGGGGCTAGATGCTAGTTGCTAGAGTAATCATGATATAACTTTTTGTATTAAGAAATATCTTCGAGCTGAGAATATTGTAAAGGCTCTGCAGCTGTGTGCGCAGAGACCTAGCCGAGAGAAAGGAGAGTCTGTAGTTGAGTGCCCAGACTAATAACGGTTGCCCCATCCCCTTTTGAAAGAAATATATTACCAACCGTTCTTGTGGACGTAGCTTTTCATCCGGGGAAGTGAACCATGTTAAATCCTGTGTTATGCGATTATGTTTTATGAATGAATGACTGTCTGTATTACCTGTAGAATGAATGTTTGAATGTTTCCTTGCATGCTGTAATAGGAGAAATTTGATATCCATTTACCAATAGGAGAAGTTTGGGAATGATATGATAGGTTCCACAGGAACAAACGAATGGCGAGTATTTCAATTATATGTTAAGATCATGAATCGGTCATTTAAGTTTAATACTTTCTTAAACACAGTGAAGGAACATAGCACAATTAGTCACATCTATCATTTCAATTCACGTTGTAATAATCTAAGTCCTTGAATGAATCATAGAAAGATAACCACTAAGTTCCTGAATGGATGGATGGGTGATATTCATCTCAGTGCCTTAACCTTTTCAAGATCTTCCAAGTAGAGGATATGTGTGGTTGATTTGCAGTTCCAGTAGAATATTCGCAGTAGTAAGAAGCCCTTAGTGAGGCCCGCAATGTTTCCATCACCACACCGTAGTTGCTCACAGCGTAGATCCTGCTGCGTACCGCCTCGCTTTGACCGGCAGCGCACTCCTTCTATCCTGCGCTACGTAGCTTGTTCATATAAACAACTCATCATTTATTGTGGAAACCTGATTCTGCATTACCCCATAAGATACACCTCGGGTGAGACCTCAGCCTGCTCGCAGGTTGTTGCCGAAAGGGCCAATGCGAAGGGGTTTTGTTGGTTGAAAGGGAGAACCGCAAAGAACCTATGTCTAATTGGAAACCTCTGGGTCAGTTTAAGCCAACAAGTACGAAGTTCATGAGAGCTTCATTGGTAGAACCACAATGCTCCAAAACTCTTTAACGATAAATAGAACTTCATATTCAAACTCTAAGCGATTATATTCTAAGGAGGTAAAACCCAGAGTCAAGCTTTAAAAACACAGAGTCAAGCTTTGACACATTACAAAGCTAAATAAAAATATAGAGTCAAATTGAAACGAAATAATATTGCAAACTGGAGGGAAAAGCCCTCATGAAGCATTACAAACACTCCATGAGGAGGTCGTAGTCGTAGATGCTCACCATTGCTATCATTGTCATCAAGCAGTATGTTATCATTGTATCATGATTGAAAAAGGTATATTAATGAGGGAAAGCTTTGCGCAGATCCAATCTCTATATCGTAGCGGCATAAACCCAATGCCATGAAGGAACAAATGGAGTACTGATCAACCTTGCTCGACAATACATTGGGAGATCGGTTACAATATAAATAAAGGACTTCCATGGTGCACAACAAGCTACGTGAAGGGGCAAGTTGGTTCCACCAACCTACGTAAATGCCATCACATGGCTCTACCAACCCAATCTACATTGGCACCGCGCTGTGGTCCTGCAATAACCAATGCAAATCACAATATTAAATAATGAAATCATAACATATAATTCATAGATCTTCTTTTATTACACCTTATGATATATCATAACTATAGTATAACATTTTCCAAAGTATAAGGCTCTCTATCAAGCAAATTCGACTTGATATAGTCGTGATCATGACAACTACCATAGATTTAAATCAATACTAAAATGTAAAAATCCTATGGTTGCTCACGTTGATATATATATGATTTATAAGGTGAGGTTGATAACCATATCGTGAACCTAGTGAAGGGTTACTTATGGCGTTATAATTATATTGCTATATATAATTCATGCATAGGATTAATAATCGAGGAATTCATAGTATGAAGACGATGGCAACAAATGAACACACACACACACACACACATAGGGACTCTTGGTCCATTTAATTATATTCTTGCATAAGAGGACTAGATCAAAAGACTATCTAGAGATAAACATGATAATATTATGCAACGAGAGAATAAATTATAAATACAAGTAGTTCTAGGTTAGATATTGGTCCTTGAAGTTTGAGTCGTCACACATAACCTATCTTTATTCCGCAAGAACGACTTTAAACTTTGTAATGATTTCACAACACGATTTATACTTGTGGACGCTGCAATACTGAGATGTGCATTCTCGTCATTCCACTTGTATACTAGCAACAAAGGAATAATGTCGTTATAAAATACTTAGATAAAAAAAAATATTTATTAAAATTGGGGTTGTGACATAGAAGGTAGGTTAAAAATGAGAGGTTTGGAAAATAATCTAATTGGGAATTCATAAACTATATTAAGTTTTTTGGTCTCGATAAGACTCCATTTTGTAATAATGGTTCGTGGGTGCTATAATCACTCCACACTGTAAAGTGTTCAAATATATCAGTTTGTGGGTCGATCAAGATTTGGGTCCCCATATGTCCGCTGAACCATTAAGGAATGACATGAAAGGTGGAGTCCCCACTTGCCTTGAATCTAGTTAGTGCAATTGTGTTTCACCAACACATTTAGTCGTGAGTGACCAAATACTACTTCCAAAATGTATAAATAAATCCTTCATCTCCTCATTCATGCATTTGTTCATTCAAGAGTCTAGGAGTCGAGAGAGTCTAGATTTGAGCTCTAGTAGATGCTCTTCTTTTGCACTTCCTTATTAATCTATGGAATCAAAAGATGAGTCTTCCTCGAAAAGGATTCATGAAGACATTACAAGCTTTCATAATTCAATGAAATATTCAATAAGTTTTTACAATATTTTATAATTCAGTTAAATATTCACCAATATTTTATAATTCAGTTAAATATTCGCCAATATTTTACAATATCTTATAATTTAGTGAAAGATTTGTCAAGATTTTACAAGATTTTATTTTAAAATGAAATAGTAGCCACAAAATTATATATACATATTATATATACATATTATATTATTGATAAAATAGCCTTCACATTTTCCCATATATCGAGGAGATTCACCCATTTATTATACATATAAGTTTGAAAGATGTTCTTAAAATGTTCCGTGATTAAGTTACGTTATATGATAACATCTCCTCCATATTGAAATGTAGAATGTAAAATACCTACCTACAATCATTTTTTAAATATAATGTAATTTAAAAATATCATTTTGAAACATATAAAATTTATTAAATACATTTTATGTATCCTTATCATTTTACTTAAGAAGATATTATTTATATATGATAGTATTTAAATTTTATTTATATATGTTTAATTTTAAAATTATTAATATATTTTTAAGTTTCTTTTAATTTATTATAAATAAGTTAGACAACTTATTTCCTCTTAATCCATATAATGTGATTTAAAAAATATCATTTTGAACTATATTAAATACATTTTATTTACTTACAAATAAGGTGGACAAATGGCTAAGACAACGTTATGTGGGACTTGAAATCCCCATCTATTTACAATTAATGTGATTATTGAACGAGAGTTAGTGGTCCAACCATAAATTAGTGGAAGTTTTCTATGGCCTTAACTTTAAACGAAAAAGAGACATTTTCAAGAAAACACAACTAATTACTCAAATATGATTTTTTTGATTATTTAAGAAAGTATAAATGTATTTAATATCACGTCGTCACAGAAATGGCGCGATTTTTAAAGGATGAAGCGTGAGAGAAAAGTTTATTAGTTTTGGTTAACCGCTTACACTTTCCTTCCGTGATACTTCATTAAATAGCACTTCCAAAGCTCCAGAAGGATGGAAGACCTTAGCTCCAATCGAAAAATATGACCTTCAAAAACTTTTAACTCCAATCGAAAAATATGACCTTAATTCCAACCGGAAAAAAATATTTTCTTGAAAAACACAACTAATTACCCCAATTCTGGTTATGATATCTCAAGAGAGCCAAATATGATTTTTTGAATATTTAAGAAAGTATAAATGCATTTAATATCACGTCGTCAAAGAAGAATGGTACGATTTTTAAAGTTTATTAGTTTAACATAACACGTTTCATTAGTTTTGACCAAATTACACGATTCATTTCACGTTTATTAGTTTAACATTACGCGTTTCATTAATTTTTTTGGACCAAATTACACCATCCGCAAAAGGAAAAGTGGCACTTTGCTTCGGTGATACTTCAATAAATAGCACTTCCAAAGCTCCACTACGACTGGAAGGAAATATAGTATGAATGTATTTGGTTTCACAATCTCCCGCAAACCCTAACCAGCGGAACCAGTAACTAGTGTCTCCTTTATAATTGGACGCTATACCGGAGAATAGCTTGCTTAAACATCTAAATACCTCACACTGCAACTCTCGAAAGTTTTATGTTTAAGTAGCGAAGTCAGGTGAAGCAGGCGATCAGGCGACCTAATGAAAACCGTAAAGGAAACTCAGATTCCATTTGGTTCAGGTTGGCTACAACCACTATGCTTACAAAAGCGAAAGCGGACGGTGACTGAAAGGAGACGACGGTCACTGGTTTACAAAGTTGATCATGTATGTAATCTTTTCTGTCTGCCTGCTTTATTTCTGGCTAGTATGTTTCTAACTAGAATCCATTGTCACTACTTATCTTCCTGCTGATTATTGAAGGCCTTAGTACACTGATTGGGACTGTAAAAAAATTCTAGTAACATCTAAGGTATTACACTTGCTGAAGGCCTGTCTCATACTCATTCTCTATTTGTGGATGATGTACTCCTTGCTGGAATGGCTTCTGTTGTGGAATGGCAATACTATCATTCCACCATTAATGCATTCTGTGATGCTTAAGGTATGTTAGTTAACCATAAAAAGTCCAATATTTATCATTTTGGTATTCGGGGACAAAATTTGGGTATTTTTAAGAGAATGGTGCCATATCAATTCTGCAATTTGGAGGCCAGTTTTAGGTATCTGGGTTATTTTCTTAAACCCTGCACATATAGAAGGAATGACTGGATGTGGCTGGTTGAGAAGATGGAAAAAAAGATAAACCACTCGACTTACAGACTCTTGTGTGTTGGGGGAAGACTTACATTGATAAAATCTGTTCTTACAGGTATTCCTGTGTATTGGTTCTCAATGATGCAAATACCTTGCTCTATTATTAATTGCATCCGAAAGTTATTTTTCAGGTTTCTTTGGTCTCGGGGTAGGACTAAATGTAGTTTGGTTACGGTTGGTTGGGAACAAATTGCTCGTCCTAAATGTGGGGGTGGGTGGGGCATTAGGAGCCTGTCACTGTTCAATTGTGCCTGAATGTGGGGGTGGGTGGGGCATTAGGAATCTGTCATTGTTCAATTGTGCTTTAAGAATGAAAAGGTTTTGGCGTGGGATTTTTGGCCCTACATTGTGTACAGAAGTGCTTAAGGATAAATATATCAAGATGGATATTTTTAAGTGGATTCAGAGCCCTTTCAAAAAACAAAGGGGACTTTCACCAATTTGGGCTGGGTTTTTAAAATTTTACAATTTGATGGCGAGTGATGTGTCCTGGAAGGTTGGAAATGGTACTAATATTCTAGTAGGGATTGACCCAATATTGGGTATGGAGGATGAGTACACTCTTTCTAAAGAAACTATCAAAACTTTGCATAGGTTTGATTATGCAACACTTAGCAAGATCAAAAGAGTTAATTATAGATCCCTTAAAACTTATTGGTTAACTGCTATGGAGCTGGTATTAGAAGGCTATGAGGCTATTGAATGGCATCACTAAACTGAAAAACTCAATTCTATTGGTTGTAGACTGACTGTTGAAAATCACTATATTATCTAGACAAAAAATAGGGCTACTGAAATGGTTACTACAAGGCTTATCAGACAATTGTTACACATAAAGGTATGTATCCTGCAAACCGGTGGTATAAGGTTATTTGGAAATGGAAGATATCCGTGAAGGTTCAATGTTTCATGTAGCATGCCTTAATGGGTAGCTTGAAGACTTGGGAAAATCTGGCTTTGAAGGGGTGGATTGGCCCTGGTATTTGTTATCTCTATAGGAACAATTATGAATTGTCACAGCATATTTTGGTGGAGTTCGATTTTACTAGAACTCTGTGGCATCTGATTATTTCACACCTACAGTTGGAGCTGAATTGGGAGCTAGGTTTATTTGTGGAAAATGTTTGTAAATGGCAGCATGAATGCAGAAGCATTCCATACCTTCCTGCACTGATATCCTGGATGATTTGGTGGGTTAGAAATAGGGCTTTATTTGAGGATGAGCGGCCCAACATACATACCACTTTCCACAAGTCTATGGCTATAATAAAGGATTTCAATCTTACACCAAGTTTGAGAAATATAAGAGTTATCGGCTCTTTTTCCTTTGATTGTCATAAACCGGTTGGGTTTTTTGATGGATCATCCATTGATGGTTCTTGTGTTTACTAAAGCGGGATTACTTGGGCTTTGGTGTATTATTACGGTGGTAGCTATTATGGGATTACTGGATCTGTCTGTATTTGGTGACTCCAGGGTGACTATAAAGTGGGCACTTCAGGAATACCAACTTAATGTCATATCTTTGCAACAATGGCGTAACAGAATTCTGGAAAAGATCAAACTGTTTAAAGACATCACTTTTGAGCATGTCTACCATCAACATAACACTATTGTTTATGCACTTTCGAAGGAAGCACATGGTGAAGCTGAAGGTGTTGTCATTTGGGAAGAATTCTTGGAAAATTATAGTTGTGACATGGGGAAGGTCAACTCGTTTGAATACTATTAACTGGGCAGTATCATGACTGAAAAATATGGGGAATGTTTTGTTTTTGATATGCTAGTAGTTGTGCAGTTTTTCTTTTGAAGTATTTTGTAAATTTGTACTTAAACTCTGGATATAGTTTTGCACATAAGTGTGCTTGCAGATTTATGAATTCTCTACTATTTGATTCGTTTTCATTAGTGAATATTAGTAGTATGACTTTTTCCACTAAAAAAAACTAGAATCCTAACCCAAGTCTATTGGCCTTGTAAATCATGTTTGTCCATATGTATCCTTCTTAATATAGTCTTTGATTTCATTCATCTCAAGGGTTATTTTTCATTTTTTTTAGTTTTTAGTTGCAGTTTTCCTAGTAGAGATTTGTTTTGGCACCATATATGGTAAGAGTTTTGTAATATTATGTCTCACTAGTATGCTTCTAACTAGAATCGTGAACCCAAGTCTTCACTTCCTCGGATGGATTCTCATAACCTGTTTCCTTCTTTGTAGAGTTTTCCCAAACAAATTTCCATCTTCAAGAGTGGATCCCTCATTGTTCCCAGAAGTCCCTCTATGTAAACAACTCTAGCTTCCCCCACATTATGTGGAACCCTATACTAAGATAAACTAGGATTTACTTATTGTCTATGGCTTCTCCCATTGCATGGCATTCTTTTTCTCTATCAACAAAGGGCAACCACCCAGTGCAACCCTCCAATAAGAAACAAGAGCTAGAAGAAAGGTCACCCATGAGGGAAAGGACCCACAACAACCACCCAAGAAGGAAAAATTACCAATACAGAGTAAGGAATGTGTGGAAAACTTCAAATTTCCTCTAACTAGATGGAGAGATAGTAGTGTTTTTTCACTTAGCTTATGGGGTGCCACCTTCATGGAATGATTATAGTCTTTTTCCCTGGCTATGAGCCTCTCAAATTGATCTTGTAACAATTAAAGAAAATTGTCTTTTAGTTGGGAGCATATTGTTGGGATGGAGTGAATAGTGAATCTCACTCGAGAGAAGAGTTCAAATCCTAATGAGTTCATTTCCCATTGTGAAAAGGTCTAAAAGGTAAGCCACCCATCACATATAAGTTTAGGCTTCATGATTCACAAGGTATTCCATTAATATGACTTAGAAGATGTTGGATATAATGTTGGGTTTATAGTGGTAGTTTCTAATTTGAATCTTGAATTGCATTTTAGAATGAGAGGAGATCTGTGGTAGAATTTTTCAATTCGACAGTTTAGAACCTTTTAAGCAGGTTCATCTTCAGGAGAAAGCAAATCTCATTAGGATTGCATATTAATCTTTATGACTTGTCCATTCCTCTTGGTTACAAAAAATAATCCGTTGTAATTGTGCGATAATTTTTTCTTTCAAATGCAGGCGATCAAAGGGAAGAAGGCATCAGATAATGAACATGCTTCGGAGGACAACTCGTGCAGTAATGCGATGCACGGCGCCAGGGATGCACCCCTTGCATTATTTGCGGCCGAAACGTTAAATAAAATTATTTTACCACTCGGAATCTCAGACTCCACGCAGTTGGACTCACTTGACAGTTTCGACTTCGAGTTTCATGAAAAGTCCGTGGACAGCATGTCCTTGGAGGCTTTTAGCGAAATGTTAAAAACATGTCGCTGGGGGATTTGATGCTTTAAACTCTGTTTAAATCTGTCTTTTCTCTTTTCTGAGATCTAAATTTTGATATGATATTATTTTATTAAAGACCATATGGGATGATCTATATGTCATTTTTAATGAATATAAAAATGGCTTATGATCTTAAATGAATTTGAAATTTGAAAGGATGAATGATTTCGATGACTTATGTTATATTAAATAAATTTGGAAATAGTCATGGCCATTTTCCATTGCAATGCACTTTGGATTTCCAATGGTTTTGGAAATTATTTATATTATTTTAAAAATTTGTAAAGTAATTTTAGTTTTGTGGGAGTTTTATTGATTGTAGTAAAAATAGTTTTAGATTTAGTTATATTGAAGTTCTTTTATTTTTATTTTTATTTGTTATTGCATATGTCTACCTTTGGGCTTTGTAGCTCGAGGCCGGACGCTGGCTGATGCATGACATTGCCACTTGTGGGTATAGTCAGTCTGTCCGGGGCTTTTGTTAATGCTGTGAAACCCATCTGCCATTTTATTTGGGTGCAATTGTTTTCCCTACTTGTATATGAAGTGCAGAGTGAATGTTGATGCAGACCGAAACACCAGTGGGAGCCAAAAGAAGCAACGGGCTTTTATTAAGAAGAGAATCAATTTCTATGACGTGTTTAATAGATCCAATACTCCTTGAATAATAATCATACAAAGAGGTTGTCTATCACAACCTCCTCTAAAATGTTCAAGGATTGTATTAAATGCCATTATTTGTTTTTTCCGTAAACTTTCAAAGGAATAAACATTTGCACATTCTGTAGTAATGATTGCATTGTTTTTTATCTTTTGAGATATTAAGTTAATATCACAATAATTATAATATTTGTTCCATGTACTTTAGGAAAGGATGAGCATCATTGTCTTCTCGAATTCAGATATTTACTGATGTAGATTACGTGGATTGAAATCCTTCACAGACCTATCAAAAATTTCAATTTGAAAGAAATGATTATTGTCAATATGATTGTCGAAAGTTTCAATTTATTTGTCTTTTTATGTAATTTCTACTTCTATCTTTCCATGTAGTGTTTTAAGGTGTTTTTGAGGTCCCGGCCTTGGGCAGTTTCCTTGTTTACTTTTGACTTTGGATTCTGGCCACCTTCTTTAAAAAAAGGGAACTGTGCCCACTATTGCGAGAGTAAGACGAAACCAACCCAAGCCAGTCCAAATATATTTTAAAAAAAATTACATTGTTGAGAATCTGCGATATCTATCAACACAAATAGTTTCTTGTGAACTTTTGATTAATTATATAGGCAATTCAACAATACCAGCAATCTTTTGGCATTAGCTTGCTTTTTCGATTTGTTTCAAACTCGGCTAAGTCTCCTGGCAAACTCTTTGCGGTTTAGCTGATTCACTTTATTTGGACAGACCTTTTAAGTGATTCTAATAATTTGACGGATACTTTTGATTGAATATAGGAATATATGCCAGTATGTCGTGCGTATTGTGGCTTAATTATTCAATTTTTTACTTTTGAATTGTTTAAAATTGAACTTTATTACTCCACTAAGCTCTAAATAATGACATCAGTTTTTTTTTTTTGTTTTTTTGTTTTAGAATTCTTGCTTGTGAAGCTGCTAGCACACAGTATACCTAGTTGAAAAGAACTGCTGCTAGCTGGTAGTTCTTTGTTAATTAAAAGTTTAATTCAACTATTAATTTTCAGTGCTTACCGGCTTTCCATATACCAGCTTTTTCTTCATGCTCGATTGACAACAATCATTTCATTCAAATTGAAATTTGACAGTTGTAATCCCAATGGTTGTAATCACATTCTGTAGTAATAATAATATTTGTTGCATGTCTTTAAGAAAGGATGAGCATCATTGTCTTGTCGAATTGAGATATTTACTAATGTAGATTACTTGGCTTGAAATCCTTCACAGACCTATCAAAAATTTCCTTTGCAAATCTAACTTGAAGAGGGTCATCCGAGTTCAATGTGTCTATATTGGGAGCATATTTTAGCCAAAGAAATCCATGCACACGTAGAGCATGTTGCCATTCATAGTGACACCAATAATAAGTAGCCTTATGAAATTTAGAGAAAATCACTTATCGAAACATTGTTTGTCTCAAATGCATATAAATTGCTACAATATGAGGATTTTCAATTACATTTTGATGTCTCCATTTCCTTGCTTTCATTAGATCTATAGGGAATGTAATGGGCATTAATTTATGCAAATATGGACTCATTGTGAAGAATATTGTTGGAGAGCATATTTTTTGAATCAAGTCACATAGCTCTACAAGACACTTGGTCCAATATGAGCCCATAAGTCTTTGAACGTTCTATCAACAAGTTGAGAATTTGGAAGATTTTATAAGTGTTCTCGTAACTCATGAGTAACTCATCAACTGTTGTAGTTAGTTCAGCCATATTTTTCTTTACAAAACTTCTATCGAGGAAACTTGAGCACGATCTCTTATAATGGTATTAAGTAAAAAGTATCTAAAGTGAGGCTGTCTCCCAAATCTATTGTCATGATATCTAAGAAGATGTTATGCATACTCATGAAGATGCACATTTCTCATCTGCAATTGCAACCAATCAACTTCACCCATAGGGAACAATGTTGGAAATGCCCTATCAAATAACCCAGGGTGTTATACTCATTTATTGGAGATGAAATCACTAGGGGCCAATTCATTCCATCCATAGATTCATCATCTCAAGGGACTTCGCCTCCATCAAGATTATTCACCCAAGATCGAATAAGTTCAATTTCCCTATGTGCATTTGGAGACCTTGAAGAAAATGATGTTATGTCAACACCTTCTAAGATATCATCATCACCTGGGATCCCTTCCAACATGGCAAAGTCCATGTCATTTTCCATATCTAATAATATAACAAAATTTATCATTTGTGAAATATCTGTTGCATTTTCTCACAACTCCTCTATGGCTCAAAAAACAACTTCAACATCATGATAATATGGATCATTTTGAATCTTGCACACTAATGCATCCATTAATTTTTTATTTCTAACAATGAAATCATAGGTGATTCTTGTTGACCTTTTTTTTAACTAACAATCATTAAATCAAAATCTTTAATATAGTGGGGTATTGTTTTGGTAACATGTTTAACCTACTTAGGAAAAATGATGGTGTGTCCTCGATATTTGTATTTCCCACCTATTCAATACATAACGTGCAAGGACCAAAGGTTGCAAACCCGAATTCATATGGTTTTGAGATGAAAATCTATGATGGATATGCTCACTTTTACATCTCGTACACATTGGCCCTGTATTAGTAGTCACAACTTTAATCCCAAGATAAGACTCCTCATATACATGACACATTTGAATATGACCTAATTTATCAATTCTTTCATGGAATATTTTATGTACCCTAACTTCATCTTCACACGTAACCACGGGTATATTTTATTTTGATGTATGCAATTCACCATCATCACTCCTTGATTATTTAAGTGATTGGTATTATTAATAGAAATAGGTATTATGTGTGTCATTTCCTCCCTCACACCTTCCAATTGTGTTTGCCGATGTGCTCTTACATGATCTCACTTTTTACTTCTATGAGTAGTGTTTTGTTCTTCATTCATTCCTTGCAACTGCATTCCTTTTTCTTTCAGAATCCTTTGTTTGGTGTTCTTACCTTTGGTCCTCATTCATTCTTTGTTGTTGTATCCTTTTTCTTTGATGATCTTTTCTTCGTTTTTCTTCCCTTTGTTCCTCAGTTGGTTTTTCTTCCCTTTGTTCCTCAGTTGGTTTTTCTTCCCTTTCTTCCTCAGTCAATCGTTGTCATCGTAATCTTTGAAGCTCATTTTTTTGTCCCTTGTTCTATTCCATTTCTTCCTCAATGAGTTGCTGCATTTGATTTAATGCTTTTCTTCTAACTTGTTGTCGTTGCTATATTCTTGCATTTTCACCATTTTCTAAGGGGAACATCAATATTTTTTAATAAATTTCTCCCTATAAAACTCATCTCATATATAAGGATGTATTTGACATGTCTCATCTCCTCTTGTAATGTAATCAAATGTGACCCTTGTAGATTAGTCATGTCTCGTACTCATATATTAAGTGCATAGTGTATTGTTGATGCAGATATGTTGAACTCTGAAACACCAAAACACCAGTGGGAGCCAAAAGAAGCAAGGGTATTTTATTAAGAAGAGAATCAATTTACATGGCCTATTTAATATATCCAATTAGATAAGACTTTCCAGTACCAGCAGTTACTTGAATAATCATACACATAGGTTGTCTATCACCACCTCCTCTATAATGTTCAAGGATTGTATTAAATGTCATTCTTTGTTTTTCCTCTAAAATTTTAAAGCAATAAGAATTTGCATGTTCTGTAGTAATGATAGCATTGTCTTTTTTGGGGGGATATGAAGTTAATAGGACAATTCAATGTGTCTTCATCCACAAACTTAGAATTCCAATTTTCCAAAACATCACAGTCCCTCAATCTAATCATGTCACACTCATTGACATTTATAAACTTATTCTTATACACCCGTGAAATTATCTCCCACTCATGCTCTCTAGAGTCTTTCTGCAAATTTCAGAAAAGATTACCTTCGTCTTCAGTATCATTTTAATGTGGATCCTTAGGGGGTATTCTATTATGATCAACATGCCATGGGTTGTATTGGAAATTTTCCTAATTTTGTATGATATCATTAGCTGTCTCACCTATGTCTTTGTGAAAGTCTTGAAATGGCTTGTACAATACCAATTCAGACCAACAAAACTCCAAAAACCGTTCATTTTTATTTTGTGGCAACCACTCTCATGATGATGACGTTTGTCATACGACCATGATATTCTAGTTTAAATCAATGGAAGGTGCTCCATATTCAAAGGTCTCTTAGTATATGCATCAATATGAAAATGATCATTCTCATTGTACTTTATGTCAACTTGCACCACTTCGAAAACCTTCATCCCAACATTTAAAACCATGAATCAATGACCAAACTCACAAAGTGGAAGTTCTAATAGCATGTGACATGTCTCTTGTGCTCCTATGTCCCTGTCTACAATTCTCTCAGTCAACAAATAACTATATGCATGCCCTTCTTGTTCATTTGGATTTTGAATAGAAGATATGCATAAACATATCATGGAAATTCTCTCACCCTTTTTCATCTTTGGCTTCATATTTTGCTATGTAGTTAATGACCACATGCTTAGAAAGAACATGTTTCCAATCTATATTTGCTTGCCACATCGTCAATGTTTATCGATTATGTGTATTTAATATATCATCATTTATTTGAGGTTCATATCTTTTTTCTCCATTCTCATCAATATAAAGTTTTGATGTCTGACATAACTCCCAACTTTCCTTATATCGACACACTAACTTTCCACTATTTCTTTAAAGGCATGATTTCTCATTACATGTTATGTGTCATTCGACACAATTGAGAAGCTCTTCATAATCATTGATTGGATTAGATGCAAATAATTGTTGCATGTCCTTTAATCAAGGATGATCGTCATTGTCTTGTCGAATTGAGATATTAGTTCATGTTGATTACGTGGATTGAAAGCTTGCAGAGACCTATTGAAAAATTCATTTGCAAATATAACTTGAAGAGGTTTATCCCAATTTAATGTGTCCATATTGGGAGCATATTTTAGCCAAAGAAATCCATGCACATGTGGAGGTCCATGATGTTTCCATTCATAACGACACCAATAATGAGTATCCTTATGAATTTTTGAGAAAATCTCTTTTCGAAACATTGTTTGTCTCAAATGCATATAACTTGCTACAATATGAGGATTGTCAATTACATTTTGATGTCTCCATTTCCTTGCTTGGGCTTTATCTATGGGGCATGTACCAAGCATCAATTTATGTTAATCTGGCCATTTCATATCAGCTGCACTCAGTGCAAAGAATAATGTTGGAGAGCCTATTTATTGAATAAAGTGAGATAGCTCTGCACGACACTTGTTCCAATATGAACACATACCTATTAGAACATTCATAAACCTCATTATTCTATTAGTAAGTTAAGAATTTGGAATATTTTGTAAGTGTTCTCCTATCTCATCAACTATTGTAGGTGGATCAACCATATTTTTCTTTACAAAAAATGTTGAGGAATCTTGAGCACAATGTCTCATAATGTTATTAAGTAAAAAGTATCTAAAGTGGGGGTGCCTCCCAAATATTTTGTCATGATATCTGAGAAGATGTTTTTCATACTCATGAAGATGCACATTTCTCATCCGTGGTTGTAACCAATCAGCTTCGGTAACATACCCCTTTACTGAAACATTTAATGTTGGAAGAAAACAGTATCTTAACTTTTATTGTGAAGTTTTGTATTTGGACAAGTGGCCAAGGATGACTGTAATTGCACAATATTATTATTTAATAAAATAAAATAGGGGACACTCACCCAAAGAGACTGTTGAAAGAGTGTTTACTTACCCACTAGGTGGAATAGAATCTGGGGTAGAAGGAAAGTGGCAGCATCATGAACTCAATAAATAGCTGTTGTTATGGGACAACTCCCTTGAATTGTGGTCATAGTGCCCTGAAAGATGGGGTTGGATATTGAGGCTCATTTATTTAGAAAATTGACCACTAAAGACATAGGCATCTTTATAAAGCCATCGACTTGAGTAGAAGCTCACACTTTTTCAGATGAGAAAATTTACCTTATGGTTCTACCGTATGCACACAAGAGATTCAATTAGGGGAAGCTATGTTCTGAGTTGCTTTGTAAGTCTGTTCCACATCTGCTAGATATAGAGTTATTCCTGCTTTGGGCATAGGTCTTGAGGTGTATTGCATGTCTCCATTGATTGCTACAAGTACAACCTGAGTGCCTTGCTTCTACACAGAGACTTCTACCTAGTGGTTCAATAAACAGGCTCGGGGGTCCTAAAGGAGCAAGTGATATTGGCTACTTCTTTTGGAGAAGGTTGGGAGGAATAGGCCTCTTTGGGTGTTTGTCCACCCTATCTATAGTTTCAGGTTCTACTTTTCATTTCAGTTCCTAAGTAGTTTTAATTTTATTTCTGTAATTGTTGATTTAGGATTTATTAGTCAAATACTGATAGGGACCATTCTGCAAAAGTAAATATTTGATTTCTCAACTAATTATGATTATGTAAATTATTGAGAAAATTATATGAAATGATAGAATTGATTTCTTCCCTGTATTTTTCCACGTACTATTCTTGTACCGTACTCTAGTGCAAGGGAGGGTGTTTAAAAATAGATAAGAATGATGTTATGCAATAGACAAAATGATTGAATAAATATCATAGACAAGAACTCTGCCATACTCCTGTAATTTTTCTAATCTGTCTTCATTTTGTAATTAAATTTCCTATGTTGTTGAGTAATAGAAATCTTATAAAGATATCTATTTTATACAAAAATTATAATATTTTTATAATAGAAGCAACATCTTCTATTTTGCACAAAAACCTAGGGTTTACTTTAGGTTAAATTATTTTTCCTTCAGCAAAGTAATTACTGCACTTTCCCTTATCATTTTCTTCCCATTCTGTTAATGTAACTTATCTATATAATGACATCAATCTTCATAAGTGTGAAATAGTTGTCGAAAAAGTAGTAAAAAAACATAGACATGTTACAGAGCTACTAAACATTTCTCTCATCATTATTACCATGCCAAACAAACACAGACAACATCTATTTTGGACGAATGTCCTAAAAATCTCAAACCCTCATATTTCTCTTTAAACGAATTTGACTTTTCTTATCATTTCAAAAATAGAATTTACAAGATAGAACTCAAATTTATCCTTATAATCTATACCTACAGATTTATTTTCGAAACTCTTAAGAGAACCAAAATAATCTTAGGATTGAGATGGACTCACTAACTCATTTGTTGCAGGATTCCAAACAAGATACATTGTACGTGATCAACATTAAACAACACAGTCACGATTTCATTTTCCTACACAAAGTCAAAACTTAAACAAAGGAACACAATCAACAAAACATTAGGCATACGAGACTAAGTCTCAACAGTTAGGTTATATTTACAAAACCCTCGAAATTATCCTCTAAACAAAACTGAGTATGAAACTACAGTTCGAGGAACCAAGCCATTCGGCTCTTAAACCTTGAAACTTTATTCAACATCATAGTCATGCACAGAACTAAGGGCTCAAGGCCATAAAATAGTTGAAAAACCCCTTATATCAAAACAAAGTTAGTTAAACGATCTTGAGCCTCCACATTTAGTTCAACTTCTTAAAACCCATTGAGGTAATTCTTTAGCAAAAACAAGGTTTAGGGTTTGAAAATCCAACACGAGGCATTAGCCTTTGGTTCACGGCCATTATCTACACAAAGTATTTTAGAAACAAAACATTTAAATAAAATAACATAGGTCCTAGAGCATAGCTCTCTGATACGATGCACACAACAGTATTAAGTTATGAGAACCCTTTTTCATTCCATCAAAATGACCGAGGATCAAACCCCTGTTACATTTTCAACTAATAAATACACAGAGAAGGGTTGTAGAGCTAACATCAAAGTAGGTCGAGGATCCCATCCTCCCTACATGTGTCTTTTGGCTCATTAAACATTACAACTACGATAATACCTTCAGCCATGCATCAAAACCATAGTTCGGCTAACACCCAAACAACGCCCAACTTTTTCCAAGAAGTAACCTACAGGAAACCACCGAGGCTTACCAGTTGTGTAAGCTATATCTCGTGATAGATTAAATCATAGCACCCTAAAGACAAGTTTAACTTCCATCAAAACCATTGAATGGTTAAACATGATGCAGTACGAAGCTTCAAAAACAATTTATAGACAACAGTAACATTTTGGAACTAATACATTACCTTCTTAAGAGCAAATGTGGTTAAAAAAGAAGCACTCGTGCAACCGGTGTGAACCCCGAGCCAGTAAAACTACCAAAACAAGTGTAGAAAACCTCACTCATGGCTTGGCTCTTTATACTATAAAGTAATGATTGTAATCCTTCCAGTAGATCACGGTTCGAAACTCAGAAGGTGTACTCAAAAACTAAAGAAACGAAACCCTAAAGACCCGCAGGCCTATCGGCCTCTCTACCACAACACTGAATGCAAATGGTTATGCCATCGAAGTGGTAAGCTCGAGAGTATTTAGGGTTGGCACCAAGTTCAAGGAGACCACATGAAGTGCTGCCACGGAGGTGCCAACAGACCATCCACCCACCTGCACTTTAATTCTCTTAGCTACCACGTACATTTCCTGCCATCGCATATCAACAAGGTTATGGTCCAATTTTTGTAAACGGTTACCAGTATGCCATAGTATGGTGAGGGTCAGTGCAAGCTAATGAGGGTCACTTTTGGCGCATTAAATGAAATAGAAAACTAAAAAAATCAGGCATCCCTCAACTTAATTGGATTTTTTGAGATACTTACACAAAATATCTTGCATTGAGTAAAAAAGATGAAATGTAGGAAATTCAATCATGTTTCCGAATATATAACTTTTATGTATTGAAAATTTGCATAGCTATGTAAAGTTTCATTTTTCCTAACAGAAACTTTTTATTTTTCAGGCAAATGATAAGGTATATGTTTTTGTGGGTGCAGCCTTTGAGGGCCTAAATGCTGGAATCAAGCTACAAAAATAAACATGCATGTAGAGAACATATAGCACTTGTGCGCCATTATTTTTCAGAAATTAAATTTATAATTTTATAATTTTTTTATAATTGTCTAAGAGATCAAACCTCAAAAATAGTACATCTTTTGTGGATGCAGCCTTTGAAGGTCTTAATGCAAAAATCTTGAAATGGGTTTTTCATAGAACGTGGAGGTTAGTGTCCTCTTATGCACCATACAATTGTTTTTCGAAATGATCAAGAATTGAAAAAGTTATGGAAGAAACATTTACAGTGTGTTTCATGAGTTAAGGAGGTAGGACACAAAAGAAATTGAAAGAAAATAGGAAAAAATAATATTTTTAAATAAAAGTTACATATTTGGAATCTGTAGAAAAAATGCTATTTGTGTTTAAGATTTCGTCAAAAATGACTATGTGTAGCATACTGTAACGAGTGGCTAAGCACATGCTTCTCAAGAAACTAGAAGAAATACCCAATTAGCTTTGGTTTATCATTACCATATCACAGGCTTGGAATTACCGAAGCAAACTCCAAAGCATACACATAGGATTATTGTTGACATGAGAGCAAGTGAGTCAGCTTGGTTTAGGATCTACAAAACACGAGCGCGTTCTGTTTAAATTCAAAAATATTGTCGCGCTTTTAGAACTCAATAACGTGCACACATTATATAACTACATAACGCGTACGCGTTATGTAGTGCCAAAACGCGCTCGCGTTATGTAAATCATAAAATATATGTTTACTACTTGAGAGAGAGGGGGTGTGGAAGACTCAAGGGAATTTTTGGTTAATATTTGAGAAGGGGTGGGGAAGGGTTAAGGGAATCTATGGTTAATATTTAATAGGGGTGGGAAAGGGTTAAGGGCTTAGAAGGATGTTGGAAGATTGAGTGGGGAGAGATGAAGGTAATGAAAACATGATGGGCTACAGGGGGTGAAGGGAAGTGAAGCTTGAGAGCACTCTTAGGACTAGAAGAGGTTCTGAAGAGGTATAGGGTTAGAAGTTGAAAGTGAGACTTGAGTGACAAGGGGGAATGGATGGAGGCAAGGGGGATGTGAGAGAGAAATAAAGAATACAAGGGGGGGAGAGACATAGCGCGAGGGAGAGAGAGGGACAATAGGGTGGAATGGATTTAGAGGGAGTGAGAGATAGATGGGGATAGAACAAAATAAAGAGACAGGAAGGGAGGGATAGAAAGTGTTCATGGGAGACATGCAGGGAGTGTTGGCGATGGAGAGAGAGAGAGAGAGAGAGAGAGAGAGAGAGAGAGAGAGAGAATATGAGAGGAGGGGGAAGGGACATAAAGTGTGTGAGAGAGAGGGAGTGATGGAGAGATTGGGATAGGTTGAGGGAAAGATAACATGAGGGAGGGATAGAAGGTGAGAGAAAGAGAGGCGATGAGAGAGGGAGGGAGAGAAGGTAGGGTGGGGGATGGAGGGAGAAAAGTGGAGATAGATATGAATGGAGGGGGAATGGGTTTGAGAATGGAAAGGGACATAATGTGTGTGTTTGAGAGAGAGAGAGAGAGAGATGGTTAGGGAGAGAGAGACTAGAGGGAGGTGTGAGCGACAAAGAAAGTGGGAGTTTGTGTGTGTGTGTGTGTATGTGATAGGAAGGAGGAATTAGTGGGGTGGTAGGGACGAAGATGGTTTAAGGGAGAGAAAGTGACATAGAGGGAGGGAGGTAAAGGGAGTGAGGGATAGATCCAGGGACATATCTAGAGAAAGAGATAGCGAGGGAGGGATATAAGGTGAGATAGAGAGGGGAGGGGGGAGGGATAAAGGAACATAGGGTTAGTTATTAAGGGCGAACGAAGGGAGATAATTCTATAGGGACTTGTATAATTGCGAATATAAAGAGAAGATGGATACCCTCCTCATCATAATCTTCATCACCATCACCATCATCATCACCATCATCATCATCATCAACATATTCATCATCATTGTCATCTCTAGGTTCCTCATAAACATCTCAATCATCATCATCTTCTTCATCCTCATCATCTTCATCACCATCACCATCATCATCAACATCTTCATCATCAACATCATCATCACCATAAACATCTTCATCATCATCATCTTCATCATCATCATCATCATCATCATCATAATCATCTTCATCACCATCACCATCATCATCAACGTCTTCATCATCATCACCATCATCATCAACAACATCTTCATCATCATTTTCATCTCTAGGTTCTCCATCAACATCTCCATCATCATCATCTTCATCATCATCATCATCTTCATCACCATCATCATCATCATCAACATCTTCATCCCCATCACCATCATCATCATCATCATCATCATCTTCCTCATCAAGTCAACATCTCCATCATCATCATCATCATCATCATCATCTTCTGAACATCATCATCATCATCATATGAGCATCACCATCACCATCATCATCAACATCTTCATCATCATCACCACCACCATGATCATCAAAATCTTCATCGTCATCACCATCACCATCACCATCACCATTGTTAACACCCAAAAAGTGTTCACTACCTCATCTACCTCATTACATGGCTCATTTGTCCATTTTCCTACCATATTTCCCTTAAAAACCCAAAAAATCCCCCTAAAAAGCCTCTAAAAGGCCTAAAATTCCTCCAAAAGGCCACAAAACCATCAAAAATGCCTCAAAAAGGCTAAAAAACCCCTTTTTCCTCCAAAAATATCCAAAATTCCTCTAAAATAGCAAAATCCCTCTAAAAAGGGAATAAAAAATATAAAATTATGAGGAAAAGGAGGAAAAAACCCTATACAGCTTCCCTAAACCATATGGTTCCCAAAACCATGGGCCAGCACTCCACCACCAAAAAACTATAAATAGGTGATGGAGATCCCTCATTCCATATCCACAATCAAGTATACCCTTACTCTGCCAAAATCTCTCTTGAAACCCTAGTTCACCCTTGAACTACTTTCACCTTGAGAGCCCCTTTTGGCCCATTCCCACCATTGGAGAAAGAGAAGGAGCAAGTTGGAGCTTGGAGCAACCCTCTTGGACATTGCAAGAGCTTCACCAACCTTCACATTGGAGGTAAAATTAATACAAAAAGCCATTCTTTACATATTGTTGTTTATGTTTCATGCACATGTTTTAGAGTAGTTTATATTTCTGTTTTAGCATAATAATTTCCATTTACTGAACTGCTACTAAGGAGTCCATTCTCCTTAGTAGGTGCTCATTTGCACAAGTTAGGGGTAAAACCCTAGCTACAGTTTTGGCGACTCCGCTGGGGATCGAACCCAAAATCTCTGGTATAAAGGTAACCCGACTGGGCGTAAATGAGGTCGAACTGTTGGGCCTTAAGGATGGCCTCTTCTTCAGACTGGGGTCTTTCTGATGCCACATCCTTAGCAATGACAGGGAGAAGGGACTTGAGGAACCAATCTAGGAAGATACGGTCGTCTAATTTGATCTTGCATAAGCTACAACATCGACGCCACTCATGAATGTGGTCCGTGATGTGGGTAGCCGTGTTTTTTCGCCCGCGTCATAGCGGATTGGTAACTGGAAGAACTACAGGAAGGTCGAGGCAAGGGAAACAAAGGTGGCATGGGTCCCGTGGGGTTGCTCGATATACCACTTGGCTGCAGAGCCAGTGAAGGTGCGTTGTAACAGATGGAGGCGAACAGATTCATCCACTATGGAGTTGGAGGAACACCACAGATAGAAGGACATAATATGGTTTTGAGGGTCCTCACCTGCCTTTCCCTCGAACTTAGGGATGTTAGAGGGGAGCTTGGTGGGCATATGAGGCCACGTAGGGTCGTGCCGGATAGGATCGTTTGTCAATCTGGCTAGGTCGGGCAAGTTGAGGCCATCAACAAAATCTTAAAAACCATCCTCCAACGCACTATTGACCGGCATAAGTCCAATTGGCACCACATGCTCTTCCCTGCCTTATGGGCTTACCGTACCTCCACTAAGACCGCCACTGGTTTTACCCCGTTTCATTTAGTTCACGGTGTAGAGTCTGTCCTCCCCATCGAGTGTCAGATTCCTGCCTTACATATCGCCATTGAGATTCTCCCCGACACTTCCCCCCTCAAGCAACGTTTGCTGACACTCGAACAAGCTGATGAAGACCGTCGTGCCACTCTCCAGAACATTGAAGCTGCCAAGAACTGCTCCAAAGCCGGTTATGACAAACATGTTCACCCTCGAACTTTCCACGAAGGGGACCGCGTCCTCGCTTATGACCAAGCCGATGACAAAACTGGTAAAGGGAAGTTTGAATCCATGTGGCAAGGCCCTTACATCGTGTAGACATGCCTTGGAAAGGGGTCATACATTTTAGCTGACTCCGAAGGTCACCCTTTGCGCAACCCTCGTAATGGGTTGTATCTCAAACGCTTTTATCCATAAATGAAACCGCGGCCTCATTGGTCCGCATTGTACAGTTTGCTCTCTTTTTTGTTTTTCACCTTTTTTACCATCGTCTTACATTCATCATTTTTGCATGACCACAAATGGACCATCTTCCACCTTGTTACACTGGCTTCGCTGACGACGCAAGCCGCTGGTCTCCCAACCTAGCTTCTGCAGCATGGGTCTTATATTCCCCCTCACATGAAATGGTTCACCTTGACAGAATCTGTATAGGCGCTGCTACCAATAACTAGGTGGAGTATGATGCTGTGACCGGTCTCCTGACTGCTGCCCTCCAGATGGGCATATGTCACCTTCATGTGTTCCTTGACTCCCAGCTACTTGTCTCCCAGCTCAACAACTGCTACCAAGTGTGTGATCCCTTCCTTTTTTAAAAATTCCTGCGTGCAAAACAACTCAGCCGACAGTTTGAATCCATAACATTCACCCATGTCCCAAGAGCTCAAAATAGTGTCGCAGATCAAATGGCCAACAACATCCTAGATTGGCATATCAATCACACCATGTAACACCTACATCATGCATCATCATCCCATAACATCTCATAAAAAATATATACAAACCCAAAAAGATTGCATCGCATCAACATTTGCATCTATGTACATAAACCATACAACCACATGTATATCCATAGGGGCATCCACGTGCCTAAGCATACATACATCATGTTGCATCACATAAAATACACAAGGGGCATCCACGTGCCCAACATCCTATAATACTTGCATCCACGTGCAATACAAACATATCACACATCATAAAACGCATCCACGTGCGTACAACTAAAACAACATCACAAAAAGGTGCATCCACGTGCATATATATACATATCAAAAAATACATGTTCAGTGCTATACATGTCCTGAGTACCCCTGTACTCAGCTATTCAAAAAATGGCTATACATCCCTAAAGCCTCATAAAATACATGTCGTAGCTACAAAACTCGAGGGGAGTCCCCTGCACTCCCTAATGAGAGTCATACCCTGCATCACTGCCTGCATCGACTGCCTCTGAGTCCTCCCCTCGCTCCTCCTCCGGCAAGTCCTCATCCCCTACGGGCTCCTGTGCCTGTGCCTTGTCTACCAAGATAGCCACCTGGATGGAAATGGATCTGAACTCTCGGGGTGCCCTCATGCAATCCTGAACCACATCCGAATCGACGTCCCACCACCCCTCGTCGGTCACCCCCACTAGCAAACGATGTAGTAGTGCCCGCACAGACTCTAGCGTCCCCTCCGCATCCCGGCGACGCACCTCCGCCCGCCTAGGCAAAGCTAGAATGGCCACAATCCCCCTCTGTGCCACATGTCCTCGCGGCGGCCTCGGGCCCACATCTGCAGATCACCCATATGTTAGTAACAGTATATCAATCAACTATCATATCTAAAACTTGACATCCATAAAATGCAAGAAAAATGTACATACCGTCGGGACCCCATGCCTGTCCTGGTGCTCGTGGCGCCTCTAGATCTCCAGTGTAGTCCATGTCGCTATACGGGTAGTCATCTAGTGTCAATGGTATCTGGAGCCACTGCAGGTACAACTCCTGCGTAAAATACCTACCAACATCGTCGCTACCACGGTGACGCATCATCTCGCCCCACCGCACCATCCGCGGCTCCCTCAAACCTCCTACTCTGATCGACACCCACGGCCGCAGTGTGGGCACCCTCTCCATAAAGAAGGCACACAAGAAAGAACCATAACAAAACCCCTTGCCATATTCCTTCGCTGCTGTCAGCTGCCGCTGCACGCAGGTCAGGTACATCTGGCCCCACGCATAGTACACCCCATCCAGTACGCGCTCTACCAGCTGCATCTGGCCCTGCGACACCTTCTTAGGTGACTGGGACCCCAATACCCAAACCACGCATGCCGCCATGGCCTGTACTGCCAGCTCCTGTAAGTCTCTCACCAGAAGTGCATTCCTATGCACCCTCGCCTCTGGACCATAGTACCTCTCCAGCATGTCCTCCATATCTACGTCCGCGGATACCCGTGGCTGCGTGTCTGCCACCCTACCAAGACAAGGCAACCCCGTCAGAAAGTATACATTGGTCAGGGTGAGGTCCACCCTCTCACCCTGTACTCGGAAAGCCTGTATGTCCGGCTCCCAGAAACTAATCAGTCGGTTTAGCAGCAATGCTGCTGACCGCATCATGGGGACTTGGGAGAACTTTAATAGTGAGCATAGTCCCAGCACCGATCGCACATGGCGCTCCCCTCAGAAAACGGTGATGATCTCATCTGGAATCTCCCGCTCTTTCCAGAGCACCTGCGGCATACTGTCAAACACGCAAGGAAAACTCATCAGACTCATGTCAAAGAAATAAACCTTGCACCCCCCCCCCCCCGGGGAAGTCCTAACAGCTCGCTCCAAAATGTGGCTTTAGGCCCCCTTGCCACGGTTTCTGACCGCGGCTGTTTGACCCACAGTCGCGGTCTAAAACCGCGACTGTCAGTCCCGAACACGCGGTATTGAACCGCGTGTTCAACCTTGGAACAGACGGTCCCAGCCCATGTGTTCCACATTGGACCCCGCAGCCTCCACGCGCCTCATTCGCCATGGAACCCATGGTCTCTGACCGCAGCTCCCCCTACAAAACCCACGGTCCACCCCACGTGGACCGTACAAATAGCCCTAGGACCCACTACCCAACCCCCGACCCTAAAAAACATGCAGGTATGAGTTTGACGGAATACCTGTTTCTCCCGGATCTGAAATCGACCGGTCGGATCATCCATAAATTCCACCTCCACTCTGGTCCACTCTGATCACTAGTCAAAGTCAAATAGTACAAATGACACTTGTCATTTTGGGCCCACTCACTATTTATAGTCAATTGACTTTTTCTTGTTTTGGGCATTCTGACCCCATACGGAGTCCGTTTTTCGAACCGTTTTCACCACTGGAATCAGCACGATGAGACCGTCATGATGGTCACCTCATTGCATTATTTTTGCCCCATCATTTTTTGCCCATTTTTCAGACACCACTAGTCACCTCGGTTTGTGTGCCACATCGGTCGTTCTCCATTTTTCACATATTTTATACCATCGGATTCATGTTTCTGAGCCGGTGATGATGCTTGAGATCATTTCTTGCTCTCACCCCCAGATTTTTTGGGTATTTTTTCCAAAACGCCGCCGTCGCCTCAGTTTACGTGCCACATCGGCTATTATCCATTTTTTACACTCTTTATATCGCTGGATTCATTTTTCTAAGCTCATGATGATGCTTGAGATCATTTCTCGCTCTCACCTGGTACAATTTCAACATTGTGTCCCCACACCTTGCTGCCTCGGTTTGCGTGCCACACTGGCCGCCATCGAATTGTTCCACATTTTTACATGAGCCCTCCACTCTTGTCATACTGCAAATATTTCATTATTTTTCCACCATTTCATTCACCCTGCAAGGAGGCCCACCAGTGTTCCCCCCCACCCTTGTTCTTGGTCATCACAAATGTTCCTTGATTGAGCACTTCCTCCTTGCCTGGCCATTCCTTTTGTTTGGTATAATTTTATCCCTTTTTCGGGCCGGACAAGTCCTTTACGAAAAAGGCACTTAGGGATTTTTCGTTAAGCTCTTTTTTGACTCCTAAAACAATGAAAAGATCACCGAGCAATCTTGCTTCCTTTCATGCTCGTTAAAGTACCTGAAAGGGCGTCTAACTGGTATAAGTTTAACCATTTTCCGGACCTGGTAGACTAATTACGAAAAAGGAATACTCTAGTCACACCAACTAGAAGAGTTTTTCATTGCATCCTTTTATGCTTCTTTGGGCCTTGGAGACTAAACATACGAAAAAGCAACCCCCTGGAGTCTTCTTATTTGCTTTCAGACTCTCTAAAATTGAAAGCAACCACGAGCATGAACTGTCCTGGGCTCATATAAATCCACATGAAAGTACCATTCCATTACTTCAGAGTCTTCTTATCGCTTTCAGACTCCTTAAAATTGAAAGCGCCCACGAGCATGAACTGTCCTGGGCTCGTTTCAATCCACACGACAGTACCATTTTACACACACTTCTTCTAGTTCCTTAACCCATGAAGAAGACATCCCGTGCCTCCAGGCATTATGATCGATCATCTCGGCAGCACCCCCAATCAGGTCACCTTTTTTTAGAGTATTCTGCAGTCTCCTGCCACTTTACACCAATTGGAGTCTCCCTTAGCCCAGTCCCCATCCTTGATCCATTATAGCTATGATCCCTTTCCCCTCAGTCAGTTTCATATGCTGCCCGATCATCCCCATTATCATACTCTGAACAAAGGAAGTTTGAGTCCACCCACTCTACTTGCCCAGTTCCCCCCCCCCCCAGTTTGTCAGTCCTGCCATCAGTACTATCACATTTCGGTTCTCCACCTCGCGCTCCTGTCAAGGAAACATCATTTCCTTGATAGTTGCAGGTCTCCCTCTGTCGACGACATCCCCTCTATTCCAGAGGATAGGCCCAGAGGTCCCTACGCCTTAGACTTATCACCATCTGTGGTAAGTGCCTATGGACCATTCTGAGAGGAGTCATCATTGCCTCTCCGAGTGGTTGTTTCTCACATGCTCGACTTCAGCACCTTGATTGCATCGTCGAGAATCGCGTAGGGTTACATTCCTTCAGTTTTTAGTTGAAGACCCCGGATTTCCCCCGACTCTAGCACATTGGTGAGTCACTTCAGAACGACCAGTTATATGTTCCCGTGGATGTCCGGGCTGCGTTGGCGATTGTATTCGGAAGCCATCCAGTTCTATGCTTCCTCGAGTACCCAGTTCCGTCCCAGATCAGTTCCAATTCAGTGTACCATTGAGAGTATGACCCTTGTCACTCTGATCCAGCAGCCCATCAGTTCATTTGGTACCACATTCAGTAGCACTGTCATCTTTCCAGTGTATCAGTTGTTCAGCTCCGACATGGTCAGCCCAGCAGTATGTCCCAGATTTGTGTCCCCTCTGGACCCTTATGATGTACACAGTGGTTCTCTATGTATCTTACAGGCCCCCCCCTTTCGGGCCTCACAGCTATGTTTATGTATCTTGATACGAGCATGGGTATGCCCGCCTCGTCCATATATTGAGATTATTCCTCAGTCAATATTTGAGGTCATGTATATGTCAGGTCCCCATTTTTTGGACCCCATTGTTATTATTATGTTATATCTTGATACGAGCATGGGTATGCCCACCTCGTCTGTATGATCAGATGATTTCTCATCCATTATTGAGGTTATGTACTTTTAGCTCTTGCAGTTTGTTCAGGATCGTTGTTCCGGGTTTTAGTTTGTTTCTTCTCTTCTCCATACCCCAAGAAAACCAGACATGACTTATGATGTCCATCGGCCATACGATGAGCTCCTGCCCTCGCACATCAGGGGGCAATCTGTTAACACCCAAAAAGTGTTCACTACCTCATCTACCTCATTACATGGCTCATTTGTCCATTTTCCTACCATATTTCCCTTAAAAACCCAAAAAATCCCACTAAAAAGCCTCCAAAAGGCCTAAAATGCCTCCAAAAGGCCACAAAACCATCAAAAAAGCCTCAAAAAGGCTAAAAAACCCCTTCTTCCTCCAAAAATATCCAAAATTCCTCTAAAATAGAAAAATACCTCTAAAAAAGGAATAAAAAATATAAAATAATGAGGAAAAGGAGGAAAAAACCCTATACAGCTGCCCTAAACCATATGGTTCCCAAAACCATGGGCCAGCACTCCACCACCAAAAAACTATAAATAGGTGATGGAGATCCCTCATTCCATATCCACAATCAAGTATACCCTTACTCTGCCAAAATCTCTCTTGAAACCCTAGTTCACCCTTGAACTACTTTCACCTTGAGAGCCCCTTTTGGCCCATTCCCACCATTGGAGAAAGAGAAGGAGCAAGTTGGAGCTTGGAGCAACCCTCTTGGACATTGCAAGAGCTTCACCAACCTTCACATTGGAGGTAAAATTAATACAAAAAGCCATTCTTTACATATTGTTGTTTATGTTTCATGCACACGTTTTAGAGTAGTTTATATTTCTGTTTTAGCATAATAATTTTCATTTACTGAACTGCTACTACGGAGTCCATTCTCCTTAGTAGGTGCTCATTTGCACAAGCTAGGGGTAAAACCCTAGCCTTAACCATCACCATCACCATCTTCATCATCATTGTCATCTATAGGTTCCCCATCAACATCAACATCTCCATCATCATCATCTTCTTCATCATCATCATCTTCATCACCATCATCATCATCATCAACATCTTCATCATCATCATCATCTTCCTCATCATATCAACATCTCCATCATGTCACCATCATCTTCTTCATCATCATCAACATCTTCATCATCATTACCATCACCATCATCATCAACATCTTCATCATCATCACCATCATCATCATCATCAAGATCTTCATCATCATTGGCATCTCTAGGTTCCTCATCAACATATCCATCATCATCATCTTATTCATCATCATCATTTTCATCACCATCATCATCATCATCAACAACCACTTATACTATGAAACGAGAACTCGACACAGTTCTCGTTTTTCTCTCTCCTAATTTTAGTAGGTATTTTTAGCTCCGTTTCAAAAAGAGGTGATGCCAGTATCACACATTTTCATTTCGAGGCATTTTTTGGGACCTTTGAATTATCTTTATCGTAAAAAAAAATTAGTTTCCATTTTCAGGTACATTTTTAGAAATTTAGCAAAATAGCATACATTTTAAGCAATTTATAATGAAAAACATATACATTTTGCAATTTTTTCTATAAAATAAGACATTTTTATGGACAAAATAAGACACTTTTATTGACAAAATTGTAAAAAATTCCAGACAATATAGACATTTAAAACCATTTTCAATCAATTTTCAGATATGTTTTGTATAAAAATGATACTATTTCATCTTATTTTCCGAAAAGTGTTGATTCACATAAATTCAAGAAAAACTTTACAAATTATTTGTAAAAAACATATTTGAAACATTATATATAGAAATTTTATTTCTAAAATTAAGTCTGAAAGTCAAAACATTACTAATATATCTTATCAAAATATTATCAAACTTAGCATTTTTTTCAAAACATGAAACTAATCAACAATATCATGGAGACCAAATTCATGTCCTCTTCTGCTGCATGTTTCCCCCCTCTAACATTATAATAAAATAAATTAAAAAACAAATTAAACTAACCCCTAACAACATTATAATAAAAAATTTAAAGAAAAATTAAAAACAAATCAAACTAACCCTGTCGATGCTCGGCATCGAAGGGGCCGTGAGGGCCGCCCTTTGGCGCCCAAGCGAGTGACCTCCCTTGCTTGGGCGTCAAAGGGTGGCCCTCACGGCCCCCTCGATGCCGGGCATCGACGGGGGCCCTCAGGGCCGCCCTTTGGTGCCCAAGCGAGCGACTTTTAAACAAAATTTAAAAATACATTAAAAAAAAATACCAAGTATCTATATACTAACCAAATTTACATTATAAATTTTTTAAAAAAAATTATACAAAAACTTAAAAACAATTAAAACAAAAATTTAAAAACAATAAAAAAATCTAACTATACAAAATTTTAAAATAAATTAAAAAAAAATTAAACAAAATTTATAAAAAATTAAACAAACTTTAAACAAAAAAAAAATTAAACAAAATTTAAAAAAACATAAACTATACAAAAATTAAACAAAATTTTAAAAAAAAAAAAAAATTTAAAATTAAAACAAAATTAAAAGAAACTATACAAAAATTAAACAAAATTTAAAAAAAAAAACAAAATTTTAAAAATAAAACAAAATTAAAAAAAACTATACAAAAATTAAACAGAATTTAAAAAAAAATAAACGAAATTTAAAAAAAATCGAGACAATGCAATGGGCGGCCCTCGGGGCCCCCTCGATGCCGGGCATCGAGGGCCGCCCATTGGCGCCCGACAGGCGGACGTCCGCCCGCTCGGGCGCCAATGGGTGGCCCTCGAGGCCGACCCTCGATGCCGGGCATCGAGGGCCGGCCTCGAGGGCCGCCCATTGGCGCCCGAGCGGGCGGACGGCATCGAGGGCCGGCCTCGAGGGCCGCCCATTGGCGCCCGAGCGAGCGGACGTCCGCCCGTCGGGCGCCAATGGGCGGCCCTCGAGGCCGGCCCTCGATGCCGGGCATCGACGACCGGCCTCGAGGGCCGCCCATTGGCGCCCAAGCGGGCTTTAATTTTGTTTTATTTTTTAAATTTTCTTTATTTTTTTTTAAATTTTGTTTAATTTTTGTATAGTTTATGTTTTTTATAAATTTTATTTAAAGTTTGTTTAATTTTTTATAAATTTTATTTTGTTTAAAGTTTGTTTAATTTTTTATAAATTTTGTTTAAAGTTTCTTTAATTTAGTATAGTTTATTTTTCTTTTAATTATTTTGTTTTTTAATTTATTTTAAAATTTTGCATAGTTTGATTTTTTATTGTTTTTAAATTTTTGTCTTAATTGCTTTTAAGTTTTTGTATAGTTTTTTTTTTAAAATTTTATAATGTTGGTTTGGTTAGTATATAGATACATGGCATTTTTTCTTAATGTATTTTTAAATTTTAAATTATAATGTTATATTAGTTTAGTATAGATATATAGTATTTTTTTTAATGTATTTTTAAATTTTTAATTATAATGTTATCTTAGTTTAGTTTGTTTTTAATTTTTTTTAAATTTTTAATTATAACATTAGTTTAAATGTTAGTTTAATTTGTTTTTAATTTCTTTTTTAAAACCCAAAGCTAATATTCATGGAATAGGGAGCATTCATGTAAGATGGGAGTGTATTAAACCAAGTCGTAGATCCCGAAGGAATATGACATCTGAAATGATGGGTATCGATGTAGACTCAGATTGTGCGCCCATTGATAATAGAGAAGAGTATGGGTCATCTACATCTTCATCAAGTCCTTCATCTGCAGAAAATGTAGACTCTGATGGGGTGTCAGAATCCATGGATGAATTTGAAGAAACAGTGTAGATGCTTTTTATTAGTATGATTTTTGTAATTGAAACTCTTTAGGAGTTTTTGATGATGGGGTG